>CM048650.1:11880000-12567500 GCA_026413185.1 Pueraria montana var. lobata
AAGTTAGCTGAAAATTTATAAATTAAAAGTTAAGTGTTGAAAAATAAAAAATTTATAAGCTAATTGATATAATTTAAAGTATGTGGTCAAATTATCTAATAAGTTAGCTGATATATATAAAATGATATAAAAGTAACATGGTAGACAAAAGGGTTTCAAGCAATGATATAAAAATCGGACTGGTCATTGACCCGGTTGAAGCACTGGATCAATAGGTCAGTAGTCGAATTGGTGGATCACTGGTTGAACCACATGAGAGTATAATTATCAAAATTATTTTAATATCTGTATATATATTTTATTTCGCATTTATTAAACAAATGAAACTGCTAGCTTAATGGTTAGATGTACTTGAGGCATCCTAGAGGATGCAGGTTCGAATCCACAATGGGCCAATTTTGCATTTTTATTATTAAATTAAAAGCTGGAGTTTCCATACTCACGTGATGCTTCAAGCCTTCAACGGGACGCGTGCACAACAGCTAGCCTTCACGGGACACAGCCAGCTAGCATTCAAAGCCTTAGTAGGTAGTGTGAGCCAGCCAGCAGGTTCCAGCCTCGAGTCGCGTGTGCCTTGGTCCGCACAAAGAGCCTTGGTCGTGCAGTTTAACCTCAAATAAGCGGTCCGCCCGGCTCCGAGTCTACCTCCGAGTCAGTTGCACAACCGATCCATGCTACGACTTGACCAAGGTAGCATCTTCAGTTCCCCCGGCCAAATCGAGCCAAGTTTTATAACACTGGTTTCAAGAATGAAAAAAAAAAGTTAAAAAAAAAATCAAGTAAATTGGTGAGAATAAAAAAAAAAAAAAGCTTATAAACTAGAACACTAATTGAAGTAGTGTGTGTGTAAATCTATCTGAAAACTCAATGATCATTAGTCTAAATAATGTTTTACCTTTGTCCTGCTGTGGGTGGGTCTTTATATAAGAAGACAACATTAATTCAACAAGTTGTATGAGGAATTAATTAGTGAGAATTCCAATCTCTTGCCTAGATATCTATCCCTTGGTCTTTTGTGTAATTGGTGCCTAGTTGTGGTGAGCTCAATTCGTGATAATTATGAACCTGAGTTAAGTACCTAACCTAGAATTTGAGAGAGTTCACGACCCTTAACCTAAGTACCTAAGGTTAGTCCAACTAAGACTCAAGCAATAAGAAAACAAAGATTGAACAACTTGATTACAATGGCCTAAGATGGGATGGGTTGTCAAGTCTATTATTTAACTTCATGAGCTTGATCCAATTCAAGGATTCAACTATAAAGTGTTAGAAATGATCCCTTTCACATTTAACTTATAACTCGACAATGTCAACACTCTCGTCTATAATCCCTTTACCTTTAGTTCAAGATGGGATAGATTGTGGAAATTCTTGATTTTCAGACAGAGTATTTAGTTTAAATTCACAATTATCATACATTGAGTTCACATGCATCAATCATGCCATAAAATAAGGGCAAATAAGTTACACACCATGCTTAAATTATTGTCAATTAAATTTCTTACTGAATTAATGATGGTGCTAATTAACCCTTAATATATCTCAATGAATTCATAACATTGCCAATAAAAAAAACTCTTAATATATCTCCTTAATTAATAGTGTCTTCCTATATATATATATATATATATAAACCTACCAAAAAAAAAATACAAATATACGATAATAGATTAGACAACATCAAACTTTGAGACTGATGTAGTATCTAAAACTCTGCGTTTGTTAGAAGAATTTCAAAGAATGAATAGTTTGACTTACTGTAGAGGGGAAAAAAACAAGAGGAGAAAAAGAAAAAGGCCCGAAGAGCAGCCCGAATTGCATTACATTCATATATGTGAGGAAGGAATTTTAAGTAATGCAGCCTCACTTCCCCTTCAAATGAAGCGGCAGCAGTTTCAAGTCAAATTGCAATATAAAATAGACACGTCCGACAGCAAAACTAGACAAAAATTTATTTAGTTTAAGTTCAGTCTATGATGCTGATTGATTTTTCCATGCTCAAAACACTGTAGTGAAGTCATACACTTGCGTCCCTGGTAGGTGAGAAAACAAACACATCCTCTCATCCTCCACCTTTTCACCCGAACTCAAACCATGCATCTGTTTTGTATAAATAAGGAAAGGTCAAAAGGCACTCTAGGGGTGAGCGAGAGTCACATCACATGCGGAGGTGCGCCAACCACTATCATTGTTTGCAAGTGGGAAAGGAGAGGAACGTGCCACAGAGAAAACAAACATTAGATTAGATGGACCCCACCAATCCCAACAAATCCAAATGTCAACTAAGAGCATGCGTCACCCCTTGCGTCATTCATCGGGTATTAGTATTACTCATTTCAATGGATCTAAAACTTGCTGAACCAAGATTCTTATACGGGCCGGGCGAAGCCCAATCCTCCTCCTTCACCCCTCTCTTTCTCCATCTCGTGAGGCGAAACCCGGCCCCAATAATAATAACTCCAACCATAACCAAAACCGCAACCACAATCCCAACCCGCAGCCAAACCCGATTCTTTCCTCGTTCCTCTATTTTAACCTTGAAATAACCCACTTTGGATCTATCCCCGGTACGCAACATGGTCTGGATCGGATAGTCCAACATATAACAAAACCCGGTTCCGGTTTCATTGTTATACAGCGTTCCCCAACAGCTACAGTTGTTCTGGCACAATTCCTCGCACTCCGCCAAAGACGACGTCGTCACGTGACTTAGTAGCTCCTTATGCTGTGGCTCCACTCCGGTTCTTCTCAGCACCCGGTAACTGCTTTTTCCACCAATCCCTTCACTACTACTACAAAAGTCTCCCTCCCCACTAACATCATCGAAACACCCACCCGATTCGAACCGGGTTCGGTTATCCAAACAGGAGCATCCGGACCCGCCCGGCGTGCACAAACCGTAGGAACCGCAGGAGCGTGGGAGGTCGCAGGCTTCAGGAATAGCCTGGAAGTCAAGCAGCCACTTGGAACCGTCCCAGTAATATGCTTTCAGATTCCCGTCCTGTTCCAACCGCACGAACAAAAACGACGTCGCTGTGACTGGCTGTTGGAAGGTGTTGAACTTGTTCACATCGGCGGGCTTCGTGTCGCTTGTTTGATACATCCCGAGGTAACCCTCCGGGTTGACTCGGGCGTAAATCGGTCCATGCCCTTCCTTTACTTCCGCTTTTGTTTCCAGTGGCGAGCGTTTCCAATATAATAAGTCGTGGTCTTCGTATAATCCCATGAAATCTCTGCTTAACCGCATGGAATAAATGCCGTTGGAGGACAGCAAAGTCATGTTGGAGGTGAAATTCTGGTCCTGGACCAGGGTATTTGTGGGAAAGTGAAAACTCTCCCACAAGGGAGTGCCTTTGTGGTGAACCTGTAAATTGGAGGTGTTGAGTAGCACCACGCGGTCTCCGTTTGTGGCGGTTGACCACGAAACGCGCGTTTCGGGGTCCGACAACACGAGACTGCCGTTGAAGAAGAGGCGCGTGGTGTCGGACCAGGATGCCGCGTGGGTTGGGTTGGCCACCCAGAATGGCTCTGAGGATGCCACGTGGAGGACCGCCAGTGCCAGCTGGTTTTTGTTCACGCGAAGGAAACCCAGAGAGAAGTTACCGCCGGGGTCGCTCAGAACTGCTTGAAACGGCTTCGTTGAAGACTCTGGCACCGCTGCAAAGCCTACGTGAAGCTCTTGTGGGATGGAAGTGGTTGCGGCTGCAGAGCATGTCAACGTGGTCACGAGGGACAGAACGAGAATCGCTATGAACTGGAGCTGATGAGTTGCCAACATGTTGAACATCACAGTTCGCATAGCATATAGAAAGTGAGTTGATGAACGTTGAGAGTAGACAGATTTATAAGGTTAAGGCTCTGTGTATAAAATAAATGTCATATAGTATTAATTAAAGATTAAAGATGTTCGAGAAGGAAAAATTCAATACGGCTGCTCGTGTATTGGTGCACCTTTTTAATACAGAGTGTGGCTGTCCGACTGTATATAAATTAACATTAGTTGTTGAAGAAAATGTTTAATGAGCAAAAGGCGGATTAAGAATTTAGAAAACAACAACGGATCACCGTCCATACCACAAGTAAGTAAATAATAAAATAAATATGAAAATTGTTCAGATTTTTTTTCTCTCTTTTTTTATTCAGGGTATATCCATCCACCTTTTCTGATTAATAATTAAAAAGGTTCTAATTAACAATTTGTTATATTAAAGAATTTGGAAAGTCTTGCACACGAACTGACAAAATATATTTTTTTATTTTATGTTGAACTTTCTGCATTAATTTGGAATATTGGCAAGCTGTTATCACATCTTGAATTTTGATTTGGGTTATTATCAAAGTTAAACAAGCTTCCGCCAGTTTAACTACAACTTTACATATAGTTTAGATATAATAATAGTGCATATTGGGATCGTTCTCTAACTTTACCAAGTTTGGTGACAACACTTTGAAAACAACGAGGAGCTCATGGATAATATTATATCCCTTTTAGAGCACTGTTACAAATGTTCACATCAAACGACGAAAGTTTTAAATGGATTGTTAGAAGATTAAGAAAAGAAAAATGAATCCAATGGGATTACGGTGTATGGTGTTCGGTTGAACAACGTTGGGTGTAGTGTTAACGTGTAGAGGTTGCAACGCGTCCTTTGATGTTGGTTTGGTGAGTGTGGTAATTCACGGTGGAAGATGTGGCAATAGTGGTAATCTATAACTATAAGGACACTTGCATGTTGAAGTCAGCGTGTTTAAACAAGTAACGTATGGTCAGGTGAAAGTCTTATATATACATGAACGGTGATAATCTCTGCCATTTACAGGTGTGGTCCTGTGGGGTGACATGAACTACTAGGCGAGACTCTTTTTTTTTTCTAAGTACAAACTACAAGTGTCTTTTTTCAAAGACAATCGTATTTCAACTGGATAAAACTATTATTATGGGTGACAATTTTTTTTTATAAATATTTAATGTAATTATATATTTAAAATTTAAATTACAAATTATTGATAAAGCTAAAATAATTTTACATGAGTGAATTCACGATCGATAGAAAGGTGAGACTTATTAATCAGTTGATGTCATTGACTAACCAACATCCAGTACAGTTGAGTGATTTCTAACTTCCAATTGACAAGGTCGAAGTCCTCATATCAACTTAGTTGAACCAGAGTCCTGAGTGTTCACATATCTATTGGGTCGAGGAAAGTGGATGCAATGAACCCCTTAGCTAATGAGTCAGAAATCAGTATAGATCAGTTGAGATATTTGACAAGCTTCTTAGCTAGCTCAGCTAGCATTGACCAATTAAAGAACACCTTGATCAACAAATAGCGAAGACTTTTTAGAATTTAATGTTGGTTGGTGTTTGGTTATATTTTTGTTACAACTTTTTTTGCCATGGTGAAGATAATCATTAGGCTTTTTTTTTTTTAGAAAAGATATTACATTTGATTAAATTATTTTATTTTAATTATCTCAATAAAGGAAACTAGTCATGCATGTCTTTTAACTTTTTAAAATAACAGACAGCCAGACAGAATAATTTTTTTCTAAAATACTAAAATATTTTACAGTTCAATTACCAAATATATGTTGGTTTACGTGAAAGGAATTCAAGTTTCTTAAGCATGTAATTCTAAATGTTGATCTTAAGATTCATGTATATGAAAAATATTATAATTAGGAGGAGTTTTCATCTTTTACACTAATTAATTATACTTTGAGAATTTATTTTCGCATTTCACCGAAGAATGGAGAGGAATTTTTTGTGTTATATAGTACATAGACACAATTAATTAAAAGTTCAAAATATATAAAAATAACACTAAAATCAACAGTGAAGTTCATGTGTTATAACTTATAATTGAGCTTTTGATTGGTCATTATTATGTGTTCATGCAAAATTAATGTTTACAAATGAAAAGAGCACTTACAAACCCAAAAAAAGAGATTTTGCAGTTCAAGTTTGAAACCATAATTCAAAAAGTGTGTAAGTCAGTAGAAATATTATTGATGTATGTATAAAGTCAGAAGAATTGGTGGAGCTCTTTAATTTCATCAACCTCCCCCTCAACATGTTCCAACAGCGGCGAGATTGGGGCACTTGCATTGCATGTTGTCATTGTTGTGTTTTAAATTCCCATCCATCCATCTGCACGTGCTTGAGATGATAACCCCAAAATGCACTTGATCGGGTAACTTTTGTCCCATAGCCCAGTGCCCACTAAGCCGAAATGGTTGACATTTGACAATGGCCATGCCTTATCACAGATTTCTAGCGGCAAAATGACCTACAATAAAATTAATTACGAGCCCATGGGTTTTGAAAGTAAAGTCACTTATCAAAAAGTGAAGGCAAGACAGGGGTTGACGTTCAGAAAAAGCTGTCAATTAAAGTCAAGGGTTGATACTCATCTGTCAATTAAAGTGAAGGGTTGACTATTTGTGAATCAACTACTATTATTTCACAATTCAATGCCTATATAAAAAAAGACTATTTCACAATTTAAATTATAATTTTCATATTTAACATACTATTTCACACAAAGATTCTCATTAAGTCACTGGGCTGTTCCAAAGAATTTATAAAAAATTTATTTAGATTCAGAAAAATAATTTATGACTCCTATATATATTTTTAGTTTATTTAAATAATTTTTTAATAAATTCATATATCAAAATAATTCTTTAATTCATTTTGATAAATTTATTATCAAATTATTCAAATTTATTACACAAATTCTCATTTAATAAGAATTTATTGAATAAACATTTCGTTTACTCAAATACACGCTCTTATAATGATAAAAAAAAAAATGCACTCTCTTATACTTGAAGAATGGAGAATGGCGTAGGCTTATATCGTATGCTGAAATTTAACTTCTATTTAGGAATATAGCTCATTTAAAAAAAATGTCAATCAAAGTAAAGGATAAAATGTAGCTTGTTCTTGAATTTAGCTTATTATTTATTTTTACAAAGTAATTAAGCCTAGATTATAATTTTTGCTTGAATGGCTAAGCTTTTGTCTCAAATGATATCAACGATTAATTCCTCTCACATTTGAAATTATGTGGTACTAAATATGTGATGTATTTGAAGGGCTGTAAAGCCATGCTAAGAAATGTTTGAAGGGGTCTAAAGGAAGGTAACAAATTTCTTGGAGCTATGCACGTCGCCCATTGCCCATATCATTGTATTTTAGCTTTCTTACTTAGTTGATGTGATTACAGCTTGTTTATTGTATTTTTCATGTTACTTAATAAAATTTGCATTATATTTGTTAATCTCGAGTGATATTTGCTTATATGCAACCCAGCTTGCTGAGAATGTTACAAGAAATTAATTTGAAATTCATTTAGTTGTTATTATATCAGTTAGATGATTGGTAGATTAGCTACATCTTCTGTTGTATATGTAGGTCATATACTAATTGTGATAACTCTTCTTATTCTATAGAATATATTCCACATTTTTTATCTTTACTTTTTTTACTTTGCCACAACACAAACGTTCAATATCCATTGAACTTATATTTCTCTTATCTTTTGCTCTTTAATCTCATTGATCTAAATTCTAGTGTACTGCATATATGCTGAAGCCTTAGTTTCCCTCGTCTCTTTCCCCCATGAAGTTCAAAGTTGACTTTCACGCTTGAGAAAACATAATTCTCTAATTATAATGACCTTCCACTCATGTGAAATCTATACATCTATACATGTGCACGCATATGTGCATGGTGCATTGACTCCCACAATTACTTTTTAATTACTTAAGAATTTTCAAGATGAGTGTGGAAACCCATTGGAGTGTATATTCACAGACAGATCCCCAATACGTATAGTATAACCACATAAACGAGCAAGGATGTATCCGATTAATAAACGTAAAGAAAAGGAAGACCTATTCTAACTGTTTTTGTTCATGTGCCTATTGCATATATAGTACTACAATAAATCATAAAAGGAAAAGGACTTGCGGGTTGCCTGAAAAGATAGATCCATGATTTTCATGGCTGGCTGCCGCTTCCAGCTCCTATAATTTTCTTTCTAGATTGTGTTAAATTAGCATTACATTCACATTCACATTCACATTCTGACATTTGATTTGGCATTTTAATTTGTCTATTTATTAATTGAATTTATTTTACATGAGAACTCTTATTAACTTTGGATAAAGAAAAACGACGGAAAGGTGAAATAGTTGCCAGACAAATATACTAATGACTCACGTCTTGAAAAGCTCATTAACTTATTCGTAATTTTTTTTATGTACAATAGCAATACTGAAAATCGAACCTAAATTCTGGTGCATCTACTTCAATTCCACCGACCTAACTTAATTGTAATTTACTATCCCTCGTAGTCATACTGAAACTGACGCTTCCCCTTAATTTCCTTCTAGATGTAACAAATTATATAATAGATTCATAGACTGTGTATAAATTCTAGCAATTGCTTGTACTGGTCACTAATGAAAATTCTACAAACGCCCGTGACTAATTGGGATAGGACTCGTGAATGTCTTAATCTCTTCAATTCCCACTTTGGGCCATTCCGGTCAAAATCATCGGTTCTAATAGACAAGAAAGTCCTCGATTAGTTTCTAGAAAGTTTGAATTCAGAAGTCAGAATCTATTTGTTTTCTTCAGGTTGTATCTCAAAAGTAAGAAGATTCCCGCTAACAAGTTTGTTTTCTTTTTTAGGACGGATTCAAAAAAAATATATATATATATATGAACAATATTTTTTGTGTAACAATTTTGAAACATCAGTGTTCCCTTCAGTTTGAGTAATGTGAATTTAGGTTGACACAAGTGGTTAAGAATTTGAATTTAATTCTCATATTCTCCATGGCACAAGTGAGTAATGTGAATTTAATTAATCGGAAATGGATTTCTTGCCGTCACAACAAGAACTGCATTAAGTCTTAGCCAATATAAAATGTATAGATTAAATAAAAATAGAAAATAGAACTAAAACAATTTTGGACCCTTAGATGTTTACTGCAAAACACAGTTAACTTCAGAGAATCTTCGTCCGACGAATTGACTTATTTTATCACCTGCTATTGCTTGCTAGGTGGGTAAATGGAGAGAAAAAAGGTTGAATGGATTAAAGATTAAAAAAAAAAAAAAAAGCCGTACAAAGATGGAAACAGTTGTCTCCAGTCCACAGGTAGAACCAAGGTGCTCTCCGAACACCCACTGCATACATTAATATATTTCTATTTGTACTTTTTCTTTCCACGATCACATTTCTATTAAAGTACGAACAAAGAAGAAGAGTGCAGTGCAATCTGAGTAACTCCACACTGAATTATTGATTATGGTCACATTAATTCTGTTTGGTTTTTTAGCTCAAATTTTGGACCACCATGATAAAGACCATCGCTTTCTCCCAAGAGAAGGTGCGTCTGGAAGTGTTTCCATACACAGTGTCCATAAGGGAGCGAGGCTTCTACTTATTTATTCCCTTCTTCCACCTTCTTAGAAGCATAATTAATAAGCTTTTGATTTCACAATTCACACAGTAGCTCCCATCCCCTGAATTATGAAGCAACAACAAATTATCTTGTTTTTCTCTCTTCTCATGCTTTCCTCTGTCTTAACTTCTGCCCGTAACCTTGTACAGCCAAAACAACGTTGTTTCCTGGCTAGTTGTTTTTCTCCACTTGATATAGATGAGAAAGAAGTGAAGGTCAATGATATCGCTCTTGCACGGTCAACGGAGTTGAAAGATGACATGGAAGTAAAGATAGATATACCAACTGTTTATTCTCTTCTCTTTTTAATTATCTCTCGTTCACACTAGTTAAAAGCCAAACTGAATTTCTTACCCCTGCCCTCTTTACTTTATATACTCTTTTTTTTTTTTTTTTCCTTTCCCTACATACCTAATTAGATGTAATTAATCTCATGCAGCTAATGGGATCAGAGGAATGCGACGTGAAGGACGAAGAATGCTCGAGTAGAAGGTTTATGGAGGCAGAGGTGGATTACATCTACTCCCATAACCATAAGCCTTGAATTAACTAAACAATAAACATGCGTGTTTCTTTGTTCAATTGCAGTGTGTCCCTATATATGAAACTACGTCATATATCGATCCTAATGCTTCTTAGTTTCTGACGTTTACGTTGTGCTGTGCCTGAGATAAATATGAAAGGCGGAATTATCAGTTTAATTTCCGTGGGTACTGTAATAATTAATAAGC
Source organism: Pueraria montana var. lobata (assembly GCA_026413185.1). Taxonomy (NCBI): domain Eukaryota; kingdom Viridiplantae; phylum Streptophyta; class Magnoliopsida; order Fabales; family Fabaceae; genus Pueraria; species Pueraria montana. The sequence goes on from CM048650.1 coordinate 11,890,216, forward strand.
ATCATCACGTGAAGTCGTGAATAATTATAAACTCATCTACCATGCACACTATGTTCTCCCTTTTTAATTTGTTTAGATTTTTAAGTCTCAAGCAGTGTTTACTATTTTTGGTTTTTGTTAGATTTTTAGTTTTTATATTTGATTATTATTATTCGTATTAATTGGATGAGTTGATGAACACTCCTAATGTACATTATGTATCCTCATGAATCACGTTTGCTTTCCTTTTGTCCAAAATCATAAATGTTTACATGAAATAAAGTTTTTGCAATTCTGATTCCTAACGTCTTATTACAATTTCGTGAAATGAGATAATAATAGACGAACGATTGGACGAAATTAGATTTGTAGTGGTAAAAGATTTAATTAATAGAATTAAAGAATCAATTAACACTAAAGGTGAATAGGGATGAGCTCTTAATATCAATGGAAACACCAACTTGATCCCTTCCTCATAACCCCATTATCTTAACCTCTTGATACCTTGCCCACTTAATCATCCATTTTTTTTTTTAACATTTAACCTTGAACTAGTGGAGAACACCTACATATTTAATAATATACTATCAAGTGAGTAAACACCAAACCACAAGTTATGATGACGAATGACTTTTAAAGTTAACCAACAAAGAATAATATTAATGGTTCCATGTTGTGACGAACAACATGGCGAAGAGATAACGGAGTTTTTTTTTTTAAAAAAAAAAAAAGAAAGAACAGCGAATGAATTTGCTTATAAATGAGTACCCATTTAACTATTTAAGTACTTGATCTTATCCTAAAGGCGGGAAAACAATTGTTAAAACAATTAAACCAGGAGACAGGAGGGTTGACTAGAAGTCTGTCAATTAGTTGTACGACTTTTCGGAGTAGTCTTAGAACTAAAACCAACTGTTGACAGACCCAGGTTATAGAGGAGACAAAGCCCACTTTTTTAGGATGACAAAGCCCACTCTTTTTTAGGATGACACAGATAACGTTATCGAACATTTGGATTACCATGGCCATGGTCCTTAGCCTAGAATTATTTCTAGATAATGTTAAATGCACAAAATCCGCCTCTCCATCTGAAATAAAGTTACATGCACAACCATATCAACGAGCAACTTTAGCTGCAAAATCTATCTCGCATTTATATATTTTGACCACTATGCAATTTTTTTCCCGGGTACAAAAAAAATAAACAAAGAGCACAAAATTTGTTTGACCGCTCTACGGACCAGTTAGAGGCAATAAATTTTAAGTATAAAGGACCATCAAAATTTAGTATGCTTCTCCATGTGAAACTGGGTGGGTACCCTTGGTAAGCTTCTGACTACGCCATAGCTCAAATGCTATAGAAGCAAACCATTAATCATTATCCTGCAAAAATAGAACGGGTCCAATCAAATTACTACCAAAAATTTAAACACACTCCTTCAAGTAGACAAATTGAAGCAAAGTTTAAACATCAAACTAGAAGGCATCCACTAACATCAGATAATAGGCCTTACCAAATTGGTGACAATTGAGTTCTCTGATAAGCATTTGGCATGAACGATGGGACCCACATTTCTACTTTCCATCTCACTATTGATATCTGAGTAGTTCATGTAGACAGCCCTTTTGAACATCCACTCGTTCCTTTCATGACAGTACACATCTTCAAATAGCTCGCCACACAATACACACAGACACTGGGTTTCATCTGCTAGGATCATCGTATCCAATTGACTGCTGTCTGTTTTTATGTCTTGTACATCGACAGAATCAGTAAACTCAGACTCGGATGAATATTCTGCCTTCCCAGCAATCCAATCACTTGACTTAGCGTACCAATTTCTTGATGCCTTAATTGGACCATGTTCTCTTGTGGCATGCCACTCCAAGTGTCTATTAAACTGTTCTTCTTGTTTAAGCCTAATACCGCAAATTTTGCAATGATGAGGGAAATCATCCAATAATTCCCTAATTACAGGTGGATGGAATTCTCGAATTACATTAGGTCTAAAATCAAAGCCAATGAGATTTTTTATTTCCGTGCTAGTTGATTGAGGTGAGGCAAGATAGGTTTTTGTAGCAGCATCTACCTCATCTCCGGAAGACGATACTGGGACAGCTGCAGAACCAGAAATTGATGTAACTGGTAAAGAACAACTGGTGGTAATGATTTCAGTTTGATCTTTGGATCCCTTCGGCGCCTCGCTTGGTACCGTAGTCAGTGGTTCTGTTTCTGCAGATATCAAACCCTTTGCAACCAATGAGCTTAAAAGGTTTGCAAATGGATTTAGTTTATTATTTTTGGCAGCATTTAAGGTCGGAGCTGAGGAACTGCTCACATTAGAGGAAGCAGGTGTTTGAGTAGAAAGCCTTTGTGGTGGTTGTCCAGCCTTTCCTTGAGACTTTTTTGGCAGTGTAGATGAATCATTATGCAGAGGATCTAATGAAGATGGTGATGCCACTGCAGACCCTGAAGAAATTAATGTGGTAGACCTACCAGACTGAGTAGGCTGAACCCCAGTCTGAGATGGATGCTTCCTTGGATCCAGATTACTGGTAATTGATTTCTTGGGGATGATTCCACTCTTGACAGGTGCAGCTGACAAATTATTTGTGGTCAACTGTTCTGAAGTTTCTCTGGTTAAAGAAACTTTAGACTGGGGCAGCTTAGTTTTAGCAGTAACTTCAGTCTGAGATGGGTCCAGCTGCTGTTGCTGAAGCTTTGGTCGAAAAGACGTCACGGAAGATAATGGGCCCTGCATGTCCTTTTCCTGTGATCTTCTCAAGTTACCAACCTGAACAATGGGACGAAGGGTAGGTGAGCGATCTCTAATATGCTGACTTATCGGACCTCCCAAAAATTGAGAGGTTTTGAGACTCGGGGGCAATTCTTGCTCAGCCAAATTTTGCATTGAATGAGGGTGGTGTACTGTTCCTGGCAGTGATGGAGACTGTTGTCGCAAAGGTGACTGCCCAGAAGGGGATTCAGTTTCCCCAGAATCAAATTGTTGACCCACAAATTTGGCCATTCCTACTACTGCATTCGACATAGTTGATTGGTTCCCCTTCTTGACAGCCAAAGAATTTGCGTTGGCTGGTAAGCCACTAAGAGTGGACACAAATCCTTCTGAGTAACCTGGCTTCAGATTCAACTTATCAATTGAGTGGTGCTTCTGCAATTGCCATGATGACGGTGGATGGGCCCCCAAACCAGGTAGTTGTTTCTTAACAGTGGATATTTCTCTATCAACCTTTGCCCCAAAAGGGCGTGTGATTTGGAGGTGATCTTCACCTTCCTGCACATGGAAAAAATAAACCAGTCAAGTATAACCAATAATAATATATATATATATATATATAATTTCAGATCATTGTATTAATTTGTGATGCATCTGTAATTTAAGGCTTTGTAATTAGGGATTAAGTGGTTTAATTATTAGGTTTTGAATGTTTGGGAACCAGGATATCTTATGCCAAATTAAATTAGGGTTTTATTTCTTTGTTTAGGATCTTTAGAACTTTGGATTGCTCGACTTTGATAAATTAGCGTTTGTTTTAATCAACAAAATTAGGCATATTATCTTAGGGAATTCAGGCATTCAGCCCTAGAACGATTACCAAAGAACTTCTGTGATACAAAAGTTAAATATTAGGGGTAATTGCATGTTACAACACTATTAGTTCTATTGCACTACCAAGCAATTTGCCCCCTCCTTTAATATGATTTTCTGTAATATCCCGGATAGGGATTGATTCTCATAATTAGAAGAAGCTAACAAAAGAAGTGACTTTTTAATGGGAAAAAATGACTCTAAATGATGTTCTAATTGTGCAAAAAGTGCTATTATCATAAGTGGAGGTCTTCTGATTAAAATTTAATACCATTAACTGGTCTTAATTGTTACGTGAAAAAATTACTTGTGGGACAAGTGCTTTTCAAATCAGCAAGAGTTTTATTAATTTGGGGGACATGGGACACCATTCCAAAAAAAAAAACATGTTAAATCAAAGAGGAATGTACTTCATTTTATAAATTAGGAGAAAAACTGCAATTAGATTAATAAATGGCAAAGTGAAACTGACCCTTTCAGCAAGCTTACCAAATTTTCATCATCTGCCATCCATGAGTCTGTGCTCAAATTGCTAGATACATTGGGTCCATGATCAGTCAAACCATTGTTCATCTCATCCCACGTGAACTCCTCTTCTTCAGAATTTTTCCAGTTACCTGACATCACATTGCTCCGTATGTTAGTTATGCTTTGTCTTGGCTGACGATGTGCATCCAAATTCATGGACTTTGGTGCTTCATGATTTGAAAAACTGCGCTTGAGACTGAAACCATTTCTTTGCCCAGATGTGGTATCTGCATCACCACCATCTGTTTTGAACCATGTTTTGTCATGTCCTAAATCAATGAGCTTACTTCCAGTTCTTCCAGCCCCTGAGACCAAATTACTTGAAATGCCAGAACTATATTCACTGCCTCCGTATGATCCATCAATGCTCTTTTCGGGAACAGAATCATTAAATGCATCTCTATGAGTGTGCTGATTATTCTGCAATATACACCACTACATTAAAATATGACAACTGATAGAGTGAATAATATAAAGAGGAAAAGAAAAGCTACTTCACATACAAGCATGTTAATCCTAGGATCCAGCCATGGTCGTGAAGCACCCAAAGCTCTATCTGGCCTCTCCGAATCCTCGTTTGAGTTTAAAACAGCTCCAGTCATATCATTAACTACTCCTTTACTCTTCATGACATAAAAAAAGGACATGGCAAAAGAAATAAGTACAAGAGATGGTAGATCAAAGAAATAAGGACTTGAATTGTGAATCAGACTTTAAGATACAGTAACAAAGTGAAAACAGAAAACTAAAATATTTACATAAAAATAATATGAAGATGGTATTCAAAATATTACTTTTAACTAATGTCAAACAAGGTTAATAGCACATATACAACATGTCCAACCAAAAACAGAACCACAAAATCAGGATAATTCATGATTAAGTATAAAGAAACTTGAATTAATTTAATCGAAAAATCCAATTCAAATACACTTATTGCAAGAATACTGTATAGTGTCTCATAATCAAGATCAAAATTTGATGCCAATGACATGTCCTCCAGTCCTGTTTCATCATCCATGGAACACATGACTGCAATTTTCAATTCATCACAAAAAATTCTGTAACAGTATCCAATCTTGACTGATTCCTATCAAAATCCATCATTTCAAACCTCTGCAGGACAAATTTTTGGTGCAATGGTTTCAGTTTCACCTACCCTACTTGACTGCTGAAGACGCTGCCTTTCTAAATACTTAGGATTCACATGGATACTATGAGGTGGGCGTTGTGACTGCAAATCACTCCTGACTGTAGCAGATACTGAAGCTGAACCATTGACTGCAGGTGCAAAGCCAAGTTCCTTCTCAATCGTCTGAAGGGACTGAGGAGGAAAGACTCCTTTCCAAGTTCCAAAAAGATGTTTCATACTTGAATGGACACAAGGATCAACCTGTCTGTAAGCCTTGCAGAATACCTAAAATGTAAAGTAGTAGTACCTAGTTAAAAATAGGTGTATAGAATTAGAGAACACATATCACACAGGAAAAATGCAAAGGGAAAAATTGTTTCCATTTCATTATAATTAGATTATTCATTTTTAAGGGAAATGCAAGAATTCTAACAATCTCATGATTCATCTAACGAACTTCTAACAGAACAGTTCAGAATAAAATTTCATAACTTCACAATCTAAAGGATTCATATTATACAGTAATAAGTATATCAAAATAAAGGCATGACGATAAACGGTTAAAGAAAATAAATATCTGACCTCGGGTAATCTGGTAGCAAAATATTTTATATAATCCCGCCCGATGTTCTTAACAATACTGTCTAAGAGATAAAGAGATGGCAGTTTCTGATCACTTGGAACCTGGAAAGTCATTAACTCATTTCAATTAAACGAGACCTTTTTTCACAATACAAAGACACAATAAGAGAAATAAGATTGCCCTGATAAACAAGGGAAACAGCTGAAATCAACAATATCTAATCCAATCAAAAAGTTAGCATCAAATTTCACCAAAAGTGGACTTTAGTACTGATTGAGATTGGAAACTTTTAGTGTTCACTTCTCTCCCCGTGTTGTAAATGAAAAAAATCCATGTTTTCCAAGATTCTTAATCCCCTTTGCATACAAAATAAAGAAAACACCAGGCAAATTATGGAGTACCACTCCCCAATGGTGCTGATTACCCGTTACACACGTAGTCAAAATTAGCCAAACTACTGTCATTTGGCAAAAGAACAGTATTTTTTTGTCTTTGTAACAATTATTGCAAAACTAAGTAAGTTTTTCATTCTTTTAAGGTACAGGGCAGAGTGTAGCACCACTTAAGAACCAATCTACATCTACAGGTCCAATGAAATGACATGAAATTCAATTTCAACGAATCATGAATGCCTTTTTTCTGACTAGCATTCCATCTAGGTAAAACACTAATCCAATTCATCAACGCATGGCAAACAATAACACCACTAATCACAATTCACAAATCAGAAATATCAAATCAAATTGCTCTTTCTTTATTCCAAATCCATTACAATTCAACTCAATAAACTTAACATAAACAACAACTGCACATTTTGTTCACCTCTAGAATGTTAGCACAAACAGTGGCAGCAATTGCCTTGGCAGCAGATAGGTTTTCTCCAGCAATAATAGTCAAGTTGGTAATTATCGGCTTCGAATTGAAAGTGAGCTCAGCAAGCGCGGTCTTATACTGAGTTACAAGCTCTTGGTGCGGCGGAGGCTGCGGCTGGTACCCGCCGCCGCCGCCGCCACCGCCTTCGGAGTCTCTGTCATTTGTTCGAAACCTCGTAGACGCCAACGTAGTAACTGCCGCAGACCCTTGCTGTCGTTGAGGTAACTGTCGGGCAAAGAGTTCTTCGATCAATCGGGGCTTCTTGGGACCCGGTTCTCTCGATCTGTCCAACGATCTGCGCGTGCTCTCCATGCTCATTCGAATCAAATGCAAAACGAATCTAAAACCCTAATCCTAACCCTAATGCGTTCGCAATTGAGGAACTGGATTTGCAGCACGAAAATAGCATCCCAAATCCCAATTATTGGTACTCGCGCCGGTTTTATTGGGGAGGGGGGAATGAATGAGAACGGAAGTTCTGATTTAGAATTGTAAAGTGCGAATTGAGATAAACCCTAATCCTAATTTACATGAATTTTAATTAATAAAAAAATAAAAATGAGAGAGAGAGAGAGAGAGATGGAAGAAGGTAGAAGGAGGTAGAGTGTTTATAAGTAGGCTGCGATTGGGATTATATGTGTGAATGAAGGCCACCAGTGAGGAGTGAAGCTCGCTTCCCACGTTCAACTGTGATCAAACTTAAAAAGTTTTAAAAACAAACAAAAAAAAAGTTTAAAAACTTAGAATGGAGTTTTTTTTTTTTTAACGGTTTCCTAAAGCTTGATTTAAAAAGATAAAAATTTATTAAAGTAAAATAAATATAAATATTTTTGATAAAAAAAATATCACAACATTTTAATGTTTAAAATCAACCTTAAATATTAATGTTAATATTTTTTTAAAAAATATTTTTATAATTCTATTTATTTTGATTTCAAAGCATAAATAAGATAAGAAAAAAATATTTCATCACAGTCAATACCAATATATCATGTTTAATTGCTTTGTGAAATTCCGTGGGCATTTTGACTAATTTTTATCCCAACAAACTGTTGTATATAGGTGATTAAGTGTTTCAAAATGTTAGAGTCTTACATTGCTTAGTTTTATGGCGGCTTCTACGGTGGATCATCTTTGTAGGTGGTCCACCATGAACCGTTATTTACAGTCATTAGATTGATCTAAGGTGCACAGTGTTATTATACACCTACCACATCAAAATTTTCCCTCTATACCCTCCCTCTCTCTTTCGTCTCCGACGACACCTTCATTGCACCGACGATGCCTTCACCCCCTTCGACGACACTTCCGGCACACTCCCAACCGCATGGTCTAGCCGCCGGATCCCATTGTCTAGCACCAGTAACTACGTTGCATCCTCAAATCCTGGCAGGAACCACCGCAAGGAGTTTGTGTCCGACAACGCTTTGGGATGCACCTGTTCACGGTGTGCCAGCACCGCTTCAGATCTAGACGCCGTCGAACTGCGACACCAACCCCGTAGCACCGATGACCACATATTCCTAAGCATTACTTTTTATCGCGATCTTCTCTTAACCTTCGCATTCCATAGATCTGCTTCAATTGGTATATATGATGTTTACGGTGCGATTGATTTTGCTCGCAATGGAGGTTGCGATCTTAGGCATTGTTGTCGTGAGCGTTATTGGCGCCGTAAACAAGCATGTCGCTTAGGCCGGCATCGACTCCAGACTCGACTTCGAACAATGAGTTGGGAAGATAACAATGAATTTGAAATCCCTTTTACTCAAATGACAATAACTTTTCAGCGCTCATTGATAACAAATAACGGCCATTGAAGAAACCTAAAGCCAAAACGACGATCCTTCATGGCATTGGCAAGGAGAATGTGCAACCCAACGAGGGTTGCGAAATTGAGATCTACGACTTGGATTTTGTTCCTTCCACCATAGATTGTGTTTCTGTTTACAGTGTTCAACATTCCAGACAAGAGGAAAAGAAGAAAAAGTGAGAGAGGGGTGGGGGAGAGGCCACCGCCACTGCCATCGAAAATCGCCTCCGACAGCGGTGAGCGACGGTCGGAAGACAAGCAGGAAAAGGGAGAAAAAAAAAGAAAAAGAAAAAAGAAAAAGAAAAAGAAAAAAATCTGGTGCAGACGGTGCACCAGATCAGTGTATGGATAAGATGAATATAAGGGTCCATAAAATTGGTCCACAATGAATCATTTGTAGACGTGGTTCATGTTAGCCATCGCCTAGTTTTATATGTTTTCAAGAATGATTTTATAAAAATAAAAAAATCTACTATTATAAGAATTGTTTAGGCTAGCAAAAATTAAATTCTAGCATTTTTTAATTGCTGACAAGTGTCCATTTTGGGAGATATTTTAGTCTTTCTATTTCAATTTTGTCCTTTTCTTGTTTTATTTTTTCTTTTCTCTCTCTTTCTTTTTCAGTTTTGTCTTTGTTCTTTTTTTTTCTTTTTTTCAACATTCACTTTTTTTGTTAGTTTCTTTCATTTATTTTTTTAGTATCTCTTGTATTTTTAAAATCTACTATCTATATAAGAATTGTTTAGGTTAACAAAAATACTGTTCTAGCATTTCTTAATTGCTGACAAATATCTATTTTTGGGGATATTTTAGTCTTTCTATTTCAATTTTGTCATTTTCTTCTTTTACTTTTTCTTTTCTCTCTCTTTCTTTTTCAGTTTTGTCTTTTTTCTTCTTTTTCTTTTTTTCAACATTCACTTTTTTTTTGTTAGTTTCTTTCATTTATTTTTAAGTATTTCTTGCATTTTAAAATAAAATAAAATAAAATAGTTATTTAGTTTATTATTTAAAAATATTTAGTCTTTGTAAATACGTTTTTTATTTTTCATATAACTTTCTAATAGTCTTTTTTTAGTTTTATTCATTAAATATTATTTCTTATTTATATTTTTAATTCTTTTAGATATCACAATTTTTTCATTTTATCTTTTTAAATATCATAATATTTTTTCATTTTATCTTTTTAGATATCATAATATTTTTTATTTGATCTCTCATTTCTAGAATTATATAGACTTATATGCAACAAACGAAAGTTTAATTCATAATTATATGGAAATGAATTTTTTTAGAACTAGATAATAGTTTTAAAAATAAAAATTGAATAAAATTATGATATTTTAAGAGACAAAAAATATAATTTAGCTAAATTTTGATTATGTTCTTTTTTTTTTTGTCTATACCACAGGTATCCTCCACTAGAGACAATTCTAAAAATCTTTTTAAGTGTTTTTGAATATAATCTAATCCTATTTTTTTAAATGAAAAAAATATACTCTTTCAATTTGTTTTCGGGTAAATCAATAATAAGGAAATTATTGATATAAATATATATTAATACAACAACTTTTTCTGCATTGTCTACAAAGACGAATGTGACCCGTGTGAATGCTACACATTAACATTAATTTAAAACATATAATAAATATATTAAAATTAGTTTATTAATTTTATTTTTTTTATAGATAGATTTAAATAAATCTTTAATAGCATCAAAACTAAAAAAATTAAAATTATTATTCTATGATAAAGACCACATGTATCTTTTATAAGAGACCGTCCGACTCAAGTCAGGTATAATTACAATGAACAACAAAACTCTCTCTCCGAGTATATTTACACAGTTGCATACTTAGCATACGACAATTTTGATAAAAAAAATAATTTGAGAATAAATTTACATTATCAATGTATAAAATATATTTTATATTATTTTATTCATATATTTTTTAAAACTTAATATGTATTTGTCTATACTTCTTACATTATATAGTATTCCCAATAGGTTAATGTGTCTATCTCCTTCAATAATTTTTTTCGTTTGTCTACTTCTATAAATACACACACAAGCATCATTTTTTATCGACTATAAAATCCAAAAATGGATTTCAAATAAATATTATTTGAAATCAATATACTGCCAAGATTTTCCTTAGACATAATAAAAATTAATTTCTTTGTAAGACTTGTGTAAAAGTTGTACATTTAATATTACTTAAAACATATGCTATTGTAAAATATTAATTATTTTTTAACAATATTTTTAATTATTAATATCTCACTTAAATATTTAAATAAAATTACAATGACTATTTAACTATTTTAGTAAAGGTAATTTTATAAAAAAAATATTTTAACTATAATTAATATATTTTTTTATAAGTGTATATTACATTAACAAATTAAATAAAACAAAGTTAAAGAAATATAGAAAGTTATTTCTAAAATTAATGTTTTTTAGTTACAAATATAAAAATATTTAATTAATGAGTTTTATTAAATTAATTGCTAAAAATTAAGTTAATTGATGAAAATTATTTTATTTGTGGTAGAAATAAATTAATTGAAATATAAAAATAAAAAAACTTGACAAGTAATTTAGAATTATTTTTAATTAAATGGATATTCACTTATTAACGAGGATAGAGACAAGTAGTAAAGTAGGTATATACTTTAGAATTATTTAAATACCTTTAGATGTATATATAAAATAAATTGCTCTAATTTATTTTTAGGACACCTATATAAATACCAACCAATATGGAGGACTATTGCTCATATCCGCCCACCTCGCTCAAACTCATTGTCATCTCTATTCAAGCCAATTCATCCACATGTTTGGTGTTAAAAATTATTTTATATTTCAATTTTATTATAAACTTTTAAATAGAAAATAATAAATTAAACCCTTCATGAAAGAAAATTTGATGGCATAATTGAACAATTATGATTATAATTACAATAATTATACAATAAATAGAAATTTCCTATAAAAACACATTTTGTGGCTAAATTTCAAATTAAGTATTTGCATATATCAAACTAATGAGTGTGCATCACATTTAATGAATTTAATATATATTATAAACTTATTAGTGTATTTACAAGTCATTTTGGAACACGGATAAAAACTAATGTGACTTGTGCAATCGCACGAATAATATTATATCAAATTAGTTAGATTACATTACATTCAATTTTAACAATAAATTTATAAAATGACATTTGTTAGGTAAGAAAGTAATTAATTAAATAGGTTAAATTGATCCGTAGGTCTCCATACTTTTACAAAATTTTTAATTTGGTCCCTAAACTTTTTTTTTCTCTTTTAATCGGGTCCCTAAAGTTTTATTTATTTTTCAATTGGGTCCTCCCGTCTAGTTATCGTTATGAAAAAATAACTGCACTATAGAACCTAATTAGAGGTGTAGATAGTGAACTGATACTTCTAGAATGTTTTGTAAACACAATTGAATCAATTGTGAGAGTTTTTTTTGCAAAGTTTTAACCTTTTGCAGAGCCAAACAATTGTGAGAATGTTGAAACTCAAGAAAAATCTCTCACAATTGATTTAGTTGTGTTTACAACATACTTTATAAGCACCAATCCATTGTATGCACATCTAATTAGACGAGAAGACCTAATTAAAAAAAGTATAAGTTAAGGGATCCAATTAATTAAAGAAAAAGATTCAAGGACCTAATTAAAAATTTAATAAAAGTATGGGGACTCACAGAATAATTAAACCAATTAAATATATAATTATTATTTTTAAATTTAATTTCAATTTTATCATGTGAATTATTTTAAAATTAAAAATATAAGTACATTTATGGTTTGGTTCTAATCTAAATGTTTAATTTTAGATCATATGTTTTTTTTTAGTTTTAAACAAATAATTATATAAATAAATTATTTTATAACATGCATAAAGACGAACACAGCCTGTGCGAATGCACATGCAACTGACCAGTAATTTTATAAATTTTTGTTTGCAGGAGAATTGTGGGCTTGTGTGATGGGCCAGGTGGATTTGGTTCAACGCCAAGCCTCCACAATCCCCTCCGTACACCCAATAATAGGCCTCATAGTCTTAAATGGATTTTGAATGTAGGAGATAAGCTCCTGTTAGTTTTCATGTTATCCAAAAACAATTTAAATGCTTCATCAGAAGAAAAAAAAAAAATAAAATAAATAAGTGCCTCCCTACGCATAAACCAAACACGCGATACATCCTCTTCATAATTACGAAATGGTGAATCGGTGATTGCTCAACATATGAGAAGAGTTCACTATCAGAACAAGATTACAAGATAATGTCTCCAAACTCTCCGAATCTCCTGTATCCCACAAACCCTTACCAATCATCATTATCCTTCATTTCTAATTCTACCGAGCATCTCTATCTACCCTTCTCATGCCTCAACAAATTCTCTAATACACGTACTAATAACTCGCAGGAAATTGCTTGACAAGTAATTTTCTGTTCATCCTGACTTGGTTAATTTTCTGTCATTTCTCACATATCCACATGCCTTAACATTAAATACTAGATAAGAGTCCACCCATAAAATAAAGAAACTAAGGAGAACAATATTCAAATTAAGAATTTGATTCATAACTAATAGCATGAACAATTATACAACTAATCTAAAAGAATTAAACCTGGTGATTAGTGAATGAACACCAGTTACAAATCAAATTATTCAATAACTGGACCCCTGGGAACTAAACACAGCACAATATGTGCGTGCAGAAGCAGATGAAGCCCAATGGATCCACATTCTTATTTATATTATCTTTCTATTTCATCAAATGTTTAATCATCAGTTGGGAAATTTTCTGTGGCTTACAGTGAGCTAATATCCCAAATGTCTGACATACCACTCGTGACTCCAAATTCTGGCACTTCATAATTGATAGGATTTCCCCACGGCTCATTCCCAGAGCTTGAAGGAGCGCCACTAACATTAAAGCTGGTGTTCCATTTATCTTCTTGCTTGATGATGCTTTCAGTTCCAAGAGGTGAAAACTCAGGAAATCCTGTTTCATTGGTCAAATTCTCTGGGAAAGAAACAAACTCCTCTGCAAGAAGAACTTCTTGATTTGAGCTCATGACATTTTTCCCTTTGAAAAGGGTATCTTCAAGTCCAAAGCTTGATGACTTTAACCCAATGGTGTCAGCAGTTGGCATAACCTCGTGCACTATGGCCAATTCATCTGATATCAGATTCTCTGCACCTTCACTCCATTCTTTTGCCAAAGCCTGAGAGTGGTAATTTGGAGACTCTTCAAGTGAAGCTGGATACATTTCTGGTATTTCAGAAGAGATAGTTACATTTCTCCATTCAGGTTGGTATCTTACAATCTGCCCTTCATTAAAAAAATATGATATTCCTGTTTGGCATTGGTGGTGCTTGACAAACCTCCTTCTCACTTTAGGAGACCCCATATCTCTTTGTTCCTTCTCATGCTGGAGGCTGGTTAAAAATGCTGGCTTTTCAAATAACCTTGCCAAGAAAGAAACCATTTGTTTCTGTACCAGCTCTGCAGATTGGAGCCTCTGATTCACTTGTCTCGCACGTTGAAGTGTTGCTCTCTGCTGTTGCTGCAACTCAACCACCTCTTGCATTAACACACTCCTCTCCTTTCTTAGTCTTTCTATCTCAAATTCAAGCCCGGCATTACCTGCATCAGAATAAGGAACAATGTAGCCACCAACCTGATGAGATTGAGGTGGCCTGCGCCTTTGGATGTTCTTCAGAAGATGTCTGTTTCCTCGCTGGAAAGCTTCATGAAAAAACTCCCATTTATCAGTGTCAATCTTGCGGAATCCCTGGATACAAATGCCAAGTGACTTGAGAATGAATAGACCAGACCAAGGAAAATAAATTTTGGTTTAGGCACACCAGAGTTTTAAGTCACTAGGAGCAGATGAAGCTGTGTTGGAATTTGCAATCTGTGAATCCAAAACAAGCTTTACACAAACAAAAAGAAATGATCAAGATTATAGTAACATAATATAAGTTCTGGCAGCATACCAAAATGCCCCTTGGAAACATAGAACACTACCTGCTGAGGATGAAAATCCCTATTATAGTAGACACTTAGAGAGACATTCTTTCTGCTGCCAGTTCTAGTGCTAAAATCCACATAAGACAATATCTTATCCCTATTCTTATCACACAGCTCCATCAGTAGTCATAGGCGCTAACATAGAAGATTCCATAACATGGAAGTTCACTTTTAACAAGCGACAAATAAGAAAGCACAAAAAAAAAAAAAAATCACAAATAACAAATGGCTCGCTACTGTACCTGCTGAAACACATCCAATCATTCCAAAGTTAGAAACAATCCAGAAAACTTATTACAAGTTTATCTTAAGCATCAAGAGAAACTTAGGATACACGTACACCAACAAAATGGCTCAAAATTTGTTCATTCCCAGTTGACAAAACAATGTCTTAAACCAAATCCACATGGTTGATCCTCATCAAACCAGTTACAATACAAATATCAAAATACATATAGAGTACCCACATAAATGTTTAACTGGCGAACAAAACTGGAGAAATTGTTATGCTTGAAACTCCTTGGCAAGACGTGTCTTGCAAACAGGGTAGGATCGCACACCACGAAACTAACACCGGTGGAGCCCCAGGATATGATCGGATCCAGCGATGGATCGTCGACGAGGTCGAAAGTCTTGGATAGAAATGCCGGAACCAGGTTCCCTTGCAAGCATTCAAGTGGCTGCGGCACACTATTTACCTTCTCAAACTCAGCGCTTGATGAAGGTAACTGGGAAGAAGACAGAGACGTGTTCATGTTAGAGGAAGGAAGAGAGCCAGAAAGTGCAATGTCCTCTGTTGGAAGAGAAGCTGAGATTGTGTCCTGGCAATTGCGTTTGTAAGTAGAGAAGAGAACGCAAGACTCCAACTCCAACTTGTTGTGATTCGGTGCGGGGCTAGATATTTTTGTCAAAGTCAGCCAATGATTTATTGGCTGAAAAGAGACACTTCCACTTTCAGTGTTTGGGACCAAGTTAACTGCACTAGCCAATCACGAAATACTGCTCTAAACTTGATTTTCGGTTTTGAGACACCTTCTCGTCTCTTTGGCCCAAGCCTACTAATAACTCTATTATTGGTTGGGAATCCTCTCCCATTACGGAAAATTGCTCTCAATTCTCATTGATTCTTTCCTCTCTGCTGCCACGTGTACAGGCAACATTGGAGCCAGCCACTGGTGAGCTTATTATAGTTCTCATGGGCCATTAGCCCAAATGCCCTCCCCCTAGCTATTTCTAAAATAAACCTTAGTAATGGGGGAAATTTATCATATTTATAGCATGATTTTAAATTTTTAACCCATTCAAAATTAGAAAAGATCGTTTTTGCTTTGCACTTTAGATTAGAACTTTGAAAAATTGCTGCCTTGTTATTTGTTACTACTCATTTGGCACCGCTCAAGTCATGGCAATGTCATACATAGGTTGGATACGATTCCACATTACCAAGCAACTGACAGGAGCTACTAATTTGGATATACAGCACATAATAACTTTAGAAGTGCAACTAGCTCAACTAGCTTAAGTTTATATTTTATAATTTTTATTAAAACCCAGTACGATACAACATCTTTTTTCACTTTAAATAACTTTCTCTGGTGATACTACCCCAAAAGATTTATTAAATAGACCCCACAAGCTATTCCGCTTTCCGTTCTTTTTTTTTTAAACTTAAAATTTAACTATTTTAACTTTAATTTTAAAACAATAATCCAGTCATATTATAAATTAGAATAAATAATTTAGAGAGTAAATATTTAACTCTTTACTCTTTCAATTAGACATTCTTAATATTCTCTCTTCTTTCTTTTAAATGCACACTTCACACATTGTTCCCATAAAATATTATCTCAATCGTCTCAAAATACCTTTATTTTATTGTTATCTATATACTTGATCTTTTTAAACTTTTCAATTTACTCTTTTATCTCTATTTGTAAATTAAATTTCAATAATTTTTTAAAGAAATTGTCACTAACTAAAAATAACGTCATATTTAAATTGTTCATTATAAATCTAAAATATAATTTATTTATTAAAAAATATTCATTTATTAAAAAATTGATTGTACAAAAATAAACATTGATAGTGATGAGACTCTTGCTCTCTACTGTACTAAGTTGTTCACCATCATTTACATCTTTCGTTACTCCTTCCATAGTTAGATCCACCTATCAGTGGTATTAAACACGACTCGAACAGGCCAATCTGATTGGTCCGTTTGCAAAATTTTATTAAATCACTTCACCATTTGAATTTATTGATATGTATGTGACAAAACAAAGTACATATTCCATATTTAATTATAATTTTTATCGGTTTATGCAATTTAACCAATAACTCACTAATTTGACTTAGTACCTCTGTCCGGTCAGTTACCTATTCGATTTTTATAACATTGCCACTTATTTTGCCATGCTTTAGTTGCTTGTATTCAAAATGGTATCTTAATATTTAGAGTAAATTACACTAACTCCCCCTCAGATTTACTTTTATTACACCTGCCACCCCTTTATTTTTAAACATTACTTTTAGCCCCTTCCTTAAACGGCGTCACACTTCCGTTAATGAATAAAATTGAACAAAAGATTAATTTTTTTTTCTTTTTTTGATAAACCGAAATTGCCCTTGTCATTTGGGGGTGGGCTCCTGTATTGATGTTGGAAAGGGTTAGCATTGATGAAAAGTGGGAAATTTTGGGATTCAACAGAGATGAAGGTGAGAGCAAGGAAGATCGTGGTAGATGGAGCCAAAGCCGCCTTCACCGACAAGGAGGGCGAGACTGAAGCCACGCGTGGCGGATTTGAGGTCAGAGAAGGAGAAGTCGCCCTCACCCCTAACCCTTTTACAAAACGGCGACGGCGGCTTAGTGTTAGATCTGGAGTCGTGAAACAAAAGGGGCTTTTTTGCTTGCCCAGAAATCAGTTGGTGTTCACCAGTCGGAGATGAGTGCTACCGAGAAAGCATGATCGTAGGCGGCGATGCTGTGGGACGGTGTTCACCAGCTGTGTTAGATCTAGTCCTGGACGTTTTGGAGTTTTTTTTTTTTTTCCCAAATCTATTCCTTGACGGGATCAAGTTTTTTTTTTCCCAATTTTTTTGTCCCCAATTTTGCACCAGATTTGAGATCCTCAGATTGAATGATGTTGAAGATGAATAAACATGTACACGGGATCAAGTTTTTTTTTCCCCAAATTTTTTGTGTTTTTTTCTCTTGGTTTTGAAATTACGTATGCAATTGTTTTTGGTTTGTTCAATTGGATAATTTCATTCACGTTAAAGTTTCATTTTGGGCTGATAGCAAATCTTAATTCTTCCTTATGCTATTTGGCTTAATTGGTAAACCCATCAAACTTTTTTTTGGTTGCATTATCATATTCATCTACTGCATTTTTTTTAAGTGTCCTATCTAAACGAAGAAGATAAGGGCTTTTGTGGAAAAAAAATACTCTAAACACCATGTGCCACTCACATGTCACATTTCCCTTAACGTTTTGGACACCGTTTAAATGGCAAGGGGGGTCTGTGTAACAACTTCTAAAAAAGTAAGGGGTTTTTTGTAGGGATAAAAAATGGAAGGATGTTAGTGTAATATAAGCAAACCTTAGGGGGGGGGGGGTGTCTGTAATTTACTCTAATATTTATGATAGCCAACTCTACTGATCCAACCCATTTAACGAACTGTTGCTTAACTCGAAAAGCAACTTAAGCAACACTGATATAGTTTCTCTAAAGCAAATGCAAGCTGGTAGCTAGCCTAATCTTTTTTGAATGGTTGATTCAGTCCCCAAAAGCAAGGACTCTCTGGATTAAAGGGGAATGAAAATCACGCCCAAAAAAATAAAAAAAAATTCAAGCAGCCAAGGCCGTTAAAGCTGCTTATCATTAACTGATTATAATTACAATGAGAATAATTTTACATACAAAATTATGGATGAAAAAAAGTATACATTTCTTCACAAATTTATAGGATCACCGAACTAAATATTTTGTCGGAATAAAGATGAAGTATCCTGGCTTTGCGTTGAAAATAGGTATTCCTAATCCGAATTAGAACAGAAATGTACAACTGTGCCTCTGCAACCGAAGAACGAACGAGTATTAGTTCGATCATTGAGCTACGACATACGCTAACTTATACAAGCAACAACCATCAAGGCATCAAGGACAATGAACGTTAACAACACCAACCCCCTTAACCAACCCCTCACCAACAGCCAAAAATATAAATTATGTACATAAGCCTCCCAAGTCCCAATTTTTTATTGAGTTGCAACTACAGTTCAGCACATTAAACTTACTTTGAACAGAAAGATATATTTTAAACTACCCCCTCCAGTCAAAGGGCTTGTGCAAAATAAAATAGAAGTAAAGAAATGAAAACGCGTGCTTTTAAACTCATCAAAATCCTCATAATCACCCAAACATGTGCTCCATCCACCTTACTAAAGTAAAGCACCGGTGCTAATGGAGTGATGATTTTATGATTGACTCCGCATATTTTATATGGACCTACACCTTAGTGAAAAAAGCATTAACAAATCCTCTTAAATGAAACTGTTTATCAAAAATAATGAATCCTAGTAAATTCTTAGAAATCTTTCTTGAATTGGATGAAAGCTTGGTGAGCTCAAAAACTACATTCGGTGTAACTCTTTGAAGAAGGAAGTTACCAGGTTTGATTTTGGATTGAATTGTTGGAAGAGGCATCAGTGGCATGCTTTACTCTAACTACAACACTATATGAGCCTCTCACTTAAACAGGTCTTTTGCCCTTCCTCACAGACCCATAAGTTGGTCTCTCCTTCTTGGGGATATTTGGCTTTCTTTTTCTTAGGCATTGACGTATTGTTTTATTCTTTCCTTCCTTATGTTTCAGCAAGCCAAACATGTGAAGGCCCCTCAAAATGTTTCATTCCAGAAGTATGCTCCAAGCTGTCCACATTTGACTGGGAACATATTTTGACAATTAAGACAAGGAATGAACATGCAAGGCCATGTTGCCGTGCTTTCCATTGGTGAGGTAGAAGAAACACTAATGGAAGATGGAAGGGTAGACATGCACGTTTGGGTGACCACAAGGAATCATTTTGGTGAATTTATAAGCTCATGTTTTTGTTTTTGGTTTTGGTTTTTTTGCGAAACCCCTATGGAGTCAGTAATTTGCATTCTAATAATAATTGTTAGAGATGTTATAAAAGTATAAAACCATTCCTATCTCTTCACCTTAATAGCTTAAGCTTTTGAGCTAATTAGTTCATGACATGGTATTCAACTTCTATGATCATGTGATATAAAGTTAAATCCTTCTCACCCCTATTCTTCTTAATTAAAAAGGTCAAACTCAAACACAAGGTAAATGGGTGTATGCCTTGTTCACACTTCAATTCCAACTGGCTCGTGTGAAATGGGTTAGAGATGTTATAAAAGTATAAAATAATTCATGTATCTCTACCTAACAGTTTTAGCTTTCAAGATAGTTGATTCATGACACTATCTGGAAGATAATGTATGTCCCCACTCCCCACTTGAAAATTGATAACCATTCCCTTCACCACAAAACACACACACAATACATATACACACACACACACACACACTACATCCAAACAGGATTTTTTTTATACAACATCCAAACAGGATTTAATGCTATGCAAAGTCATTACAGAATTTGGTACGCACCTGGGACTATTGAAACAGTGTATTCCTGTTAGACATCAAAACTAATAAAATCCTGTAGTATGTGCATGAATAACAACTAAGATTCCAACCATTCAGGTAAGTAATGACATGTTTGGACGACCAGGTTGAGGCATAGGGGGTTTGAGCAATACTTTCAAAGAATCCATAATACTTGAAAAAGAAGGGCGTTTCCAGGGTTCACTGCAGTAAACCATTGGATATCAATAAAATTCAATCAGAATATTGAAGTAGACTACAAATGAAAGAAATATCTGCACTCACTTGGCCCAACAAGCCTCAATTATTGAGGCTAATAGAGGATTTAAATCACGTGGTATCTCAAGTCTTTTTCCCTTAAAGCCAACAGCCGCCACAACCTACAAAACATTACAGATTTGTGAAGACTACATAATACAAAAGGCCCTGCATCTAACACAGTGGATAGCCTGATAGTCCAGAAGTAAAAAAATAGAAACAAATGTTGATGCAAATTCAGTTACAGTAGAATTATATGTTGATAACAGACCACCATGAAACAGAACAACACTCCAAAAACCAAACTTACTGCATGTTTGGAAATGATTTCAAAACCTCATTTGACATGATAAACCACGTCTTTCCAGAAGTAACAAATAGTAGCGTTAACAAATTTTGCCTATTGGATGTGGAGAGAGAGTGCAGATCCACATTGGTTAATTTTTTCCAAACACGCACTTAGGCACACCATTGAGACTCCCCCAACACATCTTGTTATCATTGGCCAATATGATACATCCTTCGACCAATATACATCTCTTGCAATCATTTTCAGATTTCTATTATCATTAGCATTCTATATGATGTTATATTATTACAGTCATCAGATCTTAAAGAATCTTTCATAAAAAGCAAAGTAATATAATCGTAATGGAAAATCTAAGCATAAGCACACTGAAATATATCAAAGTTGTACGACAAACCTGTGGTGGATTCAAATTACCCCAAGGCTGTTGCAATGTTGCAAGCTCCCACAAGATGACACCAAAGCTGTAGACATCAGACTTCTCATTGGATGGTTCATCACGGAGAACTTCTGGAGCCATCCACTCAGGCTAAGTAGAAAAAAAGGAGTAACTTAATTTGCAATAATAAAGATGACCTCTGAAACATAGGATACAAAAGGCAGATACACGTTTTGAAAGTAAACTTACAGTCCCAGCAGCTGACTTGGATGAGAGAAATGTATTTGCCTTTAGTCGGGAAAGCCCAAAATCACCAACCTAAAGGGAAGGTACAAGTAAATAAGGATCTGTGAAATTCAAATAACTCCAATAAGGCAAACAGACCACCACCAACTCGCCCTCCCAGAAAATAAAATTTGCTAAGACACTGCACATATAGTTTAAGTATTAAATTGATTTTTGTCAATATGTCAAATTTGAATCGAATGAAGCCCAGCTATAGCAGAATGTTGAAACCATAGTTATCAGAATCTTAAGATTCACGATTCGAATCTTACGATTCGATACGAGTTGACTGCCTACCGATACATATCCTAAGATGAATCTTAAAAGACTTTGTATCTTACGATACATGAATGAATCATGTGAATCTTACGATTCATGAATGAATCATGTTGAATCTTACGATTCACAAGATTCAAGTATTCGTTATTTTTTTAGTTTTGTTTCACCAATTCTCATGAAAAAATTGAAAAGTCATATATGCTTAAATTATTTAATAAAAAGGAATTGAAAGAACACTTCTGAACTTATCCTATTTGATTACTCCACTACTTTATTTGTTGCTTACTCATTTAATGCATGAACTCTATTTAGCTATTTAATTGCTTTGTTTTCATTCTACCAAAATAAAAGCTTCACAAACTCAAATTTAACAGAACTCATGCATCTCATGCTCCTAGAGTTATGTTTTTTTAGTTATTGATCATGAATATGTGCTTTAATATGTTTTTGTTAGTTGTATATGCTATGTTTTATTATTGATCATGAATCTTACGATTCACGATACGATTCGATTCACGATTCAGAAAATGAGCCTTCCGATTCACAATTTGAATCCCGATTCAACTACCATGGTTGAAACTTCTATCAACCATGTGTAGTGTAGACCAAGTTTTGCTGTAACATTTCTATCTTTCACCAGTTCACAAAAGGTTCAAAAGAGATGATGGCTAAACAGTGTCACTCAACATGGACTATCTTAGTGCTTTCATGCTGGCATACACAAACATGGCTTGTGATTGTAGAAGGAAATTTGTGAGTGCCAGAGAAGTGGAACCATACTACCAAAGGTGACTTATGGATTAAATGAAACTCTCAACAATTTTTCAGACACGAGAAAATTTTATTCTTACCTTCACTGTATATTTCTTGTCAACAAGAAGGTTTGGAGATTTCAGATCTCTATGAACAATGGGAGGATTGCGTTTATGAAGATAATTCATCCCCTTAGCCTGCACATGAAAATGACAAATACTTAACCAATGGGTACAAAGGTTATGACATCATACTAATTCAAAAAATAAATAGAATCAAAAACAATAATGTTTATTTTCTAAAAGTTTACCACATCATAAGCCATACTTAGCCTACGTCTCTCATCCAACATCTCTGTGGCGCCAGGTTTATGCAACAGCCTATACAAGCTACCCCTGCACAGTTCAATCAAATCCTTTTAGGTCTCAAGCGTAAGATATTTTATAGCCATGAAAAGAGATCCCTCTTATAGGGGGAAAGGTAAAGGAACTGATAGATGAGATATTGTAAAACCTTGACAAATATTCTGTGACAATTGATAAATTAGGAGGCTTAGTGACTGCACCCATAAGTAAAACGATGTTTGGATGACGTAAACCTTTCATTATTGCAACCTAGCAAAAGAGGTGAAAATACAGCTCAAATCAATAGCAAGCAAAACTTAAAGGTGTTTTTTCTGCACGAAACAAGATAAGAACTTCTGAGCATACCTCCCTCAGGAATTCCTTGAAGCGTTCACCTTTGAAGTCTTGTTCCATCAGAATTTTCACAGCAACCTCCTGCAGTGCTTAACATTTTGACAGATGTAAATACAACAAAGTCAAAGAACACATGCAACAAGCAAGTAGAGAGAAGGGAAAAGATGTATTAAACAAATTTAAATATTAAGCACTACTTCGGCTTCAAACTTTAATGAATAAATACACACTTGTATACACCTCCCAAAATATTAAAAAAAAAAAATCGCATTCTAAATCATAACACTAATAAAGTAGGGAGAAAAAAATAGAAAGATAGAGCTGCAGAAGTACAAGGACAGAAGTCTTCCAGTTGAAAGCAAAAAAGAGCATTAATAAAATATGCCACCTTGCAACACTAAGGCTTCATTTATTTACTAAAAATAAAATAGTAAATAAATGAAGCCTTAGGGTTCATAAATTGACTGCACCCATAAATAAAACAATGTTTGGATGCTGCAAGCATTTCATTATTGCAACCTAGCAAAAGAGGGGAAAATACAGCTCAATGGAAAACATTTATTCTCTTGGACAACGATTTTTTTTTTTAAATAAGCATGTGCCCTGTGGTTATGTACAACTCAATTTGAAAATCTCTGTAACAAGGTTTGGTTGTAGTGTGGCAATGAGTTATATAAAAGAAGATTGGCAGATGGGATGCCAATCGGCTACCAAGTACAAATAACCAACAGGTTATGGACTGAGTTCTTCTGATCGAGCACAGCAACCTTTGAATGATAAGAAGTCTTAAGAGTACAATTGTAGGTTATAACAAGATCAATATGCAATCATTAGATCCAGCAAGAAGTAAGCACGTTATTTTCAAAAACTGCCCTCAATGATTTTATCATACCTTCATGTATATATAATCTATAAGCACCAAATGCTTATGAAACAATCTTTCACAAATATTGAATAGAAACAGCTTTAAAAATTTGTGACTATTGTACAGATATAGAGATAGAGACATCATTCACATATTAATATACTAATGACACATGAATTAGTTGAATTTGCAAGATACAATGACAGAGATGCTGAGAAAACAACTAATATAGACAACCCATGGAAAAACAAACCACCATGATTTGATCTTATTTTAGCGCCAATGAAAGAAAAAAAGAGAGGGGCTTACCGAGCCATTCCACTCAGCGTGATGTACAGTTCCAAAAGAACCTGAAAATATAACAGACCAAATTTAATTAATGACTATTGATACCAATTGCATATCATGCCAAAGGAAGCATGTAATGCTAGTAATTCATTAAATACTGTGTGCTTAACATAGGCTAAGTTTTTATTGGTTTACTTCAGAGCACTTTGTAGGACCATTGAAAATTCTTGTGGTGATGTGATATTTTTGCTGTTCTATAGTGTATTTTATTGGGAAACAATGCTCATATTTTCTTAAGCATATTGTTATCTGATAGTAACTGGTATTAATAATGAAAATAGGAAAGAACTAAAGGAGGACTGGAGGAGACATCTTTTACACAGGAAAAATACTGCTCAATAAGCAGCAACTGAACAGAGAAATACAGAAAATGCAGCAATAAGGGATAAGAAACAGAGCTGATACAGGGACTCTACCTTCCCTGGCCTATGCCACCAATTCACTCCCACAATTCTGTCATACCTCTCCAGTTGTCACTACCCCCTCCCCCCTAATTCACGTTTCCTTTCTGTCTCCCACCATCTCACAATGGATTTGGACCATCTCTTGTACTTGAGGAGAATTCATGGAAATGGAGTTGATTTCTTTGTGACTCAATGTGTGTTAAATCAGTTTTCAAATCCCCTTAAGCAGTCAAGGGGCAGCTGACCAAAGGAAAGTGGGTAGGCCGTCATAAGAATTGCAGTGTGCTGTAATTTTTACAGTTTCCATTATCGCTGGTGAAAGCGGCAGGCCTAGAGCTCTCCAGTAAATGCACCGAAAGGGGGTTGGAAAAAGGATAAGGTCCTGTTAGAGAGAGACACAAGAGAAGGTCCACCATGATTGATTATAACCCACTAATTATATTTTTCTTCTTGTGTCATTCTCTCTCAAACAGGACCATTTCCTGTTATTTAAGAACAGGAGGGGATCCAAAATCCTTGCTTCTCCTCTCCAATTCCTTGTTGTCATGTGTACATTTATTACACTCTCCCACCAATGTTTCCTCCTTACTCATAGCAGCATGCCTACTTCTCTCATAAACAAGTATAATTTTCCTTGACACCCTCTAGTCCATTTTCCTTTATTCTTCTCTTATACATGTGTTAGAGGCCCATTGTTATCCTACTTTTATTATGTGATAGGATAGTTGAAATGACCTTTCTTTGGTTCTCTGAACCATGGCCTTTGTTACAGAACCTCCCTCTGATAAGAAGAGGGATTGGAGTGTTTTATGCATTAATTAGTTTACTTTTTCTTATTTTCTTCTTTTCTTATTTTCACTGCTAAGGTAAGGACGCTACCTTCTTTTCCCCCCCTCCTCTTAACACAAGTCAAAGGCCCATCATTATTATCCTATTGCTGTTATGCGATCAGATACTTGAAACGAGTCAAATGACTTTTCTTTGATACTCTGAACCATGACTTCTTTTAATGTGGATGCTCTCCCAGTCAGATATGCAGAGGGATTGGAGAGCTTTATTGCATTGATAAGCTCACTTTTTGTTATTTTCTTCTTTTCTATTTTCATTGACACTAACACTACCTTATCTTCTTTTATTTTTACCTTGACTATGTTCTCTCTCTCAATGTTTCTCTTCTAAATGCATACCTCACCCCACCCGAATCAACAAAAAAAAAAGTTAGACTTAAAATAATATGCAATTTATAGAAAAGCATACATACCTGATCCTATTCTCCCTTTTAAAACAAGATCAGTCCACGGTATGTCCAAATCCTCCATATCAAGGGAAAGCTCTCTAGTTGGTTTGCTAGGAATCAGTAGTCGGGTCTGTGTATCTCTATAACCAGGACGGTTATGCTTTAAAGGCAATGAATCCCGGCTTGTCATTGTCGGCTCTACAACATTTTGAGGAGGGTTACCTGATTTAAATATTTCAAAGCCTCGATCATGTGCACTTGAATGATAAGGTTGTGGATGCAGAGGAACAAGAGAACTTCTGTTGTTATCATTTGGAATTGGCCCGGGGTTCCTGTCCCTGTACTGCCTTTCATACTGTTCTGTAATGGAGAATCCAAAATCTTCATCAATAACAGGTACTGTGATAAAAAATGCAGAGTATCCTATACTTGTATCCGGTTATAAAAGTTATTCAGACATACAAAGGTAGCTTTTGGTGTGTGGACAAAACAGAATAGAATGTTAAACTACAACTAATATAAAACCTCCTATATTAACATCCATACAAGGTTCATGCTTTTTGGCATTATTCTAGACGTTGACTAGCTCACAAATTTGTTTAACATCAAATTGATCAGATGTTATATGTATTTAAAGAAATACTTTAATATGTCATTATTCAACTTCATTTTGCAAACTGCGAAGAGAATAATTGTCATGTTTAGCCCCTCTCTGCATAAAAATTAAACAGGAATTGGTAATGGCATTCAATAGGCTTGACCAAGTCACTTGAATTGTTCTTCCAATTCCACAATTGAGAAATAAAGTTAAGTATCCACAACAATGAACTTGGAACATCATTCAATTTAAACATCTGCAGAACCAAACTCCTTTGTGTTTAACTTAGGCAACCAAATGCTTGGGATATCTTAGATTGAAAACAAGAGGAATTTGTCAAATAATTACAGTCAACAAAAATAGCAATAGGTTCTATCTAATCACTTAGTAAAATAAAAAAATAAAATAAAAAACTGATAAAAACAGCAAAGGGACACACAATTCAATTGAAATAAGAAAACTGTAACACATTATTTAAGTCCATATTAAATAGGAAGTTTGACAAATTGAATATGGAGAGTTAGCATAGACTTGATTCCATTCATTAAAATAGAAAGAAATAAAAGAACAAGGACAAGTTGATCTTAAATTTTTAGACAGTGCAACAGTAAGCATTAAGTAGACCAAGACACATGATAGCAATAATATCACAAGTTCAGATTTAGAGTATCATACATTGAATAGGAAACATGAATATCACCTGCAGAACTACTATCAAAGACAAGCTCAGCAGACATACAATCCGAGAAATATTGTTTGGCCAGTGACCTGAAATCAATGGTAGGTTCAGCTGGTTTAAGTCTTGGAAAGCGCAAGGGTGAAGAAAATGAGATGGAAGATGGACCGTTGAGCAAGGAATTAGGCTCGCATAAGCAACCCGGCTTCCCAATTAGATCAACCATGTATTCCCTGTAATTATATGGTTTCAGACAGGTGTCAGTTCACAGAATGTTAACTGCAAGGCTACAACACATTCATAATTTTACACTTCATCATTCCATGGTCATGGTTAACAGCTCATGGGAAAACAACTCTTTAAATTGCAGTCCTACTTGTAAACAGAATAGCAGATGTTCAAGGCAACAAAACATATACCTGTCAAGCCCAAATCGAACAAGACATGAGGAGGCATCATCTCTTGAACAATATTTACAGCCCTTAGCAATGCGACACGGTAAATCAATGGTGTCAGCTAGTACCTGAAGATATCATGTATAAAGCATGTCATTGCAAAAACAACGCAAAGACCATCTCTTGTATTAAACCACTGAAATCCCCCTCCCCCCTTTTTTTTAAAAAGAAGATAATAATAATATAGTTAAAATGGATAATCATTAATCACAGCCTTGACCATCACATAGAATTGGAGTATTACTTTGAATAATACGGCACGATGCCTGCAAAGTCCAGTAGATAGACTGCCAATAGGTACAACAACAGATCCTAAGCAATCTCTTAGATCATTAATGCGCTCCTTCCATATAGGAAAAAGATCATCTTCCCATACAGAAGCTGAACCCCTTGTTGCAACAATAAAACATAGTTAGACTGGTGCAAGCTAAATAGTTCAAAGCCAATAATGCCAAGGAGACTCACCCCATACAATTGCAAACCAGCTTCGCAAGCTGGTCTACAACATCTGTTGTTGCTATGCAGTGACAAGAAATGTCATGTACTTTGTTTTGCAGTTGTTTTAAGTTAGGATCACTATGTCTATCCACCAAAACTACTTCAAGTGAAGAATCAGAAGAAGGATTTATAGATTTTAGTGTCTCAAGTGAAGGAATTCGGCCATTTTCCTGAAGATCAGTGCACACAGTCCATACATAGGGATCCATCCCATGAATTAGATAAAAGCCATCAGGAATTTTGTCGAAGTATAATAGGCAGCCATTCACCTGGTGCACATTATTAACAAAACAACATATCAATTGCATGCCTACCAATAAGTGAAACAAGTATATCAAGATGGAGCTACTTCCAGTTTACTCCATAAATTAGAGCAATTTGTTTTTAAAAAGGGAAAAAAAAAACATAATAAAGAGAGGAAGGATTTTTTTCCCCTCTTAACTTTAATTCACACATCAACTTAACAGCCATATTTTAACTTCTTCCCCCAAAAAATGATAATTATATACCCTCTGACAGCAATTTCCTCTTATAGGAGTATAGGACAAAGCACATTCGGTCACCCACAATATTGCCAAAATATTAAACACATGTTTTTATGATTTATCCAAATCCTTAAAATACTACATTTTCCAGTAAATAAGTATACATCACCCACAATAACACCAAAATATCGAACATTTTCCAATTAATAAGTAGCAACAGGAACATAGTAAGTATTTAGAACAAGCAAAACAAGCTTTGAGAAGCACCATTTAAGGAACATAGTAACAGGATAATCTGCCCATCTGGACAGAATCACACAAAAGTAGTACAGATTTACAGTGAAAAGCCAAAATTCAAGAAGTTAGTTTTCTGTTGTCAATGAAAAAATGGGACTAGTACTAGTTGGTAACAAAGCATATTATGTCATCCTCAATATTGCCAAAATATTCATCACATATTTTCAAGATTTGCTTAACTCCTTAAAACAGTTAAAATTCCAATAAATAAGTATTAAAAAATACGAAAGTGGGAAAAGCATTTCTTTAAGTAATATTAGTTTCAAGAAGCATCATATATGGAACATAATAACAGGACAATCAGTACACAGTGCCAGACCCAGAATCATGATTCAAGACAAACTTGGTACATAATAAGAGTGAAATGCCAGAATTCCAGGAGGCAGTGTTTCAACTGTCAGTGCCACAACAAATGGGAGTAGTTGATATTTTTTTCGAAGCATCCCAAAAGAAAAAGATCTGACATCCTTGTTTATCCTAGCTGACTTGCACATTGTAATTCAAGATCCAACTCCACCCTTAGCAACTAATGAACACAACTTCAAATAGGGTATTTTACTAGAGCAGTTCCATTCCCATCCAGTCAAGTCAAATACCCAGAATCACTAGTTCATGAACTTAAAATTCTCCGCAAAATTTGCCATCGTCAAAAATATTGCATACTCCTATCAAGACAACCTAGAAAATCCAGACAAACCTATATAAACCCAAAATTTTTCGCATTCATATCATGATATCAACCATAGGACAACTGCAACCTCAAAAAAAAAAACATAGAACAACTGCAGCTTTAACTGACAAGATAAATTAAATTTCTCCATAAACATATATAAGAGAAAAAAATAAGAAGATAAAATGAATTGAGCTCCTGCCATAAGCCAAAATCAATTCATGCACTTAACTTTTATAGAGGGTCTGTTTGGGTAAGTTTATTTAAAAACACTTCTAGGAGAAGAAAATAAGAAGAAAAAAGTAAAGAAAATAAATGAGTTTCTCCTTACGCTAAAATTAGCTTATGCACAAGCTAATTTGTAGAAACTTTCTCATCTTCTAGAAAAGCTATATGAGAGAGCTTCTATAAATTAGGTTATGGAGAAGCTCATTTCATTTTTTTCTCCTATAAGTGTTTCTGGATAAGCTTACCCAAACAGACCCACAAACTCTCTCATCTAACTTCTCCAAAAGCTAAGGTGCATAAGTTAATTTTAACTTACAAGAGAAACTCAATTTATTTTACCTTCTCATTTTCTACTCCCTGTAAGTGCTTATTTGAAGAAGTTTATCGAAAAAGAGTCTTAATTTACTAATAAATATTCTCAAGCAGCAGTCACGAAAACCAGAAGTCCAGAACCATATTATGACAACGTCCATTCACATGTCGTTGTTGTTTGCTTTTCCATTGGTTACTCACTGAGTTGAATAACCTAAAACGCAGAGTCTCAGGCTCACAAGTTCTAAATTATCACCGAAACTTGGCAACCAACCGACCAACCACAATTGGAATGGCAATAGCAATGAACAAAAGGCATAAATAACAATCAACATACCCAGAATCTATGCGATACTGCCTCTGCGGAAGACGACGAGGACGAAGACCTCAACGCGGAATCATCGGGCACGGGATCCAGAAAATTGGGATTATCAGCACACGTGGCTTCCGAGGAAAGCCGAAGAGCCAATGCCAGCTGTAACTGATAACTCTCCTCCGTCTGCAGCGCCCAGCTCTTGCTGGAGGACCCTCCGCTCCGAGGAAACCTGCCTCTGACCTCGCCGAATTTGAATCCATCGATCTCATTGGCCGCCACGGTCGACAGAGTCGGCGCGTAAAACTCGCCGGAGAGCGAGCTCTCGCCGAAACTGCTCTCGCTGGACTGCCGCTGCAGTCCGAACGAGGGGTACAAATTCCCGATCCGATTCCCCTGCCGGTGATCCACGCCGGAGTCCCAATCAGAGACTCTCTCAAACTTGTTTTTACCGTCGCCGGAGGAGGAACCGAACAACGGCGCCGTTAACTTGTCGTCGGGAGTTTGACTGAGGAGGGAGTAGTTGCTGGATCTTCTGGCGGGCATTTCCATGGAGGCTCTGTGCGTGGCTCACAAAACCCTAAAACCCGCCATTGCAGAATGGTTTCTTTTTGTTTCCGACTTTCTCACCCTTTTTGCTGTGTGAGACTGACTGAGTCGTTTTTCTTTTTTCCTTTCTCTCTCTAGAGTCTAGAATTTGATTGTCGGAGAGGAAGAGGTTTTTTGATTGGTGGCGCAGTTGTGAGGTTCTGTTTTTTTAATTTTATATTTTAGCGGTTTGGTAACTTTTTTCAAAGCGTGGCGCAATCGGTTTTTCGTTCACACGTTGGATCGACAGCAGGTCCCGCGGCATTTCCCGGCCGGCCCTGTACCATTTTAATTTCCCTTTTTCTCACAAGTACGGATGTTTGACTTTAAAAAATAACTAGTGGACAGTGGACACTGCTGCTTGCCAATCTTTCAAGGAGTAATGATGCATGAATTTGAATAAAAAATATATACATGAAGAGATGAACACTTCCATTCCATTGTCAAAAAAATAAAAATAAAAATAAAAAAAGATTAAATGACTATTTTGGTCATTTATCTTATTTATTTTGTTCAAAATAGTTATTTATCTTTTAAATTTTTCACTTTAGTTCTTTATCTTATTTAAAAGGTTCAAAATATTTTTTTATCTTTTAAAAAATTCGTTTTGGTACCTTATCTTATTTAAAAGGTTCAAAATGGTCCTTCAACTATTAAAATATATTTAACTTTATCATTCGAATAACACTCAAACAAATAACCATTTTGATTATATTTAAATAGTTGAAGGGTCATTTTGAATATTTTAAATAAGATAAATGATCAAAGTGAACTTTTTAAAAGATAAATGATCATTTTGAACAAAACAAATAAGATAAATTACCAAAATGAACTTTTTAAAAGATAAAGGACCAATGTAAACAAAATAAATAAAATAAAGGACCAAAATGGTCATTTAGCCTAAAAAAAACAACACTTCATTAATACTTACCATATCTGGTCTTTTATATAAAAAAAAATATTTTATTTTAAGAGTTTAATGATCGTCCACTATTTTACATTGTCATTCAATCATAAATCACAATTGATGTGACTTTTAAGAAATTGTTATAAAAGTCAACAAACTTACTATACATGATGGTTTGTAATTAAAGTATATGGCCTTTTTTTTCTCTTATTTTAATTTTAATTATAAAAGTATAGACTTATTTTTATATAATGTTCCGAAGTGTTTATGAACATGATGATGCTTCAGGCAACAATGAGGATTCCGATGAAGATTTCGGTGAGCGATGACAATCTCCGAAGCATAACCTGTATTCACCTGCACAAACACTCCAATACCAAAGTCAAAGAATGTAAGAGATGCATAAAATAAGCTTAGTTTCATACCAGTAAGTATGAAATGCCTTGTATAATACTCCTTCCGGTCCTTTTTATAAGAAATAAAAAGGGTGTTCTTTTTTTATCCTAATTATAAGAAACATATATCTACTTTAAGATGTATTAATTGCTAGTTTACTTTTTTACCTTTCATCTTGTGAAATCCATTAATGAGACACCTACTCATTTCTCATGCATTTATTGGTCTATTAACAATAGAAGTTATACTTATTGGTGGAGGTGCAGTATCATTAATGTAACCACTACTTAAACCAATCAATTTAAGGGGTACTTTTGGAATAAAATTAAAATTTATAACATTATTAATTATAACTAACTAACTTAACTAGTTTTATTGTTATTGACGATTTAGTTATTTGTTTCTTATATAAAGGACTAGAGGGAGTAGTAGTTGGCGGGTGAAGCAATTGTGTAGTTGTTGTTGGTCATGAGCTACGTGGCAAGCCTAAAAGAGGTCCATAACATATATATTAATTGATAATTTTTTTATACTCTTAATTTATTGTATTTGTAAGACATTCACTTATTTATCATACAAGTAGATAATCTATAATAATATAAGTCACATTTATTGATAAAAAAATTATCCATTGAATTAATAATCAAATATAATTAGTACTTAAACCATTTAATTTTATAGATATTTTTAAAATAAAATTTAAATTTATGATATTATTAATTAAAATTAATTAAATTAAATGTCTTCGTTAGTCTGGATGAAATAGTCACTTGTTTCTTATATAAAAAACCCAGAGATATTATTATTTTTTTATATATATTTTTTTACCATATTATATCATATATCATATTTATATTTCATTTTATTCTCTTTGTCTTTATCCCACCAAGTGTCAACCTGAGTTTGGATGTCTTTCCATATTTTTTTTCTTTCGGGAAAAAATATCATTTTTATATAATAATTTTATAATAAATAAATATTTTTAAATATATTAATTATGTTATAATTAAAAAATATAATAAATAAGTAATTTTGGATATTGTGATATAAGATTATTTTAAAATTTAAATAAATAGATTGTTGAGTCATAAAACGAACCAGGACCCTCAATAATTTTGATTCAATGCAAAACAAATATTAAGTAAAAAGATTGCGTCTTATAATGCCAACAGACGAAAATGTTGCATCTGCGTCTGCAAGTTACAGAGGATACACATACAGATGCTTAAGTTTGAAGAAGCATTTAAAGGCATAGTAAATGCACTGTTATTTTGTATTTTGTATTGCAGGGAATGATCATAAAACATCCTTCTTATGATTTATCGAAGTGCATAAAGGGAAACAGAAATAATAGTCAAAGAAGCAGAAGTTCCCTTCACCTCAAAAGATGCGTTACAGCTAGCAATGAGTACTTGTTTGAGAAAAAAAAATGAGTACTTGTTTGAGCAAGCAATGCGTTACACCTCAAAGGATATGAAGTGTATCTCAAGGAAGATAAGCAGAGTGTTTTATCAGCTCATAGTGACTAGTTGGTAACAAGCATTTAATGCTCGTATTAAATGCCCCAACTGTAACACTCTTAAATTAAAAAAAATATATTATTGATTATTACATGAATTCTACAAAGTGTGTTAATATTTTATAAAAATATCTTAATCTTAATTTTTAGAACTACTATAATAAACCTTTTAATCAAGAACTAAATATTTAAATTTAAATTAACAACCATAAGAATTATAACTATCTTCTAAAAGTATAATATATATATATATATATATATATATATATATATATATATATATATATATATATATATATATTGGAATACTATTATTCTTGTTATAAAAAAAATTAAAATTTACTTGAATCCAACAAGAAGCAAACATAAACTGAAAAGTATAGATATACATATATGAATTGTACAATATAATTTTTGATTCAGATAAATTAATAAATACATTGATGGTTATAAATTCTAGTTAGTTATTATTGAAAAAAATTCTAATAATAATATAAACTTCAGATTATTTCAAAGATTCAGAATTAATATTATAAATATATATTTTAAATACCTAATTTTAATATCTAGAATAGAAAATTAGAAATAGTTATTTTGTATGTGAAAATAAATTACTGGATAAAATATATATTTTTATATGCAAAAGATATTAATATGATGTAAATATATAAATAAAGTGTATATGTTAAAAGTATAAAATTAATTAATTAATTAATTAAATTATTTAGAGTAGAATAATAATTTTATTTTTATTTCGGAAACTAATAATTTAATAGAAATCATTCTATACGTAAAGGTTAATTTAACATATAATAAGTAAACTAGTCCTTTAGGAAGTAAATTTAACTTACTCTGATAAAGTTAATATTTG
Source organism: Pueraria montana var. lobata (assembly GCA_026413185.1). Taxonomy (NCBI): domain Eukaryota; kingdom Viridiplantae; phylum Streptophyta; class Magnoliopsida; order Fabales; family Fabaceae; genus Pueraria; species Pueraria montana. Next base: position 11,925,112 of record CM048650.1, read on the forward strand.
GATTAAAAAAAAAGAGAAAAAGGAAAATTTAAGAATGCCAAATGTTAATGTAATGTGTAGATATCTTATAGAAATAGATAAGATTGATGACGGAAGTTAATTGACTTCCTTTAGAAGTCACCGTGTCCTTTAAATAGATAAAAGGTTGAGAGGAAGCTTCGTTTGTTAAGAAAAGAGACGGAAAAAAAAAGAGAGAGAGAGAGAGACAGAGCGAGAGAATACACGAAACAGAATATAGCAAAAACAATGTAAAAGTGAGAGGGGAGAGCACAGTATTATAATCGACGAGAAAACAGAACACGTTACTGCAGCGGAAGTGTAATAAAGAGCTTGAGAGATGAAGAGATTAAATTAAAAAACAAATGAAGAAGAAGAAGAAATGAGAAGTTGGGATTTTCGACTGAGAATGGACTTCGAGGACAAAGTTTTAATTTGGAGATGTCTCTTTCTCAAGAGGCTATCAGGTGACAATAGATACCCTTAAAACTTGAAAACTTACTTATTTGGTGTGGATCTAATTATTATGACTAAATTTAAGATTGATATATTATTACTTCTGTTCTTTAAATAAGTTGATAATTAGTGGGACTGATTTTAATATATTGATGATGATGCTACATTATTCTACTATGATTGGTTATAAAAAAAATTACTAATTTGAATATTTGATGTTATGGATGATTTTAATGATTATATTATGCTGTGAATTGATTATCAGGTTTTTGTTGTGATTTGTTTTCATACCTTTTGAAAAGGAGTATAAGGAAAAGTATCAAAAAAATAGAGAAAATCCTATCGGATTTTTCCAGAAGGATTATGAAACTTGAGATTAGATAAATTCTTTTAGTTATTATATGTATTTTATAAATATATATTTATACATATGTATAATTATGAGGTTATTAGTATGGGGATTGATTATTGAATATTACTACAATTGGTTGAGCATCTTCCTTTTGAGCGGCTATTAAGCATAAGGCACTTAGTATATACAAAGGGAAGGTATTATAGTATGAAATGATTGGCTCCCAATTATCTTCCCAAATATATGATATTAGTAACGGGGTCGCGTTACGGACCATAGTAATATATGAAATTGGTAATTGGGTCACATTAAAGGCCGTAGTAATATATGATATTAGTAACGGGACCGCATTACGGGCCATAGTAATATATGAAATTAGTATTGGGTCGTGTTAAGAGCCATAGTACTTACAATGAATAAAGGGATGTTATCTCCCATTCATTTCTCTAATGTTTTAGTTTCTTAATAAAGGGTATCAAGGATATGGTACCACATGTGTTGTTTATAACTTAGGTCAAACCTTAGGAACCTTACTTGTAAAATTATTAGTGGATTGTTTTGATGTGACTGATATTAATATGAAGTTGCTTGCTAAATCAATTTGATGTTTTGTTATGTGTTTATGATTTTTTTATATATATAATAATTAAAAAGGAGGATTTTCCATACCTACCACACCAGGTATGGCTGGAATTGTCATAGTTTGGAAACATTTAGTTACAAAATTTATTGTCACTGAGTTTTACTCATTTTTGGGTTTTCTGACAATTCCAGGTTTCAAACGTAGCATTGGATGCTGGATAGCATTTCCGGGATGCTTTATAGCTTTTCCAATATGGAAATACTTTGAGTTAGGTCAAGCCGGATCATGGTCTCATAGTGGGTTCATCTAAATATCTTAGTCATGTATATATAAGAGTCTTGCATTTTTAAATTATAATATAACTAATCATTAATTATATTGTTTTTTTTTTCTTATTACGATATTATTTGTGTCTATATTTTCTTATGTGACATGTAAAAAAAAAAGTCTCACTATCTAATTTTTAGGATGTTACACTAACGACCTCTCTCCTTCAGACGATGGTCAAACGCAAGTAAGAAGACCGTTTAGAGACAACGATTATTTTCTCATCAAGTCTATATATAGCAGAAGATTTGAAGTGCTGAAGATATAGAACTTAATTCAAATTCTTGAGCATTCTTTCAAGTTTTCATTCTTTCTCTTGTAAATTCTCTAAGTTGTAAAAAGCTCTCAAAACACCTTGAGTATCCTAAGAGAAAAAGACTGTATTTTTAATCTTGTATATCTGTTTGTAAAATGATAATCCAAAGTTTGTGTGCCTTTAACTCAACAAATCTACTGATTTGTTGTAGAGCTAGAAGTGGCTTGGTAAGAAATAATACTTGGGTTTTTAGCTCGTTAAAACTACTTGGGTTGAGCCAGAAGTGGCAGTGAACAATACTTGCAACTTGTGAAAGTTAGTGGAACTTGGTGGTTTGCCAAGAACTAGACGTAGTCTCGGGGTGAGACGAACCAGTATAAATTCTTGTGTTGTCTTTCCTGCTTTATATTTCTCTTAACTACTTTAACTGACTTTGTCTTGTGATTTATCTTATTGTGTCTTTAAAAGGTTTCATCTGTCTTTATATAACATCGTCTGTAAACGTTTTCGTTTACACTTCTTTTCTAAAACCCGTTACAGACGAACCGCGCGTTTTATAAAAGTTTGTGAAAATTTTATAAATCACAATTCAACCCTCCTTCTTGTGATTTTCATCTTTACAGTTTGGTATCAGAGCTCAGCCTCTAAGGGGTTGAGCACCTGACCGTGTTTAGAGGAGAAGATCTAGATGGCTAATCACGATAATCAGTTCATTCCCGAGGGAGCATCTCTAACAAGGCCTCCAGCCTTTCTTGGAGATGACTATCCTTACTGGAAAGATCGTATAGAGATGTACATCAAGTCCAATCAATATCAACCATGGAACATCATCATTCATGGAGATATCCCCATCACAAGGCCCGAAGATCAATGGACCTAAGATGACTACAACATCCTTCAACTCAACAACAAGACCATATATACTCTGACCTATGCTCTAACCAGAAATGAGTACAAGAATGTGTGTAGACTCAAATTGGCCAAGGAAATTTGGGATTCTCTCTACACCAACTACAAGGGAATAAAAGATGTTCAACTAAGGAAAGTTGTCACTCTGACTAGACACTATGAGAATTTCTCCATGAAAGAAGGAGAAAGTGCTAATGATATGTTTGGGAGACTTCAGGTTCTTCTCTCAGACCTGGAATCTCTTGGGAACACCTATACTAAAGCTCAAATCAATCTGAAGATCCTTGATAGTATGCCCAAAGTATGGGAACCTAAGACCACAGCCATTCAAGAAGCAAGGAACATGAGAACCTTGTCTTGGGATGAGTTGCTGGGAGTTCTACGAGTGCATTTGCAGAATAGAGACTAATTGCCTGCAAACAATGCTAACAATTCCGTTGCTCTCAAAGTTGGCGAAACCAGCACCAAAAAGGGAGAAAAGAAAAAAGTCCCCAAGGCTCTAAAGGTTCAAGTTGTTCAGTCAGAAGAATCAAACGAAAGCTCTGCCAGATCTACAAATGATGAAGTAATCCTCATGGCAAGAAAGTTCAAGCAGATGCTGAAAAAGAAGAACAAGTTCAGACAGTCCTCCAGGAAGAAGGACTCAAGATTCAAAAAGAAATATAAGGAGGACAATCAGGAGATCATCTACTTCGAGTGCAGAAAGCCTGGACACATGAAGTCTGAGTGTCGAAGGCTAAAGAAAAAGAAGTTCTATGGTGCCAAGAAAAAGAAGAAGAGTCTGATGGCTACATGAGACGACTCAGACAGTGAGCAAAGCAACAACTCAGTCGGTGAACAGGTAAACATCTGTCTGATGTCAGAAACAGATGAAAAGGTTGAGGTAAAAACCTGCTCTGAATCTGAAAGCTCATTTGGTTCTTCATCAGACGATGAAGAAGATATGCCCTATGACGTTTTACTTCAGAACTGTCATATGATCTCTCAGCAATGTAAAAATTTTAAACAAAAACTCAAACAATCTGTTTGTGAAATAGAGTTGCTGAAGATGCAGAACTGGAAGAAAAAGTCAAGACTCTTGAGGAGAGTCTAAGCCAAACCAGTACCTCAAGTCAGACAGACGATCCATCCATAGTTGAAAAACTAAGGGAGGAAGTAGCCTGTCTAACTAAGGATTTTGGGAAATTTCTGGAGAGCTCTAACACTCTCACTATGCTTTTAAAATATCATCAACATTCCCATGATAAATTTGGTTTAGGCTTAGAAAAGGATGCATCTGCTTCTACTTAGTATGATCCAGACAAATGTGACTTCTGTGGACAGTCTGGACACTCCAAGTTCAGATGTATACACAAGAAGAAGCATATGTCTAAGTGCACTAATGCTGCTGGACCCAAGAAGATTTAGGTACCAAAGTCTCAGATTATTCCTATTTCAGATATTGTTGGTAGGAAAAGGTAAGGGTTTGAGATGGTACCTAGACAGTGGTTGCTCACGACACATGACGGGAGAAAGGTCTATGTTCCTAAACCTAAAGCCAGTTGAAGGCGGAGCAGTTGCCTTTGGAGGCATGGGAAAAGGACACATCACATGTGTAGGTAAAGTTTGTATGTCCTTCCTAACCTCCATAGACAATTTCCTTTATGTTGAAGGTTTGAAGTATAACCTACTGAGCATAAGTCAATTGTGTGACAGTGGTTATATCTAGGGATGACAAAGTGGGTCGGGCCAGGCGAGCCGGCCCGCCAGCCTACCACAAATTTGGCAGGGCGGGGTGGGGTCTGCAGGCCACCAACCCGCTTTGGCCCGCCAGTCCGCCACTACTTATTTTATTTATTTTTAAATAATATATCTAAAATAACATAAGTTATTAGAGACTATTAATATTTTGTGGTGTACTTTTGAAAGACTATTAGTTTGTGGTATTGAACTTCTGAATGAAATGGAACAATATTTAAGCCTCTTTAAGATGTTATTCATGATGATGTTGAACTTGTGGTACTGAAAGATTATTAGTTTGTGGTTTATTAAAGAAAATGAAACAATATTGCAATTGTTTTTAATTGTGTTCACACTTCACAGTAACAAAAACGCTCTCTATTGTCCTTTTAGTGATGCAAGGTCATTTTATTTATGTCTTATTTGCAATAAATTAAAAAATTAATTTTTTTTCAATTATGGCAGGGCGGGCCAAGCTGTCTAGCCCGCCCTAACTATGGTGGGCCACAGGCGGGGCAGGCCAAAATGTGTCGGGCCAGCCCATTTTGTCATCCCTAGTTATATCGTCTCCTTCAACAAGGACAAATGCATAGTCAAAATAGTTGATGGCAAGTCTGTCTTTTCTGTCAGACGACATAATAATCTGTATGAGATTGATCTTATAGATTTTAGCAAGCAGAAGGTAACGTGACCATTGTCCAGAGAAGATGAAAGATGGATTTGGCATAAAAAACTTGGGCATGTGAATCTGAAACACATTTCAAAAATTTCAAAAAAGGGTTTAAAAAGAGAATTGCCTGAGATTTCTGGAAAACTCATCTTCTCTGTGAAGTTTGTCAAAAGGGGAAACAGATTAAAACGTATTTTAAATCTAAGAATGTTGTTTCCACCTCCAGACCGTTGCAACTCTTGCATATGGATTTGTTTGGTCCTACTAGAACGTTGAGTCTGGGCGGAAAGAAATATGGCTTAGTCATTGTAGATGACTATTCAAGATATACATGGGCATACTTCCTAGGCCATAAACATGAGTCTTTCAAGGTCTTTGAAATATTTTGTAAAAGATTTCAAAATGAAAAAGGTTTTTGCATCTCTAGCATCAGAAGTGATCATGGAACTGAGTTTGAAAATGCTAAGTTCAAATCTTTCTGCGAAAAGAATGGGATTTTCCACAACTTCTCTTTACCGAGAACACCTCAGCAAAATGGGATAGTTGAAAGGAAAAACCGAACTCTGCAAGAGATGGCTAGGACCATGCTATATGAAAACTCTCTACCTAAACACTTTTGGGCAGAGGTTGTGAATATTGCTTGTTGTGTTCAGAACAGAGTATTGATTAGACCTATGATTGAAAAGACTCCTTATGAATTATGGAGAGTAAGAAGACCCAACATTGCTTACTTCCATCCTTTCGGATGTGAGTGCTACATCTTAAACACCAAAGATCAATTGGGAAAATTTGATTCTAAGGTGGATAAGGGTGTCTTCCTGGGATATTCTGATACATCTAAGACTTACAGTGTTTTTAATACCAGAACCTTAGTCGTAGAAGAATCTATCCATGTTAAGTTCAATGATGGACTAATGTCTGATAGGAGATTATCAGACCTTGAGGGTGATTTTATAGAAATGCAGATAGGTCCATTTGTAACGCCCAAGACAGACGAAGTCCAATCTCCTAAAGAAATTCTGTCGCAGATTGAAGGAGCATCTGGGTCTCAACCACGTACGAAAGATTGGAGATTCGTGACCTATCATCCACAAGATCAGATCATAGGAGATTAGAAGGAAGGCATAAAGACTAGATCATTCTTCAGAGATTAAGCATCCTATGCCTTCGTTTCAGAAGAAATAGAGCAAAAAATGATAGACGAAGCTCTGACAGACGATGACTGGATCCTAGCAATGGAAGAAGAACTGAACCAATTTACCAGAAATGACATCTGGACCCTAGTTCCTAAGCCAGAGAATAAAAGCATCATCGGAATAAGATGGGTCTTCAGAAACAAACTGGATGAACAAGGAAGAATGGTAAGAAACAAAGCTAGGTTAGTAGCTCGGGGCTATAACCAGCATGAAGGTATAGACTTCACTGAAACCTTTGCTCCTGTAGCTATATTAGAAGCTATAAGAATCACGCTTGCATTTGCTGCTCACAAAAACATTAAGCTTTTTCAAATGGATGTTAAGAGTGCATTCTTAGATGGTTTTACTGAAGAAGAAGTTTATGTTAAACAACCTCCTGGTTTTGAAGATCCCACTCTTACAGATCATGTCTTTAAACTTAAAAAAGCTCTGTATGGTCTGAAACAGGCACCTCGTGGTTGGTATGACAGACTGAGCTCCTCTCTCTTAGAAAATGATTTTATGAGAGGCAAAGTAGACACTACTTTTTTTAGAAGAGAAGTTGGCAAAGATTTCATTATAGTTCAAATTTATGTTGATGATATTATTTTCGGAGCTACTAATGAATCTTTGTGCAAGGATTTTTCTGATTTGATGAAAAACGAGTTTGAAATAAGCATGATGGGAGAACTTAAGTTCTTCTTGGGGCTTCAGATCAAACAAGATAACAAGGGAATTTATATTCATCAGAAGAAGTATACAAGGGAACTTCTTAAGAAGTTCAAGATGGAAGATGCTAAACCAATGAAAACACCTATGCATGCTTCCAATCCTTTGAGCAAAGACGAATCAGGTAAACCAGTAGATTAGACGATTTACAGAGGTATGATTGGCTCACTTCTTTACCTTACAACCAGTAGACCTGATATTATGCATAGCGTCTGTCTGTGCGCTAGATTTCAGTCTGATCCTAGATAGTCACATCTCAAAGCTGTTAAAAGGATCTTACGTTATCTAGTGGGCACCATTAACCTCAGTCTGTTCTATAAGAAAAATCAAGATTTCAGGTTAGTAGGATACTGTGATGCAGACTATGCAGGAGACAATGTTGAACAAAAAGTACAAGTGGAGGATGTCACTTTATTGGACCCTGTCTCATCTCATGGGCAAGCAAGAAGCATAACTCAATTGCTCTATTGTTCACCTCGTTGGCAAGCACACCAATCGGTGTAGTATTTTTTAATTTTGAGTACAAAGTCATCTCCACAGGGACTTGTTCATACTAGGTTTTTGTGTAAAATCAATATCTAGGCAAAAGAAATATAAACTTGAGTTTTAAAGGTGCCGAAAATAAAGTTCAAAAACTAAAAACAGGACAGATTTAAAATAAACAAAACATCAAACAAATGGTGTGCAAAGGTTGAAAACAACAATTAAACAAGCTAGTTGGGGGTGTTTGGTGGTACATGGCAAACATCTCAGTAATATAAATGATTTTTCTCCATTTAATGAAAATCCTAGTGCTATCTCAACCCACTTAAGTCTTCTAACCTTGATCCATCAAGTGAAAGAAGCTAGATCACTTAACTCTACTCTTAATCCATTAGCAAGTGAAGTTAAATGATTTGTTTAAAAGCAAGGATCATTAAGAAACTAAAAAACACCACTATATCCCTGGATGAGACATTTATTAGATACCATTCTCAAATCTCAGTTTTTAAAGCATTTCCCAATGACAATAAAAACAAATAGATAAAGTGTTTGGGTGATCAAGCCAAGAACCCACATTAAAAATATAGAATATCATTAACACTAAATATTCATTAAATAGATAGTAAGAGTAATTACACGAGAGTTGTTAGTACACCAAAACCCCAACTACAAAGAAGTTAGCTCCTCGTTGTCATGAGAAGCCACCAAAAATTACAAAGAACAAAGGAGAATGGAAGAGAAATGGTGAAGGAATGTGGTAGGTGAGAGCCTCAGCCGCCAACACACAATCCTAGAATGATCTGATGATGATCCCAATGAAAAGACACTTTAAATAGGGTGAGAATCTCTGTTTTGTTGCTTCTGCCTAAAGGCACAACTCGCTTAGCGAGCAACAACTTGCTAAGCAAATTACATTAAATCCAATTTCTTCTTCAGGCAAAGAGATTAGTTCGCTTAGCGAGCATGAACTCGCAAAGCGATCTTGACGTGTCCAAGTTGTCTCTTCAGCTTCCAATCCCACTAAGTGAACAAAACTTCTCGCTTAGCCTTCAACTTGCCACATGTCCTCTTTAGTGCGACCTCTCTTGCTGAGCGACAACAACATCTCGTTGAGCGAGCAGTCTTGAATTCCTCATCTTCAGCTTTTCTTCCAGTGTACTAGGACTCTGCAAAAACACAATTAAAAAGCTAATAAGTTCCTAAAACCAACTACATGAAAACTAAATCCTAAAAGAAAGTAATTCCTAACTTAAAGGGACCAATCAAAGCAATAAATGAGAAGAAAGTGAGATAATTGCTGTGAAAATTAAGTGCAAAAATAAGTATGCACAACAATTATCATCTATCCACTGCAGAAGCTAAATACGTGTCTGCTACTAGTTGCTGCTCACAATTGCTATGAGTAAAATATCAGTTGGAAGATTACTCTAGTTTTGAAAATAATATACCTGTATATTGTGACAATACTAGTGCAATCAACTTATCTAAACATCCCATATAACATTGTATGGCAAAACATATTGAAATTAGATATCATTTCATTCGTGATTATGTTCAAAAAGGTATTTTTGATATTCAGTTTGTAGATACAGATCATCAATGGGCTGATATCTTCACAGAACCTTTGTCTGAAGAATGTTTCGTCTGTATCAGGGTTCATCTGCATATGCACATGCTGACAAATGTTTGCATTCATCAGACGATATCCTTCGTCTTATCTCTTTTCATTAATTTGTTGGAACTAATGCGTGTTCAAGTGTACAGACGATAAGGGTCTCACATTCACAACGGTTACAAGTATTTTCGTCTTCTCTCAAAATGTGTGCCGCCCTTTTCGCCATGATGAGACAATTTTCAAAAAGTTTTTAATGCCTTTAAACCGCTCTTTTATGATATTTGAAATTCTCTATCCTCTCTCATATGGTATAAAAGGACGAAGTACCTAAACAAGAAGGTTCCTTTGATCTTTCAAATTCTCTGAAGTTCTTAAGAGTTTCTAAAATTTCAAAGATGAAAACTTTCTTCTCTTTTCTTCTCAAGACTCAATCTTTGTGAACGATATGGCACCAAGAAAGCAAGTTTCATCTTCTGCTACTCCTCTCATCCGCAACCAAGATGAAGCAACTACAACATTTCCAAAGGACCTGTTCATTCCTAGAAAGTGGGCAAGTCTGTCCAAGTTGGCGAAGGAAGGGTTCAACGTGGAGGACATGTTCACCAGAGTTGGGTCGACCAATTTCATTGGTAAACACAGCGTCTGGTATCATGGTCCTTATGTCCTTTTCTGGGGCACTGCCAAGATGGAGGATGACCAGTGCATTCGAGGCACTATTGGTCAGACAGTGGTTGAAATTAGTCCTTCAACCATAGCTAAGGCTATTGGGTGTGCTGAGGAAGGACTGATTTTTGGCAAGGAATGGGAGAAGACCATCACTCAAGAGACGGTGGACAAGCTTCTCTATGACGGAGTTCGGCTTGCAGACGAAGACCCAAAGAAACGTGTTGCAGCAATGAAGAACTTTCTACGATCTACCAGCATGACCCATATCTGTAGACTCTTGCACAATATGTTGTTCAACATTGTGCTTCCTAGAACGGGGTTGAGGGATTATGTGAGTGAAAGGGACAGGTTCTGTATATACAACATCATGATAGGAGAAAAGATCATTCTTCTTGATTTGATCTTCTATCATCTAGAGCAAGCTTTCAAGGATAGATTCTCCTCGAAGAAGCAGAAGAACCCCATCCCTTACTGCATGTTGTTCATACAACTTATGAGGGATGCTGGAGTTTACCTTTTAGAGTTTGAGGTATCTGGAGGTGCTACTCGGGTCTCAGGAACCATATTTGTGAGAATGGACATAGCTCACAAGTTTCCTGAGTGGGTTAAAAAGCATGGTGGTAAAGTGAAAAAGGAGCCCAAGGATGAACCATCTGATGAGCCTACGCCTGAAGTAGAAAAATAGACCCTACCCCAGCCTCAGCCTTCTCAAACCAAACTAACCACCAGACGTACTCAACCTCCAACCTCAGACCAAGCCAAGAAACCTAAACAGAAACCATCTTCAGACCCTCACTCCTCTCTAAAGAGAAAGGTTGCAGAAACTTCATCTTAACCTATCTCTGAACCTCCCCTCAAAAAGTCCTTCACCAGACCTACCAAGATTCACATAGTTACAAAAGCCAAAGTCACCTCTTCACCAGAACCCCAACCTAAACATCACCCTTCACCTTCCCAAACTCAGGAATCTAATGTTGAGATTCTTGATGCACATTTTTCTTAACCACAACCCTCTCCCAAGCCTAAACCTGCACCCAAATCCAAACTTTCATCCTTCCCTCCTTCTGCTGATAAAAAGGAAGCAGCTGCCATCAGAAAGGCTCAGCAGCTATCTAGGAAGGAAGTTGTCAAGAAGGCAAGGATGGATCAAAACCTTGAGAGAAAGGAACAGATTGAACTGGAACAATCTGTAGTAGAGTTTGTCATGACTCTATCAGCTGAAGAGTTGAAGAGAAAGTTGCTGAAGAAGCCTTGGCTCCTGCAGATGAAGCTGCAGAAGAAGAAGCCCTAGATGAAACTATTTTGGAGTCTATTAAGACTTTATCTGAAGAAGAACAGAAGTAAGCTTCCATTGAAGATCTGTCAAGAATGGAATCTGCTATGATTCAAACTGGAGAGATTGTATCTTAAGAATTTGCTTCCAAACAGAAAGAGTTTCAGAAGGTCACAGTGGATGAAGATACAGATGAAGCAGAAATAGAAGAATTAAATGAATCCATTCTTTAGTTTGCACTAATGGCCAGTGCACAAGGTCTGGATTTTGTTGAAGACCAAGTAGAATCTGATGATTCAGGTCCTCGCACCATCTATAAATCGATCACTGCAGACGATGAGAAAAAGGTAGATGAGCACCTGGCAAAATCTGATGCAGATCGAGCTGCCAAACAGATGAGCATTTATGGCGGCACTTCATCTGTCTCTGTTGACGACATAAAGCTTCTAACTGAAGACGAACTGTTCAGATGATGTTGATATGCTGTCAAAGCTTCTCTTTCTCTAGGATATATTTTCGGCAGTCCAGTACTATATCTGGCACCAAAACCTAGATGATATGACTGGATCATCAGAGGCAGTCTAAACATACCAATTCTTGTAGTTCAACCACTAACAGACCTTGATATGCATGTCAGATACTATCTATGGTGGAAGTGTCGAAGGTGAATGAATGGGAACGTTGCAACAGACATTGGCGGATCAAGAACGTTTGCACTTCAGATGATCAAGAGGTCCTTTTATATTATGTTGATCCTGTGAAGTTATGGAAGATGGGAGTTCCAGGGATTGATCCCTTCAATTTCCATCGTATGAAATACTTCCAGAAGAGGACCTTCTTGCTCTCTCATGTTACAAGCAGGAGCCTAAATTCAGGATCTTCCCCCTTTGTCAGACGGCACAACCAGATCCAAACTTCATCATCTTCGAGCACAATCTACATGGAAGACACAGATACCCTCTAGAAGCTCAAGTTTGGAGACGCATTACAGCACCCACTAACTATGTACCTTTCTATGAACCTATCAACTTGCAACAAATGATGGGTTTGCTTGCGTATGTCAACGTGATTCTTCCCTGGAATCATGCTGACCCTGGACGTACTATATACATTGAAGATCTTAACTTGGACGATCCAGAAGCAAGTCCAATGTTTGATGTGTAGGAATCTTCAGACTACACAATGGATCTACGTATGAAGCTACAAACATATAAGGAGGAGATTAGAAAGCGTCAGAACTCCTTCAGACAGATCCAAAGGCGTGCATAGACGACGCCTAATTTCCTTGGCACACAGTTTCATTATATGGCCTCCAATCAAACCTAATTCAAGCTTGCATTGGACAAGGTCATTCCAATCCTTCCAATTATGAATTATAAGGCTAAGGAAAAGGCAAAAGAAGAAGATGATACTCCTCAACGCAACATTCGAGTTCGTAGAGGCAGGCCCTTCAAACGCGAAATCGAAGCTATTTTCAGAAAGACAAATGATGAACGTACGTCTGAGGACTTGAACACCATCAGACGAGTGAAAAAGTTTGATGCTTTCTGCTCTGGTCTGAAACCTGAAGACAAACCTCCTACAGACAGATATCATCTGAAGATTGGTCATTGTTATCAATGCAGAGGTCATCAGCATTTCCTTTCTACGGCTGGCCCTTTTGAGCTCATGCCTTGACGAAACAGGTTTTTCTATGAACCTGACAGAGACTTCTCGTTCTCTGTGTGTCTTCTATATTCTATCATTTTATTTTCGAAGACTATCATGCGCATAGTGGAAGAACCAGATGAAACCATTGCCCCCATACAGACCTCCCATCACTGATGATCAAATCTTTGATCTGTATGTTGAGCTTTGGGCAACAAGGAAAGCTCTGCGCCAAGCCTTGGAAGACAGGAAAGCCTTAGAGACTGAGCTAAAGAAGTGGATCAACATTTATTCCTTCTTTCATGGTCGTCGCCGTAGACGCATTCCCTCTCCACCAGGATCCCCTATGGTACTATCATCTGACTCTGATTCATCTAACTCTAATTCCTCTGATTCAGACGGTCCAATTCCTGGGGAACCCGATTTTACTGATCGCCATGCAAAAGGGGGAGAATGGAAGGGTAAAATGAAGATGTAACAAAGATGCATCTAAGGGGGAGCTGAAGCTGAAATAGATAGGGGAAAAGTATTTTTTTTTCTTTCATCTTACTGTAAAAACACATCACCTTGATGTGAAAACTTTTAATAAGACGAGTTGTTTGATTGCTCATCAAACCTGAGTCTTCTTTTCTCTCTGTTTAATTTCTATGCTTATATTTTCTTTATTATATATAGCTCTAATACATCTTTTTACAATATTTGCTTGGCATCATCAAAAAGAGGGAGATTGTTAAGTCATAAGACGAATCAAGACCCTCAATAATTTTGATTCAATGCAAAACAAATATTAAGTAAAAAGATTGCGACTTATAATGCCAACAGACGAAAATGTTGCATCTGCGTCTATAAGTTATAGATGATACGCAGACAAATGCTTAAGTCTGAAGAAGTATTTAAATGCATAGTAAATACACTGTCATTTTGTAATCTGTATTGCAGGGAATGATCATAAAACATCCTTCCTAGGATCTGTCGAAGTGCATAAAGGGACACAGAAAGAAGAGTCAAAGAAGTAGAAGTTCTTTTCGCCTCAAAAGACGCACTACACCTAGCAATGAATACTTGTCTGAGCAAGCGATGTGACCACTGCAGCAGAAGGATATGAAGTGTATCTCAAGGAAGATAAGCAGAGTGCTTTATCAGCTCAAAGTGACTAGTTGGTGACAAACATTTAATGCTCACATTAAATGCCCCAACGACCACTCTCCTTTAGACGATGGTCAGACGCAAGTAAGAAGACCGTTTAGAGACAGCGGTTACTTCATCATAAAGTCTATATATAGCAGAAGATTTGAAGTGCTGAAGATATACAACTTAATTCAAATTCTTGAGCATTCTTTCAAGTCTTCATTCTTTCTCTTGTAAATTCTCTAAGTTGTAAAAAGCTCTCAAAACACCTTGAGTATCCTGAGAGAAAAAGATTGTGTTCTTAATCTTGTATATCCGTCTGTAAGACGATAATCCAAAGTCTGTGTGCCCTTAACTCAACAAATCTACTGATTTGTTGTAGAGCCAGAAGTGGCTTGGTAAGAAAGAATACTTGGATTTTTAGCTTGGAGAGTCTAGTGTTAAAACTACTTGGGTTGAGCCAGAATTGGCAGTGAACAATACTTGTAACTTGTGAAAGTTAGTGGAACTTGGTGGTTTGCCAAGAACTAGACGTAGTCTCGGGGTGAGACGAACCAGTATAAATTCTCGTGTTGTCTTTCCTGCTTTATATTTCTCTTAACTGCTTGAACTGACTTTGTCTTGTGATTTATCTTGTTGTGTCTTTAAAAGGTTTCATCTGTCTTTATATAACATCGTCTGTAAACGTTTTCGTTTACACTTCTTTTCTAAAACCTGTTACAGACGAACCACGCGTTTTATAAAAGTTTGTGAAAATTTTTATAAATCACAATTCAACCTCCCTTTCTTGTGATTTTCATCTTTACATAGATAGATATGAAAATAAAGTATATAAATAAAAATAAAAAAGGATAACTTGTGACAATTGAGAGAGTTTTTTTTTTTTTGTTAATTGCAGGAGTAATGTGTAAAATGCACCTCTCAACAAGAGAAGAGAGGGTGTTAAGAATTCTAATTGAGATAGTGAGGATTCCAAGTTGAGAATCCTAATTTATGGCATATGTAACGCTTGAGCACTTTTAGGATTCCATAGAATCAATATAGGACTTCTCAACATACTTTGTCTTCATCTACACTCTTCTTAGAAAACTTCGCAGCAAGTCACCCATCCAAAACTACTCTAAGTCAAGTATGCATAACTATGAAATTCTTAAGTGTTAGACTTATGAAAAGTATATACATTTTGTTAGTATATGTAATATTAATCGAATCCTTTTAAGATATCCTTATAATTGTACATCTATTGCATTGCAACTTGCAAGCACTCCTATAATATACTATTCCATGAGATATTAAAACATCTGTTATATTTTTACTCTCTAATAAATACTATTATTTTGAAAGACTTAATAATACATTTATTTAAATTAAAAAAAAGGAGTAAGGACTTTATAGTAAAATTGTCATCTAATAATTACTATTGTTTTAAAATATCTATTTTTCTCAATTTATGTGAAAAACTTTAAAAATTAGTCATTTTGAAATTGGAGAGTAATTTTTAGTATGCACACTCATTTTATCCTTCAGTTGTTATTGATGTATCATAGTTGCACATTTTCCAATTTCAGATTCCTTTTTTAAATAGTGTTACATTATAAATTATTACTCTCGTTCTTCTCAAATCGTAAAAAAAAAAAAAAAAAGTTGTAGGCAACAAGCACGACAATATTTATCTTTCCACTAGTAATTTTTTAAAACATTTTTAAGAGTTTAATTTTTATACACAATTAGTATAAAGGTTTTCACATTATTAACCATTTAAAAGTCACCCTACATAATACTTTTAAATTTTAAAAAATTATTATAAAACTCAACAATTTCATCATAGATGAAAATATATAATTAGATAACAATAAAAAATATATATTATTAGTGCATTATAGTTCAATTATTTATTTAATATTTTTAAAATATAAAATAATTTTAAATATTTTAAATATTAAATAATATTATTTTTTAAATAAAACATTTTTAAAAATAAATAAATTTATAGTTAAAAATAATGAGCCATGGTATAGATAGAAAATCGTTTAAATTTATTAAAATTTTAAAATGGCTTAAATATGTTTTATATCGTTGCAAATACAACAACTATTATCTGTAGTCACTGTAAAATGTTTTCATAACTTTTTATCTCCATAACTATTGTCGTCACTTGTTTTGATCTCTTACTAGTCTTGTATAAAAAGAAAATCCTCTTACTGGTCAGTATAAAAAAAATCTCTTGCTAATTGATTTAAAAATTAAATTGCTGTTTTAAAGAAGAAAAATATGTGGAAAATGGTTGACAACCCGATGTTAGGAAGCTGGATACATCACGGATAGCGTGAATGTGATATCCCAATTTAAAATAGAAGCATTCAATAGTAAAATAATATGGTCTCGACATTCTAGAATGGTAAGTAGGCATGAAAACGTATGGGTGCGAACAAATTATTTTTTGCATTAATTTTTGTTATCTTTGTGTTAGATATAAGACCCAAATGCTTATCTTGAGGTCTGTTATACATTAACACGAATTTATAAACAAGTTAGTAAGCCATTTGATCAAGTGTTTTAATTTAAACAGGTCAAATAAATTTATAATATAAGTTTGTATGTATAATGTAGAGTTTGACTATGTTTGGTAAAACTAGCTGATAAGCTAGCTGAAAACTTATAAGCTAACTGACAGCTTATAAGTTATAAGCTGAAACTGAAAGTTTATAAACTAGCTGATTTAATTGAAAGTATTTGGTAAAATTAGCTGATAAGTATCAAATGGCGTAAAAGGACATAGTTAATATTTTTAATATTTGAATTTATTTATAATAACTTATCATTTTAAAAAGTAGGATAATAACTTTTAAATTTTGTATTATAAAAAAATGGTAAAGATTTGGTGATTTTACTCATTGTTTAAAATCAAATTTTTAATAAACTAATATTATTTTAAATCATTTTTTCTTTTTTTTGGAAAAAAGTAGAATTAAATTAAATGAACTTATATTGTTTAAAATCAATTTTTTAATATTTAAATATATTATTAATAATATTATTTTATAACAAAAATAAAAATTGTTTTCTTTATAATTTTATTTTATAATAACTTTTGTTTAGTGACTAAATATTTAAAATTGAATAAAATGATAAAAAAAAAGTTTCAAATAAATTAGTGAAGACAAAATTGAGAAGAAAAAAAAAAAGGTAGTACCTTATAAGCTAGCTTCTTTTCCATAAGCTACTTCAAGTAGCTTATCAAAATAAACTATAAGCTACTAAAATAAGCTCGTGTATCAAACAAACTTATTTTGGTCAAAGTAACATATAAGCTAGTCAAAGGAGCTTATAAGCTCCTCAAAAGTCTTACCAAACACACTCTTTGTATGTATGTACACACGAGATAGTTTTTTTTGTCTAAATCACAGGACACACGAGATAGATACATGTTTAATATAAATCATTTTTTTTAAAACAAATGCTAACCAGTGTCTTAAGAGCACCTGATTAAGGAATTAAAATGAGACAAATTTTTATTGAGAAGCAGAAAATTGCGCTGCTCATGATTTTTTTTCCACTCTTCTATAAATTCCACAATAAATATTTTTTTCTTTTAATTCTTTAACCAGTGAGAGCACTGGTAAGTAAGATCTTTTTTAAATCGTTGAATACAAATCTTAAAGCTAATATCGCATAATTTTTTTTTAATGAAATGTAAGGTATAAAATTAATTTATTTATGTTGGTGATTATGTATATCAAATTCTGTCAAAAAAAATGTATATCAAATTTGAAATTGTAGACATTTATGGGATCTGTTATCTAATAGTGGACATTTAGTTATGTCTTAAGTAACTTATGTTAAAAAAATGTGATAAGTATGTAAAAAAAAATGTGGACATTCAGTTTCTAATTGATGTTAAAAATATCTTTTTTCTATCATGGGAAAGTCCTTATCCAAAATCTGCTTCTTTGCAAAAGATTATTTAATGACAGAAAATTGAAAATGGGCATACATTCAATGAATATAGTGATGCACATGCACCGCTGCATGCATCCCTCGTCATGCGTAGACTTAAAGTTAAAGATATTCAACGGTGAAAAAAACTTTTGCACAGTAAAAAACTTGACATACTTTTCCACCGTAACTTTTGTTTTAAATAAAAGATTAAATATTATTTTAATTTATTATGTTTTTTTATATTTATTTTCATCTTTTTTGTTTAAAAAGTCTCATTTTAATAATTTATGTTTGTGAATAGATCCAAAATGATCATTTTGTCTATTAAATGATGATGTAACGGTAATTTTATTACTTTTTTAATTACACTTTTGATCCCTTAGATATCATAATTTTGTGATTTTACTCTCAGGTTTCAATTGTGTTAATTACATCTTTCAAGTATTGTAGTTGTGCGATTTTTGTTCATCTTGTTAGTTTTTCATTAAACATTTAACAAATTTTGTGTTGATGATGTGATAGATAACATGTTGTCTAACATATATGTTGATGTGACTTCATTACACTTTTGGTCCCTATGATATCATAATCATGATGAACAAAAAGTGCAATTAAGTAATGTTTACATATGTGTCAAGCAACTTGTTAGTTGTCATGTCATCATTCAATGTCATTTAGCAAAATTTGTTAAATATATTTAATGAAATATTGATAGACGGATAGAGGGACAAAAATTGCACACTTGCAAATTACATAAGTATAATATTTGAGAGACCAAAAATGCAATTAAGTCTGATTTATTCATTATCATGATTCAAATTAAACTAACTCAATCTTAACGAGATTAGTTTGATTCATATCTGATGATAAAATTTTCAAAACCTAAACTAAACCGATCAAATTAAGCATGATTAATTTAAATTTGATTTTACTCTAAAGACCAATCATTCAAACCTATGATCACCCTTAATAAGTAACTATAGGTGGAACCATTGTTTTAAAAATCGAATCGAACCGATTTGTTCAATTGGTCGGTCCAACTGATCCAATAAAAAATCATCTCGACGACCAGTCTGCAAATTCCCAAAAATGGGAACATCCCAAAAGTCAAAACCTATAAAGGAACCAATCAAATATGTCAAAAATTGATGAATAGTTAGTTTGAATCGGTATGTTTTATTTTTTATTTAATCTAAAACATTTTTAAGATAAAATAAAAACATATTTAAAAATTTCATATAAGTATAAATTATTTTAGTTATCATTATTAATTTTCATCTTATAAAATATATAATTTAACCATTTATATATATTTTTTAAATTCTAATTTCATATTATTTTATACTACTCCTGGTCCTATATATAAAAAATAAATACTTAATTTATCAAGATCAATAAAGTGGTTAAATTGGTTAATTTTAATTAATAACGTCATAAATTTTAATTTTATTTCAAAACTACCGATAACATTAAATGATTTAAGTAGTGATTATTTTTCAAAAGATAATTTTTTCAACCAATGTGTATAACTTGTTTTGTTAATAGTCCCACAAATGCATAAACTTTTATGAAAAATGAGTGTATATCATTAATAAACCTCATAGTTAATTAAAGATAATTTTTTTTAGCAATTAATACATTTAAAAGTAGTCTTACATTTCTTATAATTAAGATAAAAAAAATGTTATTTTTTATTTTTTTATATAAAAGACATGAGGTAATATTATTGTATTACTTAAAATATTATGTAATATTAAAAAATACTATAAATTTAATTACTCATCATTTCAAATTACATTACAAACATTTTAAAGTGGAACCCTCCCAACCGAACCCTAAAGACAGAGTTACCCCTTGCCCGAGACGGCAAAAAAATCAACAAAAATAAATAAGAAAAGGGAGGGAAATGCATATGAAAATGGCGGTAAGGCGGCAAAAAGGGGAAATATATATACTACTGCACATCTCGTTAACTCTTTTCACTCGCACGCATCTAACCTCGCTCTTCTCATTCTCTCTGCAAAGCAGTTTTCCAGTTTTTGGTTCTGAAAGTCAAGACTTAATAAAAGGTACTCCTCTTGATCTGAAACCTCTCTACACTTCTTGATCTGAAAAAACTCTATACCTTCAGTTTTCCGTTCCTCGTTCCAAGATTGATTTGATATCTGTACCACGTTATTATTTGAGTTATCTTTTTTCAAAAAAATTATTTGTTATCTGTTCATCCTTTGGTGTAATTTACGAAATTTTACTATTACTAGTACTAACAACGGTTAACAATTATCAATACAATGCTCTCGTTGCTAAATCATAGGCCAGCGCAATGTTTGATTTGAACTTGAAGATAAGTGACCTTAGTTTGTTGCTAGTAGATCTAGAATTTGGAGGAACTATTTAGTATGACATCTTTCTGCAATTAAGATTCGGAATCGCGCAAGGTGAAAATCTGATAAATTCTACAACCGGAACTAGTCAATTGAAAGACATAAAAATTCAAATCTAGAAGAATATTGATGAGTGTATCTATACTAAGCTCTTGCGCAAGTAGCCTCATATCTCACCTGGTTCACATTCCTCTTCAATCTTCATGGAGCTAAAAAGCTCATTTGGTACCATTATACTGTCCTAGTCCTAGTCCTAGTCCTAGTCTGAGAAAACTGCTCAGTATCCGAGCACGACAATGACTTTGTAATTATACAGAGAGTACAGGATAAATATTAAATAACAATTATTTGCCTTCAGGCTCCACCGGTCTCCCGTACGTTGGAAAGCAATTCTGGCTGTTCTGGATTTTGTTTAAAATTTAATCCTTGTGAGTTTGCCGATGTGGACTCTTTTTTGGTCTTCTCCCTGTTCTTAGGCAACCTGCTAACCGGGAAGTGTAGTCTAGCCAACAGAGGACGGGGTGATCGCTTTTCCCGGTCAAATCCTCGCACGCAGACATATCCTGCAAAACATTTTTCACTACCTGTTAGACGTGTTAGGTTATATGGTCACTTGCTTTTCTTGTAGATTATCGTGTGTGTTCCTCCTATTAGGAAAGAGTGCTTTTTCATCATTGTTTTAGAAATAAAATTCTAACTAAAAGTGGAAGTGAAGCACATATTGTGAAATGACTACAAACTCCACTGTCCTTCTATAGATTATTAGATGTTTTAACCTAAGAGCAACAGATAGCTGGTGGCACATGATGGTGCCATCCATCATGTGACGAGTGAATCAAGTTGTACAAATGTGTTAGGTTTTATTCCTTTGACCTCTTAGTGTGTCTACAAAGTCTGCAAACTAATGAATGCTATTACACCGATAAAAGTAGGCTGAACTAGGATATCGAATTACAATAAGCAGGATTACATTTTGGGAGCTAAATCTTACCTCTCCAAAAGCATTGTTGAATTTCTCGAGTTGTTAAACCTGGTTGACAAAAAGCATACACTCAATTTAATTGTTTGATATCTATTATAATAGGTTACTTTTTAAGAGTTTACCTTTGAATATGGATGGTATGGAGGTTCCAAAATAGACTGTTCGCCTATCAAGGTTCCAGATCCAACTTCGGGGAACACTAATTGGGTTAAGACTTGAGTCATTGTCCGCGAAAACCTGCTTCAAGTGACATGTTTTTAGTACTTCTTAAATTACAAAAACATATATATTTATTTAAGGAAAGAGATTTGATAATACGATATTCCACACTATTTTACCTCATTGACTTGAAAATAGGTGCCATTTAGCGGAAAGCTCCCTCTCATAGCTGTTCGGCATGGTATCTATTCATGAATTATATCTAGTCAGTTTATTATAATACTTGCATTCATATGCAAATTACTCCCCTACCCAACTCTTAGCTTTTCCACTATAATGTTATAATGCATTAGAATTAATAAATAATGCATGGTTAAGCATTCGGACCAGGAGTGTCCCTCGAACTATTTGTGAATTTGCTTCGCGGAAACTGTTGCATGAAAAACATTCCTTCTCATTACAGAGCTGGCCACAGTCCTGAAAGCTGCATTTTCTTTCTGGTGGTTGTATAGAATCTGCTGTCTCCCCTGTTGAAGACATTGTATTTGGCAAAATGAATTGTAAAACACCAGAAAACCAAAACCAATCATATATTGTAAAATGTCCCAACTTATAATGCTGTACAATGCCAACAAAAACTTTACAATCAATCCAATTTAATTTAGAAAGGGCATGGTGGTCAAGTTATTTTTGTCCACCTGGAGTCCATATAGCTAGAAGGTATTTGCCTGGATCATCAGGTTCTCGCCTGTCCCACTGTAGTTCACAACAAATTAATAAAATTAGGCATATAGCATAAAACACAACTATGGTTAATGGATGTAGCAATAACTAACCCCATTCAGAAGAGGATGTGAATCAGGGAGTTCATAACTGCATGAAGGGAACAGAATATCAGTAAAAATTGTAAGAACTTTTCACTAATATAGGATGATGGATATGATGCCCATCAGAACTCTGCCAAGTACTAGAGTATATTGAATGTGAGATTCTGATAATTTTTCTTGAGGGTTAACTCTTCATCTTTGCATGTTTCAAGGATAATGAAATTCTGGATAAATGCAAATCATATATCATGTATTGCTGTTCTTGCTTTTGCAGAGCTTATTAATTTATTTGCCTCCCATTTCATTAGTTAGCCTGTTTTTTAGTACTAAAATTGTGCATTCCAATTTATTAGCCAGAGATGAATTAGTTTTCTCACTTACACATAATGCTCTGTTCGCAACCGGCTCACATTCTTCAGCTTGGGTGTAGGAATGCATGCAGCACCTGGATGTAGAGCAACCAAGGCCTTTGACATTTCACCTTCTTGAAGTTCCATGTTTTCTTGCATATAGTTTTGTAAGTTCAAAGTGAACTCTTCTATGTCTAGTTTGATGGTGGGAATTTCGCATGATTCCTCGTTGAAGGTATCCTCTATATCATTTTCTGATACTTGGGAGCATTCTGGCTCTGGTGTTGCTGGCTCTTCAATAATAGGTTGGCTGATATTGATTTCAGATTTTGCTTCTAGTTGCCTGATCACTTCTGTTTGTTGAAGTTCTGCTTGGTTTGTATTTTCAGGGAGAAGCAAGGGCAGCTGATTGATGACTAGTGATGGGTTCTGCTCAGTTGCATTGTTTCCAGTTGTGATAACTATACTCTTCTGCTCTGGTCCTGGCAGGGCAAGCCTTGCACTGCAATATTTAACATTTTGTAAATTGGTCTATCATAATTGCAATACATGCATATTAGTTAATCTTGAAAGTGGTACTGACATCATTTTCGTAAGTTTGTTTTCTAAGTTTACTGTTGAGGATAAAATACAATTAGAGTGCTGTCAATATAATGAGGTTGCATAATAATGCTGGATATATAAACTTCATATAATTTTGTCTTCCAACTTCCCTCTATTTTTCTGACAATAATATTTGCAGTAATTCTAATGTATGTGAAAAAGAGTTCTGGGTGATGGTGCATTGCATAACAAAGATTTTTTCCCCTTTATTGTATGCATAATAGGTGCAAAGAATCTTAATTTATCTAAGACATACCTTGCAAAAGCACTTGCAAAGTGTCTGCATTCCCCTCTCATTGGGCATGCATTGCAATTTGGCTTGCTTTTAGTACAGAAGACCTGCATGAATTTATTTTAGTTTCTGTTCCAATCACAACAGGGTTTCACTTAAGTAGGGTCAGTCTCTATTGTATGAGAAAAATGTAGTTTACCTTTCCAAATGTAATCAGCTGGTAATGCAGCTCATACCTTTAATAAATAGCAACAAAACATGAAAAATAATCAATAAATATAGAGTTTAATTTTTGATCCACTGTTAATAGAGAACTTTTTAACACTATCATTTAATCATGTATTGCCAGATAATTAAAAGAATACGTCATCTCAGATAGTTATCATAATCAAACTCTTTGAATGATGTGGCTTTGCATGATCTCATGATATTGTATAAATGTTTTATATTGGCCATTGATCAAAATTAAATCTATAGATAAATTAAATCAACTATTAGAAGATAATTGTATCATTTAATGTATGACTTTAAATTGAAAATAAATCATTACAATGTTCTTTGATCTAGCTTGCAGAGCCGGGGCCAGAGATATTTTTGTATGGACTCCAACACTGGGTACCTATACAGTCCAATGATGTTAGGTTAGCTTATTTTCTAATTGAATAACTGCCTTATACCATTTATTTTTGTAGTACTCACAATTCTAGAAGATGCAACTGTAGTGACTCTGGCAGTGGCTGGAGAGGTACCCATCCCAATCGTACCGCTATACGTCCAACATTTGTGTCCACCTAATGTGTAGCAATAAACTGTTCAAATATATTCCATATTCCTCCAATTTCATTCTTCTGTTTTCAACTTACCGGAAAAGCAAGATGGTGTAGTGTTAAGAGTCGTACGCACTCCACACTTTTCAATCCCAATCCCCTTATGCTGAGCAAGTATTCTCTGGATGTATGAATTGAATTAACATTATGCGTTTTTTTCTGATAGCATGAATAAGCTCTAACTGCTTGTGTGAGTGTGCATATCTATTTGTGTTACTACTTACTAGTGAATTGAGAGCTCAAGATGTTGGGTTTGCCAACTATACCAACATGGAAATATGATTTCAATGAAGTAGTTTAGCTAATCTCTAGACTTACTTTGCTTGGTCAGGTGGAACATCTCTCAGCCACTCGAGATCGATGGCCCCATGCTTGTCAACCAATAGATTCAGGAAATTCTGCATAGTAAATCATTGACATAATCTATGTTGAAAGGTTTTCTCTTTCTAATTAATGCAGAAAAATAATATTTCAGGGATGTTAGATTCTTACCTTAATACGTTCAGCAAGCATGTTGTTCATGCCCCTTTCTTTGATTGCATCGGCAATTTCATTGACATCTGCACATCTTACAGCATCCCAGTCCAAGGAGTCCATGGTGTTCTCTGTCTTTTCTCTTTTCCCTGCCTTAGCTTCTGCTTGTATTCTTAAACTATCCCAATCAAAGTTATTCTTTTTCTCTTTTCCACGCTCCCTGCTCCTTAATTTTACAGGGGCAGAATCTATCTTACTGTTTTCATTCCTACCAAAATCTAGTTCCCTTGCTTTCTGCATTGGATCTTGAGTTTGTCCTGAAATGTGGAAAGCATTATGCTGCTCGTGATTACTTTGTTGCTGAAGATGGGATTGAGATAGCATACCTTGAGAATGGACAATTGCAGCTTGGCAGTCAGTCTCTGTTGGAAAACTAGATCTATTGTCATTCTCATCTTTACCCTTCGAGGAGCCACTTGATGGGACTTCTATTTTGAGAGGATCATAACAATTAACCTCAAGTACTCCTGAGTTCGGGGTTATTTTCAAAGTATATCCATTGGTGATGGGTGCTTCCACGGAGCCTTGAGTAACATCTGATTTTTCCAAGTTTTCAGCCAGGTTGTCATGCTTCATGTCTATAGACTGATCACATGTATCTCCTAAGTTCTCAGTTGATTTGCTTTTTTGACTGTTAACTTCATGCAACATGGTTGAACTTGCCATTTCTAAAAGCTCACTGAAAGAAATTCTATTATAATGACTATTGTACTTGGCAGCGCTTGACAGGTCTTCTATTTCTGAGTTGCTATCTGAGAATGATCCTATCTTTTCAGGATTTTGATCAATTGAAAAATCTCCTGATATTTGAGATGTAACAGCAGAGCATTGGGATGAAAATATGTCATTTAACTCTTTCCTAACACTCCCATGACATAAATTTTCTTGCCCTTCCCCAGTCACAGCACTAATTGCTCCACTCTCCACTGGACTATGTTCACTGTTATGTCTTTGAGCTGATTCCAGCAATTTGCTGTTTGATTCATCTGTTACACCAATTAAGCCGCCGGTAGTTCTGTAGGAACTGTTGCTGTCAACAGCTTCTCTTTCTTCAGAATGCTCGATGATGTCTGTTATCATAGAATTCAATTCACAAATAGATTGATCCAATATTTTCTCATCCAGTTTTTCATTTTCTTCTGGCTCCACAATGCACACTTGTGGTTCATTGACTACCAAACTTGTGCATTCCTCAGGGCATGTTTTGTAGTTACTGCTTGACCTTAGAGGAAATCGAGCAGCAAGGGACATGAATGCAGAACTGGCAACAGAAAAGGGAAGAAAGTAAAATGTATTGTTTCTTTTAATTGTATGTTTCTCAGTAATTATGCTTGCATAATTTATACCTGGAAAGATGGTCCGAGACATTTTGAGTGAGGAAAACTCCAATCACAGAATCCACAACCGATCCCTTCCATCGAGAAAAGCGTCTGTCTCCTGTTGAATGTGTTATATTATTAGTATGTGAACTGTGCAACTGAATGATGAAGAATGGATAAGCATATTTAGGTTAATTTGTGATTCTTTTTTTTTTTTGATAATTTAGTATTTTACTTTATCTTCAGATAATATTTTTAGTTTCTGTATTTAGTCTAATGTATTTTAGCTTTAGTATTTGATTAGGATTTTCCTACTGGTCTATTGTAAAGATTATTTTTTATTTCGTATGAATTTCTTCAGTGTTCCTTGTCTCCTGGTTTTCCGTAAGTGGGGTTTACAGCTGATTTTTGTAAGGCAGAAAAACAGATATTGTTAAATTTATTGGTATCTTCCTAATGGATAGTGTTTGTCAGGTGTGTGTATTCCTTAAGCACAACTAGGTGAGTATTTGTCAGGTGTTGTGAATAGTACTTAGATATTTTGAAAGTATATCATTGATACCTTGTACAAGATGCATCCGTGCAATAAATGAGTCTGCTCGTCCACAGAACACATTTCGTTCTTCTTCCCACCATTTGGCCTTGTCTTCATCTGTTCCATCGATGCCATGACTGTTTATATCCAACATTAGAAGCTTCCACACTCTATTAGTCTCCTCATCAAGGTCAACTTTAGGTCGTGGGCGCTGTTTTCTTATGGGATCAAATGGGCCCTCGAATGGAATGATGGTGCCATATTCATGGACAAGGCCTTTGTTCTTCTGATTTTGCTGGTTATAAGGGACAAGCATATTCTGCCCATGTAACACAATCTCTTTGGCTTCTCTGTAGATGTTTAGGCGTCTAAATTGCTCTGTTAAAGCGTCCACAGTATGTATGTTTCTCCATATCTCTTCACAAGCAACATCTGCATCAATCACCTAAAGTATTAAGACAAACAGCTTGGTAGAATTGTTTGTTCTATAACAACGATAATGTTATTGACAAAAAAATAAATAAATCAAATTTTCAGTTGAATTACCTAATGCGTTATGTGAGGGTGGTATGCTATGATTTTCCAACACAACTTTACGGTGCTGTTGCATTCCATTTGTGCAAGAATATGCTGAACTGACAGGAATACTTCTCTTCCTAGTTCGTTTCTTTTTTGTGAGTGATGCTCGCATCTCTGCAACTAAAGCATCAATGCATGTCTGTGGTCTTTCTGCATCCCCAAATGTTTGTCTGCCAGAACTGCATGTTTGTTTTGCAGTATGTGCTAGTTTGGTATCACAGTTTCTGGTTATGGTCAGTAAAGAACAATCATGAATTCTAGTAGGGACTCTTGATCTTCTTTTGGTTGGCCTCCTCTGCCCTAAAGAAAAGTTGTACTCAAATGATTGAGGTTTATCATGAATAGCTCTTTCTGTAGCTGTAATTACGGGGACTCCAGCTGCATTATATTCAGACGAAGTCCAGCAGTTGGGACTTGATGCATAAAAATGTGATCTAGCATCTTGTGGGCATGTTGCCAGTTGTACATCTTTTGTGGCAGTCATGGAAGGTTTATGGGATGTCTTTGAAATTCTCCCCTTTTCACTTCTCCTTTTCTTCTGAACATTTGGAAATTGAACCGAATACTTTTGGCAATATGACTGCACAGCATTGTATTGTGCTCCGATCAGGTTAATGCTTGTATTATCTGCCTGTTCAATACCAGATTGTTTTCTCTTGGAACCAACTACATGTAATCCTGATCCTTTGCTGTTGGAGTCATTTGCACTCTTTTCATGTCCATTGTGAGCAATCATCCAAGCCCTTGAGCTGCCGATCTCTATGTAGTTGGGATTTGGCTTGGTCACAGGGGAATTGCATTTTGAAAGATAGGTACTGGGGGTTTGCGCATCTCCTCGTAGTGACAAACAGTTATTTAAGGCCAGTGTTTCTTCAATCACCACACTGGTGTCTCTGGCAAAGTGCATAGTTTCTCTGTATGCAGAACTGTCATCTCTTGGCTGTTCTCCAATGTCAAAATTCAAGGACCTTCTACATGTCTTTTTGGCAGATTCAGGCATCAATGGTTCAGTCCATTCTCCTGTCACTTCTGTTTGAGGAGTAGAAGTTGTGTTCAATCCTTTCCTTCTTGCCTTTCTCTTGTCAGTTGGCTTTTCTTTTGACTGAAGAGACTCTGCAGTGACCTGCTTGCTAGTTCTTTTGGGTTTGCCTTCTTTTATGACCTTGGGGCGGTGCTTTCTTCTTCTTGATTTTGGTTGAGGTGTTTTATTCAGATCAAAATCATGGCTTATTTCCTTTTTGTTGTTGTGATTCTCCTTGTGTGTAGATACAACAGCAACTTCTGTAACAGAGTCATATAGTATGTTGTGTGGATTATTGCACTTTGCTGCTGGGGCATTTTTCTCTTCTCCCTCTCGATTCCTTTCTTCTATAGTCATTTGTGTCACTGCATCTTGTCTGGTTTCTGCTGCAATGACATTATCTGGATGTGGGGCAATTTGGGGAAATGCCTTGCTACAGTAAGCAAAGTATGACGTGCCTGCTACAGGACATTGCATAAATGTGAATTAGAGTCTGATTATTATAAGGAACAGAAAAAAAAAAATGTTGGATGTGCAAATGGTGGATGTTGTGCCTACAAGAGCACCACGGTCCCAAGATTGATCAAATGTATCAGAAAAAACAAGAATTTTTTTGCAAATAAACTGATTTTAGTAGAAAACTAGTTCTGTAAATGACATGGTTTTAGACAGAAACAAAAAATTGGCCTGCTGATTTAGATGTTCAAAATTCATTGATAATGGATAATAAGATAGGAAAATGCTTTAACAACATCCGCGAGGTGCCAGTGTCACCACAATTTACCCTTGTGATATGGAGAGAGAAAAAAAATATAAACAAGTGTAGTCAAGCATAAAAATACAGTATTGATGTTTACAAAAGTTGGACAAATAACGGAACTCAATAAGATAGAATATGGAAGCCAGTAGAAGCTGCCTATGCTATTCAATGACTAGTTAAATTTTATCATGTTTTTCCTACTGCAGTTGTTTCTCACGAACTTGGATCCTCTTCTGATGTGTTTTCTTCCAGCTAATATGTAGGAAGGATCTTAGTCATTGCACAACAATTGGAGAAGGAAGAGAATGTGATGCAAGGTGGAGATTTTGGCGGTAAAGGCAGGAGAGGATCCAAGTTCGTTTCTCACAGCTGTTAAACATCTACTTCTATGGCACCTCGCTTAATGTTACATTTCAATTTTGTATGTATGGGTTTTACTTTCTTCAGTGGTGCACACCGCTGGTAATTGACACCTGCGAAGTGCTAGTGCTGGCGAAACGGTTCTCAAATGAAAAGTTTTAATACAATGCCACAAAGCAATGCAAACATAATTATAAACAAAAATTTATTGCCCTTACCCTGAAGAATATCTTGGTACTGGTCATGGACAGTGTTGACAAACGGTTGCTCACAAGAGAGATGATGTTGATGGCTAAGTAATGCATAGGTCGGGTTGAACTGTGAATTAAACGCAGGAACAAATTGGTTAAAAAACCCATCCTGTGTTGCATTTGAATATGCCGATGGAGTATCTGCCTGAGTTAAAAGTTCAGCAATGCCGTTACTTGAACCGGGAATTTCGTCAAAGGATATTGGTACTCGAGTTTTGGTATTGTCATGTGCTAAAACCACGTGTTCTGACCGGCGGTGAGACCAGTTGTTTATCTCTGCACATGCTGAGGGTTCAAAACATGCAGTTATCCCATTGGAATGAGAATAAAAGTGGTTTCCGTCCCCAGGAGTCCAGATCGGCCCTGGTTTTGGAAGAATGGGCCTCAAAGGGGTGGTGGGGACCCAAGGAACCTGCTCTTGAAGCTTCTTTCTCTCTGTTTCTCCAACCTCCATTCAGTTGCTTCAGACCTCTCAGTTAGAACTGAGAAAAATCCTTGAGCAAAAGGGTTCAACAAAAGGATTTGGCAAACAAAATAGTCGAGAGTGAAGCTGTTTCAGGAATGATCAATTTTCCGGTGAAGGGCAGGGTACTTCTTTATCCAGTCATCTGTTTTCAGAGAAATGCCAATTTTAAGGTGTATTTTCGGGGACAAACCTGCCAAAGAAAAATAAATGTGTTTTGGGGAAACAAACATCAATAAATAAGATAGATTAAGTGCAGAACACAGATGCGGTTTTTCAACATTGATCGAGGTGGGTTTCTGAATTACCTCTGAAAGTAACCGGTGACTGACAAAGCTGGGCTAGTCAAGATAGTAATTACAGATAATTAAAGAATTTAATTAAATTAAAAATTGCAAAACTTGTCGACCATGTGTGAGGAAAGAAGGCAACACAGCATAAACAATATTGGCTGATTCTAGTTGAAACCTCCGTTTTTTGCTCGCGGTGAATAGGAACTTCCATGCGACCAAAACCGAAGCTGAAGCAGAAAATCGGAGAAATTCATGCTGATGTTGTTACGGTAGATTTATCGAGTCAATGCCGGAGATCTGATTTCATATATCTATATGCGGCAAATTATGTGAAAAATAAATCATTTTCACTGAATGTGAGAGAAGAGGAAAAGAGAACCTACACAAAATTCTATGAGCTTGCATATGCATCCTGAGCTAGTTTAATTTACTTTATAACTTCTATTCCTCTTCAAGAAATGTATTTAATATCGATTAAATATGTACCTTTCTTGTCTTATGTTAGGTTGCATTTAATAATTTAGTCACTACGAGAAAGTGTTACGGAAGAAGAGTAATGATACATGCACACTGTAAACGTGAATGTTTTGCATGTGCATGTATATCTTCTTCACGTAAAGTTATGATAACTTTACGTGAAGCACATTAATTAGTGTTTGGATCTTTTGTAGCTGTCCTTTTCTGTAACAAAGATATGTACGGTCATATTTATATTTAAAAATATTTATATAAATAGTTATATAGGCAGATTATCTGTTGCAGAGTTAGGACAGTTACAAACTATCTAAATTTGATTAGAGAGAAAGAATAATTAAATATAATATAGGATTAACAAAATTTTGTATCAATAATCAATAAGTGTATTTAAAAGAGTATTTTAAAGAGTATATTCTTAACATTTTTTTTAATTTGTCTCACTTATGATTTGTAGTTTTAATAAATTTTAACTAATAAAAAATGTGTTAGAAAAAGAGTTTTAGTATGTTGATAGTATTTCTCAAATTAAAATACTAAAAAAATGTTTTTTAAGATAAAAAAAATTATTAATAAATATTGTTTATTTGTTAAGATGGCATTTCTCAACTTATGATCTTATGCATGGTATCTGAAACTCTTCACCACTAGGTTGATCCTAGTGGTTCAAGAAAGGAATTTATTATTAAGAAATTACAAAAATTTTAAAAAGATAAAAAAATATATAATATGCTATAATAAAAAATTAGTTTTCAAATAATGAAAATTATTTATGAGATTATTAAATGTTCTTGAAACAATGTTCTTAAAAAGTTAGCTCAATTTTAAAAATAAAAAACATTAAAAATAATGAATAGTAATACTTTCATTAAAAATATTTTCTTCAGAGTAATAAATAGGAATTAATTAATAAAATTAATTTTTTTATTAGTATTTTAAATAAATTATTGACATGACTCATAAAATGATATTTAATTTTCAAAAAAAAAAAAACATAAGAGCATCTTTGATGGGTGCAATTTAAGCAATTCATCATTTTGAGTTCCTTATCTTCTATTAATTGAGTTCCTTATGCTTTATTTAGAGGTTTTATTGTAAAATAAGATTTTAAATAAATTATCATGAAAGTTATATTAAACCTTAAAAATGAGCTTATACATACAAATTAGTTATACTTGATTTTTATAAAAACTTACTGTATCTATTATTCCTTTTTTTCACTGTTTTGAGTAGCAACCATTTTGATCTTAATAGTTTATAGTTTGTTTTACATAGAGTTTTTTTTTTTTCTTTTAGACTATTTAGAGATAACTTGAATTTAGATAAAACTTTAAAATGAAGTATACATTAAAATAGGCTAGTCAAACTTTGAAATTTTTTAATAGGCTTGAGTTTTTATTTTTATTTTTTAAATAAGTACCTATTTAAGTAAAATCTCATTTGACCTAACTTATTTCCATCCCTAGTTCCATTGCTGTGAATGAACACCTTCATATAACTTTGGAATATGAATATATGCACGTGGGAGAGAGTATAGTGAGAAAGCATTTTTATATAAACATGAGAAAAGCAAATTTGATTTTTTTTTATCCATACGAATCTTAAAAATGAGAAAACATTTTTTTTCTTACTCAATCAACTGAGTTAAACCTTTTTAGTAAAGTAAATTTGAATATACATATTATACATAAATAATAAAGATTAAAGATCAATTAAAGTCACATGATTAATTAAAAAGTAATGTGGTTGTTAAGAAGAGAAAAAAGACTATGCACTCACAGTGTAAAATAGTTTTACACTGTCATCCAAGACTCTTAAAATTATCTTAAAAACATACTAACAGTAATTTGTGATTGGATGATCGTGTAACACTATCAGTGTATCACCATTAAACTCTTTTAAAAATATCATTTTATGTTTTAATTTTAATAATTTGATAAAATTTAATATTTAACAATTACTCCTATCATTTTTACATAAAAAGCTTTTTCGTTTGATTAAAGGATTAACAAATATTTTTTTATTAAAAATTACATTAGTTATATACTAGAAAATCATGATGGAAAATATTAGTAATATTTTTTTCACAAATCTTTTTATTTTTATCTTAAAAACATTTGTTAATATTCCCTATATTTCGTCATTTCAAATAGGTTGTCTTCAAAATCATGTTTTAGTATGTTGTTATCATACTTTTAATTTTGATTGCTTATTTAAGAATGTAACTTTTTTATATTTATAAAAGTTTATGCATACTTATTTAAAGAAAAAATTATATGGTTGACACAGTGGTGTAAAACCCTATTATACTCACGTGTAGCGAAAACGATCTATTAATTTAGCGGGAGAACTGTGATTGATTCCCTCAGTGCAAAATTTTCTTGGACCACAATCATGCACTGTAAGCGATATTAGTTTTTGATCCAGTAGGTTGGAGGACATTCGTATCTCTGACCCAAAACAAAATAAAATTAAAAAAGACCAAATTTTTTTTTAAAGAAAAGTAAATGCTTTCAAACAATAAATGAATTTTTTTTAAGAATATAGTCACAAAAGTATGATAAAAATAATATAGATTTTTAAAATTGTTTTAGGAAGAGTTACAGCAACGAGAATCTCCCTTTATTTTAAGATTTGAGTTACCTTATTTAAAATCATGACAAAATTTAGTATTTGGTTTTAGTTTTTTATTAGTTTACATTTTACAATTCAAAAGTGGTTACAAATACAAGATAAGGCTAATAAAAGTGTCTCTCGGACAATAAAGTAGACGTTACTAATAACTGAAAAAGTTTTTCAGTATGTGGGTCAAACAAGAGCACCATGCTCGTGACTCAGTATCCGTTTAATTTCTTTCTCTTCGTTCGATTCTGTTTCACTCGGCTACACTGAATCATGCCAATGTGCGACACAAGTAATTCATGCAGTGGAAGTTTACTATCAACACGCGTGAACAAATATGAATTCTATTCGCAAGTCACCTCATAGCTCACAGAGTAGATCTTTGTTGTTTGACTGTAGGCTTTTCCATTTTTGGGTGCAATACATTTGTGCTGTAGAATTTTTTTTTTCTTATGAAATCAAGGTCTAACTGCCTAAAAAAAACAATGATGCAAAAATGATAGTTTTGAGGCTAATTTAAAATCTATTGGTTTAGGTAAATATTAAATATATTTTCTGGCTAGAAATTATGCATTTTTGAGATTTGTATACTGGTACGTTAAAATTTATATAGA
This sequence comes from Pueraria montana var. lobata, assembly GCA_026413185.1. Classification (NCBI taxonomy): domain Eukaryota; kingdom Viridiplantae; phylum Streptophyta; class Magnoliopsida; order Fabales; family Fabaceae; genus Pueraria; species Pueraria montana. The sequence continues at coordinate 11,959,225 of CM048650.1, forward strand.
AGTCCCAATTGGTTTAGAAATAATATTTTTTTAGTCTTTTTAAATGTAATTATTATCTTATATATATACATATTAAAATTAATTTATGATATTTTTAATGAAACAAATTAATATAAGAATAACATTTAATTTTATTTAATTTTAAAGATAATAGTATAAATATGATAATCATATTTTAAAGTCATAACTTAAAATAAATACGATTTAAATTAAGTTTAAAGATAATAATATGCAATAAAATTTAATTTGAATATAAAAATAATAGTAATTATAATTATTATAATTTAAAACAAAGCTAAAATTTTAGTTATATTATACAGGATAAATATCCATTTATTATAATTATAAATTATAATAAATCATTTAAATTGTGATATAATGTTTAAATTGAAATGAACAGATGATTAAGAAAATTAAGTATATAGATAAAGATAAAACAAAGGTATTATGACATGATTGGGAGATATTTTTATGTTAGATGTGAAGAAAGTGTGCGAAATTAACACACCTCCGGAAAAGAAAAGAGAGAAAAGGTTATGAATCACTAATTGAGAGATTGAAAAGAATAAGAGTTTCACTTTTCAAATTAGGAATTCAAATTTATTTATTTTTTTACAACAAGGATTCTAATTTATAGTATAAACATATATATGATATAATTTGATAAAATTAAACTCAAATATGATCCCTCCACTAATTTAAACTTAAATTTGAAGATAATAATTTATTCATAATAACAATAATTTAAATTTGAAACAAATTGTAAAATCGTTAAAATCAATTCTCACTCTCATAGGTTAAGTGTGAAAATCATTGTTATAAGATGTGAGAGAATATAAAAAGTGAGTTAATTGAGAGAGTGAAGGAGTGAGAGTCTCACTCTCCAACAATGTATGTACTCAAAATTGTAATATTAGTATTTTGATTCATCAATATATAGGTAACACTCATATTTTATTAATGATTTTAAGGACATTTTTTTAAGTATAAGGACATTAAAAATATCAAGTAAAACAATATGTACTTTAAAATTTAAAGAAAAACTTCAAGGGATAAGAAGATGTTTAACTGTACAACAACAAAAAATGTTTAACTGATTAATTATTTGCTTATTAATTAGTATTTAAAATAAAAATAATAATGTCAATAGTATTAATTATTAAATAAGAAGAAATTCAAATTTTTGTAAAGTTAAGATTTTGAGTTTAATGGTTATACACTGATAGTGTAAAAAGTCAATCAATCACAAATCATCGTAGATATGATTTTTTAGGTAGTTATTATAAAAGTCAATAAATAAACTTATCATATATGATAGTTTGTGACTGAATGACAATGTAAAATTATTTTACACTGTAAGTGTATATCCTATTTTTTCAAAGATTTTTTTATTCTTATAATATATTTTAAATAAATAAAACATGACACGGATAACATTGGATATAGATAAATTTCAATTTTTTTTTATATTGATAAGAAACTTTCTAATTTATATAAACTAATATTTTAATTTATGCATTGTATAAGAAAAATGTTTTCTTGATATAATTAAAATTAATATAAGTAAATATTTTAATATATAAATTATATTATAACTAAAATTCTTAATATATAGATCTTTGAGTATATAAATTATATTTTAGATTTATATTGAATAATTTAAATTGTGACGTAAATTTATTTTTAATTATTAATTTTTTAAAACTATATTCTACATATGAATTTTTCCTATTTATACTATTCTTACAAAGCTCTGGCAACAGCCCACTACCCTAATACCAACTCCCTGTGTTTTCATTGGGGTGTTCATGGGATGAGTTTACTTGCATTTACTAGACTTGAAAATTTGATAAGATTAATTTTATGAACCTGAATTGACAAAATTAAGACCCAACAATGTTTGAGATAATATCGGGTCAACCCAACTTGTTGACACAGTATATTAATCTTAATATTATATATAGTTAATTTGTAGGATTAAAAAACCATACAACTATAATTAAGGTATAATTTACAACATATATTTTAAGATAAGAATAAAATATATTTTTTGTCCCTCATTTTATCTTGATTTATGTTTTTAGTTCCTCATAATTTTTTTTACTCCCTCATAAATTGTTTTATTTTATTTTTAATCCCTCATAAATTGTTTTGTTTTATTTTTAGTCTCTCATAAATTGTTTTATTCTGTTTTTAGTTCCTAACATTAATTTCAACTATTAAGTGATGACATGGGGACATAAATTGTGTGTGTGAAAATTTTCTGATTAAATTTCTAGTGACTTTAACTGCTACAAATTTTTTTACGGTAAAAAATGTTTACTTTTATAACATTTCTTGTGATTTCAAAAAATTTGGTGGTCAAGGTTTTGATTTTTTTTTTTTAACATTTATGACGTTTTAGTCTATCAGAAAATTTGCAGCATTTAAAAACTATTAGAAACTTAAATAGACATTTTTCAAGCTCAAATTTTACTCGCCAAGACATATGTCAGGGACTAAAAATAAAATGAAATAATTTTTTATGGACTAAAAATAGAGAAAAAAAATTATGAGGAACTAAAAACAGAAATCAAGATAAAATGAGGGACCAAAAACATATTTTACCCTTAAGATAAATTATAAGCTTAAATATGTTTTTAGTATATCAAATTTAGGTCATTTTTTTATTTTCTATTTTATATTTTAAAATACAATTTCTAGCAGTTAAAAACTGATAGAATCAAGTCAATAAAAATTTTAAAACTCATTAACTACTTTAAAAACTGTTTTAATTTTTTCTATTTCTTTTAAAACTAATTAATACCACTCGTCATAAAAAACTACTATTATTTTTTTCACCACTACAAATTAAATAAATGCAACTAATAATGGTCATTGACTCATACGTAGGTTGAAGAAGAGGTATTTATGAATGACAGAATGTGTATCCTGCTTGATCTTAACGGATAAATTTACTGATGCTGGCCACGGGCGGTGGCACTGGGAATTTTGTTGCTTTTCTTTTCCCCAAATGATGAGGACAAGAACAAAAGACATCGCGTGGCGGAAAGAAGACTCTAGTTCCAAATCATTACAGAAAGAAACAGCCACGTCAACCCACCACCACCGCTTTACTCCATCCATATCCTCTAATATATATATAGGTACACAAGGTACATTCTTTTCCTAGTTTTATTTTTTCTTATATTAATTTTTACATTTATTTTCTTAATGTTTTTTTCCTTGTATATCACTAATTATATTTATCATTTTCTTTCTTTTTCTTTTATAGTTCTCACTTCTAATTTATACATTCCTTAAAGGTATCAAATTTATTTATCCTTCTTTTTTGAGGTGATGCGTATGGGTTCATTGCGGGAGTTGACTAATATATAGTCTGTTTAGTCCCTTCTTCTTAAGATTTGAATTTTCTAATTTTGCGGTGAAAATAGTCATTATTTTAGGTGAATTTAGGCAAGGTTCTAAAACATAATTCTAATTTTACGTATAGTCAATTATTAATTAGTGCTTTAAATACATTAGTTATGAAAATAAAAAATAAAAAAAGTATTTATTATATGTATCAGAATATAAAAGTTTTTTAATGTTTATTTTTTTAAAATGAGTTTAATAGCTATATATTGACAGTGTAAAACAGTTTTACACTATTATCCAATCACAAATCACCGTTTATATGATTTTTAAAATAATTATTGTAAAATTCAACAAACTTACCATACATGATAATTTATGATTGGATGACTATATAAACTATTTTATACCACCAATGTATAATTTTTTTTCTCTTTTTAAATACTAATTAATATAATGTATTTATTGTTTCTTAATTAATGCTTCAGGGTACTTATTAGAGAGATTCATTAACCAAAATATTTATTGAAAGTTATGTTTTTTTTTTGTTGAATATTTGAAGGTTATGTTTGATAAAATAATAAATAAATTAATTAAAAGCTTAAAAGTTGCATGTTAGTTGAGAGATGAAAATTGTTAAACTAGTTAATTAAATAGTAAAAATTTGTAAAAAAGTTTAATGACCGTGCACTAATAGTGCAAAATAATTTTATATGGTTATCTAATTACAAATCACGATTAATATGACTTTTAAATAATTATTGTAAAAGTCAACAAACTTACCATACTTGGTGATCTGTGATTGGATGACAATGTAAAACTGTTTTATACTCTCAGTGCATAACTTTTTCTTTATATAAAAAGTTTAATGGTCATGATAGTATAAAATAGTTTTACTTTTACAGTATCATCCAATAACAAATCATCATTATTAATATGACTTTTAAATAGTTATTGTAAAAGTCAACAAATTTACCATACATGATAGTTTGTGATTGGATGACAGTGTAGAATTGTTTTACACTCTCAGTGCATAATTTTCTTTGTAAAAGAGTTTAATGGTCATGCACTGACAATGTAAAACAATTTTATACTGTCATCCAATATCAAATAACCATTAATATAACTTTTAAGATAATTATTATAAAGTTAACAAACTTATCACATATTGTTAAACTAGTTTATAAATAAAAGATGTTAATATAATTTTTATTTTTTTTTTGGTTTTGTTGATCAAAATGTATTTTTAAGTAGTTACAATTTTATGTTTTTTAGTTAATTTTTAACTCGTTTTATTTTTTGTTTAAAGATCAAATATTTTATTAAAAAATTAAAATAAATAGTGTACGTAGTTTAGTAATTAAAATATGTAACATAATATTAAAGGAGGAGGTAAAAGAGAACTTTTATTAAAGTATTCAGAGTAAAAATAAAAATATAATAATAAATTATAAATTCAAATGTTATTTTAAGTAACATATAAAAAGTATTATAAATTCCTTCATCAAATAACTTTATTGTATTCAAACACATTTATAAACTAATTAAATAAGCCATAATTAAGCTAACGAATATGAACACACTCAAAATCTTAGGCTAAGAGCCTTTGAATTCTTTTTTGGGTTAACTATGTTTTTGATCCCTGAACTTTTTCGAGTTTTCACTTTTAGTCCCTAAACAAAATTTTGACTGGTTTTAGTTCCTGAACTTTTTTTCCTTCAATGTTTTTAGTCCCTGAACTCTTTTCGTCAATGTTTTTAGTCCCTAAACTTTTTATTTGATCGATTTTAGTCCCTAAACTTTTTTATTTGACCAGTTTTAGTCCCTAAACTTTTTTATTTGACCGATTTTAGTCCCTAAACTTTTTATTTGACCGGTCAAGTTGAGGGACTAAAAACATTGAAGGAAAAAAAGTTCAGGGACTAAGACCGGTCAAATAAAAAGTTTAGGGACTAAAATCGGTCAAATAAAAAAGTTTAGGGACTAAAAACGGTCAAATAAAAAAGTTTAGGGACTAAAAAGATTGACGGAAAAAGTTCAGGGACTAAAAACATTGAAGGAAAAAAAGTTCAGGGACTAAAACCAATCAAAATTTTGTTTAGGGACTAAAAGTGAAAACTCAAAAAAGTTCAGGGACAAAAACATAATTAACCCTTCTTTTTTTAACACTTTTTTGTTTTTTTTCTTGTTGATTAGCTCCTCCACATATCATGTAGCTGTAAAATTTTATTCAACAAATTATTATTTATATGAGGTTTACTGACAGAAAGGTTACTTTGTCTACTTGAAATTATGGGATGGATTCCCTAAGGAAGCTTTTCCCATGCAGGGGATTATGTGCTTAAAGCAAGCATCTAAGCACACAAAGGATTTGGCTGGCTCAACCTTAGCCATTGGTAATATTAATTAATATTTAATATTGAAAACTTAAAAGAATAAAATACACAAAGTGGTTTCAGCATGTGGGAAATTATTCTTGCCGGAAGTCTGGTCTCTGAAAGTTACTTGAAAATTGCAATCCAAAACGTTTGAGACCGTAATGCCAAAGTTAATAAAAAGTTACGAACCGTAAGACGAATTTAAACTTCAGTTTAGTATTATGACTAGGCACAAAATAAGTGAGTGCCACTGTGCCACATCTTCCATATGTTTGCTAAATAATTACAAGTTGGAACATTTCAGAAATTGTCATACAGCATGGTGATCATAACAAATACCTGTGCGATAAAACATAAAAGTGAAAGGAATCCAACTAATTTTTCAGAAAACAACATGAAATCCTCTCTCTGCAGTGGTGTCCCACCCACAAAAACAAAAAATTGAGTCAGATCATGTGAAGTGGGTCGCTGACTTCAAACTAAAAAAAGAAAAAGAAACGTAATTGTTTGAGGGCTAAAAATTTAAAAGCCTATTATATTACTTCTCAAGACAATAGGTGCAGTCCATTGGCTTTTCGGAGCATAGATTTAAAAATCGAATCAGTGATCAATCCGGTTAAGGTATTGGGTCATTGGTTGAACCAGTAGGTCACTAATTGAACCGTATGATCTTGTCTGTATTAAATATATAAAAATTATATATATGATATCATATATAAATAAAATTTGTCAAACATATGTAAATCTAATTGCTTGGTTCAGTGGTTAAAAGTATTGTATCAAGTATGAAAACCTGGTTTCAAGTCTCACCTTGTGCACTTTTTTACATTTAACATTCAAATTCAAATTAATTTAACACTCACGTTAAAGCTGTGCAGCCCCACATGGCACGTGCCGCGAAGTGCGAACTAGCAGCGACGCGGAGAAAGAATTGAGGAATGTTTGAAGACGCATACTATAATGGGGGACGTTATAATGTCTCCTGGGAAATTAATATGTACCGTTGGATTTTGAGATTAATGTGAAATTATTGTTCAACCGTCCATACTAGATTTTTTTTTTTAAAGGGATTTTTTTTTTCTGTTTAAGTTTTTTTTTTTTTTAAAAAATGATCATTCTTTTCTGCTGTTGCTTTGTTTCTGCCTCTCTTCCTATTTTTTTGTCCGTTATTTTATCTTGATTTTTATTTTTAGTCTCTCATAAATTTTTATTATTATTTTTAGTCTCTCATAAATTGTTCTGTTCTGTTCTATTTTTAGTCCATCATAAATTATTTTGTTCTATTTTTAGTCCCTAACATTAATTTCAACTGTTAAGTGATAAAATAAACTGTGTGTGTGAAAATTTTCTAATTAAGTTTCTAGTGACTTTTAAGCGCTGCAAATTTTTTGGTGGTCATAAATGTTTATTTTTGTAACATTTTTTGTAATTTCAGAAAATCTAGTGTTCGAGATTTTGATTTTTGATTTTATTTTTTAACATTTCTGACAGTTTTAGTTTGCCAAAAAATTTGCGGTAGTTAAAAATCACTAGAAACTTTAAACAGAAGAAGAAGGATCCCTTTTTTTAAAAAAAAAATCTAGTGTAAACAATTGTATGATAGTCCCACATCAATAAGCAACAATGGAGAAGAATGGTCGTTTAAAAAAAAAACTTAAACAGAAAAAAAAAACCCTTTTTAAAAATAAAAAAAAATATAGTGTGAACGGTTATACGGTAGTCCCACATTGATCTCAAAATCCAACGGTGCATATTAGTTTCCCACGGTGGGGGACATTATAAGGTCCCCCATTATAGCCTGCGTCATGTTTGAAAGAGTAAGTGCATTTGATGTACTAGATTGACGGCCAATTCTACTGTGGGAAACTTGAAGTTTCCCACCGTGAGAAACAAAATATGATACGTTAGATATGAATTCTTTATAATCAACGGTTAAAATAAATGAAGACTACCGTAGGAATAAATACATCAGAATATCTTTAAAAAAAACATTTTTATATTTTTTTTCTCCCTTTCCGATTCTTCTTCTCCTTGTTTCGCCAGCACTCTCGCGGACTCTGCCTGCGTGCCACCGCCTACCTTCGGCACCGCCACCGACTCCAGCAGTCAGTCCACAACGGCGCCGTCGTCAGCCCCGACAATCGCGGCCCTACGGCCAGAGTTCGCGGTTGCGATGTCCGCGAGCAGCGCCGCGACGCGAATCTCGAAGCCGGTCTTATCGACGGAGTGGGGTTGAATCCTCCGATTCCCCCACCACGATCTCCTTTGACTCCCTCGTCGCGCCGCCGCCAACGACTTCTCTGACCTCCAGATCTCTCTCTGTCGATCTCTCTGCCATGAGTTCCGGCGAGCTCCTCCACATACAGCCCCAGGGGTTGTAGTTTCCCTGTGAGCCTATTCAGATTCAACAATGATTTTCACTTTCCTCATCAAAAATCAATTTTTCTGCTTTTGTCTTTGGTTTCTGCTTCTGGGTCTTGTTCTGATTTCTTGTTTCTTTTTTTAATTTTCTGGGTTTTGAAGGTGAGGTTGATTGCCAGGAAGGTTCGAAGCTTGGGATGAACAGGTTGTCATACTTGGAGGTGGGGAACTACACCGTTAGACTAGGAAGAGGGAACTATTTTTTTTTTGAGTTTCTAATTTTTTTTAATTTATTTCAGTGCAAGTATGTCTATGATAATCCTACATATATCTCAACAAAAGCATATATCTAACGGACCAGATTTATTTCCGATGGTGGGGACCACCCTAGAAGCCGCCCTAGATTGACGTTTAACTTGAAGTTATGGAGAGAGAGTAGCTTTCACATTTTTAGTGGATTTGATGTAGAAAAACGAAAAGAGACACACATTTAATAAACCAATTCAAGGCGAATTCTACGGTGCACTTGTGCATCAAATTTTGCACAGGTGCACCATCCGAATAGTAATATATTTAATTTAGCATTTCTATTTGCACCTCCAAAATTGCTATTCACATCTCCATGTGTTTAATTTTTTTTTTTACCAAACATATCCTTTCCACGTAATCATGGTTTTGTTGTATAAAATGTACAACGGAATCAAGATTCCATTGTGTACCTAGGGGTGCAAAAAAAATATGAAATAGAATCATGATTTCGTGGGCAAAATACGAAATGGAATTGTCTTTTCGTTGATAAAATACACAACGGAATCATGATTCCGTTGTGTATTTTTTTTGCACCACCAGGTACACAACGAAATCATGATTCCGTAGTATTTTTCGCCATGGAATCACGATTCCGTGGAAAAGATATTTTTGGAAATAAAAATAATTCAGAGCACTACTAGGGCTTGGACGTAATTTTGCTGCTTTAAAATAAAAATAGTAATCCGTTAAATTAAATATATATTTTTTGCTACAGTAAATTACCGGGGGCTTGGACTTAATTTCACTGCTTTAAAATAAAAAAGTAACCCATTATATATATATATATATTACTAATCCATACTAAATGTATCTCGTTCTTTCTATAATTTTGATGAGTTGATTTTGGTACTAATATCTTTGTGCTTTGGGGCAAATTCTAGGGTGAAGCAGCAATTAAATGGTTCACCCGTGAACTAACCTATAAACAGTGCTTTTAAGTTTGTAGAATGTGATCTAGGAGTGTCTTTCTTGTTTAATAGCCGTTGGATATATAATATAAAATTTCGACGGTGAAATATTTGTTATTGGTGACCTATACATAGAATGTCGGAATTGACGTGAATGATCCTGTAAAGTAAATTAATCAAAAGACAATGTTGACCCCGGCAGAAAAGACATGTTCGCAAGTCATTTGAAGGGATTTGTGGGTTTGCACTGAAGATTGTTACGGCTCCTTCGTTTTTGTGTAAGGTTGAACACAAAGGAAAGGTAATTAATGTATGAGTGGGTTGTGATTACTAATTAATGCAGTACAACATGTTGGTTTCTGGGTTGAGAGTGATTAATTGACCAAAAGAGAGAGGGGATGGGTTATTTACAGAGTGAAATGTCAATGGTGAAGATGGGCACAGGGGCAGTGAAGTTGACCTCGTTGAGTAAATGTATTTTTGAGAGAAAAATTGAACTGACGCAAGCGTTCTTAATGCCACAGATTTATTGTGTTGATATTCACCTCAGTGGTGAAGATTAGTTTTTCTCTTGATCTCTCGTAGTTCCAGGAGGATCTTTACTGTATTAGGTCCCTTTTTTTTACGTGTCCTATTATTTGTGTAAAATGATTGCTCATTGTCTGAAAAATGTGCAGAGCATATTGATAATTGCACAAGAAAAGGAAATTTAGTTTGCTTTCGTTTATTTGTTATCTTTCTTCAACAATTGGTATCAATGGTTCGGGCTTTGATTTGTACTATTAAAATGAGAGAAGGTGATGTTGTTGATACTATAATTAAATTGGATTCCACCAATTACTCAGTTTGAAAATTCCAAATGAACGACTTGTTCTTTTGCAAAGGCCTGTCTGATCCCGTTGAGAATAATGGTACTAAACCAGCAAATAAATTTGTGGAAGAATGTAAAGAATATAGAAGAAAACTATTGGTATGATAATTAAGGAAATGGATAGACCATAACATTTCTCATCATATATTTAGTGAGACTAATGCCCACAATTTGTGGTGTAAAATTGACTGACTTGCTTGAGTCTAAAAATGCATAGAACAAGGCATTCTTGATTTAGAAATTGGTAAACTTAAATTACATGGTACCTCGATTGGTATACATATAAGTAGTTTTCAATTTTTTGTTCCAACACCAATTTTATAGTTTTGATACAAGTGAATCTAATGTAATAAGTTTTATGTCTCGAATTAGAAAAAAAAAATCAAAATTGTGTCCTAAAATTGTAAATCATCATTGTTTCGGAAGGATTATTTTGACTCACTTTAAAACATAAAAGACTAATTTGAATTTCTGTAAAGATAAGGGATCAGATTGGATAATATCAATGACTAAAAGTATATTTTATGCAGTAAAAAAAAATATTTTATAAAAAAATAGCTTGTTGGTTTTTGCATTCTAAAGTTTTCTTAAGAATTTTACATATAATAATCTTATCATTTTTTTTTTATAAATGTGCAAATTTAATGTAGATTTTATTGTTAGATATCAAGTCAATCTACTATCAATATAAGAAAAGTTTAGGTTAGAAAAATGACATAAATAACCTTCTTAATTTTTTGACACATATTCAAATAAGGGTACTTTTGTCATTTCCTTCTCTTTCTTTTTCACTTTTGTCATTTTCTTCTTTTTCTTTTTTTCTCTCTCTTTCTTTTTCAATTTTGTCTTTTTTCTTCTTTTTCTTTTTTTCAACATTTACTTTTTTTTTAGTTTCTTTCATTTACTTTTTTAGTATCTCTTGCATTTTTAAAATAAAATATTTATTTAGTTTATTATTTAAAAATATTTAGTCTTTGTAAATACTTTTTTTCATTTTTCATATGACTTTCTATTAGTCTTTTATTAGTTTTGTTCATTAAATATTATTTCTTATTTATATTTTTAATTCTTTTAGATATCACAATTTTTCATTTTATCTTTTTAAATATCATAATATTTTTTCATTTTATCTTTTTAGATATCATAATATTTTTTATTTAATCGCTCATTTCTAGAATTATATAGACTTATGTGCAACAAACGAAAGTTTAATTAATAATTATATGGAAATGAATTTTTTAGAACTAAATAATAGTTTAAAAATGAAAATTAAATAAAATTATGCTATTTTTAAGAGAGAAAAAAATGTAATTTAGCTAAATTTTGATTATGTTCTTAAAAATCTTTTTAAGTGTTTTTTAATATAATCTAATCCTATTTTTTAAGATGAAAAAAAAAAGTTATACTCTTTCAATTTGTTTTTGGGTAAATCAATAATAAGGAAATTATTGATATAAATATATATTAATACAACAATATATTATGCATTATCTACAAAAAGTCAAAAACGAATGTGGCCCGTGCGAATGCTACACATTAACACTTAAACATTTTAATAATCATTATTATTTTGTTATGTTTGACCTCCTTCAGTGTTGCATAACAAAATATTGTTATGAAAAAATGATTTTACTAATCATTATTATTCTTAGGCAATAATTAAAAATTAAAAATAGAATATTTTATTAAAAACTAATAATTTAATCCTATTAATAACTTATAGGGTTGGTGTAGTGGTGTAATGTTCTACCGCGTTCATATATGGAGGAACGATCTATTTATACTTAAATATCAATCATTTTAATATATATATATATATATATATATATATATATATATATATATATATATATATATATACACCATTTTTAATCCCTTTTAGTCTCTATACATACTATTTCTATCTCTTTTAGTCCCTAACGTCTACACTCAGAGAGACTAAAAGGATTAAAAGTTATACGTATAACAATTAAAAGAAATTATTTTAAGTATAATAATATAATGGAGTATGTACAAGGATTAAAAGAGATAATTTTAAGTATAATAATTAAAAATAGTATATGTATGATAATTAAAAATTATCATACATAACAATTATGTTAAATAATTATATAATAGAGAATATATTTTAATATTTTTATGCATATAAAATATATTTTAATTAAATTTGTGTATGATGACATGCCATTAATTTTTATTTGTGATTATAATTTGTACATGTATTGCCTTCATAAATTTATACAATTCTTTATCAGCTTCTAACTTTTAAACCTTGGGAAGTTTTGATTATATGAAATATTAAGATGATCAAATCATAGGATTAATACATTTTTTATTCAATTTATAAAAAAAGATGTCTTCAATTTTGGCTAATTTTTATTGGTTATAAAATAAACTCATTTGTGAAAAGCTTTTAAATTGAGATATCAAATGTGTTGTCATTTTTTAAATGTTTAATTACTCATTTAGTCCTTATAGTTGCACAAATTTTACCTTTTAGTCCTTGTACTTAAAAATCATCCACTTTAATCTATATACCATTTTTATTCCCTTTTAGTCCTTACCATCTAAACTCATGGGGACTAAAAATGATACAAAAACAAAAAAAAATAGCATGTATAAGGACTAAAAGAGATTATTTTTAAGTATAATAATATAATGGAATATGTATAATAATATAATGAAGTATGATCAAAAGTTTGTACAACTATAAGGACCAAATGAATATTTAAGCTTTTTATAAATTTATAGCATTATTTATGTCAAACACCTTTTCAATGAAGATAAATATTTTTTAAAATTAAATAATGTTCTTATTTAAATTTATAACTATAAAAAAATCACGAGCTATGACTTTAATTTTTTGAAGTGAATAAATATTTCAAAGAAAAAATATATTTATTATTAATTTAAAATTAATTAAATTATAAAACATTTAATTATATGATATGGATAATTAGTTATATTTTCAATGATAATTAATTATAATAAGAGTAAATTACATTAATCACCCATTAGGTTTTGTGAAATTACACAAACTCTTCCTTTTTTTTAACATTTACAGCAACCTCCCTTATAAGGGTACATGGTCTAATGTTTGTCAAAATATTAAGGGGGTTAGTGTAACGTATGAGGGGTGTCGGTGTAATATTTTTCAAACAACTAAGGGGAGTTAGTGTAGGGGTAGAAAAAACATTAAAGATTTGTGTAATTTCATGAAATTTTAGGAATAATTAGTGTAATTTACTCTTATACTAATAAAATTTACACATCAAAGGGCTATTTTTTTTATTTTAATTAAGATTGATTTTTTTAAAATTTTCAATGTATTACTTCATTTGATTTTATATTTTTTAATTTGTAGATGTAATTTTAGTTTTTTATTTAATTTAGAAAAATAAACTTAAAATGTTAATTTACTAAATGAAATTTGATTGGGTTACACTATGTGAATCAACTGACATGGCATGAGGTGATTTCAACTTTGTCAGTGGTCTTGAATTCAAATCTTAAATATGTAACTGTATTAAATACTTGAAGAGAGTTTTAGCAATTACATATCTGAAAATTTGTTGATTAATATCTAATTGATAATCTTAAAATATTTTACAAAAACTACATAATAAATATATTAAAATTAATTTATTAATTTTATTTTTATTATAAATAGATTTAAATAAATCTTTAATAGTATCAAAACTAAAAATAGTTAAAATTATTTTTCTATGATAAAGACCACAGGTATTTTCTATAGGAGATCATCCAACTCAAGTCAGGTAGAATTACAATGAACAACAAAACTCTCTCTCCGAGTATTTACACAGTTGCATACTCAGCACACAACAATTTTGATAAAAAAATTAATTTGAGAATACAATTTGCATTATCGATGTATAAAATATATTTTTTATTATTTTATTCATATATTTTTTAAAACTTAATATGTATTTTTCTATACTTCTTACATTATATAGTCCTAGATTTTGACCCGTGCGTTGCACGGGGTCAACAGGATATTTAAGCGTCTTTATTTTTAGATTTTATATTGTATATAAATGTAATTTGTAATATTTTCTCTTCATACTTTCATAAAAAAATATAATTTTACCATAATAATTTAGGTATTAATGTGACTTTAGGTAAATAGTTCATCCAGTGAATTAAGAGAAAATTCTCTACTTGTTTTTATAAATAAATAAATAAAATCATTCATATGTGTTACATTTTATATATAATTTTTATTTTAATATATTGGTATATATATATATATATATATATATCAATGTATAAAAGAAAATTAAAATTTGCTCAAGTAGAAGAAAATCATGAATTTTAGACACTAATTTTGCGTGGAAAACATAATAGTGATTATGTTGATTTAATTTGATTTTTTTATGTATTTAAATATATATTAATTATGTAAAAGAAATTTTAACTTTGATTAGACAAAATATTTAGTAAAAAAGTTTATCCCTGTGAATTCGGTATAAATTTTCTTACATATTTTTATAAAAAAATGTTTATGCCCGGGTGTTGTATCATATAAAAAAGTATAAAATATATAAAAAAAATGTTTATCTTCATGTGTTGTTATATTTTTTTTCATACTTTCTATGATCGTAAAATAAAATATTCAATAAATTATTTAAATAAAAAAAGAGACAACCATAAAAATATACATTCAAATTAAAATTATATTAATTTCACTATATTAATTTAGTTATTAATGTGACTACAGGTAAATAGTTCATCCAGTGAATTAATTGGAAAATTTCTACTTGATTTTATAAATAAATAAAAAATTCATCCATATGTGTTACATTTTATATATAATTTTTATTTTCATATATTGCCATATACATATCAACGTATAAAAAAGAATTAAAAATTGCTTAGGTAGAAGAAAATCATTAATAATTTATTTAAGTTAGAAGATAATAAATAAAAATGAATAATTATTTGCTTAAAAAATAATTTTAGACACTAATATTGCGTGAAGAAAATAATAATGATTATGTTGATTTAATTTTATGTTTTATGTAATTAAATATATATTAATTATGTAAAATAAATTTTAACTTTGATTGGACAAAAATCTTTAGTAAAAAAGTTTATCCTGTGAATTTTGTGTGAATTTTCCTACTTATTTTTTATAAAAAAATTTCAACCCCGTTTGTTATATTTCATATATTTAATATGGTAAGTTAAGTCTAAATTTTTCTTCATTCTTTCATGAAAAATATTCATCCCTATTTATTTTTTTTTTCATACTTTCTATGTTTATAAAATAAAATACCCAATAAATTATTTAAATTAGGAAAGAGAGAGTCATAAAAAAATATATTTAAATTAAAATTATTATAATAAAAAAATATAATTTCACCATAATAAGTTAGATATTAATGTGACTCTGGGTAAATTGCCCATCCTGTGAATTAAATGGAAATCTCTACATGCTTTTATAAGAAAAAATTATTATAATAAACAAATATAATTTCATCATAATAATTTAGATATTCATGTGATTCTAGGTAACTTGCTCATCCTTGTGAATTAAGTGAAAATTTCTATATGTTTTTATAAGGAAAAAAATTATCCCTATGTTATATTTTATATATATAAGTTTTATTTTAATATATTGACATATGCATATCAATGTATAAAAGAAAATTAAAATTTGTCCATGTAGAAGAAAACCATGAATAATTTATATAAGAGAGAAGATAATGAATAAAAATGAATAATTACTTGCTTGAAGATTGATTTTAAACACTAATTTTGCATTGAGAAAATATATAATAGTAATTCTGTTAATTTAATTTTAATTGGAAAAAATCTTTAGTAAAAAGTTTATCCTGTGAATTCAGTGTAAATATTCCTACTTATTTTTATAAAAAAATGTTCATTCTCGAGTGTTATATTTTATATGGTAAGCTAAGTCTAAATTTCTCTTGATACTTTCATGAAAAATGTTCATCCCCAATTGTTTTATTTTTCATACTTTGTATGTTCGTAAAATAAAACATTCAATCAATTATTTAAATTGGAAAAGAGATAGCCATAAAAAATAGATTCAAATTAAAATTATTATAATAAAAAATATAATTTCACCATAATAATTTAGATGTTAATGTGACTTTAGGTAAATTACTTATCCCCATGAATTAAGTGGAAATTATTACTTGCTTTTATAAGAAAAAATAAATATCCATCCCTCCGTGTTTTATTTTATATATAATTTTTATTTTAATATATTGGCATATACATATCATTGTGTAAAAGAAAATTAAAATTTGTCCAAATAGAAAATTCATGAATAATTTATTTAAGTGAGAAGATAATAAATAAAAAATAATAATTATTTGCTTAAAAATTAATTTTAGACTCTAATTATTCGTGGAGAAAATAATAGTGACTGTGTTGATTTAATTTGATTTTTATGTAATTATATATATATATATATATTAAAATTTTCTACTTGTTTTTATATATAAAAAAAAATTCACCCATGTTTGTTATATTTTATGTGGGAAATTAAGTCTAAATTTCTCTTCATATTTTTCATGAAAAATATTCATCCCCATTTATTGTATTTCTTTCATACTTTCTATGATTGTAAAATAAAACATTCAATGAATATTTAAATAGGGAAAGAGACATCCATAAAAAAATACAATCAAATTAAAATTATCCCTATGTGTTATATTTTATATATAATTTACTCCCTTCGAGCTGAACTTTTAGCTCTAAAGGATGGTATCCATCATGCTTGGCGGTTGAATTATAGATATGTTCAATGTGAAGTTGACTGTGTGGAGGTTTTTTGAGCTTGTCAGCAACATTCACAGTCAAGAAGTGGATATGCACCTGCACAAGGATATCCTTCATGGTATCAAAGATCTCCTCCATCTGCAGTGGGAGGTCACCTTCCAGCATGCGCTTCACGATGCAAATGGAGTGGCCGATTGTCTAGCCCGTGAAGGGGCTCGCTTGCAAGACTTTAAAGAATTCATAGTTCCTCCTTCTTTTGCTTTAGATGTTTTTCTGCATGACCTAGCCAACTTTGGCTGATCTTGTATCTTGCTTATTTTCCTTACACCACCAAAAAAAAAAAATTTTGTATATAATTTTTATTTTAATATATTGACATATACATATCATTGCATAAAAAAATTAAAATTTGTCATGGAAAAAGAAAATCATGAATAAGATTCTATCATAAAACCTTGTGTGTGGATGAATTATATTTTTATTGTTTTAAAAAATTAAATCTAAAAAGAGTGATAAATATATTTTAAATAAACTTTATATAAGAATTATTTTAGTTTTATTTGATTAAGTAACCTCTACTTTTTTTTGTTTAACTTACCTTTCCAATCAACATTAAAATATCATAATCTTGTAATGATTTTTAAGGCTAAATTATATTCAATAATGTAACACCCCTTTTTACTATTAAAGATTTTCTTATTAATTAAGAAATTTATGAAGTAATTCGATATCAAATTATTGAAAATAGCCTTTTTGATTCAGGAAGATTTGTTTTTCCTTTAAAAAGGTTGTTACTTAAAACTCCAAACAAAATCATCCCCAATAACTTATTAATATATAAAAATTCTTTTTAATGAAATATCAGTCTTAATAAATCAGACTCATTTTATAAGACATTAACTTCGATGCAAACCATAAAACATAACAAAATCTTCTTTAATTAAAACATCTTCAGATCTAGCATTATATTATTCTATTACACCAAATATATTCATGCATTTACATCCTTGGAATTTAACACATTATTCATTTGAGCCACATATAAAGAATTGATACATCATAATATTAAAATCAAGTCTACCCTTTTTATACAAGAAAGTACTAAGACTCAGAGCAGTGACTCAATGAAAATTTTAAAATACCCAATAAATCCAAATAGCATCCTAGAAGATCCTCTTCTTTCTCTTAAAACATCCACTCGTGTTCACAGTGCTTGTTGTAGCCTTTCGTTCCATCTTTGTTGTCTGCATAAGATCATTTGTCTAAATCTGAAAAATAAAGGCGTATGGAGTGAGTCTCTCTCCTCCTCTAAACCAACAACCAAACGACCTTCCGGTCTCAAACAAACATACAATATCAACCACTTCACAGTGGTGCTCTCACGAGTCTCACTCGAAACCTATTCGTTTCCACAACTATTCTTGTAAATTATTTCACACTGGCCAGCTGCCACTGAAACTTCCAGAACTCAGTGGTCTTACATATTTTTGAGTTGGATGACTGTTGGGAGTACACCCTTCACCATGGTACAATGGCGGGCTCTCACCAACTGATGATGGCTCGTATTTTTGTCAGGGTGGCCGAGTCAGCTACGTGATCTATCGTCACAACTCAGTGCCTTACCCTCCAAGAACAACCTGCCTTACGATCATCTCCCAGGTACCAACTGTGGTCATCCATTACTCCGAGGACTGACTCCTCAACACTCTCTCACAGAGTTTATTTTCTTTCTTCATCGCATGTGGGTTTCCCGCTGCACATGGTACAGGTGCGGACGAATTGACGCCGAGCTAAAGGTACCACCTCTACGCTCACATATGCATATATAATTAAGGACTTTGCCTTTATCGCTACATCGTAACGATCTCATCACATCAAGTGACGCGGCATTCGCAATCCGACCTTGGTTCACAGATAACTTGCAGCTGAAATATCCCACGCGACCTTTCACAGGTCTGTGTGAGCTTTTCTACCAAAGGCACTCGATGGCGGTCCTCAATCAACATATGTCTCAGACATACAACACGGAGATCAAACTCCCCCACTATCACAGTGGTTAAACATTACGACCCGTCATCTCACAAGCACAATGCTCACCGTAGATAAAGCCTCCACACGACCTGTCTCACAATTATCCGTTCAAGCTTTGTCCACGAACAAATCCGTTCAACCGTCTCACACGACTTAGCGTTGGAGGTTCCTTCCTCCTTTCGATTCTCACCACGATTCGGACAATCACAGTTCACAAACTTTCAAACACATGTGCGTATCGCACTTTACCCAATCATGACCCACATCATGATTCTTAACTGTCTTACTTTATTTTATGGAAATCCTCACCCACTCTCACATTTTATGCTTACTTCAGTCATTTTGCCCAAATCCATGCAAGGGTCCTAAATTCCTTTCTAAGTCCAAACATCCGGCATCCTCCATGTGCATAGGTAATTCCTAATTACTAATCCATAATGTTATTAAGTTCACACTCTTAATTATAGTTGATTCACTATTGCTCATAGTGAATATTATTGATTACTAGAATGACCTTCTAGTATTCACAAATGTACTCCATTTGGAGTTCGTTTGCTCCCACACAAGAATGAATTATTCTCGTTCCCACAATCAACAAACCATCACAAGCAATTCACATGCACAAACAAATTCCAGCACTCTTTGCCCGAGGATCACATTCCTCCCGGTCTCCAATTCACAGTTAATAATAGAATAATCATTAACAAACCATAATTCAACATAATCCATTAAACAACATTACACACACGTTTTCAATAGAAATCTCCCTTTTGAGGTGAAATGTCTATTAGCAAATCCAACGAATGATATTAGGCACGATTACACAATCATCCAATTAAATTTCATGCGTATACCTATAGTTGTGCACACATACCAAAAATTATTTGATACATCATATCAACTTTAAATTTCATGAGATTTTACAGAGAAACTATACATCATACATATTTCATCATATAAATTTATCTCACGAAAATTCAACCCACAAATATTATTTTTGAATTAAAAACAGTGACTGTACATGCTCTGTAAAACACAATTCCATATTTTTAGAAAATAGCATATCAAATTCGTTTTATGTTCAATTTTACAGAGAATATCTCCAACATGTGGACCATCACATAAAATTTTCTCAGTACCAAAAATCCACCAAAAATACCATTTTTGAATTTTTAAAGTATTTCTGTCTCAGAACAGAGTCTCCCATATAAAAACATAAATAATTACCAAAATTTACTATAAAATTCCGATAAAATTCACAGATATTCTAAATAATTCAAATAAGGTTACAAAGTTTTCTCATAGCCAAATTCGCTCAAAAAAGATATTTTCCCCATTTAAATTCTCCACTGTCCAGTTTTCGTTTTTCACAACAATAATTTTCTAAAATTACTTCCCGACTTTTCCTAACCTTGAAAAAATTCAGAGATAACCCTCATGATACATAAAATGAACGTATGGTTCCAGTTTTCCAAAATCACGTCCCAAAATTCTTGTAAAAATCAAAACAGTCCCATTCTTAGAATCAACAGTTTTCGAAAATAATTCCGGTAAAAATAGTTACATTACTCAAAAAAATCTGAGAAAAATACCACGACATCCAGAGGCATCAAAACATAGAAAAATATATTTACATCCTCAAAAACATGCACGAAAACTGAGACAAAAAATCTACACAGTCACAAACCCAAATCACAAGTAGCTTATTTCGGGTTTTTCAAAATTATTTACAGACCATCAACAACAACCATAATCCATATTTAACAAGAAAACAAGGAAATAGCTTAGAGAAAGAAAAAAACCCCTCCATACCTCAACGAAATCGAAATCCAATCTGTAGGTTTTGAAGCTCTTGAACTCTTCTTTAACATATCCAAAAATGAACGGTGAAAGATGAAAATTTGATGCTCAAAACTTAGAGAGAAATTAGAGATCAGTGGAGAGAAAACAGAGACCAAACGAAGAAAATGGAATTCCAGAAAGCTTCACGTGCAAGGGCGGTTATAAATTGAATTTTTACTTTTCGCACCTCCTTCTTCTAAGAACACCCCTTTTTTTTTTTTTTTTTACAACTTACGGAACTCACGAAAAAGTTTCAAAAATCTCACAATAATACTAACTATATTTTAATTACTCAAACATATATTTTCTTATTTAAAAGAAACAAATTTCAATTAAATCATAACTCAATCACACAAATATATATTTATTGAGTTGTAATTTTTAGGGTGTTACAAATAATGGCTTTTTTTTATCTATAAAAATCAAAGACAGGTACCGGGGTTTACAATAACTGACGCACCTCGCTCAACCAACTGAGTTAGATCTCCTCGGTTTAGCTGCTTTCTTTTAAGATAAACAAATTACAATTGGTGTACAATGTGATCAAAATTGAAGCAGTTGAAATTTATTTTATAAAGTTTATTAATATAATACAATATTAGTATTCCTAATTATAATAAAATTTATTATATAATTTTTTATTTCTAATTTATACTTTACACATATTTTCCATATTACCAAATTTACATATATTTAAAAGAATATTATACTTTTTTTCAAGTAAAAGAAAATCTTTTTAGTTAAATAATAGATAAAAAGTATTAATTTGTTTTAAAAAATATATTATGATTTTAAATACCAAATTTGCATAGAAACATGGACAATAACTGTATAATCAATTGCCTCACATGCCAAATTTTGTATACATTTATTTATTATAATATTTGAATTATTAATTATTAATAATTTCTAGGGTAAAATATGTTTTTGGTCCCTCATTTTATCTTGATTTATGTTTTTAGTCCCTCATAAATTTTTTCTCCATTTTTAGTCCCTGAAAAATTGTTTCATTTTGTTTTTAGTCCTGACATTAATTTAACTGTTAAGTGATGTCGTGGCAATCAAAATTTGCGCTTGAAAAATATTTGTTTAAGTTTTTAGCCATTTTTAACTGCTGTAATTTTTTTGGCAAACTAAAACCGTTAGAAATATTAAAAAAGATAATAAAAAAATCAAAATCTCGAACACCAAATTTTCTGAAATATCAAGAAATGTTACAAAAGTAAACATTTCTGATCGCCAAAAATTTGTAGCGGTTAAAAGTCACTAAAAATTTAATCAAGAAATTTTCACACACAATTTATGTGTTCGTTATGTCATCACTTAATAGTTGAAATTAACATCAGGGACTAAAAATAAAACAAAACAATTTATAAGAGACTAAAAATAGAACAAAATAATTTATGAGAGACTAAATATAATAAAAAAAATCATGAAAGGCTAAAAGCAGAAATCAAGATAAAATGAGGGACCAAAAACATATTTTACCCAAATTTCTATTATAAAGCTGTGATTTTTTTATGATGCAAATATTCATCATTGCAGTTGATATATTATTATATTTTGATTTAAAATTTTCTTATGTGAATGATATAATTAATTTTTCATTTCTTCAATTAAATTAAGTTTAATAATCAAAGGATCTAACTCAATTGATTTAAAATGGTATGTGAATTGTTGTAAACCTTCTAATATTTGTATTCGATTACTACAGATAAAAAAATAAATTTTAATATTTTTATCATGAAAAGTCATCTACTAAAACTAAATTGATATGTAATTATTCCATTTAAAGAATAACTAAAATATAATTAAATTTGTATTCTATTTAAATTAAGAAATAACTTTATTGTAGTTTTAAGGACCACAATCAATGTTTTAAATGTACATTATAATTATATTTTAATATCCCAAATAGTATACGGATTTCCATTTTTTTATTTGATTTACCATATTGAATGTCATAAAATAATTTTCAAATTTGTGTCTCACTTCAAATTCAAATTATATAACATAAATTTATGATTGAAACATGAATAATTACCTTAATTAAGTTGGTTAATTATTTCATCATTATGATTAATCTTTGATTTTGTGATTTCATATAAAGGTAATTTGGACACCAAATTATATTTATTAGTGCTCTTAATTTTTTAATTAAATTGATTTGAATTAAAAGCAAACTAATTAATTAATATTATCATTAATGTAGAGGATATATTACTACCAAAAAAAAAATGGTAACAATATTACTACAAATTTGGCAGCAACCTCTATAATTTTTTTTTGTTACACAAATTAATAGTTCTATAAAAGTTAATTATTTAATTCTATATATTTATATTTTTTTAATTGATTAGTAAATGGCATATAATTGTTTGATAAAAATTAGTTGTTTAATTTTGGTAGCATAAATTTGGAAGTACATTTTATTTATTTTTCTTAGTGATCTTTATTCTATGATTATGTACAACAGGTTTTTTTGTTTTTTTGACAGAATGTACAACAAGCTAATTTACTACTAATTTGACATATGTATAACAATTTACTTTTTATTTTGATAAATTAATTTTTTTATTTGGTTAAATGAATATTAGCGTAACATTGATGTTGACTTTGGTAAAAAAAAAAAAAACATTGACGTTGACTATACATCATGAAGTTTAGTACCTTACAAAGAACAATATGGCACCATTGTGCTAAAAAGACGAACTTAAAAATTGAATTACTAACTATCTCTTTTATAATAAAATAAAATAAACAACATGATGTAAATAATCAAATTACTTATTAAGTTACCTAGATAAAACATTTTTTAGATTAATTATATTAATGATTGAAATAATTAATTTTAATTTTCTAAATAATCCAGTCCCATCAACCATCATGACGGATAATTAAATTTGTTGTTTATTTCTTTTGTGTGTGCAAAGAACGGGTCCCACACATAATTAAAATTTAGATTTTTAGTATGCTCTTTTGGTTTTTTAAATTATTGATTTGATCAATTTTAATTTTCTAGATAATCTGGCCCATCATCTCGTACGATAAACGATAATTTTATTAGTTAAAAAGGAATTTTCTAGATAATTTTAATTTTGGGTAATTGATATATTTAAAAAGGAAAATTATATTAATTAATTATATTAGTTAATTAATAAGATAATAAAATCAATTTACGATATTAAATAAATTTTGTAAAACTTTTTGAAATCAATTATATTAAAAACTTCTTGCAAGGATTTATTAATTAATATTAATAAATAAATTTTGGTTCTCTATTATATTTAAAAATAAATTATAAAATTACATTCTTAAATTTTATAATTGTATTAGTAGGGGAATAGAAATTCGTTTATTGCAATATCCTATCATTAATTTGTATTACTAACTATCTCTTTTATAATAAAATAAAATAAACACCATGATGTAAAGAATCAAATTACTTATTAAGTTACCTAGATAAAACATTTTTTAGATTAATTATATTAATGATTGAAATAATTAATTCCATTTTGGAGACTAAATTAATGTTGTAAAATATTTTTGAGATTAATTCTATTATTGATTAAAATATTTTTAAAAACATTTTTGAAATCAATTATATTAAAATAAATGGCTAGGTTCTTTTATTTGAAGTTTTGGAGATTAAATTAGCGAATTAACTTTACTATAGTTTTCAAGTTACCAATCAAATGAAAGTTAATCTTCATAACAAAAGTTTTTCAAATATGATAAACAATTATTTTATACAATTATTATCTTCTAAATTGATTGTTTATAGAAATTTAGCTTTATATTATAACTAATCATTATTAGTTTAATTTTAAAGCTAATAACGGAAATGTAATTACATAAATAGTTATAAAAGGTTGAGTATATTTTTAAAATGGTAATTTATGGAGATATTAATTCTCATTCAAACCATATATATTTACTGTGATTATGGTAGTTTTTTTTTAAATTCGTTTACAATTAAGGTTGAATTATAATTAAATATATATTTACTGAAATATTCTTGAATTTAAACGAAATAATATTTTATTGAAATAATTAATTGTAGGAAAAGTTATCATTTTAACATGTAATTTAGCTTATGCAATTTCTTTTAAGTGCGGGATCAATTTCTTTTACTTATTGCAATATCCTATCATTAATTTGTATTTATCCTTTTTCATTTATAAATCAATTGATCCTTAAATTATTATTGACCCTTTATTTTAAATTTAAATTGATGATAATGATAATTTATAATTAATTTCTCCTACTTTTAATTTCTTTTAATTAATTACTATTAATTATTTACTATTAGATTTAGACTTGATCTTCAACACATCTTCTACGTCATCATAAGTAAGGATACTAAAAAATGAAAAAAAAATGAGAAACCAAAAAAAGTCCACACTTTTAAACTTAAATTATGCTTTTATTATACAAATATGATAACTTAAAGATAAAGAATTAAATAAAGACTAAATAAGAATCTTTTCAGACCAAGAAAAAAAATGTGAAAGTGGATAATGAGTTTATGTAAGTGAAAAAAAAAAGAAAAAGAAAAAGAAAAACAACAATGAAAACAGAAAGATTTAGATTTATTGTTTTTTTTTTGTGAAGTATGGAAAAATAAACAAAGCAAAACAAAAGTAAATTACACGATCAAGAGATTTGAAGCTAGAGCTTCCAAAACGCCATTAGGAGGACAAAGCCACTTGCAATCCAAGGATGTATCAATTATGCCCCCAATCCAAGGAGTACAAAAAAGATTGGATTTATTGTATGAAAACAAAAACAAAATAAAAAAAATAAAGAAAATTGAAAATTAATTCAACAACAAAAAATGTTATCTTTTTAGAGTGCAAAAAATGGGGAAAAAATGGAACACAATCAAATGGAGAAGAATAAAGAAGAAAGGAAAAATTTTACCTCACAAAGACAACTCAGTTGCGTACTCTTAATGTAGAGATGAATATTTCATGTGTGATGATCGTAATGCTAGAGAAAAAAAAAATAGAAGTTCCTTGTATTTTCGTAAGGAAAAGAAAGAGAAGAAGAGCTTTTCAAGTAAAGGAGTTACAATTGAATGAGAGGAGAAGAAGAAGGATTTTGAGAGAAATATAAAGACATTATGGAATTGTAGAATGACTTTAATGTCCTCAGTTTAAGAGGAAAAGTTAAAATTACCAATTTATCCAAAGACTTTTACTTTTATATATATAAAGATTCCCAACAGGTTAACGTGTCTATCTCCTTAAAAAAAAACTCACCTACTACTTTTATAAATACACACACAGGCATAATTTTTATCTATTATAAAATCGAAAAAACGGATTTCAAATAAATATTATTTGAAATCAATATACTGTCACTATTTTTCTTAGACATAATATAAATTAATTTATTTGTAAGAATTGTGCAAAAGTTGTATATTTAATATTACTTAAAACATATGTTATTGTAAAATATTAATTATTTTTATCAATATTGTTATTTATTAATATCTCACTTAAATATTTAAATAAAATTACAATGACTATTTAACTCTTTTAGTAAAGGCAAAATTAAAAAAAAAAATTAACTATAATTAATATTTTTATATAAGTGTATATTACATTAACAAATTAAATAAAACAAAGTTAAAGAAATATAGAAAGTTATTTCTAAAATTAATGTTTTTTAGCTAAAAAATATAAAAATATTTAATTAATGAGTTTTATTAAGTTAATTGATAAATAATAAGTTAATTGATGAAAATTATTTTATTTGTGGTTGAAATAAATTAATTGAAATATAAAAAAAACTTGATAAGTATTTTAGAATTATTTTTTAATTAAATGGATATTCACTTATTAACGGGGACATGGACAAGTAGTAAAGTGGGTACATACTTTAGGATTATTTAAATACCTTTACATATATATAAAATAAATTGCTCTAATTTATTTTTAGGACACCTATATAAATACCAAACAGTATGGAGGGCTATTGCTCATACCTGTCCCACCTCGTCCCAACCCATTGTCATCTCTATCCAAGCCAATTCATCCACATGTTTGGTGCTAAAAATTATTTTATATTTCAATTTTATTATAAATCTTTAAATAGAAAATAATAATGTAAACCGTTCATGAAAGAAAATTTGATGCATAATTGAACAATCATGATTATAATTACAATAATTATAGAATAAATAGAAATTTCCTATAAAGCACATTATTGAAGAGGAACAAGAACCTTAATTGTGGCAAAATTTCAAATTAAGTATTTGTATATATCAAACTAATGGATGTGCATCCCATTAATAAATTTATTATATATAAACTTATTAATATATTTACAAGTCATTTTGGAACATGGATAAAAACTAACGTGACCCGTGCAATTGCCCAGGTAATATTATATCAAATTAGTTAATTACATTACATTCAATTTTAATAATAAGTTTATAAAATGACATTTGTTAGGTAAAAAAAGTAATTAATTAAATAGGTTAAATTTCTTTATGTAAAAAAAAAGGTTAAATTGATCCGTGGGTCTTCATTCTTTTACAAAATTTTCAATTAGTTCCTAAACTTTTTTTCTTTTAATTGGGTCCCTGATGTTTTATTTATTTTTCAATTGGGTCGTCCCGTCTAATTATCGTTATGAAAAAATAACCGCACCGCAGAACCTAATTAGAGCTGCAGACAAAAAACTCTCACAATTGATTTAGTTGTGCTTACAACATATTCTAGAAGCACTAGTCCACCGTTTGCACATCTAATTAGGTGTATGTAGTTAATTTCTCATAATGATAATTAGACGGAAGAACCCAATTGAAAAAAATAAAAGTTCAGGAACCTAATTAAAATTTAGTAAAAGTATGGGGATCCGCAAAATAATTTAACCAATTAAATATATATAATTATGATTTTTAAATTTAATTTCAATTTTATCATGTGAATTATTTTAAAAATTAAAAATATAAGTATATTTATTGTTTGGTTATGAACAAAATGTTTAATTTTAAATCATATTTTTTTTAGTTTTAAACAAATAATTATATAAATAAATTATTTTATAACATGCATAAAAACGAACACAACCCGTTCGAATGCACGGATAACTTACTAGTTTAGAATATAAAACACATAATTTAAGTATTGTTAAAGTAAAATAAAGTTATATACTTCTTAAATTTTATAATACAACAGTATTAATATTGATATATTATACCTAGTCAAGAAAAAAAATGTAAGTAACAAAATTTTCTTGCAAGTTTTAAAAATTATAAAATGTGCGTAAAAAAGAAATAATTTATTCAAATTCAAAATGTAAACTAAATGTAGTACTCGGAACGGATCCCTAAATAAATACATTCGATCAATACTCGGAACTGTTCGGTTTTTCTGAAAACTTTTCTTCTTCTCTCAACTCTCTCTCTCTCTCTCTCTCTGCGTCCATGGAGTTTTGGGGTAACGCCATTTCTTTTCAGTTCTCACTTCATTTCGTTAGCTTCGCCCTTTCTCTTCTGTTTCGTGTGTTGTTTTTATTCTGAATTTTCCTTCTTCCATTTTTTAACTGTAAAAATTGTATTAATCTGGCATAGTAATCATCGTTGATTTCTTTTTCATTTTTCGGGGAGGGAAGCATTCCTTTAATTTTGTTAGAATGTGTTGAACTCGTGCTTTTGCTATGTTTATTAGATTATCATGTATCTTCGTGCATAGATTTTTTTTTTTATTATTAATATAAATGTGTATTTTATTATGTATGGTAATTGTCCTTAGGTTTTGTAAATTTTGGTTTCTGGATAATGTTGGTGCAAATGCGATCATTGTTTCTATAGTTTTAGGCACTCATTACTCGACTCTTAACAATTATCATCACTAACCATCATGCTTGTTATATGCCACCGGTGCCACTATGTAGTAATTGTTTGTTCACTTCGTAAGTCATTTGTCGGGTAATGGATTTGTGAAGAACTTCATCGTTCTACCAAATTTTTTAGCGTGACTTTTTGAAGTATTTGACCCCAATGTTTCTATTGTAAAGAAAATTTAGTATGTTATTTTGTATTAAAATTTAATGTTGAGGTTTTAAAGATGGGTCCTGTACAGTGTCAAACTATTTACAGTTGCAAAAATAATTAGATTTGTTTCCCTATTTGGGTTTATTCATCCTGTTGAAAGATATCTTGTGTTGGGGGTGCAGAATGAAGGTACAATCATCATTTTGTGATAGAAACACATCTTATGATACCAAACTTGCAGGGAAAAAAATGTATTTGATGTTATATGTTATATTCATGGGGACAAAAAAATTGATAATCTAACGAGCATTATTAAATTAACATCATATGTCTATTTACAATCCTTTTTAGGTGTTGAGGTGAAAAGTGGAGAATCTCTCAAGGTTGATCCAGGAGATGACAAGATTATCCACCTTTCAAATGTATATCTTTATATTATATCTGACAAGTAAACATTTGAGTCATTCTGCTTGTTTGGAATTGATAATAATGGTTTTGTTTAAATGATTAAATCATCATGTGACAGGCATGCCTGGGGGATGTCACTAAGGATAAAGGAGGTGAACCAGTAGCCCTGTATGTGAAGTTTGGTAACCAGAAGCTTGTACTTGGAACGCTTTCTTCTGATAAATTTCCTCAGATATCTTATGATTTGATATTTGAGAAGGAATTTGAGCTATCCCATAACTGGAAAAATGGGAATGTCTTCTTTACCGGATTTAAAGCTCAATCACAGTCGGAGTCATATCCTTTTCAATACTATTTTACTGTCATATGAAATAATCTATTCTATTCTATAATCTTCTCACACATAATACTAAATTGTTTCCTTGACTTCATTCTTTTATCATTACTGATAATGATGAAGATTCTGATGGTGAGATACTCATCTTGATTTTTTTTTTAATTATATTATTATTATTATTAGACAAATTACAGCAACACCCCCTGAGCTTTTATCAAATTACACATAACCCCACCCTTTTTGATTTTCCTACACTAACCCCCTTTAAGTCTGAAAACATTACACTAACACCCCCTTATATGTTTGAAAAAATTACATTGACACCTTCTCAAACCTTACACTAACACTCCTTGCAAGGGAGGCGGAAGTAATGGTTAAAAAAACAGGGGGTGTTTGTGTAATTACCCGAAACCTCAGGAGGTGTTGCTGTAATTTGCTATTATTGTTATTATTATTATTATTTTTGTTGTTGTTGTTATTGGCTGAACTTATTATTCAACCATCTTTCTTTCAGATTTTGATGAAGATATTCCAGTTAGTGCTGCCAATGGTAAATATGTCCATCTTATGCAGTTATAATGTTATAAAGCAGTTTATCTAGTGTATACTGTGAACCATTTATGTAGGGAAACCTGAGCTTGAGGTGAAGAATGGTGTCAAACCTGATGCAAATGAAGCTAAACAGAAGAAGATAGCAGATCCAAGGAAGAATGAGAAGGCTAAGGAAAAGGATGCAAATGGTGAAGATGAAGATTCATCCGAATCTGATTCTGATGATGATACAAGTGAAGAAGATAAGGTATTCATATTATCTAGAAAGTGGCTTTTATAATGGATTGCTGATGGTATCTAATTTTTAGGCTTCTGTTAATGAAATGATATGCTTTGAAAAATTCAAATCCTAAATACTATTGATTGGCCAGAAAAAAGCAGCATAGCAAGTGTAGATGTTTGTAACAAAAATGCATTGCAATGACATTGCTAGATATATGAGAGAAACTTTATTGTTTGGCAGTAAAGCATTTCTTTGTTTTCACGTGTATTTTTACTCATCTATTTTGATTTTCTTGTGTTAATTGTGAATATCTTTTATGTTATTACATATCAGTTTGTGAATATAGAAGTTATTAATGATTATTATAGATCAGTTTTGTTATCAGTTGTCCAATTTGTCCTCATAATCATTTACTCATTATTCTGCTAGCCAGTCATGATAAGAGTTGTCAACTGTGTGGTCGAAATATGCTTTCTGTTCTACATGTTTGTTAACTGAGTTATCATATCAGGGACAGTGGGTTTCTTCTTTATATTATTTAATCTGGTATAGGCTTGTTATTCTGATTAGTGGATTGGAGGAGATTTTAAATGATTGATATTTAAGTTTGTTTAATTGATTATTATTTTTCTGCAATAATATATTGTTTAGCCCATAGCGAATGGTGACATAGAAAGTAGTGATGGAGATGATGATAGCGATGAAGAGGAGGAGGATGATGATGATGAATCTGATGAGGAGGAGACACCCAAGAAGGTAAGGAGGCACTATACGGTGTTTCATTTTTGTGGTTGGTTTTGAATTTAACTTTCATTTTTTTTTCTCATATAGATTGAAGCAAGCAATAAGAGGACTGTTGACTCTTCTAAGAAAACACCTGTTCCTGTGAAGAAGGCAAAATTTGTTACTCCTCAGAAGACTGGTTAGTTGGTTAGGTTTTTTACCCCTCCAAACTATTTCTTGTTTGCGATTTGTTTTGTAAATCATCTTTTATGTTTTTCACCCCAAGCCTTATTTTGTTTTATACTCATTTTGGGTGTGCTAAATTGGATACATTTAAGATGTGAATAATGTAATATTGTAATTTAGATGTGAGGTTTTAGGGTAGTTAATAGCAGCATGTCATGGCTTGTTGCTTGTCTCCCCATGCTAAATTGGATACATTAAGATGTAAATAATGTAATTTAGATGTGAGGTTTTAGGGAAGTTAATAGCAGCATTTTGTGCTGAAGTTGGCATGGTTTGTTGATTGGTCTCCCCATGATGCTTTACTCATCACATCACATTTTGTTGGAGCTGTCCTCATAGCTGGCTATCATGGAAAATAACAGCCGCTATCATACATTCGCAGTCACTACTCACTATTCTAAGTTCTAACCAGGGGGAAACCCCCTCACTTTACCCCTTTTTTTATGTTTTGTCCCATATTATTTGTTTAAGGAGATTTTTCTGATTTCATATGGCTTATGGTCAAATGTGTTTAGAGTTGGAAACCTTCTCCCAAAATCATTTGCCTCCCCCTCAGCTTTGAACTTTAGAAATTGGTTAAGCACACACCTTTGATCAAAATCATGTGCCTCGTCCTTGGGTTTGAACTTTAGAAATTGTCACCAAACCCCTTCAGCCTTGCATATTTTCTGGCCAAGCCTTGCCATTTTCCAGTAACCATTAGCATTCTGGCCATTCTCCAGCCCATTTGTACTCTTCACAGCAACTCTCTCAGCTGTTTTTCCTCCTCTTTGAGCTGTCCTTTATTTAAAGTTGTGACTGGTGATTTCTGTGGAGAAGTTACTGTTAATGGCATTACTTGGTAAAGAAAAAACACCAAAGGTATTGAGGGGAGATGTAAATTATTGTAATAGAATCCCCCCTAAATAAGAAGTCAATTAAGGAAGCTTTTGAGAAGAACAAGGCTAAAACGGATGTATATGTTCTCGAATCGCAGGAAGCAACTATTTAGTTGGAAAAGGTCAAGAGGCAAACAAGCATAAATGATGCTTGTGATAAAGAAACAAGGGCCAGAAATGTTCAGTGCATAGCTTGATATTTTTATAGGAATGGAATATCTTTCAATATTGTGCATTCAAAAAGTTTCAAGCTGATGGTTGAAGTTCTTGGAAACTATTATGCACACCTAAAGTTACGAGCTATCATGAAATAACTCTGTTAAAAAAAAGAGGAATTATAGCAAAGGAAATGTTGAAGGGTCACAATTAGAATGAACTTTCGATGTTTATGTGGGAGATGTGATATAAATTATTAATGTGCCTTCACATAATAGTGTAAGCTTTTAGAATAGTTAGTTCATGATGTGGTATAAGAGCCTCTATGAAGAAGTGGTCTAGAATTTGATCCTTATTGCCTTTGTTCTCCTAATGAAAGTTGAATATTAGCACAGGGTAGGTTAGCTTGTGAGTTTACAAAAATGAGACTGCTAGTTTAACCATGTTTGATTCTTTTACTTGTCTGTGCATGCATGTTGTGACCACAGTAAAACTGAAATGATATTAAGGAGAATTTATGATCTCTTCAGATAGCAAGAATGTTGTCCATATTGCAACTCCTCACCCTTCTAAGCAGGCTGGTAAAGCAACTGCAAATAACAAGCAGCAGACTCCGAAGTCAGGTGGAGATTACAGCTGCAAGCCTTGCAACAGGTGATTGGAGATGTCCTTTTATATTGATTTGCTTCCTTGTTTTCCTTTATTTTTTCTACGTAATCAGGCACATCAATTCATGCATAAATTTTATATTGGCTTGCAGGTCATTTAAGACAGAAGATGCCTTAAGTTCTCATAATAAGGCCAAGCACAGTGCTAAGTGAAGGCTTGCTTTTTGCCTGAGCAGTGAGTATGTTGATGTTTCTGGTTTTGGATGATAGTGAAAAAACAGTTTAGTTGATGTAGGAAAGCTTGTCTAGTGATTTTGGTATTCAACTTGGATTGTGGTAACTGGGCTTCCACCTTGATCCCATGTCGCCCTGCTTTTAACCGAATTCTCGCTATATTGTCTGTGATGACATGCGTAAATACTTCCCTGCAACTCTTGAAATAAGTTTTCCTGACAAAGTGAATTGGGATTTAATGTTGCTAAACCATCGACCAATGTTTTAGTCATTAATTGGATGGTGCCTTTTTTTTTTTCACTTTTATTAGTATATTGCCAATCTTCAAACAATTTTTTAAGATGCCTTTTTAATAATTGGGATATATTAATGCTTTAAATAGTACCATGTTTTAATTTATTGGGAAAATTTTAAGTAAAATAAGTATATTAAAAAATACTTTTTGTATAAAATAAGAGTAATGTTGTATTTTCATACAAAATTCTTTACAAATATTTCTAACATTTTTTTTTGAAAAGAATATTTCTAACATTTTATTAAAAAATATTAAATGAAAAAGTAAATATATTTAATGTTTTGTAAACATAAAACTTTCAATACATTTTATACAAAGTAGGGGGATTATGTTTTGGAAGATTAAATTAAAAAGAGAAAAAGAATGTCTCTTGTATACAAAGAAACTATTGCCTGTAACACGTCATTTTGTCCTTAAACCAACTTTTGCAACTATTTTGATTATCAATTATGTTCGAGGTATCGTTAGATACTAAATGTTTATATCTCTTGAAGATTTGTATCTTGATTTATTATACAGTGGAAGATTAGTCTCTTTTAAACCCAACCCTTGTTGATAAAATGTATTATTTTCTCGTTTTATAAAAATGTGTAG
The DNA here is from genome assembly GCA_026413185.1 of Pueraria montana var. lobata. Lineage (NCBI taxonomy): Eukaryota > Viridiplantae > Streptophyta > Magnoliopsida > Fabales > Fabaceae > Pueraria > Pueraria montana. Next base: position 11,993,312 of record CM048650.1, read on the forward strand.
TTTTAACACTTATAATTTACAGATTATAATAATTAAACACTTTATTTTTCAATGTTCATAAATTTTAGTCTTCATTCTTAAATGTTACGACCAAGGGGGTCTAGTTCAGTTGGTTAAGTAAGGTGCATGAATATTATAAACCTCTTGGTACTGTCTTCAATTCCTACGAATTAAAAAAAAAATATCACGACTTAATATAATTTGTTTATGACATTAGACTATAGCATTATTTCCTCCGATCCTAAACTCTTATGTTTATGTTTAAGGTTAATGCACACACTTTAAGAAATATTTAATAATAATAAACAATACATTTAATCTATAAAATACCTCATTTAAATAGGGATATATGTGAAAGAAAATAATTAATTAATCTTAAAATATGTAAAACATCAAGAGTTTAGGAACAAAAAATTAAAACTAAAACATAAGAGTTTTAGGAAGAAGGAAATAGTTAACAATTTTTTTTTATAGACTAAATGTTAATTTGTGATGAAAAAAGTTATGAAAATCTAGATCATGTTAAATAGGAATATATGTAAAAGAAAATAATTAAAGAGTCTTGAAATATGTAAAACATAAGAGTTTAGAAAAAAAATAAAAAATAAAAACATAAGAGTTTAGGACCAAATAAAGTAGTAAACACTTTTTTTTCCTGAAATTCTCATTATAAATGTTTTTTTTTTTTACTTTAACTTATTTCTTTCAAATCTTCACCTTTATTATCTTTTATTTTTGATATTTTAAAATTGTAATTTTCATTTCAAAATTCTGCTACTTATACTATTATCACATAATCTTAGCTATTCATTTCTTTAATAATTTGTCTAAAACACGAAATACTAAGTAGATTCTCACAACGAATCCATGCGCCTGATCGTACATTTGGACAGGCATTGGTAGAGAGAAATTTCTTTTGAGAAAGTAAAAAAAAAATGCTAATGCATTTATTTAAAATCTTTAGCTATTCACATAATCGAAATTCATACATCAGTTCATCTGTTTTCCATCAAAATACCCTCTACCACGGTATCATCCAACAATGCTTAATAATAAAATATGAAACATTCATAGCTGAACTTTATCAAATGTCTCGCTTCACCCCCCTGCAACAAGTTAAACTTGCCGCCATTTCCATTTTTCTTCCACCCTTCAAGATGCAGAACATTACAATTGAAGCAGAAAATTAAACTGTTGTTGCTATGGATATTACAAAGTTCTATCACTAAATTGACAATTCCGAATAGAATAACAATGGCAACTAAATCCATCCAAATAGGTGCAATCAACACAAAACAGATTACTTGCCAAACTTACTACCAGATTTTGGGCCAAATCACTACGTTGTTGCTATATCTGATGGTTATCAGATTCACTGCCATTTTGTGCAACACTCTGTTCTTGATAATCATTGCTTTTCGTATCGTTCTTGTTACCAGCGTCCCCTAGTTCCTTCTCTCTGTTCCATTGCTCTATTTTAGCTCTCCTTTCTGCACTACTTTCTCTGACCGGACTCCTATCCCTGCCACCCAGTGGACTTCTACTTCGTTTTCCTCTATATCGAGGACTACGGCTTCTAGGCCTCCTACCATGGTGGCCATGGGACCTGTCAAAATCTCTTCTACCAGAACCACGACCAGAATGTGAATGCTCCCCATGGCCACGATTCCTTGGAGGGCTCCTGCTTCTGCTTCCATTCCATCGCCTATTTCTTCCAAATAATTTCCTTCGTAAATCCCTGAAATAAAAAAAAAGGGTTTAAGCCAAGAACAGCCAAATTATAAATACAAGTGTAAGATCTTGAAAAGCATGAGAACTATGCTGAGAAGTCAACCTGCTAATCTTCTTCAGATGCATAAAGTTGCAGTAGCCACCACGATTGCATACATTTTCCTCATACTGCCTACAAGTAGCTTCTCGAAAATCCGTCACAGGAGAGAAGTCAACAATGATGGGTCGACCTATATGGATCATTAAGTTATAAGTTTCATCACAATAACAGTAGTTACTTTTTGGGAATGGGGTTGACTGAGGGAATCAAGCTATGATACACAGTGCTTGGAATTACATAAGGAACTTATGTACAGCATTAATTTTCTTACATGTGATTATGTTATGTTGCAATCATCAAAAAGCTTTGTGAAATTGCATAGTATGAATTATGAATTATAGAATACATTTATCTCATCTCATGCCAATCAAAACCCAATTCAATAGTAACAATAATTTATGTACTAACTTATGGGTTGATGCCACAGAGAACATAAAACTAACATGCAAAGTGAAAAAGTAATCTATAAGTCACTGAACAACCCATTTTTTTCTTATGGTAGAGATTCCCTTAAAGAAGTCCCTTTCCAACAATGCAGAATGTGCTTCTTGTGTTTGTGTATAGCCATGGGAACCTAAATATCAAGGACCAAAGGACCCCTATCTTTATCTTAACTAAATGCAAAACCGGTAAAGACAAGATTAGACATCGGAAAGATAGACTGAATTAGAAAAAAAAAAAGAAAAAAAAAAGAGCTACAATGTGACAGAGCACAAGGTACCTGATTAAAATGCATTTCATCAGATAAAGCTCAAGACTCCAACACAACTAAAAGAAGAGCAAGGAAAAGTGGCTGCAGTAAGGTAAACATAAAGAGCTATTGCTAAACCAGTAGCATATCTCCAATCTATTGACCCGAACACATGATTTTTTTAAGAGAACACAGGTATCCTCCACAAGAGATAATTTTGCTTGTGTCAAGTAGGATCACAATAAGCAGCAAAACTCTTCTTCTGAGCATCTAATGCAGCTGCATACTTAGGACTTGAACTCAAAACTATTCAGCAAGTTGAAACAACTCTGTGCCAATTGATCCATGCGCACGAAATAATATGAATATTAACATTGCTTACACAGACAAAAGAAAACAAAAATTAAAAAAAATAAAAAAATGGCTTCATATCGATACTACATACTGCAACCTACCTCACGACACAAACTAACAACAGAATCAAAACCACAAATAATCAGAACACATAGACAAGGACTTGAAATACATAAAGCGAGAAATGGTAAAAAAAACCCTAACCGAAGGAGCGAACGGGGAAATGAAGGACCTGAATAAAATCTCCCAGTGAGATTCATGAGGGCGTTGGCAGCATGATCTTCCTCCCTAAACTGAACATACACATTTCCAACCTGCGCAAAAACAACAAACGAAACAAATAAACAATCCAAGTCGAAAAAATTTAAAATAAAAATTAAAATTGCGTGAAGGGTCCGAGAGAGAGAGACCATGTGATCGGCGAGATTGTCGCAAATATTCAAGCTCTGAATTGGGCCGTACTTGCTGAGCTCCTCGAAGAGATCTTCGTAGAAGTCGTCGAAGTGATTCTGGACCTTGTCGGGGTCGAGGGATTGAGGTTGGGGCTGATTAGGGTTGGTGATGATGTTCATGTTCATGTCGGGCCTCTGGTACATGTTCGACAGCACCAACGTTGGGCTAATTGTGGGCTTCGTGTGAAGCCGAGAACACCGGTCGCCGTGCCTGCACGCGCCGATCTTGAAGTAGAACGGGCAGTTCACCCTGTCCTTCTCCGTCCCGAATATCGATGCCAAGTGCTCCGCCATCTCTCCGTTAGGGTTAGGGTTTCACTTTCGCTTTGCCTTTGGCTTTCGTTTCCTCGTGCACTCCGCTATGTTTATCTTTTTATACGCTCACTCCTCGCTCTTTTACTTTTTTGTATTTTATTTATTTATTTATTTGAGTTTTTAATGTAGTTTTTTTTTTTTAAATTAAATTCGAAATTTGTAGTTAAGTTAAAAATTAAAATAATCGATTGAGTTTTTATTTGAGTATTTTTTATCAGTTGATTTGTGTGTTACGTGATCTCACAGAGGATTTGATTGGGTTTTTTTTTATTAAAAAAAATAATCGATTTAATTGATTCAATTTTGATATTAGTTTGATTTTCAATATAGATTTAGTTCAATTAAATTTAAATTAATGACACGTAAATAATTTTCTTAAATTTTTTTTACAGGGATAATTTTCTTAATTGAGAAACATATTTTCAATTAAAGAATATTTATGTATTGTTGTCCACTTGTTTGATACGAGGATAAGCAGTTTTTGATATTTGTTATAACTTATAATTATATAAATGCTCCCTTATCCAAAAATGTAAATCGTCTGAGCTATCTGTACTGTACCATTTGAAGGATTTGCTGGAAATGGAAGTCTCCTCCTAAACAGTAAACGTGTCTGGGGCGATGAGAGAATTCAGAATTCAGAATCGGCATTAATTTCTCGTTGTTTAGGCCGAAGGTTCAAATGTGTCAACGTGTCTGGGGCCTTGTTACAACATGTGTAATCTTCAAAATATTTTTTTCCCTTACTAATGAGTAATTTAAACATATTTGTTAAGAAATTAAGAAAATAACAAATATAATTTTTATTAGAAATTGTAGTGAAATACGTTGATAACATTAAGTGTACATAGTGTTGTATTTTTTATTAAAAAAATATTTTGAATTCTTAATGAGTGACTTTAACCACTTCTCCGTGAGCGATGAGAAGTGAGAGGTTGATGGGACATTCACTTGCCCCTTGTAGCTCCCATGCCTGCTCCTAGAAATGCAGCGCGAATGGCATTACCGCAGGAGAGGATGGGCGTTTACCGTGGTGCAAGTTGGTATGGCTCACTTGCATATAGGCCCAAGTGCTTGAGGTCCAGCTGCACAATATAAATGGGTTTCTACTGGGCTGGAGCCTGGGAATGTTCAACGCTAATGGAATCTGGGAGTAGTCAACGCGAAAGGAATATTTTTTTCCCAAATACTTGTTGCTTTATTTTTCAGTGAAAACTTTCCACTGTGTTAAAGTTATCCAGTGCTCAAGACCGCATCACTTTCAAAGAAACCATGGTAGTAAAGAGATGCACCTATGCTATAACATCCAAGCGTTTTATTTCAGACCTATATGAATTTTACACTGCAAGTGTGTCAACAACCTTCGGCTTGCATGGATGAAGAATAATTAACTCGTTTCAAAGCCAACAAAAAACGGGATGATAAACAATACTGTCCACGCATCATGTGCTCAATTCTACTACAATAATTTAACTGGATGAATGAAACAGACAATTGACTTAACGATTTCTATTAGGAACATAAAGACATTGATAAGAATAACGTCATCCAAAGAAATTGCTGCTATCTTTTATCCGGGCAGTGTTCATCTGAAGAAAGATATAAATAAAATGTGCCCGTCAAAACCAACTTTCGAGACAAATAACATTGGTCGCATCTGTCCGAAAATCGTAGTATTGGGAATATCACGGTTCAAGGGAAAAAAAAACTTAGTAAAGAGTAAGAAATATTTGGGGATACCCCATTATAAATTGGAAATAAACTGAAGCTTCAAGTATTAAAGCTAAATATCATTAAACACCTTTTAAAGTCTAAGACAGAACTGTCTTAGCTCTGTGAATCAGAACTCAAAAATTATTGGCAAGGTCTTTATACCAAGACTACTGTTCTAACTATCAACTTATTCATCACAACAACTACAACCGCGCAGCCAAATCTCACTGCTCAAGCTCGTGTGGATCTCCAGGTTTTTTCCGCTTGAAAACTTTAGTAGGGTTCAACCGGGGTACGGAAGTTAGCTCCAGCATACACTGCTTCCGCACCAAGCTCCTCCTCAATTCTCAAGAGCTGCCAAGAGCGCTCAAAGCATTTAGAAAAAGGCTTAATGAAAACTGAAACTAGTGTAATGAATGAACAACACTAACCTGGTTATATTTAGCAAGACGCTCTGACCTGCATGGAGCTCCAGTCTTAATTTGACCCTGTTCAAGAAAAAGGAAACATTAATATGTTGGACTTGATCATTGGAGTGGTAATAACACAAAAGTTGAATGAAACAAGGCAATACCGTTGCCAAACCAACAGAAAGGTCAGCAATGAAGGTATCCTCAGTCTCTCCACTGCAACCAAAATATAAGAATGTAAGTATAAAGAATGTGGTTGGCTTGTTAAAGATCTTACAGTTTTAGGATTTATATATTTCACTGCTGTCATCTGCGTTTAAAGACAGTTCCAAACCTTCTGTGACTGGCCATGACACCCCATCCAGCTTTTTTGGACATCCTGACAGCTTCAATACTCTCAGTCACGGAACCAATTTGGTTGACCTGTTCAATTCAGGCTTGTGTCAAGTTATTGTGTATATACACATCTACATAGCTCCAACAACTTTTCACTAGAAGATTTTCATGAGTTGAATAAGAGTACCTTGAGGAGAAGAGCATTGCAAGCTTTTGTATCAATTGCCTTCTGAACCCTCTGTAGACACAATGCAAAAAGCAAAAAGTCAAAAGACAATCCTTCTGGGCTCTCCAACAAAATAAAAACATTTTTGGAGGAGGGAGGGGGAAGTTTTGTTTGATCAATCTGCAAACCTTGGGGTTGGTAACCAATAGATCATCACCAACAATTTGTACATTGGCTCCAACCTCAGCAGTTAGCTTAGCATAGTGCTCCCAGTCATCCTGGTCAAAAGGATCCTCAATTGAAACAATTGGGTACTCTGACACAAATGATTTGTAGAGATCTTTCAGAGCATCTCCAGAGATCTTCTGTGAGCCATCATTGTTCTGCAAGTCAAACAGAAAAGGCCAAGACATAAATAATCTAAATATGTAACAATTGTATCAGTATTACTTAATACAATATCTCTTCATACAGTAATCCATTCATTAATCAGCTGCAAATGAGTGAGAAAGTAAATTCCGTTGGGGTAAGTGAGAATAAATATGAAGAGAAGAGAAGAGTAGAGGTAGGAAGAAATTGAGAGAAGGTTTTAAGGCCCCTTGGGCTGCAAGGTTGGAAGACCCTTGCAGTCTGCTCTATCTTTACATTTTCCTTTGCTATTTTTTAGTGTTTAGACTGTTTTCCTTTAATGTTGTTTCTAATGAGTGTGAGAGCCACTTTGCTATGCATGTTTCTTTAATTGGGGATTATTCTCATTTGTCTGTAAATAGATATCTGGTTCTTATCACTTTTCAATTAGACCAACAGTTAGCAGTAATAGGCTAAATAATGCTCACATCTTCCTTGAAGTTCAAATCGTATGTTTTGTCTTCCTTGTAGAATTCAGAAGCTGCAACATCCATTCCAATGACAACCTAAGAACATAATAGCAAATGTCAAAGTCCTGTAAATGAACACACCTGAAAACTGAAAAGCCAAAGCACCGTAAACAGAACTTTGATGAGGGGAAAATACTAACTTTGCCTGTGTAACCAGCTTTAGCAATAGCAGTTTTCAGCAATTCCAAACCTTCCTTGTTTTCCTGAACACTCAAAAGAGCTCATCAGTTACTGGCCAAAAAAATGAGCAGGAACCAGAGTTCCATGCATAAAAAGAAATGACTTAAAAAATTATCATATTGACCTGGATGTTAGGGGCAAAGCCACCTTCGTCACCAACATTTACTGCATCTTGACCATATTTCTTCTTAATCACAGACTGAAATAAAATTAGCACAACCCATCATTAATAACTATATCACAGTCGTACAGCTCTACAATCAAGTTGACAAACCACCAAGGCATGGAAGCATTCACAGATAAACACCAGGCCTAACAGGCTGTGATAACTTTATAAGCTAACTTCCAAGTAAAAGCACTCACTTAATAATGGGAAAAAACCAAAGCTTAGCAACCAAATAATGAATTGGTATCCAACTATCCATTAGCATTATCCTAGTTTGGCAAAATTTAAAAAATACATTTGGGAAGAAGTAAATGAGTGTAACATGCAAACTGACCTTCAAATTGTGATATACTTCTACGCCCATCTTCATGGCTTCCTTGAAAGAAGAAGCTCCCACAGGAAGAACCATAAACTCCTGCATATACATAGTAATTCATATATATCAGAAACTTGTCTTGCTTTATCTCTCTCTCTCTCTCACACACAGACAGAAGAAATGTCTTTGAAAGCATGCCTGCATAGCAAGTTTGTTTCCTGCATGTGATCCACCATTAATGACATTGAAGGCAGGAACAGGCAAAACCAACTTCTTGTTACCCGCGATATTTGCAATATGCTGCACCAAGAGAATGGAATGGCCATAGTGAAGTCAGATATATGAAAACAGAAAACCTCAATCCAAAATGCACACAATTATGGTGTGTTTTTGTGTGTTGTGGGGGGAGGGGGGATCTGTTGACACTTGACACTGCTGTAAGAACTACCAAACTTGCACCATCTGATCTAATAACCCATTGTAAGAGAATAATGTAAACAATCTGACGGTAAGATAACACCTAGCTATCATGTTGATCTTGAATACTGAATTTCATAAAATTTAGATGATTATAAGCAATCCATCAAGTAGCAGACATTTTCATTTTTTAGACATATCACATTTATATAAATTATCAGGACAGCTTCAATTACACAGAATGGATCCAATGAACAAGTTCATTTGAGATAATTAAGGACCACAGCTCACGGATAAATACCTTGTAAAGAGGGATTTTCAGGACGCTAGCACCAGCTTTGCAGACTGCAAGAGACACTGCCAATATGGCATTTGCTCCAAGCTAAAACAAGAAAAGTTGCATTAGAATTATATGAATCACATTAAGAATGCAAATTTCCAAACATAATCAGCTAAGCACCTTTTGCTTGCACCAACCCCATTCATTAACAGTTCCATCAAGCTGTTGAACCATTAGGTTGTCAATAGCAGTCTGCTGAGTTGGGTCCTGCTCATTGTCACAAAAAGCAACATAAAAATTAGATCAAGCCAAATAACCTTTAGTAATAGAACTAAACTTCCATGTTACAATTTTATATAAACTGGACTATGTTATTAACCACATAATGAGCAAGTCCTAACATAAGCAAAAATTTAACCAACCTTGCCAATCAAAGCAGGGGCAATAATGGAGTTCACATTGTTAACAGCCTACATGTGCAAAAAAAGACCAGGTAAAATTACACAATTAGATCAATCTAACATGACGAGCTTCCTCACTATTTAGTATAATAACACGAGACTTACCTTTGATACACCCTTTCCAAGGTAGTCAGATCCTCCATCTCTCAATTCAAGGGCCTCATAAATCCCTTTAAATTAAAAAATATATAAATACAATTAAAATCGAGCAAGCAATCAAGCTACCGTCAATACATGGGCAGTGGGCACTATATGTGAAAACTATCTAAATTTCATGGAAAATTTTAAAATATATAAGGTATCTTAGAAACCTTATCCAAAATATTTAAGAAAACATATCCATCCAAAGCCCAAACTAATCCTACATGCCTTGTGCCAAACGAACAAGGGATTGGAATACACAAAAAGCTATTAAAATGAACGTTTGTGATTTTCTAGCGTGACAATCTAAACTCAATCTCTCATTTTCGAAATCAACAAAACGCAGTGTCAAAATCGGATTTGAGAGAAATGAGTGAGTGAGTGAGTATACCAGTGGATGCACCACTTGGAACAGCAGCTCTAGCAAAAGTACCATCGGAGCATGTCAAATCCACCTATTACAGCAATCATCCATCACATCAGATAAGTTTCTACTAATAAACCAACACTCTACCTCATCAGATTCAAATTCAGCCATGAAAAAAATAGCAAAAAAAAAAAAAAAAACTGTGTGGATAAAAGCTATCCAATAATAAATAAAAAAAAAAAATACCGAGAAGGTGTGAAACTGTAATAATAACAGAAAAGTGATGTGGAAAAAAGTGAATAACAAAGTGCAGAAACATAGATAGTAACGAAGTGGAAGAGGAAGAAGAAGGAGCGAACCTCGACGGTTGGATTGCCACGACTGTCGAAGATCTGACGGGCCTTGATGCTAAGGATGGTAGCCATGGAGAGTAGCGATGCGATTGAGATCTGCAGTGAGTGTGTGTGAGTAGTAGTTGGGAAGAAGATGTGCAGTGAGTGTGCGAGTCTTGGGAGGCCGGACAAGTGTGTGGGATTATTTATAGACCCGACTAAAGCTCACTTTTAGGTTTAGGAAACTCAAAATCCTGTGATTTCTCGCTTAGTCACATGATATTACTCTATTCTTTTTAATTTTTAAGGAACAAAACAAACAAAATACGCATAGCTGACCCGTTTGGTGGTTGTGACTTGTGAGTATTCGATTTTTATTTTTTAAATGTAATTTTTAAAATAAAATGTGTTTCACCAAATGAAGTTGAAATAATTTTTACTTAATTTTAAAATACTTTTTCGTTCATTTTCAAAAAAAAATGTGAATTTGATTTTTAATTTTAAAAAAATAATATTTTTTTTACATTTGACAATGACCATTATTGCTACCATCATTAGTGCTGTCACCGTCACCACCGACATTGCATTACTGCTGCAATCATCACCATTGACACTACCACCACTATAATAGCTATCACTGCCGGCACCACTACCACCACCACTGTCAGCATCACCAACCATCATCGGCACTAGTATCGTCACCACCACGACTATTGTTGCCACCGATACTAATACTGTCGTTATCGGTCATTTATTATATTTATTTTGAATTTTTAAAATATTTTATTGGTATTTTTTGTATTGAATTTCATATGGTTGTCACCGGTCATTTAGACAATTTTTTGTTTTATTTTTTCATATGTAAAATATTACAAAAAAAATTATGTATTATTACTTTACATAAGAAAAATTATATAATATATTATTAAATATGAGTATATGTATTAAAAGAAATTTTATATTTATATTTTATACCGTGCATATGCACGGGCACATACTAGTTTTTAAAATAATGAAAGTCAACAAATTTATTATATTTTTTATTAATTGATAATATAAAAATCTGTATATTTTCGATACATAATAGCGTTGTGTATTTATTGCTTAGTTTCTGGATTTGGAAAAAGTAATTAGTGAGAAAATAGTGTTTAATATGCATTTAATTTTTATTATTTTCTTCATGAATTAAAAAATTCTCTCGTTTCTGACAAAAATTAGGGATACATTATTTTGAATAAAAAATAATTTAAATATATATTTGGCGTGTTTGATTTGATGGCTTAATATTATTTGTAGGGAAAAAAAGGTTGGATAAAATATGTTTTTGATCTCTATAAAATATGTAAAATATTAATTTCACCCTCCAAAAAAATTTTGTATTAATTTGGTCTATCTAAAATTGAAACCTATTTTTTGTAAGTCCTTATTAGTAATTTCATTAAATGAAACCATTTAATGAAATTACTAATAAGGACTTACAAAAATATGTTTCAATTTTAGAAAGACCAAATTAATACGAAAATTTTTTGAAGGACAAAATTAATATTTTGCATATTTTACAATGACCCAAAACATATTTTACCCAAAAATGTTCAATAATATTATGGAATGTCTACTTATTGGGAAAAAAAAAGGAAAATAAAATTGACTCCTCTTGACATATGTTCTTACCAGATTTTGGTAAGCCTTCTGGTGCGGTGGCTCCGTCGCGATCACCTCCGTGACTGGTGGGGGGTGTACCTGCAAGGACACTCCGACGCTCAAGTTAGAGGCGCAGAGGGAGAGACAGGTATCACAAAGTGGGATTAGATTTTCGTACCTCGATTGAGATGGATCGCTCTGTATTTATAGGGTGTAAAGAGATAGATTTGATAGGGTTATTTTCCTATCAAATCTCCTCAAATCTCGTGATAAAGATAGAGATAATTCTATCTTCTATCTTTATCTTATGGCCTGATCTTTCGATATCTTATCACATGCTAAGATATATTCTTTCCATTATTATCATCCGAGTCCGAGTGATAGTTTCTACTCGGCCTGCTCGACTACTCGGTGGAGTGCCGAGTCCGAGTAGTACACATGCCCCCCAAGCTCTGAAGTAATGTAGGAGCTTAAGTAACGTTATACTAATTTCGGATTTGTTTGGCCGAGACGCGTTCAGTTCTCTAAGCGTCGCGTCGTTTTGGTGAATACGTCGTTTCAGACATATTGATGTCGTAACGGTTCCCAATGGCGGCGCCAGTGATTGCTTTTTTGAATTTTGAAACGGTTTGGGGATTCCCAAAGGTCTCAAGCCTTCCTAGCCGTTGATTGGCCTAGTGAAGGGTCTTGATCCAACGGTTCGGACCGTTTCGCCTTTTCGTATTCGCGACGTTTGGGGTTCTATATAAAGGGGCACTGTTGACGTTGGTGCTCACTTTCATTTCTGTTTTGTCTTCCCGCAAGCTTTTTCTCCCTTGCGCCATCTTGTTCTACCTTCTAGGTTTTTTCTTTGTCCTTTGTTCAGGTACGCCCTATCTCCTTCCCATTTCTTTTTCTGGCTCTATAATGTCTTCTTTTTCTGGGGATTCTGGGCGCTCCGGCGGGGGTCGTATGCTTACGCCGGAGGTTCGCCCCATCGGAGAGGGTTCCGATGGTGGTTCTTCTTCCCATCGCCGTGGTTCTGATAGAATTAGCGATGGTGCGTCGGCGGCAAACGTTGCTGTCGCGGGTGTCGGGGTGGTTCGTCCATCCGTCGACCCTGCGCAAGCACCTTTGGTTGTTCCGGTCAGGGGGGTAATGGTTCTAGAGGATTCCGAGGCGACTGAGGATCATCCTCTAGAGACTCGGCGTGCTCGCCTTCTACCTCCTTCTGTTCCCCAGCCTGTTGATCCTAGGGGTAGAAAGGTCTATTCTCCTGTTACTACTTCCGGCTATTCCTGGGTGGCTGGGGAGGTAGGTGCCTACGCTTCTCGGTATCAGACCGAGGAAGCTTTGGCTTCTTTTCTTGCAACCATTGACTTGTGTCATTCGGAACGCCTGGGTATGGTTTATGCCGAACCTTGTGGGCCCGATGACCGAGTTTTTGTGTCGGCTGACTCGCGCCTTCCACACTTCACTTTTGTATATGACGCCTTGTTCTCGGTTCTCGGCATTACTGTGCCGTTTGACCAGTTTGAGGCTGATGTTCTTCGGGCGCTGAATGTTGCCCCCACGCAGTTGCATCCGAACTCCTGGGCTTCTCTCCAGGCTTTCCGGGTGCTCTGCAGTAAATTCTTTATAACCCCTACTGCTCCTAAATTCTTGTATCATTATAAAGTAAAGGAGAGTCAAAAGGGGGGTTGGGTCTCCTTGACTGGGATTCCTGGTCGGTCCATCCTTAGTCCTTTCACCTCCTCTTGGAAAAATTTCAAGAGTGGTTTCTTCCGTGTCCGACCAGGTCCGGAAGGAGAGGTCGAATTTTTTGATGGCCGTGGGGAGCCGAGGTTCCCTCTCTATTGGACCCGTTCCCCGAACAAACGGCTGTCTTGGCAGGTCGTGGACATGTCTCCTGAGGATCAGGATGACATGATCACGCTGTGTAAGTTGCCGCGTTCCTTGTCCTGTAAGACACTTGTCGGGATTCCTTCTTCTCGGACTCCGAGAGAGGATTGGGCTGGTGAGTACCTTTTATTTACTCGGTTTTTCTTCTTCTATTTTGCCTTTTACTGATGTCTTGTCTTTTTTTTTTTGCAGCCGTGATGGGAAAATTCGATTATAGGACGGCCAAAAAGCAGAGGTTGGAGAAATTGAAGGGCAAAGAGGCCTCTGCTAAGGCGGCTCGAGTTGCTCCTCCTCCTCCTCCTCCTCCGAAGAGGGATCAGCAAGAGATCATTCAAGGAGTGGATGGTCCTTCGAAGAGGTCGAAGCCGAGTCCGCCTGTCGTTGGGGCTTCGGGATCTGCTGTTGAGAGGCATCCGGCTTTTCTTTCTATGAAAGAAGGTCGGACCTCGCTTTGGGGTAAAGATTTCAATCCCGGGGCCCTTATCTCTGCCGACAGTCTCGGTCAAGCTGATCGGGATATGTTAAGGGATGCTGGGCCAATGCTTTCCATGGAGGCTGTTTGCCGCTTCCAAGCTCGGTCATGGGCTATTGCTCAGTATTGGGCTGAGGAGTTCGATCACGGCCACCGGGAATTAGTTATGGTGAAGGAAAATGCAGCAAAGGCCGAGCAGGCTCTCTTGGAGGCTACCCGGGCCAACGAGACTCTTCTGCAATCCGCTGAAGAATCTCGGCGGTCTCAAGAGGGAGTGGAGGTTAAGTTGAGGGAAGTTGAAAGTCGTGAAGAGGGCTTGAAACTTTCCTTAGCTGCTTCTGAGAACTCGGCTCGGGAATTACGGGCTGAGGTGGATAGGCTAGTTTCCGAGCTTGCTCAAGCGAGGGCTGAGGCTGCCGAGTCCAAGGCTAAGCTGCAGGCTGATCTGGGTGAAGCTTTAGACGAGATTGTGAAGACCCATGAGGCCGGGTTCAGCAAGGCGCTTCGCCAAGTTCGGTATTTCTTCAAGGATGCCGACACTTCTCTTTTTGACGTTGACAAGGATGTCAATAAAGAGGGGGAATTGGTTGAGGAGTCTGCGCTCGGTGAGGACGGCGCCGGGGACAACATCCAGGAGGGAGGAGATGTTCCTTTTTAGTTTTTCTTTTGTAAGGCTCGTACCCGGCCTTTCGAGTAGGGTGTTAAATGACTTTTCTTTGTTATTGGTATGGTTTTTTGGTAACTCGTTTTTAAGGTCTACGCGGTTTAATCATAACTCGCCATTTGCATCCTTTATTCGGTTAGGTCTAACTCGCTTTTCGTATCCTTGTAAGGGTCTACGCGGTTTAGTTGTGACTCGTCTTCGTATCATTGTAAAGGTCTACGCGGTTAAATGTAACTCGCCTTTTGTATCCTTTACTCGGCTTTGTTTAACTCGCTTTTTGTATCCTTGTAAAGGTCTACGCGGTTAATTGTGACGCCTTCGTATTTTTGTAAAGGTCTACGCGGTTTAATTGTAACTCGCTTTTTGTATCCTTTACTCGGCTTTGTTTAACTCGCTTTTTGTATCCTTGTAAAGGTCTACGCGGTTAATTGTGACGCCTTCGTATTTTTGTAAAGGTCTACGCGGTTTAATTGTAACTCGCTTTTCGTATCCTTTACTCGGTTATGATTAACTCGCTTTTTGTATCCTTGTGAAGGTCTACGCGGTTAAATCTAATTCTGAATAGATAATTTAAAAGGAGGAGTTTCATTAATGATAGAAATTGGGTGTGCCTCGTTAAAACCTATTTGACAAAAAACCTCTTGGGAAAAAATGTCAAAGTAGGAAAAAGAGTACATCACCACTTACAACTTTTCTAACTGTAGTAAAACTTCAGGTGTGTCGCGTTCCAAGTTCGGGGGATGGTTTTGCCGGATGGGTACTCCAGTCGGTAAGCTCCATTTCCCAGCGACTCGGTTATTCTGAAGGGGCCTTCCCAATTGGCTGCCAATTTACCCTCTCCTGCAGCTTTTCTGGCTTCCCCGCATTTTCTCCAAACCAGGTCTCCAGCTTCAAAGTTTCTTGGTTTGACCTTGGTGTTATATCTCCTCTCGGCTCTTCTTTTACAGGCCTCGATTCTGACTTGGACCTCGTTGAGCGTCTCCTCGGTCATGTCGAGTGCATGCCTGAGTGATTGATTGTTGTTTTCCTGGATGAAATTTGTTCTTCGCAGGGAGGGCTCTCCGACTTCTACTGGTATCATGGCGTCTGATCCGTATGAGAGTCTGAAAGGAGTTTCCCCTATTGTTGACTGTGGTGTGCAACGATATGCCCATAAGATCGCGGGAAGTTCTTCTGCCCAACTTCCTTTAGCGTCTCCTACTCGCTTCTTCAGTTCTCCGAGTATCACTTTATTTGCGGCTTCCGTTTGTCCGTTAGTTTGCGGATGTTCCACTGAGGTCACTCGGTGCCGAATCCCTAGGTTTTTGAAAAACTCTTCAAGGTTCTTTTCGGTGAACTGTCTACCGTTGTCAGAAATCACCGAGTGTCTTCCTTGCCGAACTCGAACAACCACCTCCAGCGAATCCTCCTGCTATTGTGTTGATAACACCTCGGAGTCGAGTTTCGGGAGGTTTGGTTTGTTGTTCCTGGCGGGGCTCTTCCGTGCGTCGGGTTTTTCTATCGCGGTAGTCTTCCCTATCCCGGACTCGTTCTTGCACAGATTTTCTGCCGTCGTCTCGGACGAAGCGTCGTAACTTGCCTTGTTGGATAAGTTTTTCAATCTTATCCTTCAAGGTGGTGCACTCCTCTGTGGTGTGTCCATGTACCCTGTGGTATCTGCAAAATTTGGACCTATCTGCTTTCTCTGGAGAGCTGTTTCGGGTAGGCAGGCTTATCAGCTCGGCGCTGCAGGCTTCTTCCAGGACTCGTGCTCTGCTATCAGTCAGGGGGGTATAGTGGGCAAATCTTGCACGAGGCGGTCTATCGCTTCTAGGTTTGCTACTCCGCTCTCGGCTTGTTCCTGGTTTCTCTCGTTCTTCTTGTTTTCTATAGGATTCACCTCTGACCCGTTCCCTAAACTTCGTCATTTCTTCCATCTGAATATATCCTGCTGCTCTAGCTCGGAGCTCGTCCATGTCGTGTGGCGGTTTCCTGCAGAGGCTGTCTGAAAAAGGTCCGGACTTTAGTGCCATAAGCATGGAGTTTAATGCCACTTGTGGATTCAAGTCCCGGATCTTGACAGAGATCTCGGCGAATCTTTCCATGAAGTCCCGGAGAGACTCATTGTCCTCTTGCCGTATATTGGCCAGTGCTACTGCCGTCAGGTGGTGGGGTCGACTCGTAGCGTATTGAGCGCCGAAACGAGCGACCAACGTGGCAAATGAGTCGATTGAGTTGGGGGGGAGTCGTGTGTACCAGTTCAAAGCTGCTCCCTTCAGGGTCGTTGGGAAAACCCGGCACATGATGGCGTCGTCGTTTGTGTACAGGTTCACCTGTGTGACAAATGCGTCGATGTGCTCGTCGGGGTCGGTCAGCCCATCGTATCTGTCCATGGATAACGGTTTCCACCCAGCCGGTAGCGGAGTCTCCATGATTCCGTCTACAAACGGGTGTCGCCTCGTTGTCTCGGGTATCGTACTCCGCCTTGGTGGTGCTCGCGATCCTGAGGCGGGTCTGGACTCTAATTGGGTCGTTGTTTGGTCTGCCTCGCTCCAAGTGGTGTCTTCCTGCTCTGTTCGGTCAGGGTGTCTATTGGCGGTGGTATGTGCCGCCGATAGTCCGTTGGTAGTGGCGTGGGCTGCCGAGAACCCGTTGATAGCGGCATGGGCTGCCGAAACTCCGTTCCGGTCCTCTTGCAGTTTCTGATATTGCTCTCGGAGGATAGCGTTCTCCCTGCGGAGATCTTCTATTTCCTTAGCGTTGCTCTGTTTCAGCGTGTCAACTTCCCTTTGCAGGGCTTGGATCAGTGGGTGATTCTCAAGCACCTGACGCGGGAAGGGCGCCACGTTGTTGGGGTTACCTCCCTGGGTATCCCTTGGGGGTGGTACGCCCAGGATTTGGGTTTCCCCCCCTGTGGTCGCTTTTCATGGTTCGCTGCTTCTTTCTGGGTCGTCGTCATTAGGTTAATCTTGTTGTGGTTAGTGTGGCTGGGAATAATTTCACCGGGCCCCACGGTGGGCGCCAAAATGTTCTTACCAGATTTTGGTAAGCCTTCTGGTGCGGTGGCTCCGTCGCGATCACCTCCGTGACTGGTGGGGGGTGTACCTGCAAGGACACTCCGACGCTCAAGTTAGAGGCGCAGAGGGAGAGACAGGTATCACAAAGTGGGATTAGATTTTCGTACCTCGATTGAGATGGATCGCTCTGTATTTATAGGGTGTAAAGAGATAGATTTGATAGGGTTATTTTCCTATCAAATCTCCTCAAATCTCGTGATAAAGATAGAGATAATTCTATCTTCTATCTTTATCTTATGGCCTGATCTTTCGATATCTTATCACATGCTAAGATATATTCTTTCCATTATTATCATCCGAGTCCGAGTGATAGTTTCTACTCGGCCTGCTCGACTACTCGGTGGAGTGCCGAGTCCGAGTAGTACAACATATGTTCATAAATAGGATATTTTTGAAAAGTATCCTTTTCAAAGTATTTCATTTTATGTGATAACTATTTTTCCATTGGGATGCTTTCACGCCATGATTATGATGAAAAATTGATGTTTAAGTATCTGGATAAATTGATACTCCCTCCATCCTAAAATGAGTGTCGTCTTAGATTTTTGTACACAGATCAGCTATTAAATAGAAGAAAGAGAGAAGTAATTTTACAAAACTAACCTTATTATTAATATTGTATTGAAAAGCTAAATTGACACTTATTAGGGATATTAGTGAAAAAAAAGTAATTTATATTGCATTAAAAAGTCAAATACGATACTCATTTTGAGACGGAGGGAGTATTGTTTTCTTGAAATTAATTCAAGGAGTGCTGAAAAATATAATTATATCTGAACTGGTGATTTTGCTGTTCTGGTCATGAGATATTTAATTTTTTGGCTTGCTCTTCAATTTGCTTGATGCCCAAGAGAAGGTTAGCATTCGCAGCCAACAAGTGCATACAAGTCGACTTGTTGGGTGAATAATTTGGTGGATGCATTCACCACATTTGAAATTGTGCAAAAGTTCTATTCAAAATTTCAAACACGTAAACAGGAGGAGTACGAACATCTCGTACAGAAGCGACCAGGCTAATTTGACTGGTTTTTAATTTTAGGAACTATTCAAGCTTGAAACATTAATGTCAAAATTTACATAAAATAAACATTTTTTAAAAAAATTAGGCCAGTTTTATAGCGGTAAAATTTTAATAGTAGTATTAAAAAATAATTTAGGGAAACCAGTATTTAAATAAAAATAAAATTAAATGCTAATATGCACTAAATAAAAAACCTCAGTATTTAAAATGCGTTTGATATGTTGAATTTGATGTCTTGATGATACTATTTTCTTTAAGCTAATTCAAGGAGTGCTGAAAAAATATAGTTATCCGAAATGGTGATTTTGCTGGTTTGTCTTTCTATTCTGTTTGCTTGTTGCGCAAGAGAAGTGGGCCTTGCACTTTGCAGAGATTAACAGTGTGTTTATATAGCTACTAATATAGGTTTTGGTTTACATTTATGTAGAGAAATAATCAATTAATTTTTATAGTAAAAGTAAAGTAAAAAAATAGTTATTTCTATTTGTTTTATAGTGTTATCATGATTTTGTAAGATAGAATTAATTTTTATGTAGTGTGTTTGAATAGCTATCAGAATCAATTCTGACCCCTAAATTATAATAAAAAAATTTAAAAAAAGAAATAATTATTTATTGCTTTTGACTTTTAATGTGGAATTGAAATTGATAATGAGAAAATTAAATATAATCTAAACACACTAAAAGTGTGTTTGAGTAGCTAGGGATAAATAAATTTAAAATTTTGGGATAAAGCTTATATATATATATATATATATATATATAAGTTAGTATTTTAATTTGTATATTATGAATGATAATTTTTTATATAATTAAAATTAAAATAATAAATAATTTTAAAATAATTATTTATGAAATCATTTAGATATAATTTCTAAAATAATTATTATTATTTTCTGTAAAAAGTAATTATTATTGTTATAAAAAACAATAAATTTACTATATTTTTATTAACTGATAATATAAAAATTCTTTAGATTGTGTTGTGATACATAATAGCGTTGTCTATTTATTACTTATTTTCTTGATTTGGAAAAAGTAATTAGTGAGAACAATAGTGTTTAATATGCATTTAATTTTGATTATTTTCTGAATGAATTAAAAAATTCTCTTGTTTCTGTAAAAAATTAAGGATAAATTATTTTGAATAAAAATTAATTTAAATATATTTTGGTGTGTTTGATTTGATGGCTTAATTATTTGTAGGTAAAAAAAAAGTTCAATTAAATCCATTAGAGTTTACCTAGTGGCAGGGATGGATCCAAAAAACCATCAAAGGGGGGCTGGAATTTTTTTTTGTACTTTAATTATTTAAATATCTAACTTCTAACAAATAAATATTTAATAAATAATGACTTTTATAAAATAATTTATTAGTTTTACACGTAAAATTTAAATTGATTTTTATTTCAAATGATTCAAGAAGGAAATACATGTATTTATAACTCGTACTAATTTTTTTTTCAAGTTTTGAAAGAGTTTTTGGTCTCACAAATACAATAACAAATACAATAACAATCAAATATGACTCACAATAATAATCTCACAATCAAAAAGAAAAACAAACTCATCAAATATAATAATAATAATAATAATAACAACTAAAAGTCATCAAGTTTTATAATAATTATATATAAATATGTTTATAATATAATAATAATTTAATGTTAATAGTTAGATATATAGACAAATAAATGAGACTTATAATAATACACAAAGCATAATTAGCCTAGGTAATAACAATTGATGTAAAACTATGAAGATGTCATTTTATCATATCTATTAATTAGTATATATATCTCTCTAGATTAAATTATAATTAGTGACAATATATATTATTAAAAAGATTAGTATATAATTAGTAACATATATTATCAGATTTATTAATTAGTATATATTATTTTATTTAATTTTTATTTGAAATAATATATATATATATATATATATATATATATATATATATATATATATATATATGAAGAAGTTTGAGGGAGGGGGCTAAAGCCCCTGCTAGCCCCCTCTGTAAATCCGTCCCTGCCTAGTAGTAGGGATTAGAAATTAGAATTCGAAATATTAGAACCTCAGTGCAACCATTTTAAAAAAGAAAAAAAGTTCAATTATGAAATGCCTAATTATTAGTAGAAAATAAAGGGAAAGTAAAATCAGCTCCTCTTGACATATGTTCATAAATAGGATGTTTTAAAAGAGTTTCCTTTTCAAAGATTTTTTATTTTATTTTATGTGATAACTATTTTTCCATTCGGATGCCTTCACGCCACATTTTTTTTTTATCAGTCAGAAAATAAAGAACAGGGACTAATATAATTATGATGACATTAATCCAACGAGTGTTGAAAAATATAATTATATCTAAACTGGTGATTTTGCTGTTCTTGTCATGAGATATTTCACTTTTTTGTTTGCTCTTCGATTTGCTTGATGCGCGAGAGAAAATTAACATTTTTTTTTTTTAATAAAGAGAAAATTAGCATATTCGCAAGTACATACAACTGAACATGTTAGGTGAATGATTTGGTTTGGTGGATGCATGCACCACATTTACAAAAGTCCTATTCAAGCACGTAAGCAGGTCTAAGAACATCTCGCACAGAAGGGACTCAAGCTAATTTGACTGGTTTTTAATTTTAGGAACTATTCAAGCTTGATACATTAATATCAAATTTTACATTAAATAAACATTTATTTTAAAAAAATTAGGTCAGTTTTATAACAACAAAATTTTAATATTTTACATTTTAGGAAAACTAATTTTATGAACAGATAAAAATAAAATCAAATGCTAATATGCACTAAATGAAAAACCTTAGTATTTAAAATATGTTTCATTGACTTCAAAAAAAATAAAACGTGTTTCATATGTTGATGGTTTGAGAATATTTTCTGGAAACTAATTCAAGGAGTGCTGAAAAATACAGTTATCTGAACTTGAAATGGCGAATGGCGATTTCGCTGGTTTGGTCATGAGATGTTTTACGTTTTGTCTTGCTCTTCAGTTTGCTTGGTGCGCAAGAGAAGTGAGGCCTTTGCAGAAATTAGTGTGTTCGAGTAGTGAGGGATAAAGAAATTTTAAGTTGTGGGGGAATATTTATATATATAAATTAGTATTTTTTTTATCATATTAGTATTTTAATTTGTATATTATATATGATTTTTTAAAATTTTAATATTAAATAATGTTAGTATTTAAATTATATTATATTTAAAATTCAAAATAAAACAATATATTTAAATATATATAAATATATTTTAGATTTATAATAAATAACTTAAATTCTGATATAAAATTATTTTTAACTATAAGTAATTTTTTAAAAAATATTTAAATTCAGGTTAAAAATAGAGTATATTGAAAGGGTTAGACGGTTAAAAAATTTAAGTATATAGATAAAGATAATACAAAGATAGTTTGAAATAGTTGAAAAAAAAAATCGATTAGTTCCAAGAATAGTGTGTAAAATATAGGTCTAAAGAAAAGTGTGTAAAATGTTCCTATATATGTTGCAAATTATCAATTTGTTTTCTATATATAAAAATTTATTAAATTGGTCTTTATACATGCAAATGTTATTGATTTTTTTAATTTTTCTTGTTTATTTCTCTTTGTCCTCTTATACAAAAAAAAAAAAAGTCGCTTTTTATATTATGCATGGTAAAAAAAAGGTTAATTACTCAATGGGTCCCTGAATTTTTACCAAATTTTTAATTAGATTCATAAACTTGTTTTTATTTCAATTGGATATTTGAACTTATATCTGAACCTAATTAAAAAATAAATACAAGTTCAAAGACTCAATTGAAACAAAAACAAGTTTAGGAACCTATTTAAAAATGACAAATAATTTAGGGACCTAATTAAAAAACTGCGAATATCTGCATGTCAGTATTCTCATCCCTTAAGTTCAAAACTGGTTGAAGAACTTAAGAATACTGAGTTTATAACTTACAAAAGTGAGAATATTGGCTTGCAGAGGTTAATAATTTTTTAATTAGGTCTCTGAACTATGTGTCATTTTTAAATAGATCCTTGAACTATTTCTTTTTTAATTGAGTCTTTAAACTTGCATTTATTTTTTAATTAGGTTTCTGTTAGACCTAATAAAATAAATACATGTTTAAGAATAAATTGAAACAAAAGAAAAAAATCAAAACCTAATTAAAATTTCAATAAAAGTTCATGGCACAGAGTAATTAAACCTAAAAAAAATAAGAATAAATTACATATACTTTCCCTAAGATTTGAGTAAATTACACAGATCTCTCCTCTATTTTGACACATAACAATTACACCCTTATGTTAATTTCATTAACTGACAGAATATAATAAAAATAAAAAAATGAAAATTGATTTATGTATTTTTGATATTCCCTTCTTACCCTTTTCACTTAACACAGTTTGGGGCTTCATTCTTTCTGATTCTCCATATTCATTTTCACGAAACCCTTTCTTCCCCAATCTCAGTACCGTGCCATTCTCTCTCTCCGTTCAGCAATTACCGCCCCTTACTGTTTCTGGCTCAACGTCACCTGCGACACCCGCGCCGCCGCGTTACCTGTACCCTAGCCGTCGCGTCACCGCTCTCAACCTCACCCGCTGCTGCGTCACCGTCCTCAACCTTACCTGTCACCGATGTCACCCACCTCCCATTCCTCTCCACCCCATAAACACTCGAAACATAAAAGGAAAACAGAAAACCATGAGATGTACAACACTCACCCCACAACCCAGCAACGTTAACACACAAAAAATTAAAAAGTAAATCTAGAAAAATACAAAACCTTATCTAACTAACACAAGCCAGCAATGTGAACCACTACCCTCTGTAGATAATCCTTACAACCTCAACCAAGACCTTCTGTATGCAAAGCGAAAAAAAAGCCACGTTCCGTGTTTTTTTTTTTTCTTTCAAAAGTTCAGTTGTTCAAAGGTTGAAGGAAGGGATATTTTTGGAAACAATTTCCATGCCTCTGTTCCATCAAACAATTAACGCCGTTAGTAACTGGGGGGAGCTCTGTGTAATAATTAGTACACAATTAGGAGGTTTTTGTAGATTTTAAAAATAGAGGGGAGGTTTGTGTAATATCATTAAACCTCAAGGAAGATTTATGTAATTTACTCAAAAAATAATAGCAAAAAGTAGCTTTAAGGATAAAGATATACAATCGAATACGAATTTTGCATGGAATATTGACAATCTTGTTGCATAAGATACAGAGCATAGATTATAGTGACCATCCATGTAAGTGTGAAGGGATGTGAGTAGAATTTGGCAAACTTAATAATTTTTATTTATTTAATATTTATTAAAAGAATTATATGTGTAATTTTTTTATATGTATATTTTATCATATAACAAATAGTTTACATGAAATTATTCACTCTAGTTTAATATCAATCTGTACAAAAAAATCTTTATTGATTTGTTTTTCATGATTAATGCCATTATTACTATCACTCGGATTCAAAAAACAATGAGAATGAAAAAAGGTTGATTGAGGAAAAATTATATATATTCTGTAACATGTTTGAACTAAAGTTTCAAACTTAAATTTTAATGAACTTTATTTTGTAAAATGAATATGCAAAAGCAAAAATAATCCTCCTTTCATTTCTATTTTAAACTGAGATTCCAAATAAAATTGAATTAAAATTCACTTTACAATTAGACCTAATTGAAAATTAAACAATAATTTTTTTTAGTTTTATTTTATAAACGAGCGTTGATACTTGGTAGTCTCTCAACTGAAAATTGAAAACTAGACATAGCTTTATTATATGTGGCTGTGATGGTGTTGAAGTAAAAACATACCAACTAATTATATATATAAAAAAAAAAACAAACAGAGACGCTTATTCAAGACTAGTTGCAATATGTGTCACGTCTCAATAGCAAAAGAAAATATATTAGCCTGATTCTCGGTGTTGTAACGACTCTAATTTAAAATTTGGTAAAACATATTTTTGCTTCCTATAAAATATGTAAAATCGTTCAAATTTTTTTTGTATTAATTTGATTTCTCTAAAATTGAATCCTATTTTTATATGTTCTCGTTGGTAACTTTGTTAAATAGTAATCTGATGTGGTTACGAATTTACAAATTATAAATTTTATATTTATCAAATTTTCATGTTTTATTATTATAAATTTAGAAAATTAAAAAAAGAAAATTAAGCTATTGATATTCATAGGAACCTACAAAAATAAGTTTCAATTTTAGAGGGACCAAATTAATACGAAAAATTTTTGGGAGACAAAATTAATATTTTGCATATTTTACCCTTTAAAATTGCACTTGGTACTAGTTCATATATTAAATATTTTATAATGTCCCAAATTACATATAGATTGAATTATTTTTACGACTACCATGGACCAACCTGAACGAAAAAGAAAATACGACTACAATAAATAAGATATCAACAATAAGTCAGCTTTCAAAAAAAAGTCGGTGGTACTTGTGATGAAAAATAAAATAAAAGAAATAGTAGTACTACTAAAACAAACTGTCAAGTTCAACGACACCAGTTGTGTTTAATATACTAATTATAATTAATTAATAAGAGTAGGTAGTACAGTGTTATTATACCAGTTTGATCCCCTCTGACAAACATTGTTGCAGCGTGCATTTCTCCGTCATTACACATGCCATTTTGTTTTCATCGTTACTAGTTGAGTATTTGTCAACTGATAATGATGTTTTATATGAGAATTTTTTAGCATAGAAAATAGGTTTGCATTGTTTCCCAGAAAGGATTATAGTTATAGTACACAATTCAACATTTTCTTACCTGGCCATCAAATAAGACTACAAGAAAACTCATTAACATCGCTTTAGTGGTGAGAAATTAGAGTAATATGTATGAGTTCATAAATACAAACTTTAGTGCGATTGAAGATGTAATTTATTAAAATAAATGTAGGTTAGTAAAATCCAGATTTTTTTTTAAAGCTAGGCGCACGAAAGACAAAATGAAATATTTAAAAACCAACAAGGTTTACGCAAAATACAAAGGCAAAATAACAAGATCAAGAGTTAAGCTGAGGTCAAAAAAAAAAAAAAACAGTTAAGCTTTAGTGCTAGCATTTTTTTTTTATTCATTATCATGTTACTTTAAAAGTTCACTTTTTTTTTTTTTTACCTTGACTTTTTTGATAAATAAGAGTACTAATTTTTACGAATAAATATCTTGTTGGAATACATGTTTTTATTATTTTAAAAATATAAAAAAGAATATCTATAACAATATATAATGATGATAGGCTCTTTTGATTTTCATTTTTTTAAAACATTAGTATTACTCTTTAATTGTATGTGTCTATGACTCTGTGATGACTGATCTCCTTCTCTCCCTGTCACAAGCTCTCTCATTTTCGATTTAATCTCCTTTCTTTCTCTTTTATCTTATTTTCATTTTAAAAATATAGAGACGCAAAATGCCTTTCTTTTTCCCAGTAATAATAATAAAAAAATTAAAAGCAAAATAATTTTTATTACTATAAAATAACATAAGTCTCCAGTAAGTTGTTGCTTATACAACTTTTTTTTTTTTTTGGTGACTTAGTTGTTGCTTATACAACTAAAACAAGAAAAAATGAAGCCTGTGATGTCTACCATACTTCTCCAATAAATTGGCCTTTTAATGATACTTACCAAGTATTTTTTTATTTATTAAAGATACCTACCAAGTATTACCGGTGAATACAATGACACCTATCATACCAGAATACAGTGAGGATAATTTCATGGGATTCAATGTTGGCAAATAATAAGTCACTTTGAGAATTTCAGATCTAGCTAATTAAATAAAATTTCATTTTTTTCCCTTTATTTGGTTTTTCTCTTATTGTGTATTTTTTAAAAATGCGAGCAATTTTTCTTTGAGTAATATTATATTTTTTAGAAAAAAAATTATTAATTTGAATATTGTTTAAAGATTAAACAAAAACCAAATACGTTTAATATTTTAAAATATAAAAATATTGAATATTTGTTAATGAAAATAAAAAGATTTAAAATTATTCTTTCTTCAAGTTCTCAGCTCACAGGAAAAACATTGAACAGAGACAATTAAACAGCTGCATCTTTTCCATGGGTAATTGCTATTATCACTCCCATTTTGCTATTCCCACCATCCACATGAGTGGTTTTTTCTTGATTTTCCAAAATACTCTTGTACAACGGAATCATGATTCCGCTGTACAAGTGTACAATGGAATCACAATTCCATTGTATACTTGTACAGCGGAATCACGATTCCGTTGAACAAGAGGTGAAAAAAAGTGTACAACGAAATCGTGATTCCATTATACAAATTTGTTTCACCCCCTTGTACAACGGAATCATGATTCCGTTGTGCACTTGTCAATGGAATCGTGATTCTGCTGTATAGTGTACAACGGAATCGTGATTCCGTTGTACAAGGGTACAATCCTAGTTAAAATTGGTAGTAGTGCCTAATATATGTTTAAAATATCATCAATCAGTCATAATACAATATAATTTTGTAAAAAATATTCAATAACCAAAACATTACACAAATAAAGTCCTCTAAGGACAATTATTAATAGAGGATTAACTAACTAAAATGAATCCCTAGTAATGTCTGCTACATATTGAGATCCTCTAGTTGAGTGAAATGGTATTGAGTTTAATTCTTGCATGCGTTGCATGTACGATTTTGGCCATGATCGAGCTTCAAC
The DNA here is from genome assembly GCA_026413185.1 of Pueraria montana var. lobata. NCBI lineage: Eukaryota > Viridiplantae > Streptophyta > Magnoliopsida > Fabales > Fabaceae > Pueraria > Pueraria montana. The sequence continues at coordinate 12,020,572 of CM048650.1, forward strand.
AGTGTAGTATGTTCTCCATTGAGGTGCAATAGGAGGCAGGGGACAATTATCTTGTAAAAATAGCTAATCAATGAAAATTAAACTGGTAAGCTTAACTTAGTAAACAAATTTGCATAGTTAATAGTTTAGTATATTATGTGTACCTGTATAGAGTGATTTCCGTTAACAAATCTAATAGTTATAAGACATTGTTGTGCAGCAGATGTAGGTCGGCTCCTAAGCGGAAAGAAAGTCCAACTTTGAAGTATAGATAAGTGAACCAACACCACATTATACCGACTAGCAATCACATATCCCATGTCGGGAATGGTCATCCACTTGTCAATGGTTGTTGGTCCACCTTCGAGATACAACGAACTGATTAGTTCAACCAATCTTTCTTCCGTGCCAAAGAGCTGAAGATAAAGAGAGTGCCATGTTTGAAGTTTCCGAATCAAGTCTTAACGAATGAGAGCCCAAGATTCCTCACCCATACCTAACAAAGCTGCAATTGCTCTATAACCGCAATTTCCATTTGCTTTGACATAAATAATTTTTTGGATGAATGGTTTCAATTCATCGGGAAACTCATTAACATAAGACATCATTTTGCTTCGCTTATTGTCACTAACAACTTTGGACATACTCAAGGAAAAGTGGATAATGTGAGCATAGGTTTGTGAAGTTTTTCAAGTTAACCTCGTACAATTGTAAAGAACGTGAGAATAAACTCACTGAAGCAAAAGAAACAAGCGATTGAGGAAAGACTCTAGAATGGCAATGAGACAGAGAGCGGGAAGAACATGGAGGGTAGGGGAAGCAAGGAGGGTTGAGAGGTTTGATCGGGGTGAGACAAGCTATGGTAGAGAGATCATTTCCTTCTACTTTAGTCACTTTCCAGACAACTTTCAAGTATCCAATCTTTGGCAAGTCTTTATTAGGTGGGGTAACGTCGTGGATGTATTTATTGCAAAGAGGAAAAACCTCCTAAGGTCCAGGTTTGGTTTCGTCAAATTTAGGGAGGTGGAAGACGCTAAAGCCTTGGAAAGGGAACTTGACAATATTCACATCGGAAACATGAAACTTCATGTTAATCTGCCAAAATTAAAAAAAAAAAAAAAAAAAAGGAGTAGGAAAATCAGCCAGAACCAACACGGTATCAGGAGCAAGAAAGAAGAACATAGGGCCACTGCAAAGAGACGGTGCACATGGAGCAAAACATGCTCTACAGCAGGAGGAGGGATGGATTTTCTTATGCACAAGCCACTAAGCAGCAGGGAGGGGTGGCTCGATATCAAAAGACCAACAACGTCACTGCAGACCGGGAAGGAAGATGGAACGGAATCGAACTAACAGTGAATGAGACGAACAACGAATGGTTAAAGAAATGTCTTGTAGGACGCCTGAGGGACCCAGGGAAGTTCATAAATCTGTAAGATGTGTTCATTCTGGAAGGTTTAAGCTCAATACGAGTACGCTATATGGGTGATAATCAGGTGCTTCTATCCGGGCAAGGCTTGGAGGATATGGAAGGATTACCCAACTATGTGGACGAATGGTGGAGCGAGATGTTCGAGTCCGTTAAATGGTAGGAACCAAACGATCTCTTGGGGAATCGATTGGTTTGGATAAGATGTAGGGGACTGCCCCTAAACCTCTGGAACGAAGAATGCTTCGGAAAGGTTGTGGCTACGGTAGGATGTAACGCCCTAAATTCTATAATGATAAACGTATGATGTTTGATTCAATTGATTATTCTGTAAAATGCCTTAATTAATTTATTTAAGAAAACACGTGAAAGTTGAAAGAAACATAACCGAAATTTTAGGGAATTTTTTTTTTTAACTTTTTAATTTAATTTTAATTTCGAAAGTTTTGATTTCTTTTAGCAATCATAATGCATTATTTAATTCAACAAAAAGGTCAAACATAGCTTCAATCGTAAAAGAATAAATAAATTTTTTCGAATATTTGGAAATAAAACAATGGAAAATACATATGACTGGAAATGTAAACATGTATATATACATATATGTAGCCAAAAGACATAACGTACTCCCAGAGCATAAGTATACAAAGAGACTACATAGTCACATGATGACTGAATATGTACAACAAAATATCTGAGATGCCTGGATCTACCCAACCAAATACATGATAAAACAAAATAAGATCCTAGCTCTCAGAGCAGTCATCGTCTACATCTACCCTATGGAAGACTCAAAATAGAAGCCTAAGTGGGTCGCTGGTCAATGTGGTCCTAGCAGTGACACTCACGCGAGGAAACCTCAAAAGAATCCCCAAGAGACTCCCTCTCAGAGTCCTCCTCGGGATCCTCCTCCGGATCCTCCTCTGTGTCGGACTCCACTAACCAACCCCCTCCACCGGCTGGAGCCTCCCCAACCAACTCTGCCGCTGCTGCGGCTGCTACTGGTGCCGCCTGATTCCCCTCAGTGGGAACCTCCTCTATGTACGCCGGTACCTCAGCATCTGCCTGAGCCATCTCCCAACGCTCAGGATCGCTATGCTCCCCTAGCAGTAACTCTAACTGGGAGGAATGGGGCTCCGTAGGGTTGTCCTCGGGGTCTACTGGATGCGGTACTGGTCCTCTAGAGGTCGTAGCAGTCGAAGATACATAAATAATCTCCACAGGTTCAGCGGGATGATAATAGGGTGGTGTAGGTTGCGTCCACTGCGCTAAATACTCATATACAATCGGATGAACTCCGGGCTCGTATTCAAGAGTATGAACCAAGCGAATATAACCGGTGAAATGATCGACGTGTCTAACCAGGTCTGGTTCCCACCTCCCATAGAGGCACTCCACTTCCCAGAACTCATGTGGGTCCGGAACCGCCATCTGATCCTAAAAAAAAATAAAACAAGAGGGTAACTCTCTACTTCGTCAAGCAGTACACATAAAACGACTTTAGAAGTCACAAACATCTATAATCAACCACGTCGATGTGGTTATCTACCGATCACACACGATACCTAACCGTTTTCCTTATTAGAACAATTTACTTATCTTTTACTGGCCAGCTGCCACTGGAACTCCCAGAACTCAGTGGTCTTACACAAATTTTGAGCTAGATGACATATTGGGAGTACACCCTTCTCCACGGTACAATGGCAGGGCTCTCACCAATCGATGATGACTCGTAATTTCTGTCGGGATTGCCAAGTCGGCTATGTGACTAGCGTCAAAACTCGGCGCCATATATCCCCCAAGGACTGCCTCCTTACGATCATCTCCCAGGTACCAACTGTGGTCATCTAATACTCTGAGGACTAACTCCTCAACACTCTCCTCACAGAGTTGATTTTTCTGTGGTCGCCTGTGGGTTTTTCTGCTGCACGTGGTACAGGTGCGGACGAATTGACGTCGAGCTAAAGGTACCACCTCTACGCTCACATATGCATATAGGTACCACCTCTAAGCTCACATATGCATATATAAGTAAGGACTTTGCCTTTATCGCTACATCGTAACGATCTCATCACCCCAGGTGATGCGTCATTCGTAATCCGACCTTGGTTCATAGATAACTCGCAGTCGAAATATCCCACGCGACTTTCTTACATTCTTGAAATCCCCGAGATCCGCCGTACTCTCGTATCTTCATAGTACGACTCTCAACTCACAAAAGTCACAACGCGTCATATGTTTTTATTACGTTTTATGTATATTCCTTACCCTCTCAAGTGTCTTATGATTTTTATAAAAAGAAGAGATTTATACTTACCATAAGGGTTCATTTATTAATTTAAACTAAAAGAAAAGAAAATAAAATAAAAATCTTAGATCATTTAAATGTGCTCACTGTACAAGTTGTATTTATCTTTGAATAGCAATTTTGCTATTAACACTAGAAATCAATTCTAGTTACTACAAGTACTCGCGTCGAGTCTTGTAGACACAGCACACCGACAAACAATTTTACCATAAAATTCACACTACAGTCAAGAGACCGTATCACCAAAACAGAGAAAATCACACTTTTAATATCAAGCGCTCAAGGTTTTCCTTCCTGAGACTTAAACGTATCAATCAAAATATAGTTATATCATATCCATTATCTCACATAATCAAAATATTAGTATAAGGATAAAATGACAACAGTACACATATTGATGATCATATTTGACCATTAAGTCGAATTTTCATTGGCAGTATTTAATGTGAGCTCTCACTGAAATAAGCAAATGACCTCGGATTTCAAAATTTTTTATATCAAATCGAAGCTCTTGAAATCTAATTTATAAAAAAGTATCCCACTTATAAAATCAACATCTAGAAAATTTTATAAAAATTTTCTAAGTCAGTAACTCTAAATTTTTAGTGCCCACTAAACATAACTCAAAGAAATGTAAATTTCTCCCACTTCCTAAAATGAAATTAAATGAAAATTTTTACAGATTAAAACTAACACCTTTATCTTTCCAAAAAGATATTTCTTTCCTTCAAATTCATTTTCATGTGTTCCCAGTAAAAATATTACTAATAGCCTACAATTTTGACATCAAAACAGTATTTCAGACCATTGTTCTGTTTCTTGTTGAAAAATTAATTTACACATAGGACTTGGTAATTTTTGTAATATACATAGTTAAAAATAATATTTTTTCTAGTTTTCAAAGGTTTAATTAACTTTTAAAAACATTAAGTAGACAGGGAGAATTTTAACAAAAACCGAGCCCTGTTCCAGTGAAATCCCAAAACAGGACAGTCAACTTTTGAGCCATGGATGAACCTCAAGATGAAATAATTTTTCAAAGTTGTCAACATAAATGTTGTTCCTTTTTATGTCTAGTTTCGTTCAAAACAAATTTCAAGCAAAACCAACGGTTAGATCTTTCAAAAATGGCAAAATAGTGAGGTTTGTTCCATGCTGAGCGAAAGAACAGCCTCTGTCCACGAGTTTTCATTAAAACTTTTTTTAGCAAACTTGATCAAAACCCATTTTTGAGAAAGAGGTACATGATTTCATTTGTTTCCAAAACCATTTCCAATCCAATTACAAGGTTAAAGTAAACTTTCTCCTCACATGCAAAAGCTCATCACCACTGCCAAAGAAATTTAACAGCACTCATCCAATTTCAATTCTAACAAACAAATCAAACACATCTCAATTTTCAGCAATGGAGGCATACATGCATACTATGGTTAAGGCCCCCAGCCCCTAACCATATTCTCAATAAGAAAATAAAACCAAGAGTCCACAAGAGAGTTCCCTCACCTTGGTTCTTGGTTTCCAGCCAAGAGAAAGGAATAAGAGATGAAGAGGAGACTAGGTAGGGAAGATGTAGAGTGTATGCAAGACTTCAAGCTTAAAAAAAAAACTTCCCTTTTCTCTTGTTGGTGCCTTGGTCAGCAGGTGCAAGGAAGGGAAATGAGAGAATGTGTGTGTGATTTTGTTTGTTAAGAGAATTAGTGAGTGAGTGTGTGAGAGTGACAGTAGCCGTGAGTCAAGGTGAGGTTTAGGGAGGTGAGGTGTTAGTTTAGGCTAGGTGTCCAACTCTTATTGCTTTTAGGTTAGGCTAAGTGTCAAGATCTTATGGCTTTAGGTGTCAAGATCTTATGGCTTTGAGGATAAGCTAGGTGTCAAGATCTTATGGCTTTGTAAATTTGGTTACTCAGTTTAATTTACACAGTGTAATTTTATACTGTGTAATCGTAAAGAGGTGTGTTTTAAAATTTTAAAACTTATCTCCAAATATCTAATTAATTTTATAAGAAATAACTTGGTGTGCAAGTTACTATAATTTAATATAATTAAAATACTTAAAACCAAATTTGTACACAATTAATTATTGCATAATAGATATTTTAAATATTTTACTACTAGTAATTAATCTCAGCTCAATTAATTACTAGCAGGCATATCAGATAAGCATTCACAAACAATATATGTACTTGATCGTTACGTACATACAAATAAATAAATAAGTAAACAACATAGACACTTCAATCATACAGAATTTTATAACAACTTACAAACAAAACACAGGAAAGTAACTACAGAGAAATATACAAATATATACATATTTATAAATATATACGTATATACTTATATAACTGAGTTGAAATTTTTAGGGTGTTACACAGGAGCCTTTATTTTTGCTGCTGAAGAAACCAAAACAATGGCACAGGTGGAATATGCACGGGTTCTCATTAAGACGTCGAATTTCACACCAGTAGCTCTACACCGAAGAATCAAGATAAATGGAACAGTGTTCTCAGTTTCTATAGTGGAGGAACTTGGCCAGGGCATGAAGTGTTGCTGCCAACAATAACACCGCGATGTTGAAGATGAAGAATCTGTAGTAGCATCATTAGAAAGGGAAGATATGGGTTCAATGATGTCAGTATGCGGCGAGGAATCGGAAGGGTGGGAAGCTGAAGAAGGAAGGGTGGCTGAGACACCGCACATATCATCGAAAAAGATGTGCCTCCCCTCGCCGGAGAAACACAGACAGGTGTCAGAAACGGAAAAGAAGCAAGCATTTAATGAGGTCAGAGGATTAGAGCCGTTGGAGAGCGAAAAGGAGAAAGTTTCACAAGACGGGTAGGGGCTACTTTATGGAGCAGTGCGCGACTTTCACAACAATGGAAATGTAGAGGGTCGAGATGGAAACAACAACTATGATGGCTTGGAAAAGGCTGCGTCGCAGAGAGTTGACCTTGAAAAAAGAAGGCACGACAAAGAGGAAATAGGTCCGTTGTTAGAAGATGGTGGAGTTTAGGGGGATGCTCAACCTATAGGAGGAGACTTTATGGAAATAATAAAGTTCTCATAGAAGAGGGGGGAAAGGTGTTGGAAGAGGTTTGGTCGGTTGATGTAGAGAATCCGTGGGCCTTAGTGGAGGCCCAATTACCAACTACAGAAGATGGGATTGTGGATGATATGATGCAGGGCCCAAATACCTCAGTTAGTCACATCAACACTTTAGGGAGCGGGGCACAATTGATGTTGTTGCAGTCCCCAAACAGAAGAAGGGGTGCTGTAAACGGTAAGACAAAAAGTCCTAAACCTACCTCTAGGCGCAGAGCTTGGGGAGAAAAGGCCTTAGGAGGACCTAGTAGCTTCAACGAGGAGGGATTGTATGATGTACCAATTACCAACAATTCGAGGGTACTAACGGAGAGGTTAGATCCTGAAAACAGTGCAGCAGGGACGACGCTGGTGCGTAGGCCTGAAGGGAATAGGATTCTCCTATCACGTACTGCTATTTCTGGTAAAAAAGGAGCTTGTTCGGGGGGTGTTCTTTGGTTGAAAGATGATACCAAAGAGGCGAAAAAACTCTGGGAACTTGGACGGGCTATGGGAGCTACTTTCAAAGGTAATGACGAGCTTGTGGTGCATAAGTTTTCTGAGCTTGAGCAGAGAGATAGGGAAATTTTTTTGAAAGCTCAGGGTGATATTCCATAAGGGGCCAGAGAAGTTGTCCAATGAAAGTCCTGTCCTTCAATATCAGAGGCCTTCGGGGGAAAGGCAAAGGGAGGAGGTTAGAAGGCTGGTTAAAGAGGAAAATGTAGATCTTATTTGTTTGCAGGAAACCAAAGTTCAAGATCAGTTCAAAAGGGTTTGTCCACTGATATGGGGAGATTCAGAATTTGAATGGCAGAGTGTCCCATCCGTTAACTTAGCTGGCGGACTCCTTTGCACTTGGGGTAAAGGCAGGTTTGTGGTGGATGATTGTTTTTCTGGAAATGGGTTTCTAGGCCTGAGAGGTAAGTGGAGAGGTGAAGTCGGAACCAGGATTATCGTCAATATATACTCACCATGTTCCATGGAGGGTAAGAGACAATTGTGGTTTGACTTATTGCAAGTTAAGCAACGTTTTCCCAATGAATCTTGGTGCCTGCCAGGAGATTTCAACGCTGTCAGGAACAGGCAGGAAAGGAGGGGAGCAGACGACTTTTCAAATACAACAAGGTCGGAGATGGAGGAATTTAATAATTTCATTGATGCTATGGGGCTTTTAGAAGTTTCACAGGTTGGGAGGCAGTTTACCTAGTTCAGAAGTGGTGGTTCTACCTGTAGTAAGTTGAACAGGTTCCTTTTGTCCCCGGAGTGGGTCATCCTCGACCCAAACTGTGCTCAATTTGTGCTTGATCGGGATGTATCGAATCATTGTCCGATAGTCCTACGAGGTTCCAAAATAAACTGGGGTCCCAAGTCGTTCAGATTCGTCAATGGCTGGTTATCATCAAGGGGTTTTGAAGATTTTGTTAAACAAAAGTACTCAAGCATTAACATTCAAGGTTGGGGAGCATTTGTATTCAGGGAGAAATTGAAACTTTTAAAAGGGGATTTGAAGGTATGAAGCAGACTTAATTTTGGTGATTTGGAGGTGAAGTGCAACGAGCTTAAGAGAAAGATAGCTAATTGGGACCTGAAAGCTGAACAACTTGGTTTGACAGAGGAAGAAATTTCCTTGAAGGGGGAAGCGGTTGGGGAATTCTGAAAGTGGTATAACAGGCTGGAGGCTTTCTTAGCTCAGAGGTCAAGGATATCTTGGTTAAAGGAAGGGACTCCAATACCAAATTTTTTCACACAATGGTAAATTGGAGGAAGAAGTCAAATAACATACATGGGTTAACAATAAACGGGACCTGGACTGAAGATCCAAAAGCAGTGAAGGAAGGGGTAAGACAATATTTTCAGGAGCGGTATAGGCAGCCTGAGGAGTTGGGACTTTTGCTTGATGGCATATCAGTCAACAGACTGGATGATGAAGACAATCGAATTCTAACAGCTGCTTTTTCAGAAGAGGAAATCAAAAATGCAGTATGGGGTTGTGCAGGGGACAAAAGTCCCGAGCCAGATGGATATACTTTTTAGTTTATTAAGCATTTTTTGGATCTTTTAAAAGGCAACATAATGAAGGTTCTACTGGATTTTCACTCACATGGGAGGTTTCCAAGAGGTTCAAACGCATCGTTCCTAGCCTTAATCCCGAAGAAAGATGTTCCGGAAGGGCTTAGCGATTATAGACCGATATCACTCATCAGCTGTATGTATAAGATAATAGCCAAGGTTTTGTCTATTCGGTTTAGATTGGTTATACACAAAGTAGTTGAGGATACGCAATCAGCCTTCTGGGAGGTAGGAACATGTTGGACAACGTTCTTATTGTTAACGAAGTCATTCACGAGGTGAAGCGTTTGAAGAAACCAACTCTTGTTTTTAAGGCTGACTTCGAGAAAGCATACGTTGCAGTCAGTTGGAATTTCCTCTATTAAATGCTACATAAAATGGGTTTCTCTGCAAAATGGGTCTCTTGGGTGAAGGGGTGTTTAGAATCATCATCGGTCTCTATTTTAGTTAATGGTAGTGCCTCGAAGGAGTTTGTGGTGGAGAAAGGATTAAGACAGGGCGACCCAATGGTGCCTTTCCTTTTTTTGCTGGTAGCAGAGGGTTTAGGAGGCTTGGTCAGGGAGGCCAATAGGAAATCTCTATTATCGGGGGTGAAAGTTGGAAGGGAACAACTGCATATCTCTTTACAACAATTTGCAGATGATACGCTCCTATTCATTGAACCTTCGGTGGATAATGCTATGGCGCTGAAAAGTGTCTTGAGATGCTACGAGGTTGCGTCTGGTTTGAGAGTAAACTTTCATAAGAGCAAGATGGGGGAGATTGCTATGGAGGATGCGGTGGTACAGAGGTACGCAAGTCTTTTGAATTGCGAGATGATGACTCTCCCATTCACATTCTTAGGAATTCCTGTGGGGGCTGATCCGCGTAAGGAAGCCACTTGGCGACCAGTTCTGGATAAACTTAGGTGGAAAATGTCACTGTGGAGACATAAATTCCTTTTATTGGGGGGTAGGGTATGCTTGATTAACTCCACTTTATCAGCTATTCCATTATTCTTTTTGTCCTTTTTAAAGCTTCCTACAGCGGTGGCCACTAAAATTAGGAGGATGCAGAGAAACTTTTTATGGGGTGGGGGGAGGAGGAGGTTAGGAAGGTGTCATGGATCAAATGGGAAACAGTTTGCTTACCAAAAGACAAGGGAGGCCTGGGGGTTAAAGACATTGAGAGGTTTAACTCAGCTTTAGTTGCAAAGTGGCGCTGACCGTTGTTGACAGAGAATGGTGCTCTTTGGGCAAGGGTCTTAGCAACAAAGTATGAGGACATTAGAGGGGAGTTGACTGAGAGACAGTGTAAAATGGGATCCCTATGGTGGAAGGATGTAGCTAAATTGACGAAAGGAGGGCAGCAAGATAGCTGGTTTGAAAAAAGGATTAGTAGGTCACTTGGAGATGGTAAGGATGTACACTTTTGGAATGACATATGGCTAGGAGATGAAAGCCTGCAGATAAAATTCCAGAGGATATATAGCATATCTGAACAACAACAGAAACATATTTATGAGATGGGCGAGTGGGTTGGGGATGATTGGGTATGGAAGTTTGTGCGGAGGAGACCTTGTTGGGAATGGGAGATTCCAATCATGAATCAGTTTATGAGTTTAGTCACTACAGTAAGGCTAAATAGAGATATTCTGGATGGATGGCTTTGAAGGGATAATAGTGACTCTTGCTATTCGGTGAAGGGAGCCTACTCAATGCTTCAAACAACTTCTGGCCCACAACAAGCACCGCTGTTTAAGGTTCTTTGGAAGATTCAAGCTCCTTCAAAAGTCTTAGTTTTTGGATGGAGGGTTCTGCATAATAGATTACAAACTAAAGATGAGCTGAGAAAGTGGAACATTTTGAGGGGCTTGCAAAGTTTAAATTGTGTTTTGTGCCATCTGGTTCATGAGGACATATCACACCTTTTGTTCACCTGCTTTTTTTCATATCAAGTTTGGCAACGGTGTTTTGCTTGGGCAGGATTTCAACAACCCTTACCAAAATGCTCTAGTGATCACTTCTGGCAGCATTTGGGAACTGTCAACGGAAAGGAATTGCAATTCCTTTGGATGGTGGTGTGGCTGGCTGGTATTTGGTCGATTTGGCTGCACAGAAATGAAGTTGTTTTCAAGGAAAAGTAGCCTGATGCTTCGAAGGTGGTTGATCTTATTATACTCAGATCATGGAAATGGATTAAAGCAAAAAAGGCCACGACAAATTTCTCTTTTTATGATTGGCAGCAACATCCTATTCTATGTCTGAGATCATTGTTATAATTCTTTGGAACTTTTGCAGGGTGTTTATTTCATTTGATGAGTTTCTGAGTTTTAGGGGTTAGTGATTTTTATTTATTTGGGTGGATCTGCAGTGCAGAGTTTTTGAGGGATATGGATTTTCAGTTGTTGGGTATCTATTGTTGCTGGTTTTTGAGCAACAACAGTTTATTTGCTTCTGATAGGCTATACTTTTTGTAGTGGGTGCTTCACTTCCTGTGATCCATCACACAACCCTTTTATATATTTATATATATTTCACTTTTGCCTATAAAAAAAAACCTCATACAATTGTTCATTAGCAGATTGCATTAACCTTTCCTAAGCGTCCAACACTTTGTCCCATTCTTCCGCGTTGTCCACATGCATCTTGCATTTTGCCCTGACATTCTTAGAAATGTGGAATTGACATAACAAGTTGGTTGAAGAAGGAAAAACATTCTCTAACGCATTCATGAATGCAAGATCTCTATCAGTGACAATAACCTGAGGCAATACATCATCTTTGACAAACATTTCTTTACCCTATTTAATGCCCATTCAAAATTGTCTGTCCTCTCAGATTGTAAATAAGCAAAGGCAACTGAGAAAGTCATGTCTGTTGAAGTCATCCCAACAATCTCCAATAACGGAAGATGATATTTGTTCGTCTTGTAAGTAGTATCACATATCAACACTGTTGGAAATGAATTTAGGAGTTTGATAGAATCTGGATGTGCCCACAAGATATCTCTTACAACATCTTCAGTGTCGACCTTTCTATACCAATAAACATATTGATCACGTTCTATCAACTTTATCAGATGTTGTATTTCAGTTCTTGGACCCCTTTGTTGTCGTCGATATTTTTGTCGCTTATTGTATACATTTTGATGGTGGTGACATTTGCAGCATCTTGATCTTTGATTGTCAACAGAATTTGCCCAGGCTTCACCATATTTTTGGTCATTTGATCTTTGGTCATTTGGTCATGTCTGTTGAAGTCATCCCAACAATCTCCAATAACGGAAGATGATATTTGTTCATCTTGTAAGTAGTATCACATATCAACACTGTTGGAAATGAATTTTGGAACTTGATAGAATCTGGATGTGCCCACAAGATATCTCTTACAACATCTTCAGTGTCGACCCTTCTATACCAATAAACATATTGATCACGTTCTATCAACTTCATCAGATGTTGTATTTCAGTTCTTGGACCCCTTTGTTGTCGCCGATATTTTTTTCGCTTGTTGTATACGTTTGATGGTGGTGACATTTGCAACATCTTGATCTTTGATTGTCAACAGAATTTGCCCAGGCTTCACCATATTTTTGGTCATTTGATTTAGCAGACTTTTTTCTTCACTGCTTAAATTACTAGCATATGCATGACCCACAAATGTTTCACTGACTTCATGGTTATGAAAACCGCAAACAACATAAAGTTTCCAACCAATGCCTTTCACAAGCCTCCCTTTTAATTTAAACGAGCACTAATATTTTTTGCTTCCAGTAGTCTTGCGGACTAACTTATCTCTATATTGTTTGTACTTTCCTCCCTTTTCACAAGCCAGTAGGACAAAAGTTTTCTTCCCAGCTTCTGACCTTTCTATGACAACAACAAATCCAAGCTCCTTTGCGACAGATTGAACCTACGTCAACAAGTGATCTCGCTCTTCAAAAGCCTAAAAACAAAATGCATTCCTTCACTAACAAAACACACATACAGAAAATATCATTTAGATAAAAACAATAATTAATCAATCAACCTCATCAGTCATGAAATTATTGGAGAAGTCAGGATAATTGTGCTGAGGTTCAATGTCCATCACATAATCATTTGCTTGCATTTCATTTTGTTCATCGGGTTGGTCTAAAGCATTTTCACTTGCATCAATCATATTTCCCCAACTACTTGGCATCGTAACTTTATCAGAAATAAAAGTATTCCAATCCATTGCTACTATTGAAAAAAAAAACAATTGAAAGTTCACTAAATGAGTACTAGTAAAAAAAAAAATCAAATACTGTCTGCATGCACAACGGAATCGTGACTCCGTTGTGCTTTTTTTTTCATACACAATTGATGAAGCGGTGTTGGTTGTGTTGTGTTGTGCGAAAGAAAAAGTTGGGTGCGTGAGAGACGAGACCAACAGAATCATGCTTCCGTTTTACAAAATATTGGTGGAAAAAAAAATAACAACGGAAATGTGATTCCATTGAATTATTTTCAACGGAATCATGTTGTTGTGTATTAAAGGGGTGAAAAAAATAAAAACAACAATTGAATTAAAATAGAGAGAATGAAAATATGAAAATATGAGAGATATATTTGAATTAAAATAAAGTGTAAGAAGTGTGAGATCCATATTAAAAAGATTGAATTTTTTTCCTTCCCCCTTTTATTTTTCTTATAATAGACAGAGCATTAAAAGTACAGAACAGAACTGCTGCATACAAATATGAAATATCATTGATCAAAAGAGTGGGGGAAAAAAGAAACAAAAGGAGACGGATGCCCCAATTCATTGCCCCTTGGATCCTCCACGCCACCACGAGTATAACGATGATGAAAAATGTCAACCGCTACTTTCCAGTTCATATATTTCCACCTAATTCTCTGTTGCCAACTTACTGAAATCTATCCATTTTTTAATAAAAAAACTCTGGTCCAGTCATATTTTTTTTAAAAAAATTGATATTATATAAATTATAATTTAGGATATTCTAGTTAGTATATATTTAAGACAAAAGTTAAAAATATTAAATTAATTTTATTAAATGTTTTTAATTATTTAAGTACTTTAGTATATTAAGTATTATATAAATAAGTTTTTTTTTATTAAATACATCCATAGTGTTTTCGTTGTATAAAAAAAAATCATTTATAGAAAGATTATTAATTTTTAAACTAATATTTTAAAATTTAAAATTAAGGTGTTTTCTAATTAGTTAATAGTATAAACTTCTTTATACTAATAATATATGAAAATTAAGCTTTTATTTATTTTAAATATATAATAATAGATACTCTTAGAATATTAATTAATATTTTTTTTATCAATTTAATTAGAATACTTGTAATGATAATTTATAATATTATATTTTTTTAGTAGAGATTACAAGTATTTTTCACCAAAAAATATTTTTGTTTGAGCCAAACAAAATTACTATAGATGATGAAGGTTTTTTTTTTCCTGAATATTTAACTCAATTGTATGTCTAAAATTCAAATTTGAGACTACATTTTATCATATATATTAATATTATTATTTTTTAATTATTAAGGCTTAAATATATTTTTAGTCTTTGCAATTTAGCGTTTTTTATTTTTCGTCCTTACAAATTTTTTTTTTGGTTTTCGTCCTTACAAATTATGTTTGTTTTATTTTTCGTCCTTAAAGCGATTTAGATAGCGTTTTAAATAGTGAAAAAAACTCTATCTAAACTGTTTTAAGGACGAAAAATAAAACAAATATAATTTGTAGGGATTAAAATCATTTTTTTTTGTAAGGACGAAAAATAAAAAATACTAAATTATAAAGATTAAAAATTTATTTAAATCTCGTTACAAACTTAAATGTATGGTAATTTTTAATTAAGTGCAGTGTACTCACATTTTATGAAAAGTAAATGTTTCTTTATATATTTTGTTAATTATGATGTGATTTTTTTTTTTAAAAGTAGTTAATGAGTCATGACAAAATGTGTAACTAACTATGGGGTGCGACTTGGCACAAAATGAAGCGCCCATGTAACGAATCTAGTTTTGGGCTGACGCGTGAGCCCTCACTCTTCACTCTCTCAGTCTCAAGTCTCAACCCTACCCAAACGCAAACCATTCATTCAGTAACTACCACGCTCACACTCACACTCACACTCACCATGGCCGCATCCATTACATTGTCCAGGCTTGTTTCTTCCACCGCCTCTCTCATCCCATGCAGAGCCCTCCCTTCCAAACTCTCTCTCCGACTCCCCACCCGCCGCCACCACCACCACCACCCCAAGCCCCTCAGATTCTCCTCCTCCTCCTCCTCCACCATCACCGCCACCATCGCCGTCGGGGACAAGCTCCCGGAGGCCACCTTCTCGTACCTGGACTCGGACGGCGAGGTGAAGACGACGACGGTGTCGGAGCTGACAAAGGGCAAGAAGGCGGTGCTGTTCGCGGTCCCCGGCGCGTTCACCCCAACGTGCTCGCAGAAGCACGTGCCGGGCTTCGTGGAAAAATCGGGAGAGCTGAGGGCGAAGGGGGTAGACACCATTGCCTGCATTTCGGTCAACGATGCCTTCGTCATGAAGGCGTGGAAGGACGATCTCAAGGTCAACGACGAGGTCCTCTTGTTATGAGACGGAAACGGAACCTTCACCAAAGCCATTGGTGTCGAACTCGATCTGAGCGACAAGCCCGTTGGGCTGGGCGTTAGGTCAAGGCGCTACGCTCTCTTGGCCGAGGATGGGGTTGTGAAGCTCTTCAATTTGGAGGAAGGGGGCTCCTTCACCTTCAGCGGCGCACAGGACATCCTCGACGTCCTTTGAATTGTTGTAATATTCTTCCTCTTTCTCCGGATTTCCTTTGCTCCACACACCAGTTACTCTTTTTAATCGCTTTAGGGTTAGGGTGAAAACCTTTTAGGTTTTGTTCATGATAACGTGGATGGGGTTGTGCCTATCATAATAAAATTCTGTGCTGGTGTTTATTAGCTTTTGTGGCGATTTGTTTGGCATTTGCATGACCTTGAGCAGGTTTGTCATCTTTTTTTAAAGAATGAGTAAATCGGATTTTCGTTTAAGCGTTCTTGTAACGCTGCAAGTGTTACCGAGTACGGTTTCTTGAAAATAACTGGACTTTCTAGATCCTGTTCTATTGGGTAGTTAGGATTTACTTTGCACTGATGCTTTTAATGATCGTTATGCTTTGACATGTGTGATGTGTCTTGATGATTAGAAAAGTGGAAATCATGTCAGTACTAGTAACCTCAAAGTATGTAGGTTGCTTCACTTTCTAATTTGTCGAGATCACGATGTGGAAAATTGGGTTGTCTTGCGGTCATGAAATGATTGCTTAATTTAAGGACGCGTCTTTCAAGTTCAAGCTAGATGTAGAATTTGGTAAGCAAATGATATCGTAGTTTAGTGGTTAAAGTAGATCAGTTTTCAAAAACCTTTTAACTTGGGTATTCGTCGGTAGTTTCAATTAAGTTTAAATAATAAATCATGCTTAATTATCAATTTAACGTTTAATAGTTATAAAAAATAAAATATGACATCAAGTAAAATGAATTTATCTTTCTTTGAAACTATGTACACGGATGGAGGAAAAGAATAGAAGTAATGTAAAAACGGAACCCAAGTTTTGTCCCGTTCCGTTGTGTACAAGAAGATAACGAAAAATCGATCTCTGTATAATTGACTTGAATCACAGATTATTCAGTACAATTTACCCACAAATCACTCTGCTAGTAATAATGTTTACAAGACAACCTAACCTCCAGCAATAAGCACACTCAAAAAGCTTTTTAGTTAGTCTTGCCAGTTGAACTTTACTTTGACAAACTCATTCTATCTAAATGAATCAGTCAGGTCTACCACCAACCTCATACTAAAATTTGTTGCGCAGTTCGAATATCACCTTTGAAAAGGTAGTTAAGTAATCACTACAACAAAATTGAACGCCGTTTCACTACGCAAAAGGAGTAGGATATGTGAAACACAAGTCTGGAATTATTCTTTGGTGCTGAAACTTCTGGCATTTTCGTTTGATCTTTTGTCATATTCGGGCAAGATTGCGACACCATGCCTCGGGGTTTGTGCTGAAAATTTATTACCGTTTGTTTCTTTTTGGCAAATACTGGTGGAATTTCGGCCTCACAAACAACCATCAACCGTGACATCCAGCCAGGAGATGCAGGATCCTTAACCTAGTGATGCAGACCTACGATATTTCTTTGAAATTGATACTGATGAAAACCTCCCTCAAACATGTCCCTGCACTAAAAAATACGCTCCATTGAAATCTTGAAGTTAGAATGTACCTTAGCATGATACGCGTATGAGCTTTTGGATCCAGCCCTCTAATCTTCATATCATCAATGAAATGTTACTAAACACTTGAAACCTTGAATAAAATTTTGGGCATATAATTAACAAACGCTGTCTGTTTTTTAAAAAGAAAAACAATATCATGCTTCGGGTGTGCTTGTATAATTACTTTATTAAATTCAAATAGGAATATCCCCAAATAATAGGAGGGTGTATATATTTGACTTGTATAAACAGACAACAATTTATGTGTATTGTGTCTTGAAAGAGCCTGTTTGGAAATATGTTCATTATTTATTCAATAAGTTCTTATCACATAATGCTTATATATATATATATAAATTTAATTATGAAACTTATCAAAATAAATTAAAAAAGATTTATTTTCATAAGTTTCACTAAAAAAATTTATTGAAATAAGTTAAAGAAAAACTCATAAGAGGCATGATTCATTTTCACAAGTTCAAACAAGTTTCACACAAACTTTTCCAAACATTCAATTATGAATAACTAAAATCCATGAAGAATTGTGAATAAACAATTAGGATTGCGAATAGTCTTACCATTTTGAGTTTGTGTTTAACTTCCTCTTCCCTGGGCATCTGGCCTCGTCTCACCTCCAAGGGGTTTAACAACCCCCTTTTAGATGTAATATCAGCAGAAAGTGATGTTGGATAATGTAGAACATACATATACTACATGCGCCATGTTATTAGGCACCTGTCCTTATTTTCCAATCATATGCACTGAAACACTGGGGCAAGGATTTACCTTGTCATTCTTCTAGTTGTTCAGTCCTCTACTGCTCAATTCTGAGGATACAATTTGAGCCTCTGGCAGCATTCCCTCATCTTTTAGTCCGGAAATTAGCTGGTAGCACATGCTGGCATTTAAAAGCAAACCCATGTCAACCATTTCCCTATACCAAAAGTATGCACCATTGAAATCCTTTAAGTCACAATGTCCCTTAACCAGAATGTTATATGTATCAACTTTTGGAACTAGTCCTTTAGCCTTCATCTCATCAACAAGATGCTTTATTTCTGAAACCCTTCTATCTCTAAGATATGCTAGAATCAAGCAATTGTAAGTCACCTTGTCGGAATCAACCCCCTGATCAACCATCTGTTGGTGCAAAGACATTGCTTTCAGAACATTTCCATCTTCAGCATAACTGTAAATCATTTCATTATATACAAATTGATCCGGAACCAAATCCATTTGTAACATTTCTTGAAACATTTTCTCCATTGTCACCGCGCCTTCCTTCCTGCATGCATAGATCAAAGGGTGAAAAGTCCCAACTGTAGGTTTTATGCCTAGCATCTTCATATTATCATACAATTCAAGGCATTTCTGGGTGTTTACTGACTTGGCATATCCTGAGATCAGAGAATTGTATGTTATTACATCCGGGTTACATCCCTTGCCTGCCATTTGGAGGAACAAATCCTCAGCTTTCTTTACTCTTCCATTTCTTCCGAGTCCATTTATCAAAGTATTGTAAGTCACAAGAGTTGCGTCTATTCCACTTTGTATCATTTCATCAAAAAATCTGAAAGCATCTTTCAATTTACTCAATGAGCAACTAGCTTCAATGAGCATATTATATATTTCTGCATTTGGAGAAACCCCACGACCTATCATATCCGCAAGCACAATCTCAGCATCAATAAGCTTACGATCTTTGCAAAGACAATTTATTAGAGAACCATAGCTGATGACATTAGGCTTTATCCCTGCCTTGTCCATTTCCTCAAGAATCTCAAAACACTTGACAAAATGCCCCCTCTGGCCATAACCATTAATCAATGAGTTATAGGTTTCCACAGTAGGGGAAACACCCTTCTCTACCATCCTCTTAACCCATGTCTCTGCCTGGTCCACCTCCCCAGTTTCACAGAACTTGCTAATCACAGTATTAAAAGTGATTCGATTAGGCTCCAACCCTTGTTCCTCCATTTGTTCAGTTGTCAGCATAGCTTTCTTCAAGTCACCCTCTTGGCAATATGCATTCACCAATATGTTATATGAAATCTTGCTTGGAGTAACTCCATTTTCCACTAGTTTGGCCAGAACCTCCTCGGCCTTTTCAACCCTTCCAACCCTGCATAGTCCATTCAACAAAATACAATAAGTTCGCTCATCGATCCTTATTTCTTTTCCATCAAACAAACCACCATCACTTGCACCATTCGAATGATCATCAAACACAACACTCAAAAACCCACCAGGCAAAAAACCATTGCCCTCCATCTCTAAAACCACCTCCCTCGCATCTTCCACCCTCCCCGAGCCACAAAGACCATTCAACAAGCAATTATAAGTGACAAGATTACACTTCACATTCTTTTCCTTCATCCTCTCCTTGAAGCCAAAAGCTTCCCCTATGTCACCCACCTTACAGTACCCATCAATGAGCGTGTTATAAGTAACAGTATTCGGAACCAGTTTTCTCTGAACCATTTCATCGAACAGGTTCCGAGCATCCTTGATCCTTCTCACTTTACACAACCCACCCAATACCAAGTTATAAGCGAAAACAGAAGGGCACACTCCATCCTTTTCCATTGAACTCATCAACTCGAAACCCTTATCGAGATCCCTCAATATCACCGCTGCCTGAACAGCCTTTCCGTAAGTGACAGCATCGGGTCGAATACCAGAATCGACAACGTCGGCGAAGACAGCGAGGGTTTTCTCGAAGTGTCGGGAATCCACCAGGGTTCGGAGCAAGCGGTTGACGGAACGCGTGGAAGGGAGAAAACCGTCTTTTCGCATTGAAGAGTACAAGTCGGTGGCTTCGTCGAGCATTTTGGAGACGCTGCAGAGCCATAAGAGGGTGTCCGAAAAGAGGGGTTTGGAGACGTGCGCGTGGAGTTCGGAGAGAGAGGAGAATGCGGTTTTGGTGAGAAGAAGGGATCTGAGGAACCTTCTTGCGGTGATTGTGCGACCGCGATTTAGTAAGGTTTCGAGCTTTTGAACCTTTTTCAGGCGCTGCTCATGTTGAGGGTGGGATTCACAGAGTGTAAGTGATTGGGAACAGAAGAAGGAAATGAAATTGTTGAAATGCGAATTTGGACGCAGACGAAGAGCAGAACGAGCTACAAATCCCATTGTATGGCGCGCGAAAACCACTTCTGCTGTGTAATTCACATTGCTCAAGTTCTTGTTGGGTAACTAGCTTCCATCTAGGCTTGATGCTCGATCCCATAAAACTCGTGTCATTGTTGGTGGGCTGGGCTTGCGGTGATTTTACAAAATTGAACATTCAACCACTCCTTTAAATAGATAATATAATGCTATTATATTTTTTTATTCTATTCTCAAGTAAAGTTTAAAAACCATTCCTTTATATTTATATATAATAATAAAAGTAAGTGTAAGAACCATTATCATTTTATTAGTACAAAAGATTCTTTAAGTATTTAAATTTTTAGGTATTGAATTTCTCACTGTCTCCTCTTTTAGAGATAATCACGTTTAAAACACAGTTAAATATTACATTTCTCAATAAAGATTTGAACTTTAATTAATTATATTGTGGGAAACTAATCTCTTTTGCTAGACCTAACTTCCATTAATTTTTTTAGGTGTTAAATAATTAGAATAAGTTAACACAAGTCCTTATAATAAATAAATTATCTTCAATTTACCTAGTATAAAAAATAATTTTTCCAAAGTAACTAATTCTTAGATGAAAATATGCAAAATAGTTAAACTAAAAGGGAAAAAAAAAAGTAAATTGTGTAAATTTTTTTGGTGCTGTTTTTTTAAAAAAAAATGTGTTATTTGAATAGTGTTAATGTGTTAATATAATATTTTAAATAATATTGAGTAAATAATAAATAAATAAACTGAACAAACCACAAACATAATATCATGTTTGGAGTGAGTGGCTTTTTATATAAAAATTAATTCAAACTAAACTACAAACAGTCCTATTTGTATATGAAAATATTGAAATGGAAATTTTTTTATTTTATTCTTTAAAAAAAATCTGTCATTTTCACTTTCTTTCTTGTTAAAGTAAGGGGGGATAGATGTAAAAATTGTGATAGCATGATGTGTGAATGACGTAGGTCTTATTTAGTCTCTGTTTATATTCCTAGAGTCAACTCTTGTCTATTGCCATATTGTACTAGCCTTTAGCGAATACATAGAAAGGAAATTGCAAGAAATTCTGTTTAATTATTTCATGTGTTTTTGTTCAGTATTCTTGCTTGATACAAACCAAGGATGAAGGTTAGATATAACAAGTAATCCCTTCGCCAGCCATTGAATTTCCCATCAATTATTTCACCATATAAATCAAGCCAATTTAATTATTAACTTTGTTTGGTATAACATTAACTTTGTTGTTTCTATTAGGAAATCTGTGACTTGCACTTCAAAAGGCACATCTCTGCCCCCATATAACCATTGCTGTCAAATTTGACTAACACAGAAGAAATAGAAAATGGAACTTCGTCTATTTTATCCCATTTCTTGAAGCTGCTTATTTCTTCAAACAAATACAATTTAAAGAAAAGCAAAAGTTTAAAAAAAAAAAAGCTACAAAATCTTATAAACAATCCATCCAATCAAAGATTTTTGCTCCCCGGAGGATCGATGCCACATGATTGCTGCGTTCTTGTTCTGTATACTTCCCTTTCATGAGAAGAATTTCAGTAATTTCCTTATATATCTTTGCAGTATATTCACAAGAAATGTAACTCTTTAGAGCCACTGACTCTGATTATGCAACACCTTAAAGAATGACCACCCTTTCTTTTAAACTAACAAGCTGTGATTTGCCATAACTATGTTGAAAACACTATAATACACGTTGATATGAAGGCACAGAAGCTGAAATAGCCGAATGAAGTGCCAAACCCTTCTTAGGAGCTGGGAACAATGGTGCCAACATATCCAAATGCCATGATGAAGAAGGCAAGAGATTGGATAAAGAGGAAGATGAAGAAGTGGTTTTTCCCGAACATAACATCATAGCAGCCACAAAAGAAGAGGTAGAATGCGACACCAAGTTCCAGCAAGTGAATCCTAATGATATTTGAACACAAAAACAACAAATGTAGGTAAGCATCCCAATATCATATAACATTTACTATTTAGAAATCAGTGAAAGTTATCAAATAACCTAGCCAAGAATACTCATTCATACCTCTCTCCGATTCTGAATCGAGGCTTTTTAGGTGCTTTACCTCCTGCTTTAGCCTTGAGAGCATCACCAAGTTTTTCAGTGACAACCCATTCATTCACTCGACTAGCCTCTAGCAGACCAATGATCGTTGCCTTTGTTCGATGCAGAGACATAACATTCTCAAAGAGAATCCAGAAGACCAGCAAATGGAGTGACCTGAAACATAGAAAACAAAATGAATAAAGTCAACAAAGTTTTTACTTGCAAAACAAGTTCCTTGTCTTTAAACTTGGTTCATGTGATTTGATAATAGAGCAAAACTTGAGAGAAATCAAGACCTTGGAGTTCCAACTGCATTTAGAATAGTGATGACGGAAGGGATATAGACAGCTCCCCACTTTGGGACCACAACCTCAGGCACCAAAACTGTTGCAGGTAATACAATGCAATAAAACACAAACGTGTTGATGTGTGCTACCACCTTCCGAACAAAGAAGAAGCTGTAAATTACATGTATCTTCTTCCACAATGTCACTTTCTGCAATGGACATAACATACATATGAATTTGAAGCATAAGTAGTCAACATATTTTGTCCTGCTCCTGCATATTCCAGATAATTCAAGGAAACAAAACAAGCTTACCTTGTTGTTTATGATCTCCATGACCATTTTCCTAAAAAGATTGGCTGGACCACAAGACCAACGGTGCTGTTGGTAGCGGTAGGCCTTGAAAGTACTTGGCAACTCATTTTTAACCTGTAGCCAAATGAATAGCTCATATCAGAAACAAATTGACAGAACACACAGACATAAAGTATTATTAAGTAGAAGTGGTATATCACTAAAGATGATTTAAACATGAATTCTCACAACCATGAAGTTTTGGTAACTTGTAAATGGATAGACAAACATCTTTAACAAGGATTTGATTATAAGGATTTAGCTCTTCTAAATTAAAGATAGGCTTAAATACCTTTTTAGTCTTTGTAATTTAGAATTTTTTTTGCTTTTCGTCTTTACAATTTTTTTTTTATTTTAGTCCTTACAAATTATGTTTGTTTTATTTTTTGTCCTTAAAACAGTCTAAATAGTGCTTTGAATAGTAAAGAAAAGTATTTTGAACAGTAAAAAAAAATGTTATCTAAACCGTTTTAAGGACGAAAAATAAAACAAAAATAATTTGTAAAGATTAAAACCAAAACTTTTTTTTTTTACAATGATAAAAAACAAAAAAAATGTTAAATTATCAGAACTAAAAAGATATTTAAACATTAAAGATATTTATAAAGTGAGAAAGTAAGTTTCCAAGATACTTTAGATCAAATCATCAAATGAAATATAATAACTAAGTTTGAAGAAAGCGAACCTTCAAGTCAGACAAGTATAAGAATTTCCATCCTTTGAGACTGGCTCGCACAGCCAAGTCCATATCTTCCACTGTGGTCCTATCCTTCCATCCACCAGCCTCATTCAACGCCGAAATTCTCCATACTCCCGCAGTCCCTAATGTAATTTACAAGAGTACGAAAAAACAAATTGGCTAAATCTTCATGCCATTAAAAAAAAAAAAAAGAGCTAGCTTCCACTTTTGCACAAAAATCCCTGTTTTTTTTTTTTTCATAAAAGGAAAATGGACAGAATCTATTTCGATTTTTTTTTATTGTATAAAGTGAAAATATTTGGCATCATATTACCGTTGAAACCGAAGAAGGCGTAAGTGGAAGACCCCACTTCTTGTTCCACAGTAAAATGGTAATCTAGTGACATCTCTTGCATTCTGGTCATCAAACATTCATCGGCATTCACTGGAATCACAAAATAAAAAATAAATAAATCAATCAATAAATTGCCTCGTCAACAGCTTAGCTGGCATGAAATTTGCAATGCCATTATGTAATTATATTGATTTTGTGGGAGTTAAAAATAGAACCAGTTGTCGGTTAGTAGAGATAGACAGTGACTACGAAATAAGGTCCACCATTAAATTTGCACATGCAACTGCCGGAAGCAGCAGAAGACAAGTAAGGGGGGAAAAAAGGAAGATGAAGAAGCACAATGAGAACAATGATGACAACAACAACCACAATAATATCAAAAACGGTGTTGTTTCTCACAAGACAGAAATACCCTTTGAAATATATATGTACATACATGCAGGTTTCAAGTATTGCCCACCTATGCGGTAGCAGAAATCAGCAATTATAATATTTGGACCCGCTCAAATATTCAATTTACTAGCAAAAAAACAAAAATAGTCACTGAAGAAAAAAGTTTGGTACTACTCAGGCCCGAAACTACTCTTTATGTCAGTGGAGTGTGTGGCCCTTCACTCGTTCACATTTTAGAATTTATAGCATTCTTGAAAGTCACCCATAGAACACACATTTATTTATAAAACATTATCATCTTCATTTTTATTTTTTTTTCTTTTATTATCATAAGATCACATGCTCGGGAACGCGGTTTCTTAGAAAAAAGAAACTTTTTTATTTTTATTTTTGAAAAAATTGTACTTTTGCTTAATCATATATGCATGGTTGTTTTTGCAACTTATGCTTTAATCAAGTTTTTGTAATCAAAATTATATATAGCATGTTGTAAAATACATGGAAGTATAGTACTAGTATAACTAAAGAGATGCCAAATACTAACTTTTGAAACTCGGATTATACAAGGGCTCCTGAGTGAAATTTCTGTGTTTGTTAAAACATTCCATTTTGACCTTCTTAGTTAGTACTTACTAATCCAGTCAAAGATTCATTTTACCTCCAAATTTAATTACCCGTTTCCGCATTAAGCAGTGGTCCAGTGCTTATCTGACTTTTCGGCCACACAATGACACAACCAAACCCTATTCAGCTATAAATGAATTCATTAGCCAGGACAATATATACGTGACAACCATTATTAATGTATCATGGTTAATCATCTAACAGTTCATAGATGACTTTTCATGACAGACTGTCCCCAAAAATAATGTAAAAGAGGTTCACCAATCTGCCATTCCCACTTTTTTCAAGAGCACGGGACAAAGCTCAAAAGAAATCACACCACGGAAATGCAACTAAAAGAAAGAAAAGAAAAGGAGAAATAACACTTGTTCACTGTAGCCTGCTTTATAGTTTTTGGAAGGGAGTGGAAACAGTGGGTCCCACAGACACAAAGAAGTGAAAAAACGATAAGAAAAAGAATACGTGGCTTAAATCAAAGGCAACCACGAAAGTTGAAGGTGGTAGAGTTAGACTGATGTGTACACGGTTGTTCAACCACAAAGTGGGACCTACCCAACCCCAACCAAACTAGTTCTTGAAAACAAGTTCAAAGCTAGAAACCCACCGACACTTTTTAAAAACAAAGTTGTGATTTTCGGACATGCTATCTAATCTAAGATACTAGTCTAGATTAGTCCAACGAAAGCCGCCATCAAGAAACCCAAATTCTAAATTAAGCAAGGGTTGTTGTCGTTGTGATTATTGATGTTGAATGTTAAGACTCAACAGAAAAATAATTAAAAAAATGATTACCAAATTTCCACCGAGCTTGAATGAGGGCTAATTCGGGATTGTGCACGAGGAATGGAACGGTGCGCCACAAGAAATCAGGCTCTGGTTGAAAATCAGCGTCAAAGATAGCAACACAATCACATTGTTTCACGTAGCTTCGCTTCATGCCTTCTTTGAGAGCCCCTGCTTTGTACCCATTCCTATTGTCCCTAACCTCATACTTTATGTTCACCCCTTTGCTTGCCCATCTTTGGCATTCAAGCTGCACCAACTCCTGCATCATTTGTTCAGTCACCAAAAATGATTCAGAAATCAGAATGCATCCCAAAATCATAGGATAGTAACATCATTAACATGGAACATTTAATGCTAGTTAACCTTGATTGTTGGGTCAGTGGAGTCATCAAGGACTTGTATGATGATCCTATCTGAAGGCCAAGAAAGCCCACATGCTGCTCCAATAGACAACTGATAGACCTGCATTTAGAAGCAAGGGAAACTCAAGATCGAGGCTTAAAAGTGTTGTGCTTAATATAAGTGTTAAAAGTGATGAGAAAAAAGCTAAAGTACCTCTCTTTCGTTGTACATGGGGACTTGAACGAGGACCATTGGGTAAGAAGAGTTTCCCAACTCTATGTCGTCCTTCATCGGCTCCCATTTGTAACGTTTCTCTGGCTTTCTCCCAAACAACTTCACCAATGTGATGACAATGCCCATGTAGACCCTCTCAATGAACATCATCACCGACATGATCAAGCACAGAAACACTGCAAGTCTCAGCAACGGGACAATCAATGGCGCTTTGATTTGATTCCAAACCAATGCAAGCTGCATGGTGAAGTCATCTTTGGCCCCTTGAAACGCTTCGGGGATAATGGTACGGGAAGAAAAGCGATCCATTGGAACCGTTTTTGAAGCTTGGTGTCAGAAAAATAAAAGAGAGTGAGGAATGGGAAGCCAAGCTAGCTACGCCAAGCTCAAGGTGTGTGTGGTGGATCGAAAAGGGTTTAAAAGAATCACTGCTTCAGTGGAATATTTTTTTCTTTTCGTGATTGTTATTTTGCTTCTGGGCCACGCAAAACAAAGGAAGCAGAGCTGGAATGTCAGTTACTCTAGCACAACACAAAGAAAGCTAGAGAGAAAAGGATAACATGCCAGATCTCAAAACACTTCACTTTTTTTTTTTTCTTTCTTTTTTTGCTTTTAACAAGCTCTATATACCAATGAGTGATTCTCCTGAAATGGGAGACCACACACTTGTGTCAAATAATGTTCAGCTTCAGCAATCAAACCAAGAGAGAAGTAGAACAAAGGAGAATGTGCAACAAAAGGAACAAACCAAAAAAAAAAAAAAGACAGGAAATGAAGGAAGGGCTAAGGGGGAGGAATGGGAGAGAATGTTTTTATTTTTGTTTTTAGAGGTTCTCTCTGTGAGTACCTTGCATTCTCTCTCTCTCTCTCTGGTGCCTTTTATAATGTGTTTAGTGTTTACCCTCCCAATGCCTAAGTTCTCTGTTAGTACTAAGTTCTGCAGTCACAACCACAAGTGTGCGGCTTATATAAAAAATGGGAAACGGATTGGTAAGGTAGAGTGGGAATATCAAAATATAAAAATATGGAAATCACACGATTTAAGAACGTTATAATCATTTGCCTTAGTTTTTTTCCCGGCATATGACATTTGATTTGCCTAATACTAAATTAATTGCACGTATTTTCTTTCTTTCGTTTTTTGTAACTATTTTAACTAATATATTAATATTTCTCTTCTCCTTTTCTTTCCTCGCCCCTCACCCTGGCCCACCTTATTTTATGAGAGTTATGTGAGTCAAAGCTTATGCACAACTATATATATTGTTATTGAATATAAAAACTTAATGAAAGACATTTACGTAAGAAAAAATTGTAACTATATTAGATTTAATTCTGATATATTCTTGATATCAAAGTTTTCTGTACTGTTAGTTAATCATTCATTGTCATATTATTAAAAAAACAAATTTTAATAATTATTTCAAAAGCCACTTGCTTTTAATGAAGTAATATATAATATATGATTGAATAATGATATAATATAATTATAAAGTCTAAAAATGTGATATAATTACAAAAGTTTTACTTTTATAATACTTTATTTTTATGATAGAAATATTAGATATTTTTTCTTTAAAGTGAAAATTTGGCTCTTCTAAAGTATAATTTCTCATTTTTTTATAGCCAAATCCCTAAAATTTTATATCTATCTCTATTTTGAATATAGTTCTCCCTCCCTCCCGAAAAAGTTTATTAAAAGACCATGATAAGATTAGACTTAAAAGGCCCATCTCTAAATTTGAAATCCTAGTCCTACATTTTATCATGCGAGTTCGGGCTTGCTTGACTCATTTTGCCACATCTAACTCTAGGTAAATGTAAGTACTTTTATAAGCACTCTTTGAGTCTTTCCCTGCCTTGGACTGAGGTACTATTCTCTCTCGTTACTCTAAGAGTAATTCTTGTAGTTATTTCTCATCTTCATTATTCATTTTTTTGAAATCTAATGATTTTAATGAGTAACTAATCTTAACTATTAGATTTAAAGAAAATGAATGGTGGGAATCAAAAGTAACTCTAAAAAAGTTATTCTTAAAATAAATTGATCCTCATTATTTCTCTAAAAAAAAGTCATATTAAAATATTTTTATATAATAAAGTATTTAATTTTACTATGGATATTACATTAAAGTTGGAGAAATAATAATAATAAGTGAAGTTATGTCGGGTTGCTACAGTGCCGGGGTGAAACACAATCCTAATAGCTTGCTTTCTTTCTGCCTTAGGATCCCGGAGCTGAAGTAACCCCCAAAACATATAATTTTTATTTATGAGAATTTTTTGTAAGCATTAATTCACATAATACAAAGCAACTGCACTGAGTAATGTTAGATTTTGATAAACATTTTAATAAATATTTATAAGAGAAAAATTAAAAAAAAAATAAACTTTTCGCATAGGTTAAAATTAATTTATGTATTTTATTTTTTAAAATTCAATCATTTAATTTTTTAAAAAGTAAAATATATAACTTAATTTTAATTTATTGGAAAATCTTAATTTTTCGTACCTCTTTATTTTTTTTTTCTTATAATTTTTTGTGGAAAAATTATTCATTGTATTTAACCCCACAAACACAAAAATAACCCTAAATCATGGTGCAATCTTCGTTCCTTATTATTGCGCAAGCTTTAGAAATGATGACACAAAGTGGGCATTTGAAGTTGAATGCATGGTTTTTTCCTCCCGCCCAAATTAACAATACACTGCATTAAGCCATTAACACACTATTGACTTTTACAAGTGAAAATTATGCAAAAAAAAATCATTTTTTTTATTTCAACCGACATATATAATAAGTTAATAACCTAACATATTTGATATTTGTACCTTTCTAGTTTTTAATCCGTAAATTGATTCAGATAGAGAGAAATAAAGTCTTCTAAAATCAGAAACACTTTTTGTTGTGGCGGTGTAAATAGCATGTCACTTTCGTGCCCTTAAATGTCTACCAACCAAACTCAACGAATGACGAATCTCTTTATGGTCAGCGGCATCATGCCCTTCCTTGAGTCCTTCCTAGTTCCTTCAGTTCCTTGAATTCTGTTAACAGCAGCCATTGCTTTTTATTTTTTTCTTTCCAAAACGAAAATCACGCAGTATCAAATGGGCATTAATTTGTTGAAAATTTTTATTTCTTTGGCACCTCGTGTGAAATTTGGAACTATTGAATCTGGCGTAAAGGCGAAAGAAACAAAAACGATTTGGTATTAGGCAATTTATTTAAGGAAAATTAACATCATTTCGCGATCTTTATATTTCATTAAAAATAAAGTGAACTTTGCATTTTAGGTTCTGTATTCGAATTGCAAATAATAATAAAAAAAAGGTGTTTGAATTAAAGTTGATGGTCATGTGGCACTCGAAAAGAAAAGGTCAATAATAATATGCTTTTACCAATTAAAATAAGCGAAAAGTGGGTGATAATGAGCCATAAAATATATGCTAATAATCAAGTCTACAAACATAGGCTAACTATCAATTTCGACAAATATACTAACAGGTTGATAAAAAAAATTGAATTATATATTGCGTACACATTAACTCGTCTTTACAAATATGAGACTTTAATTTTGGTTTGATGTTTTATACTTCCAGAAATTTGAGTTTTTCTTCCTGAATAAAAAATGTTACCAAAAAATATGAAAGAAATTGTGAGAGTGAATATGCCAGTTGAATAAGGTGTTATGAGAAAAAGTGAAACGGTAATTACAAGTATCCCCCAAGTGATTTTTTCTATACTATAGAGGTACAATTGCTAAGAACTTAATACATTATGATGTAATTGTTATGTCAACATACTTCAATATTGTGGGCCTTTTTATAGATCTTATTAGTAGTATAATGAAAGTTTGAAGAACTAAACGTAAGTTGTGTAATGTATCTTCTGTAAGAAACAAATTGTCATAAGGGAACCAGAGGGAATAATCAATACTATCAATAGTCACAAATCTCTCTAAATCTTCACCTAATACACTTTCCTTAGTCAAATAGATATATAATTTCTTTTAACTGATGGGTAAAATTAATTATTATTTTTCTTATTAACTTAAAGCTACATTCTGAATAATCTCTACTAACACATCATTAACTATAATTCATCTTAGACTAATATCCATAGCATTATCTTTTAGTTTTAAGTCTTTCTCATGCAGACAGACAGAGCATCATCTAAAAATAAAAGGATTTGATGATTTAATATGACGTTATATATTAATATATCTGTAGTTTCTTGTGTATTTTTTGTTGTTAAATGGTTGTGAGGAAATCGTAAGCTATACAATGAACCTTTTGTATAGAATAAGCTCGGGATTTTCAGGGGAAGGAGATAATCAACATAAATAGTCAAAAGTTTCTAATCTCCCACCTACTACTTATGCATTGACTAAATTAAAAATACATTTTTCAATAGATGGAAATACAAAATCATTATGATAAACTCAATTTAAAATTGTGAATCATCTCGATTATCCTTTCCACATTATTATCATTTTAGTTTCATGTCTCTGTCTTTAACAGCTAAACAGAGCGTCGGCATTTGTTTAGGGCACCATAAAAACACATGCATTCGTATTTTAATTCGTTTAAATTCTTGGTTAAATTCTGAAAAAAGCCAAACAAAGAACAAACAACAACTGTATGGTTGAAGGTAGTGTCTTTAACTTTCGTTTTCAAAGGCAGACTAAGAGAGATTCCCAATTTCTTTAATCTATTGTATATTAATTCTTTCTAGTCTCTAAAGGCATGATTAATAAAATTAATGACCAATTGATCAGCATTTTTATATTGTTTGTTTTGGAAAAAAAAAAAAATTCTTCTTTCTTCTAATAACAAAATGAGCAATGCATGCCTTTGGAGGATATGTACCAAATATTTCCATGGATACCTTGTGCTATTGGTCCATTTTTTATATAATACAATTTTCTTTATTGCCTATAAAAATTAAAAATGAGCAAGTGCAAGGACCAACCGTGTAGAATGCAGTCAATTATTTAATTTATTACAACTTTGGAGCAAAATCAGTCGTGTGGGCTCCTACTAATGTTATGTCGATGATGCCACAATACACCATACGTGGGGGTGATTGATGCTCCTTCTATTTTGTCTTGAAAACGTTTCATATGGTATTATGGTACACTATACAGTTGGGTTCGGTAACGATTGGTGGCAGAAGTTTCACATTCCTTGCAATATGCATGTGAATAGAGTGGGTGTGCCTTTCTTAGACTAGACATTGCACCTTCTTCATGACCCTTCTGCCCATTCTGCAGCATATCCTTCTTAGACTTGAATCCCAAGGTTGCCCACACGTCTTCGTCCTCACAGCATTGACTATCATCTACTACGTGTTAGTTTACTTGTCAATAATTCAAATAAAAAATAAAAAATAAAACCTTTTATGTTTTAAATTAATATATTAAATGTATAGTTCTTATTAAATATTTTTGTATTTCTTGATTTTTTAGCAAGTATGACCCTAGAAAACAAAAAATACTTTCTTAATTTTACTATTTATTAAGCACAACAAAAAGTGCACCATCAACACCAAAAAAGTGTTGGAGATCGGATAGTTAGCTCCAAGTTTCAAGTCCAAATTTCGTTGTTATCATTATATAGCAAAACAATCTAACCATGCTTGCATTGGTTCAAAGCTCAAAGACATTGTTGTGTTAAAAAAAAAACATTATTTTGTGGTGTAATATAATCAACTATTGTTGCCATGTTAGAATCAGTCTTGATTTTTTGATCCATAGGAGTCAGTTTTGATTTCATATATGATGCTTTTACAGCATGACAAATATTTTAGTTTACTCTGTATGCTGATGTATTTAATTTTGTATTGTGATAATAGTTTGTTTCCTATGTCAATATTTAATTGTTACAATTTTAATTTTATATAAAAAAAGTCGAGTAGTATGAGATAAAGAATAAGGATAAAACCTTATTATAGTTGGGCCAATATTCGCGAATAAGCTAATGGTTTTTTTTTTTTTTGGTACCAAACGATAATAGAAAGAACAATAAGAAAATGTTTCGAATTTAGTAAATTGCCAACACGAGGGGCATGTGGTCCTGTGAATATATGTGGAGTACTACAAGCTAGCTTGAGAAACAGTGAAAGGTCATGCAAACAGCTAAGCTAGATAAATTCTTTAGATACTTTATTAGTATAGTATAGCTTTTACAGGTTCATATTCTATCTCATTGCTTATCATTTTTGTGATGGTTGTTATTACTATTACCCATGCACGCTGACAGGCGCGCAATACTCCAATTACAGATGCACAGCTAATAATGTCCACACTGTAATGAAAGACTCGTTGACTATTGTCATATACGTATGCTCCACAGTGCTTATTTGTTAAAACTTTAAAGTTAAACTTGTTTCTCTGCTTTGGATCGATGATCCACCCATTCTATTTCTTCAAATGGGATATGTAATATCCTTCAACCAATCTGATAGCTTCTTTTTGCAACAAAAAGGAATCATATCTTATTATAAATTAAGGAAAATCGCTTTCATCCTTGACGCGTAGTGACAATTTATTCTTGATACTTTCCTTTCTTTAAGTAAAATATGCACTTCTTTAATTTAGAGTAATTACTCAACTCCACTCCTGTCAATTTATTACTTATTACATCTGCACATTATTTTTAAGAAGCTATATCAACATTTTTTAATTTTATATATTATCCTTACATTCCACTATTTTTATTTGTTTAAATAATTACTTGTCTTTCTTTAACTTTATATGCAGACTAGAAAAAAGTTCTGTTAAAAAAAATAAAATAAAATAAGCAAGTGTAAAATCACAAATTATAGTTGTCACAATAATAAATGATTCGAACTTACAAATATAATTTATTAAATTTTTAAGAGAATGAGGAAGGAGAGTTTTAATGAAAATTGTTAGAGAAAATTTTATCTTTCGTAATACTTTTATCTAATGCAAGTTGAATAAATTAGGTATCTAATATTATGTTCAAATACAAGTCTCAAACCTTGAAAAATACTAATTTCACCAACTGATAAGAAAAAAAAAATGTTAGCACAATCAATTTTAATTTCATCTGAGGTTAACCTAATCCCCTTTACTTTATTTTATTATTCATTTTTTGAGAAAGTATAAAATAGAGCCTATCCTATGTTTTTTCCCTCTAGATATCTTTTTTGGATTAATCCTATGCAAGGTACTATTTGATAATAAATATGGAAACTTTTCCTTAAAAAAAATTGAATCTTGGTTGATCATTTTATGGGAAGACTAATTTCTTCAGCTAGACCCAACCTTTATTGATACTTAATCCTTTGTTTGTTTTAGAAGAAAGAAAATAAAGAGAAAAACTTGAAATATAGAAAGGAAAAAAAATTGTTTCTAGAAATCAATTTTATTTTTTTAATTAAATAAAAATACTTCATTATCCATTTTTTTTTAAAATTCTTTTGGTTTCCTACAAGTATTTCCTTTGAAAACAATCTTATTTGAATCATAGTTAATTCTAAAAGTAGATATTTCTCTAGAAAAAAAATTGAATCTTGATTCATCACATGTTGAGAAACTATCTTCTTCCACTGTTTTTATTTTTTCTTGAACCGTGAGAATCGAAGACACTAGCCTCTTCCACTGTAAACTCAACACCCGTTAATTTATTTTTCTATTTTCTATATTCCCCCCTTTAATCGGAACAGATCATAAAAGAATTGTGAGCGTATATGCAGTTATGCACTACATATTAAAAGATTTAAGTATATATAAAAAAGATATTAAAAAATTATAACGTGTAACTTTCCATAGTGTAGTGTTAGTCTTCTTTCATTTAATGTTTATTTTTATTTTTCCGTCATAATGTTCAGTTAAGCTTTTAATATTTTTAATAAGGTCAACCTATTATTTATTTTAAGAAAACAATTAAACCATTTTTTCATAAATTGCCCCAATTATTTGTGCTATAACCAACTTTTCAAATAATTATTTTGATGCTACTATGATATCGTCATCAGATGCGACAGGAATATTCTTGGGCTGATATAATTATAAAATTATAAATATATAAAGAACATTAATACGAGTATATGATTCAATGATCCTGCACGATTCCGATTTGAACATAATTGTCTCCAATAAAAAATATTTATGATCTAGACAAAAAAAAAGTATACAACAATAATAAAATGTAATTTTAGTGAATAAATATATTTTGATTTTAAACTCTAATTTAGAAAAGTATTTACTAAGAGAGATCAATCTCTTCAATAAATTTTAATATATCGAGAAAATAGTTTTTGACTTTTGACTGAGAATATCTTAGATTTTATTTTACTGTTATAGGTATGAAATTTTTATTAATTTTATTGATAATTAATCTATGTTGACCCTTCTAACCACACATATTTTTCATTTATAAGACTTAAAACTCAATAATTTGTTTAAAAAATTTGAGTCAAATTTTACTTAGGCCAGCATAATATTTGTAGAATATCCTAGATTCACACACACACAAAAATCTAATTAGAAATACCATGTATTCACATACACACACAAAAAAAACTCTAATTACTAATTTAAAGATTATAATTAAAAAAATATTTTAATGATACCTTTTTAATTATTTTAATAACATGTTTTTTTTATTATGATATTCTCTCCGGTCCTAGATTTTTTTTTACACAAAATAAGAAAAGTTAGTAAATAAATGAAAAAATATAATAATTTTATAAAACTAACCTTATCATCGTTAATTCATTTATAGTCCTACTATTATTATTATTATTATAGACTAACTTGTTAGACCTAACAAGATTTTGAGAGGGCTAGAGGCGTGGTTTTTTTTATTTATTTATTTAAACAAGCTTTTAAAATAAAATAAAAAAAATTGACTATAGATGTTTAGGAATAGCATTCCAATTTTCAATAGAATTTCATGACCATATATATTAAAGACTTTGTCATGTCAAAATAAACACATTATAAATGAAATATCCGATAAAATTATTAAATAAAAACAGTATATAAATTATAAACAAGTTTGGTTAAATAAAATGTTGATATTAAGACTTACACCATAGGTGTCTATGAGTACATGATAAGAAGAAAAAAGAGAAAAGTTTTATTAAAAAAATACTTATTGTATCAAAAACACAAAATTCAACCAATATTTACTTTTTTAATTTAAACTATTGTTCTCTTTTAATTTATGTTTTATATATTTTTAAATAATTATAGATATTGGATAAAAAAATAATTATAGATATTTTAATTTCTTTCATATATCCATATAATATATGAATACTTATTAATTACTAGTTAAGTCCTATTCAGTAAAAAAAGACATTCAGTAAATAAAACTTAGTAAGGATTACTATTGCCTAAACATTTTAGTTAACAGTAGATCAGCACCATTGATTAACGTAAACAGCCACAACAACATGATTAATCAATCTTTGATTATGATTAGTGATCAACCTAATGGTAATGATTAAAACAGATAGTTTCCTCGATCGTCTCAGGCACCTAAGACATGAAAGAATAATTAACCAAATAAGTTGTATCAATTTGATCCATTCTAGTGGCTGAGATCATTGCCGTGATATCAATGCATTTTCGTAATACTTTTTTTCTAAAATATATTTTTCGTCTCTATAAAATTAAAAAATTTATTTTTGGTCCTGCAAATTTTTTTCATATGTTTTTAATCCTTGTAAAATTGAAATATACTATTGTTTAATCTAGAGTTAGGTTTGAATTAACCTAGTCTTGCTCTAAGTCAAACAATGATATATTTCAATTTTGAAGACACTAAAAACATACAAGAAATTTAAAGTTTTAAACACTTTTTTCAATGAATATTCAAACTTGAGTTCGTCGTATTATAAGAAATTAATTCCTTTCATTGGATCCAACTTGTTAGTACATAATTTAATGTTGAATGCAATAAAAAAAAAAATTTTGAAGATCTGGCCCTTTTGACACACTTTAACCCTTCGGCCGACGAGAACGATCCATCGAAGCATTTCATGTGCAGCTAGCTTTTTACCAGGTTTGTTACGACAACGATTCTGTTTCTTGAAAGCTCATGACTAATTGGAAGCTAGACATGTGGTTCAACACTTAATTTCAAATTAGTACGAAAGACAAATCAAATGTGATGTGTCGCAAACAACCAATTAAAAGAAAGCCGCGAAATCCTTTTCCATGGTTAAAAATTAATACAAAAACAAACCCTTTGTTAAACCTTAATAAAACTTTGTAAATTAAAGTGCCAGCTGCAATTCAATCATTAACCTTTCTAGCTGGTTCTGCAATCCAATCATTTTCAAGTGTGAAGCATTTTGCCCCGTTTAGCAATTTTCCATTCATGAACTTTAGTGGCAAGCACAAGATGACAGTACAACCGCATTGAAAATTCCGTAACATCTCGAAGCAAAGACCATAACCCCCAACAGGTCCATTTTATACTTCAAGTCTTGAAAACCGTTCAAACTTCAAAGTTCTTGAATCACAAGTTTTTTACGTTCAGTTCATGGTTGTGAACAAGACCCTTGATTAATGTATAATAGAAAGCTCACCTGAAACTGATTATTTAAATCCTAGGAACTTCAACAAATTCTAGATCCATTTAACCGGCTTTAACATTGATAGTTCTGCTATTCAATTTGTCATCTACTGCTCATACACTGTACACACCAAAACGTCCTTAATACGCGTGTACCTAAACCTAGTAACAAAGGGAACTTAATTAACGGGGAAAAAGAGGGGGAGGGTACGTGATATATAATATAACCCTACAAATGATATGCTTTCTATATTAGATAAAGTATTATTAATATAATTTAAAAGTCAACTAATTTATTATGCATAATAGTTTATGATGGAATAATAACAATTTTTACACTGACTCAGTGTATAGGTTATATTATTTACTCTAAAATTATTTCTTTATCTTATAGTGAGATCATTTTTTATTCGGTCCGAATGTAAAATTATTTTCCATGAAAAGTATATGTAGTCTGTATAAAAAACGAAGTCCAAATTTCTAGTTATGAAAAGGGAATAGTTTATTGCAAAATTATTGTATAGTTTTCAATACAATTATATTATTGTTTTTTGCTACAATTTTTTTAGTTGTTTGTTAGACTCTGTTTGAATAATGAATTTGGATGGATAATTTCTTATTGATGGAATTTTTGGTATGAGATCACATGTATATTTTATGAGAGGTAATTCTATTTAAGTTGGCTAAGACCAGTATGAGTGACAATTTTTTTTCCTGAATATTTAATGTAACTATATACTAAATATTCAAACTGAAAAACACTTTTGATGGATTTAACCTAATCAAATATCTATTTTTATTACTTTAATTTTTCTTAATTTAATTGATTGCCATTTGTTTCAAATTAAATTGATTTATAAACATAAATAGAATTCTAAAGGAATTCTAAGGTTTTAGGCGATTCAAATTAAATTAATTTTTAATCAACATAAAATTACCTATTATTTTCTAATTTTATATCTAAATTATTATTATAATATTCAAATAATTAAATCCATTAAAAGTAGGGTTAATTAAGTTTTTAGTCCCTAAACGTTTTCAAAATTCAACTTTTAGTCTCTAAACAAAAGTTTGACTTGTCAAGATCCTTTAACTTTTTAAAAATTCAATTTTTAATCCTTGAAGAACATTTTGACCGATCAAGGTTCCTAAACTTTTTAAAAAATCAGTTTATAGTCCCTAAAACTCCATTAAATAATTAAAAATAATAGGGTTCAAACTTTTGTTCAGAACTAAAATATGAATTTTTAAAAAGTTTAGACACTTTGATCGGTCAAACTTTTGTTTAAAAACTAAAATCTGAATTTTAAAAAAGTTGAGGGACCTTGACAAATCAAACTTTTGTTAAGAGACTAAAAAAATCAAATTTTAAAAAAGTTTAAGGACTAAAAACTTAATTAACTCTTAAAAGTATATTAATTGTATTTTCTATAACTATTTATTTCAAAATTATTTTAAGTATCCAATATTCTAATTATCTGTCATTTATCTTGTCTTTCCATCTCATTCTTTCGCTTTCCTTATCATTCTAAATTTCTATTTTTCACTTCTAATTTGTTATTATCCTCTTTCCCACATATCAGTCTTTACTCTTTCGTTTCATTTTTCTATTCATTCGAAGATAAGTGAATACTCGATCAAAGTGATTAAGTGAGTGCAGAAGTATTGAAGGCAATTGAAATGGTTTTCCAACTATAATTATTGATGGTCTTGATTTACCTTCAATATTCAAAATATTAAAAGAAATATTAACAAACAAAATTAAGACTCATTAGAATTTCAAATTATATTATAAGATTAGATATTTTCCAAATAAACACGTTAAAATATTGGCTTAATTGCAATTTTTATCCACAACTTTTTTATTTTTTGACGAATTTTATTCTCAACAAATTAATTTGGCACATTTTACCCCCACCTTCTACAATTTTACTGACGTGACATACTAAAATAATTATACTTTTTATCCAAAACTTTTTACTTTTTGACAAATTTTGCCATTAACTTTTTCACTTTTTAGCAAATTTTACTCATAACTTTTTATATTTTGGCGAATTTTACCTCTACTTTTTATGCTTATGTCAGCATGTCATGTCAGCAAAACAGTGGAAGGTAAAATGTGCAATTTTTTAAAAATTTTGAGGGTAAAATGCGCCAAATTAATTTATTAGGGATAAAATTCACCAAAAAATAAAAAGTTAGTGGTAAAAATTGTTATTAAGCCATTATTTGAGATTAACTATACTGTAAATTATATTAAATGAATTAATGACGATATCTATTGAGAAATGTTAATAATTACTTAATTACAAATTAAAATTTTGATAAGTAATTTTGTAACTCAAAAGATTAGAAGAATAAAACGAGATTTAAAGAGTTATATTTAACTTAAGTAAGCTTTAGATTTAAATATTGTTTGAGTTTAATTTCTACTTAACGTAAGTGTAAAAAAATTATATTATTAACCAATTGAACATCGTAATAAGTATAACTTTTAAAATAATTATTATAAAATGTTAATAAATTTATCAAATGTAACAATTTATGATGAGGATGACAATATAAAAATCATTTATATTATTGATGCATAAACTATAATGCACAAACTATTCTGTACCAAAAAACAAATAATGCATAAACTATTTACTCATACTGTTTAATTAAGATTCCAAAATTTTATACACAGTCCTTGTCGTGACTCACATGATTAAGTTAACGCATAATTGCACGAGAATCCATCGTATCTTAGTACTTGGATAGTTACGGGCTGTGAGTCCTTCCTATAGCAAGACAAAGTTTAAGCAATAGTTTCTAACTTTGAAAGTTCTCTTCATATAATCAGTGATGGACCGTTTTTGAGAACATTGCTTAAAACTGAAAGGTGACGGGGAAAAAAAACTTATGAAAATAGCTAGCAATAATTCTGGTTAGGAGTAACCTGAACTTCGAGTGTATTCAAATTGGTCAGCAAGAAATTAGAAAAACAATGTTATTTACACAATTATTATACTAATTTTAAATTATAAAAAAATACATGTTCTTTTTTTTGAAGAAAAAAAAAATACATGTTCTTAATAAACATTTAATTTATTTTTATTTTCCTAGCAAATAAAGGTGTAAACACGATATAACAATAGCAGCTGAGACTCAATGACTGTGCCGCCTAGACAAACCGTGTTGATTTAATTAACAAAAATGATGGTCCGGCAATTATTTTGAAGCCGAAGACCCAAAAGCCTGAAACTGAGCCCAATTAAACTACTACTGACTATCGCGGATGGTGGGCCATTTCTGATAAACGAGGGCCTTTGCTATTTACACACCCAGTTGTTAAATATACTCCCCCTTTCCTTTTTATTTTATTTTTATTATAAAAATACCCTTTATACCGATAATAAATGTGAAATTAAGGTATTATCATAATTTTCTTCATTACACACCTTAAGTTGGTGGACGGAGATTTCGAATGCTTAACTTGCAAAGTTGAAAATGAAACGGAGCACGTTTGAGCAACATAGCAAAAATGCCTATGAGTTGTGTATAATTAGGGGGGTGTATTATTTAATCTGTTAAGCATTGATGGATACTTCGTACATATTATGGTATAAAAAAAAATCTGTTAAGCATTTAAATTATTAATTGATACGTATAAAATCATCTTTAATAATGGAAGTATTCCTATCTTAGTTTCCACTTTCCATGTCCTTATACATGTACATATAATATCGGAAAAAATGTGTTATTGGTCCTTGTATTTTCAGTTAAATTAAGTTTTGGTTTTTGTACTTTTAAATTGATAAATTTATTCCTTTTAAATAATAATAATTGAGCACAATGTATGAATTTCAAATTAAAGGACAAGTACTAATATAGTATTGTAGCATTCTGCTACATAAATTTCCAACAGGAAGTAAAGGCTAGTAGAGTAGTAGTGTACGTATATTGGAACTTGTAGTTTAACTCGGGAAGGAGGATGCGATGGGTTTAACTCATCTTTGAATACATGAATATGAATATTTCCAAGAGGAAGAGAATAAGGCTAAGACGGGTAACGTTTGAGATTTCCAATATCAATTGAATAATGGGTTGAATATTCGTCATTCAATAGAAGAATATTGGAATACGATGAGCCCTGTTTCCACCGCTAGCACAAAGCAAGTAGTATAAATAATACTAATCGTTGTGTCATCAATCAAATCAATTATAAACACTTGAAATCTTCTTTGCGAGTATGGCAGGAAAGGACAAGGGTGTCAAGTCTAGTGACTCTGAAGAAGATGAATACGAAGCTAAGGACTCGGGAACTGATTTGGATCTTTCTTTGGAAAAGCTTAATCTTGGACCACGAAAGAAGCTGCTTGTTATGAACCTTAATGGGTTACTGTTGCACAGAGTTCATCTTCGTTGTAAGAAAGAAATCCCCAGGCGTCGTCGAGCTGATGGGGAATGTGGAAACTTTCTTGGTATGTAATTGCATGCACAAATTTAAACGTACCCAAAATTTTCACTTGTATTGTTTATTACAAGAGAAAATAGTTTATGTAATAATAGTGTAACAAATTTTTACACTAAACATGTATAGTAAGTTTAGGGTCTTTTACAATAAACATGAAAATTTTCATACTTACCATAATTTTATAATATTTTTACACTGTCATTTCTTAGAAATTACTAACATTTTATTACAAATCTTGAAGTTGTTTTTATTATCTTTAACAACAAATGTAACTATTCGGTGTTCTTTTAAAATTATTACGATGTAGTTTTCAAGAGGCCCTTTAGTGACGAATTTATGAAGTTCTGCCTGGAAAGATTTGAAGTTGGAATTTGGTCTTCTGCGATGGAGTAAGGGGCTCTTTCCATAGAGTTTTTTTTCGTTTTTTTTATATTTTTTAGAATATTTTTTTAATCTTAATATGTATCCGTGTATTAATGATACAATTTTTATTATGGAAACAGGCATAATATAGATGCTGCCTTAAATTATGCTATTGGGGCACTAAAAGAAAAACTGCTATTTGTTTGGGTAAGTAGCTTTTTTTTTTTTTTGTGTAAATTAATATACGATATGTGTATTGTTATTTTTGCTTATCGGTGGATCATAAATTTTCTAAGGATCAAGTTCGATGTACTGATTCTGGGTTCAAATCCAAAGAGAGTGCTAGAAAGCCTCTGTTTTTCAAGGACCTGAATGTAGTATGGGTAAATGTTAAGAAAGGAGGTCCTTTTTCTGCTTCAAATACTCTGTTGATTGATGACAAACCATACAAGGCCTTCTTGAATCCTGTAAGTAAAAGCTTTTTATATGCTTTAAGATTTTGAATTTGCATTTAGTTATTTTGTTTATTTTAAAATGCAGCCTAATACAGCAATATTCCCGGTGTCTTATAAGGTTGATAATGATGCTGATAAAGCATTAGGTGAGAAGATGTATTTTTCGTTACTTGTTTATTTTTTTTCTTTTTTTTTTCCCCCCCAATTTTATAGTGTATGTTATTGTGTTTGTAGATCCAAAGGGTGAGCTATGTTTGTTTCTCGAAGGTCTTGCTGAGGCGCGTGATGTGCAGTCTTACGTGAAGGATCATCCTTTTGGACAACCTGCAGTTACTTCATCTCATCCTGATTGGGAATTTTATTCTGAAGTGAAAGAATGTGTTATCAATAGGAAGGAGGAGGACACTGAAGAAGAATTTTATAGTAGTTATTACTGATTTGGAAGCAAAAGAGAAAACTGAGCATCTTATCTTCCTGTCTTTTTAGTGTTTTTATTTCGTTCCCATTTAAAATTATAGGCTTCGTTTGTGTGCTGACTGCTTATTCCTATAGTTGTTGTGGTTTTTTATTCGAATGAATTGAGATATTTTCCTTTTTCAGTATTTCTAGTTTAATTTATGTTTATTTTTTCCTTGTTTTGTGATTGTTGTCTTTAAAGTTTAAACAAAGTTAATTATTATTTACGTGGTTTCTTTTAATACATTTAACTCGATTTATTAGTGTTCTTTCACTAATTAAAATAGTTTTTAAACTGTAATTAGTTGAGAAGAGAAAATATTGATAGCAGCTAATTAAGAAAGTGGGGAGAGTGACATTCTTACCATTATTAATTTGAGAATTTAATGGTAATGTATTACAATATCAATGAAAAACTTTTATACTGAGGCAATAAGAAATTATTATTGATATATTTTTTGAATAATAATTGTAAAAGTTAACAAGTAATCTTTTTGAAAAGTTATTTTAGTTTCATTTTTATATAAATAAATATATTGTTTTTTTATCATTATTTTGCTGATCGATATATCATAAATTTGTTAAGGATTTAGATCGATGTACCGATTCTGGGTTTAAATCCATAGAGAGCTAAAAGGCCCTTGAGTTTCATGGAGCTGAATAAAGTCTGGGAAAGTGTCAAGAAAGGAGTGTTGGAAAAATTTGAAAATATTTTTATTATAATTTAAAATTTATAGGTAAAATATGTTTGTCTGAATTAGTTTTTCATAAATAATAACTACCAATTATCTTTTTTCTTTTTTCTTTTTTCTTATCTTCTCAATTCCTACTCTTTATGGAATTTATTTACTTGACTTGGTCAATTTCCTTTTCCTATACGTTAGAAACTGTTTTGCACGTTGAAGATATTTTGTTTTTATGTTTCTGTTGCTGCATTTCTTGGGCAGCATTTTAGTGGCTTTTGTTCTTATAAATATTTAACTTCCTGCTAAAAAAAAAATACTAGCATATACATGCACATAAAAGCTTTCTCTTTTACCATTGACCATTGTGGCATTTTCTTTTTAATGATAACACATTATGCCTTTCAATTTAGACTATTCTAAAACTCATCTTTTGAATTTAAAATGTATTTTAATCTAGACTACTCTAATTAAACTCATATTCTGAATTTAATTTGCTTTATTATTTGCTTTATTATTTGTTATTCACTGCTTGTTTTTATTCTGAAAAATTATTTGTTGTTGTGATCTTATGTCAAGTTTCTGCTTCTTTTGCTACTATTTATTATTTTCTAACAAGTTTGAACTGCAATGATCTTGTTTTTAAATGACTAATTTGTTAGGAAAGCAAGTGGAATGACAGACACAAATGATTTTACTACATTTTACATTAAAATTATTGAACACACTCTTTTCTTAGAAGTTTATTAAATATTACAAAAATTATGAATCTCACGTCTTATTAAATATTTTTTTCTTATAATTTTGTAGTTTTCAATTAATAAATAATAGAATGTATGTCAAAAA
This sequence comes from Pueraria montana var. lobata, assembly GCA_026413185.1. Classification (NCBI taxonomy): domain Eukaryota; kingdom Viridiplantae; phylum Streptophyta; class Magnoliopsida; order Fabales; family Fabaceae; genus Pueraria; species Pueraria montana. The sequence goes on from CM048650.1 coordinate 12,064,776, forward strand.
GAATATATTAGAGAGTGTGTTAACACACTTTAAAATAAAAAGAAGTTAACTTTCATTAAAGATTAAGTTTAAAGATTAAATTGAATATAATATATTTTTTTATATTGTTAGTCTTAATAAAGTATAAAAAAAAAAAGTAAACTTGTTTTGTAAGTCCAATGGATTCTTTATCATTCTCTATCAATTGTATATTGGCAACTGTTACATGTGCAGATATGTTATATAGACACAAATTACATTAATAAAACTCATAATGATGGACTAACGTGAGTGATGATTTGCACAGAACTTTTTTTTTGCTATTTATGTAAGTACGCAAACCAAAATGATGTTTTGTTCCTGAATAACACATGATTATTTTAATCTCTTTATCACTTCAAGCATGGTCGATACACAGAAAAATAATTAATTTTTAATCTAATTGTCACAAAATTAAATGAAAATCCTGTAAAGAGAGAAAACCATGACAAAGTAGTATTATTTATTAATAGGGAATGTGTATCTTTGTTTACATCCGAATATTTTATGTCAGATAAAACAACCAATTTAGATAAAGGAAATACAAATAAGAAAAAAGAGTGTTTCAAAACACTGGCAAACATTGTTCTGGAATATATCAACTGAAACTGCACCAATCAATAAAAAGTCATAGAAAACAAAATAACTAGTGTGCAATTTATTTTGGAAGAAAAACAACTTCCACATCTCACTAGTTTGATCCACTATTACAGATTTACAATTTAAGTAAAAGTTCAACATAAAAACCCACACTTAACAAGATTAATTAACATGAAAGTCGAAACAAACCAATCCACGATCATGGTTAATTAACTAGTTCACTTGCAAGCGAGGATCAACGTCAACTCTAGCAACCCCATGGTGCTCCTCAGCAACCTTGGAGACTTCAACTTCCCCAACAACCAACTCTGACGCGTCTTCTCCGTCGACGTAGTTGGGGTCTCCCTCGTCGATGGCGGCCGGCGCCGCCATGAGCTCGCTCTCCGCCATGTCAGCGGGTCCCTCCCACGTGAACTTGCCGCCGTGGCCGGACTTGGGCGGTGGGCGGGCGATGCTGATGCCGTCGGCGGGGTGGCGGTCCTGGCGCTGCACACCCTTGTTGATGAGCTTCTTCTTGACGTACTTGACGGTGTCGATGTTGTGAGTGTTGAGCTCTGTCTTCTCCACCCTCTTTCTCCCTTCCTCGTCGTGGCTCACCGCTCTGATCGTCACCTTCTCTTGTTTCTCGTCAATGGGCCTCATCCTTAATTATATACTCGTGCTTTTAATTTTTCTCTCCTTAATTAATTCTTCAGTGAGGTTGTTCCAATTAAGCTATCATGCCATGGACTACTAGTAAGTATCAAGTGCTTTTATAAGAGATTCGGTGTTTGTTATACTTGGTGACTAGAATGTACTGGAAGTGGAGGATATGTTCGAGCCTTCGAGCTCTCTCGGTTATGCTACAAGTCTCCGCCACGTGCTACAGCTCCAGGTTAACACGTGTGAGCTTGTAAGCTTGACAAGGTTAATATCTACACATTTTTTTTGGTCCTTTGCATCTTAAAATATCTAGCGCTGGATTGCCTTTTATTGCGCCGACTTGTCTAGGATTAGGATTAGGATTTTTGCAAGTTATTTAAGCCTTCAAATTTACCACTATAGATAGATACGTTTTTTTAACGCAACGATTCAATCAATAGTTTTGAATGATTAGCTAGGTTAATTAATCCCGCTGCAATGGAAAACCGCATGGGATTCTTATCGCCAACATGTCAACAGATTGGAAGGGGTATAGGATTTGTCTGGATAACTGACTTTTAATAACGGTATTTCTTTTTTCTTAATCAAAATCAGACAAAGCATGATGTAGCTTCTGTTGCATATTCTGAAGTGAAGGAATTGAAGACACCAGAAAGCACTTTCTTGTTCTAGAGGCAAAAGTTGCTTCAAAATTCACACGGTGAATACATCCTTCTATATGTTAGGACTTGGGAGAAATGATGTGCCTGAAGTACATAGTTATATGAGTACCCTAAAAAAATGTTTTGTGGATCAATTGGATGGGCCGTGTGTCACTCTTTAACTGTTTATAAGGTCCAATAGCAGCAAATAGTGAAATAATAAAAACCGAGAGCTCCACCGCTAGTGAAGACAAATCTCAAACATTGCTTAGAGTGCTTGCAGCATTATGGGTAGTGACCTCACTGTATAAAAGCGCAATTTTGAGATAGAGAGGGGTTATGAAATTTGAGGCAAAATTAGATACTACATTTTCCATCCACCGAAGATTTGCACCTTGGGAAAGTATTTTGGAACTTCGATACAACCATTATTTCTTCTCTTCTTCTCTTTCTTTTTTTCTTTCTATATGTTTTGCTAAATTCACTTAGGCTATGGAGGATGAAATCTATTGGAAATCTCTTTAATTGAACTCGATTATTCAATACAAGTTTCTTTTGTGCATTTGAATAATCTTTCTCTATACTTAATGTTTTCTCTCTAACTGATGGTTAGTAAATTGATTCTAAGTTGTATTTATAATAGGGAAATTGTAAATTCAATTGGACCTGAGATAGGTTGTCTTATTTAGATGATTCTAAAGATAGAACTTCATAAAATAGTGTTCTTTAGAATTTTTAAAATTAATGCTTGATTAAATATAGGTGTATCAAAGGGATTAGAACCCTAAGTTTAATTGAAAGGGCTTCAATTTAAGGAATTGATCTTAATCTAAATTAGCTAATTCGAACTTCAATATTTGTGAACAAACTTGTGTTGGATAGAGTTTGATTACATAAGGAAAATAGGAGATTCAAATTGAAATTTAGATGATTCCATTCACTATTCATCAACTAGTTAAAAAATGATCAAATTAATTAGTTATTAGTTAATCTTAGTTCTTACTTTTAATTTCATGTTTTACTATACACATTGGTTGGTTGCTACTGGTTCAAAAGTTAATGTATATGTTTTCAACCAAGGTTCAATATAAGTCTTTACATTTCTTTTATTTCTTTTATTTATCTTCCAAATCTTTTCAGCATTTAGTTCTTGAGTTCCTTCTTCTACTTTTCTTTATTTTCTTTTCGATTTATATTTCCAATTCTTACATTTTCGTTCATTAATTTGAATTTAGTTGCATTCATCCCTACTTTTATTTCATTCATTTTCTTTTCGAAGTTTAATTTCTTTTTGCATCTTTATTTTTTTATTTTTACAATTGTTCAACGTCAAGTTATTTAAGTTTCTTGCAAATATACATTTGGTTTGTTATTTAACATTTTGAAGCACTTTAAGTTTCTTCAACGTCATGTTAAATATTCTAGTATATGCCTCGAAGTTCTTCCTTCACTAATCTACCTGTTTGGTTAATTTGGCTGTAGAGCAGGAACTATCTTTGAAAGTATCAATTTCATCTTGTAATTTGGGACAGTGTTCGAAATCTTATTGTCAAGTTGACCATGTTCTTATTTCCTAGTTCTTAATAGGATTCTACGCTGTAAGAGAGACGTAAATACCATTGTTGCTTCTCCATGCATGGTTCTCACAAATATTGTTAGTAATATGTAGAATAAACTCAAATTAATTCTCTTACAACTTAACATACAAACTTGTAAAGAGAGTAATTCCAAAGCATTGTACCCTTTTGTACATTTTTATATATTGACCAATGAATTGTCCATGAAGCAAACCCCAAAGTCTATTGCGACGAAGGAAGTTGCAAAAGGAAAAAACAAACCATTACCATTAACCAGCCAACAGCGTTCCAATGCAGACAAGATTTTTTGTTCTCATCCATTCAGCAATGTGTACGTTACAGGCATTTACTCCTCCTTAAAATTCCCCAACTGTGACTGACAGAATGAGACGACGGAGAAGTTAAAGAAACGAAGAAAAAACACGCTCATACCAACTACAACAGCAACCAAACCCAACAAGTAACAACCCATTTGGTCCCACCTCGCAATTCTCTAAACTGGCCCCACAATGCACAAAAAACCTTTTTGAACTTGTTGGGTTACATTTTTTACTGTTCAAAAATCATGTTTTTTTCAACTATAAAAAAAAAATTTGTACATTAACAAAGATTGTTGTTTATTTTTTTAAAATTATATTATTGGTAGTATTTAAGCGTGTACTGTATATTGCATAAGATAAATATTTATATTAAATTAGTAGTATTTTTTAATATATAAATTATATTATAATTAAAATTTAAATATTTTAGATATATAAGTTATATTTTATATTTATAATAAACAATTTAAAGCCCTTCTTACACATTAAAAAAAAAAAGTCCTTCTAAAATATAACTTTTTTTTTAATATTTGATAGCTTTTTTAATGTGTAAGAAGGGTGTTTTTTAATGTGTAAGAAGGGCTTTAAATGTTGTTCAAATTCAAAATATTGTTCATGCAATGTTGTTTGTACAATAAATTATACTAATAACAAATCTTACAAGTAAGAAAGAAAAGTATGAGATATAATAAATGATGTAATGGAAAAAGATAGACATAGATACAAAAAATGTATACATCGGATGAACATTATTTTGAATATAAACATCTTCATTAAAAGCCTTTGCTTGAAACTACAAATTATTTCAGTCAAAAAAAAAAAAAAAGAAACTACAAAGTATTCGTAATTATTATGGACATCATTTAGTTCTCCACACTTACTTTATAAACATTAGACGTCTTTGATGTCAACTTATATTATTATTGTTAAGTATAGATTACTTTTTTTCAACATGAGTTTTTTTTTTTTTTAATATGAACATGAGTTTGTTGAAAACTACTACTTTTAAAATTAATCAATGTCATACTAAATCAAAACCACAAGGTTGACAAGGTAAGCTAAAAGGGCCAAAGAGGAACAGTGGCATCTCCGCATCCAGCGTGAGACACACTCAAATGAAGGAGCAATTACCAAACCCAATCAACCCCAACCCTGAACTGTCAACGTAATATCCACGTTCCCCCGAAACCCCACATACCTCGTTTTGACCGAATTCTCTTTCTCTTTCTCTTTATCCTCTTTATCCTGTTCCCCCCACATCACTCACTCCTCACTCCTCCGTTACCGTTTCAGCTTTGTCAATCCATTCCTGGGATGCCTCTATCCTTCTCCTTCAACTCAATGCCACTCCACGGTATGTTGTTGTTTCTCTTTTCTCTCTCTATCATGTTTTGTTTCGTGTCTTACTAGGTAGCTCTTTCTTGTCCTTGGTTTTGGTTGGTTAGAAACATGGTGAATGACAACAAAAGAGACAAACATTTTGAATTTTGAAAAGTGAGTTTTGGGCCCTTGAAGGTAGGCTCATGTCTTCTCTCAAGTGAGTTTGAATTAGTCTATATTGACCTCATGGTTTTGGCTTATTCATGACCAAGACGACAATTGGGGCTTAGGGTTTTTTTTTTTTTTTTACTTTCTATTTTCATTTTTCATAATTATGCAATTATTACTGTCTTAATCCATGATTTGGTATATCTGGTGTGTGTGTTTTGACTTTCGAATTTTTATTAGTGGGTTTGGTTGCATACAGGATTCTGAGTGTGCATTAGGATTGTTGATTAGGTGAATTCATTGGATTGGGGAATTTAGTGTCAATGGGGGGTGAAACAGTGAACGTGTCATGGTTCAGTGTTTTGTGGCCAGTCTCTCGCAGGAGTGCATCAGATAACAAGGCAGTAGTTGGAGTTTTGTCATTAGAAGTTGCAGGGTTGATGTTGAAGGTGGTTAATTTATGGCAATCTTTGAGTGACGTGGAGGTATTGAGTCTGAGGGAGGGGATAGTGAACTCAGTTGGAGTCAAAACGCTGGTGTCTGACGATGATGATTACTTGATGGAACTTGCATTGAACGAGATACTTGATAACTTTCAATCTCTGGCACGGTCTGTGGCTAGGTTGGGTAAGAAGTGCGTGGATCCAGTTTATCATCGTTTTGAACATTTTGTTCATAACCCGGCTCAGAATTATTTCCAATGGTCTGGGTGGGAGTATAGGTGGAAAAAGATGGAGAGGAAAGTGAGGAAAATGGAAAAATTTGTTGCCGCTATGACACAGTTTTGCCAAGAGGTTGAGGTGCTAGCAGAGGTTGAACAGACTTTCAGGAGAATGCAGGCAAATCCAGAATTGCATAAGGTGAAATTGCTTGAGTTTCAGAAGAAGGTCGTGTTGCAGCGCCAGGAGGTGAGGAATCTGAGAGACATGTCTCCATGGAATAGAAGCTATGATTATGTTGTCCGGTTGTTGGCAAGATCACTTTTTACAATCCTGGAGAGGATCATACTTGTCTTTGCAAATAATCACCCACCAACTGTTCAAGAACAGAATGATTATCAGCATATGAATGCTAACAATCTTCTACGAAGTCATTCCTTTTCTGTTATGCATTCTTCTGTTCATCCTTCAGAGAATCATCTCTATGGCTTCAATTCAGGACCTGTTGGTGGGAGGCCAGTATCAAAATCAGGCTTTTTAGTTGACAAGGGCAGAAGAAAAAAGAAACAACAGCAAGCTCTTCACGAACCAGCTTTATTCAGAAAGAACCTGCATTCAGAAAGCAAGGAGTTAGGACATATTGTGGCCTTCAAAGGTTGTATGTCTGCTGCAAACAGTTCTCCTGTCATACAGAGCTGTATGCAGACAAATGGTGGTTCCATGAGGTTGACTGATTATCATTTGAAATCTATTGATAAAATGAAAACAGTGGATAAGTTATCTCTCTCCAACAGAATTAGAATATATTCTAAATTATCCATCAAAAACCGGTTAAAGCCAGCTTCGCTTACCCTTGGTGATGCGGCTCTAGCCCTACATTATGCAAATATGATTGTTTTGATTGAGAGGATGGTGTCATCACCTCACCTGGTTGATCTTGCAACAAGAGATGATCTGTACAATATGCTTCCAACTACTGTAAGAACTGCTCTAAGGGCTAAGCTTAAGCGCCATGCGAAAAGTAAATCATCCTCCAATGGTCATGGTGCAAACCTTGCTGCCGAATGGAGTCCGGTGCTTGCACAGATATTGGAATGGTTGGCTCCTCTGGCACATAACATGATAAGCTGGCATTCTGAAAGAAATTTTGAGAAGGAGCACTCAATTTGGAACGCAAATGTTTTACTTGTTCAAACTCTTTACTTTGCAAATCAAGCAAAAACTGAGGCTGCAATAGTTGATCTTCTTGTAGGTCTCAACTATGTGTGCAGGATTGATACAAAAGTTGGCACAAGAGATACAGTGGATTGTGCTAGCACTAGATCTTTTAATGGTGTTCGTTTGAGAAAGAATGGAATGTACAATGAATTTTTATAAACTATGAGTCTATGACGTTGACACTTGACAACGTGTGAAGGTTAATGTCGTCAGCGCTGTATAGCTTTCATTTTCAAATGGGAGGCTTTACCGAATAGTGGCTTTATTTTTAGTAAGTTGATTCTATTCTTGGGCTAGTGACATTTGATCGAATCAATTAAGGTATTCATTCACATTAGATAATTTGTTCAAAATACATAGAGTAGTATATTTTTTTTTTCTTTGGCAAATTTATGATATAAAAAATAATATATGACTTTTTACTCAATTGTCTTGGTTAATGCAGTGTTTAAAATAATGCAGTTTTTGAAAGACAAATAACATTCATCAAAAGGAAGTTTCTGTGTTATTTTCCTTAAGCATAACGTTTCAGTTTTCCATTGTCATCGAACAAATGATCGAGCTCTGGGGTTTTGATTGGTCTTCGATAGCCGTTGCATTATTGTCTAAGTACTGGTTTGATTTTTTTTTTTTTTTTTAATCAAAGACATACATTAACAAACCTAAAAATTTCTAGAAAAAGAAATGCAAGCAACGTCAGCCATCAATTAATAATAAAACTAAAAGGAAAAATTAAAAGAAAGACCAAATTTTGCAAACGCATCTGCATCTTATTTTGCTTCCTGAAATACATGATTCCAATTTCCAACTTATAACATGGATGAACCTGGTATTGCTTTATTATGCCTCTTTTTCTGCTGCTTCCGTCTATCAAACTTCCCACACTGATGACTAAACTCCCTTCCCTTGGTAGCCGAAGATCATAAGATCAAATTTAACCGTGAAACGATGCATTTCTCTCTCTCTCTCTCTGATGGTCTCTGTTAAAAATAATGAAAAATATATTAGAGCCATTTTTTTAACAAAGAAAAATTATTTCTTTAAGCAATAGAAGTTTCACGTGATTTTTTTTTTTTTGAAAAATCGAGATAAATAATTAATAAGAAAGGTGCGTTAAACTTCTTCTGAATTTCCTTTTCCTTTATTTTGCATAATTAAGCATTGTAATTTTCTTTTCCTGATACCATCAAAAGAGGATAAGCATGATGATGTTCTGGGGTGAATATATTTGATGGTTACTTAATTTTTGTAAAAATAGTACAGGTCTTGTTAACTAGAATCTTCAATGAATTAATAAAGAGAATTTTTTTATTAAATTAACACTAAGGTTGTACTGCAAATCATGGTGAGAGTGTTTTTCTTTTTTAAAATAAAAAAAATATTATGCACTGACAGTTGACTTTTATAGCAATTATCTTAAAGGTCATACTAATCATGATTTGTGATTAGATGACAATGTAAAACTATTTTACACCGTAGTTCATAACCATTAAACTCATTTATTTTTTAACGAAGTTTTATTCACGAATGAAATGTTGGTAACTTTAAAATCGATTTTCACAAGGAAGTTTAATAACTTTACAATTAATTCTAATGAAAAAGTTTTATTTACATCTACGAAGGTAGAAATTTTTATTCCCACATAATTACAAATTAACACTCTCAAAACTCAAAAGTTTATTAAGCCAAAAAATGTATTCTCTTTTATCAAACATGAAAAACTCGTGTTTTATGAGGATCTTTCTACTATGATGGTTGAGTCTTTAGTTATGACCAAGTTAGGGAGTGAGTGTTGATATTTTCTTTTTTAGGTATTTATATTATTTAATGGGTACACTTGGAGTTTCACACATCACCCTTTTTGGGATACTTTATTTCCTGATGATGTAGGTCTAGAGAATTTTTTTTTCTCTTGACTATTTATGTATGGACTTGTTTTTGTAATTGAGACATTTGGTGGGTGTTAGCTTTATTTGAAAAATGTGAAAAATTTACTCTTTTTTTCATAAAGCAATTTAATTAAGAACTTCAAATTAAAAACTAAAACATCGAATATGTTACAAAGTTGTCTAGTAACGATAGTGAATTGTTACATACCTTGCCAACCAATGGCATATCATCTATGGGAGATATTTATGACATTCTTTCCTATTTTATATACTTTGAACCTACCACATGTTGCAACATTTTGGATAAGCCCCCAAGTCCTTCAGTCTCCAATAGAAACAGAAAAGGGGTAAGGGGGTCACTCTCTGTTAGCCTTCTATGAATGTGAATTTCATTAGAATAATTGACCATTGAAAATACATGCCCGCATCCAACTCCTTCATTTATTTCTAAATCGAAATCTACTTAACATATAATCAAGAAACTCGTAACTCACCGAAACATACACCTTCTCAAAATCAACTTTTAATATAAGGTAACCCTTTTCCAATCCTTTTTCTATGATCCACCACATCATGTTCAGCAAAAAAAAAATCCCCCACTTCATTTATGACCACAATACCATTTGAGATATGCCTATTTGCTATGAAAGAGGAATCCATAACCACCCCAACCTCGCGGATAAAACTTTTGCAATAATTTTATATAGATATCCTGGAAGATAAATAAGACGGTAGTCTCCCACTAACAATATGATTTAGGAACGAGTGTTACAAATTATGACATAAAGCTCTTTGGGATTTTTACATTCAAATGAACTCATCATTGTATAAACATCTTGTTTCATTAGGTCCCAAAAAAACTTAGTAAAATTGAAATTAAATCCATCATGACCAGGACTTTCGTTCCCATCACACTTATGAATAATTTCACACTTTAGACACTGATGGAAAGCATACCATCAAGAGTAGCTCTCCTCCGATATGATTATGTATATAGAGTTCAGAAGGCGAGGATTTAAAAATACATTTTATCAAAATAAAAATTATACATAATTGTCTTATCAGTGTTCTTGATGATGTGATAAGTTAATGAGTTATCAACGTCGTTGTTACGTTATCATTTAACGTTGTTATTTGACAATAAGGACTAAGAAAAATTAAAAGACTAAAATTAAAACAAAAATCTTTAAAAGACTAAAATTCAAAAAAAAAAACTCCTATTTTATAATAATCAAAAGGTTATTTAAGCCATAATAATTTTACAACATTATTTTTTTTTTTTTTAAATTCATTGCATGTAGTGCTATTAAATGGACCTGGCTCAACGAGCTGACCTATTAGGTTAGGCCAAAGAAAATGTTACCTAAACAGAAACAGGCCAATATGGGCCAGCCCAATGGGCCTGACAGGCCAGGCCGGACTAAAAAATTATAAGCCCAAATTCAACCAGGCCTATTTTTGTCTAGTATTATTTAATTTTTTTATTTTTCCCCCTATAAATTTAGATCTAGAAAAAAGTAAAATAAGTCAATTTGGATCGGCCTAAGGAGCCAATAGGTTAGGATGAACCACAAAAGTGTAGTCCATATAGAATATGAACTGGTCCAGCCCAGCACATTTTTTATGCTTGACTCGACGGGCCAGGTTGGACTAGACCGCCCGTTTGATAGCTCTAGTCAAATGATTCGTCTTATCTCATATAATCTGAAAGGGATCTAAAGAGCCAGGTCAAAGGTTTTCGAGGAGATTCCATTTCCAACCCGACGTTGGTTTTTTTTTTTTTCTTTTTTCTTTTTTAAGACATTGGTTGTCTTTATTCTGACTTCATTTGGATCTTTTATTTTAACATAGACCAGTCTTGGGTTCTTCGAATAGCAATTATACTATATTTTTTGGTGCACGTTTAGTTTAACTTGAAATTTTAGAATTTTTTAATAAAATTATTTCTAAGCTATTTTAAACATAGAACATGAGAATAATAAACTAATTAATGCACTTAATAATTATTTCTTATAAGAAAAGTTAATTTTCGCCCAAATAAATTTAGCCTAAAAAAATCTGATTAAGCGCACGATAACATATTAATATGTAGCAATATTTTTAACTGTAAATTAGATTATGACAAAGTTTAGATAACATTTAATATCTCAGGAAATTTGATGTTTTTCTTAATTGAAATTAATAGTTTACCTTAATAAATTCAGTTAATTTTAGTTATCAAGATAAAAACAATAATTATTGAAATAAAATGGTAATTTCATTAGAAAATAATATCAACACTATTTGTAATATTATATTTAAGTTTTATTCGTCAACCTACATGTTTTAACATTTTCTGGGGTGATATTTAAAAATATTTAAAAAATTTGGTGTTTATTTTACTTAATTTGACTAAGGCTCTTGTAGTAAATTTAAAATTCAATTAAACCACGTCTCAAGGCAACGGGTATAATAGTTCCAGAAAATGGCATCTCCTCACCCTGCCCCAAAATAAAATAGAAGTTGTTTGGTATATATATGCTGTGATAGGTTTTAAGCATATTCCCTTTGTTCCCCAGAGAAGATTCTCAAGACCTTTCATGGCGTTTTTCGAGCTCTGTTTGAAATTTTCGCTTTCTTTTGTGAAGGTAAGTTTCATTCTTTCTAGAATATTGATACAAAAATTCTATTAAAAAAATTATCCAACAAAAGAGAGAATAATAAAAAAATAGAAAATGCATATAAAATGGTTAATATAATAAAGAAAGAATAAGTGTATGATTAATGTTATTTATCTATCTATATATTATATAAAACACAGTTACTGACTAGGATTGGTAGTCCATGTGTCACATTCTGGTGACATTTATATATTTTGTGTATCTAATTATATAATAATTAATTGATTTAATAAATTTAATAATTATTTTATTTTATAATCATACTAATTATAATGATTTAATAATTAATATTTCTCTTTCCAGATTTAAATAAATAAATTTTAAATTAATATGTCCTGATCAACTTTATATTTTTAAATAATATCGTGAGGTCAAATTTTAAAATCATATTTTGAGTGTTTGATAATCTGCAATAATATATTAATATTTTAATTAGATGAGGGATCCACTTATGAGTAAGTATAAGATACTTACTTTTTCATCCTCACCATTATTTTCTTGAAATCTAATGGTTAAGATTAGTTACTCTTTACAACCATTAGATTTTAAGAAAATGAATGGTGAGAATGAAGAGTAAGTTTACTGATATTGATTCATTCGATTTTTGTAATAATATTTCTACTTTATTGATTGCAATTAAATGGTAATAAAAATTTTGTAAAAAAAAATCTTTCCTTAATATTAGATTATGTTTATATTTCATAACTGATAAATGAATATTGTTATTAACTGATTTATACAATTGAGTTAATATTACAATTATATCAATATGATTATATGATTACTTTATGTAATTAATTAATATGGTTAATATGGTTATAAAAGCAGTGAGGCTAGGAGGGATGGGTCATGAAATACTTGCAGAGACAATTATTGTAATTTTGACTGGCGTTCATGATAGAGTCATGATAGTGGTTTGATGGAGTTGTAGTATTTTTTTAATGTTTTTTTCTTTGTTTTTCTTCTCTTTTTTTATTCATATTTCTCTTTTTTTTTCTTAGGCTTATCGTTTGGTCTTTGGTTGTAAGTGTTGACATTGATCCTATTGCAGACCTTTTGTGGTGTTGATGATAGAGCCATGGTGGTGATTCGATGGAGTTTTAGTGTTTTTTTTTTCATTCATTATGTTTTCTCCTTTGTTTTCTTCTTTTTTTTTTATTCCTGTTTCTCTTTTTTTCTTATTCCTGTTTCTCTTTTTTTCTTCTTAGACTTACAGTTTAGTCTTTGGTTGTAATTAAGTGTTGACATTAACCCTATTGGGGATTTGGGAAAGTTTTTTTTAATATAAAAAAATTATTTTAACAAATCAACTAATAATAATAATAATAATAATAATAATAATAATAATAATATACAAAGTAAAATGTTCTTAAATAGAAAAGTTATAGATGTCAATCTAAAAAACAACATTTAGAATCTTATCCCACATGACAATACTACAATGTTTCCTACTCTCTTTTTTGCTTATGTATAATTTTCCGATTCATTTTTATACAAATCGATTAATGAACAATTATGTGCACACGAATCAATTATGGACAATTATGACACACAAATATATATATATATATATATATATATATATATATTTATTATCATACTATTTATTTAATTCTTACACATGTTGTCAATTTCAAATAATTTAATAGCATTTTATTGGACCAAATTTAAAATAGATGATTAATTAATAATTAACAATTAATTTGACCTAAATATGAAATTGTCATTTATTTGAATTGAATTTGACCAAAAAATTCATTGAATTTTCTTATAAATATCATTTGAAATAAAAATAAATTATTATTTTTTCTTCAAATTCACTCAAAATTAATGTCTGTGTCCAATTATAATAACTATGATAATTATAACCGTATATATTCTAATTTGAATGAATTAAATAAAAAAAAGTAATAGAACTATGTCTTAAGATTAATTTAAAATTTCTGTCCAAAAAAAAAAGATTAATTTAAAATGGGCAATTATGAATATGATACACAAAATCAAAGAATTTGTTATTATATATATATATTTTTTTTGCTTAATATGTTGTTATATTATTATATTAATTTCAATATAAATATATATTTTTCCTTTATAATATCTTCTCACTCAAATTCATTGAAGACTTTTTTTTATTTAAGTGAATTTGAATTTTTCACCTGATTAATTTAGATTCAATTAAATTATAACATATTAAAATTAATTCATATGTTTGTTTTATATCTATATTTCAAATTTAAATTTATTTTTAAATTGATTTATATATTAGTTATATTTTTAAATACTTTTTTCAAATATCATCACCTACGTATCTGAAAAAATTAAAATAAATTAAACATTAATGATAATAAATATAAAGGGGACAATACTACTTATTTATTATTAAATTAATGTTACATATCTTAAAGAAATAATAAAATGAAATATAAATTGTCAAATAAAGATTAACATATTACATATATTTATGTGGTTGATTTGAATTTGTGACAATAGATGGATGTGATTCTCAATTATCTTTTTACACATGTACCAAAAAAAATTTGATCATTTATTTATATTATTTAATACATGAAAAGACGATAGTTTTTTAAATAACTTTTAATAAAAATGTTAAATTGTTGTTTATCAAAAAATATTAAATTGATATTTTTAATTTTTAAGTTTAATTATAATTTGTCTTTCAAAATATTAGAAAATGTCTCTCCCAAACATAAAATATTACAATATCGTATCAAATTTAATACAAATGAATTGATATATAACATTGCACTTATTTATAATCATTTAAATATGTGTTCTTAAATTTATATTGTTTCATTCTTCGCTTAATTTTGTTCCTAATATTTTTACAGGATGTTAAATTAATGAAATTCATAAAAAATATTTTAATAGAACAATATGTTAGTTATTTTAGTTATTATTAACTTTCTTATTAGTTTCATCTTATGTTTGTTATATAGTTTTATTTGTCTATATATAGAAAAAATTTTACTTCAAGAAAGTGGCATTTTGAAATTTAAATTTATAGTTATATAATTTTTTTTTTAATGAGTTGTATTGTAAAATAAAAATATTTAATTATCTTTTATTAATGAATAAGTTTCTTATTGCGAAAATTTGAATTAGTTTTAGATCTTTTTTAAGTAATATAACAAATTAATAGCATTGTCAATATACTTTATACATACAAAAAATTCATTCCTTCATCGATAAACCCGTGCATCGTACGGATACTATCTAGTAAAAGAATATATGACATTATTATATGAATAAATGATATCTTCTTTTCTGTAAAAAAAAAAATGATATCTTCTTATGGAATGCAAGTAATTAAGAATTATTTGACGGGAAATACTGTGAAATAGTAGATAAATTAATATGAGTAATTAATTTTTATATTACCGTGTACGTGAATTTCGATGATTTGAATTTTCGATTGTGTAAACATTGTGTATCTAACATTATCTCATCGAATGTCGATCAAGTCAAATAACTCATTTATCTTATCAAAATAAAGACAAAACCATTTGCCCTTTTTTTTTTTTTTTGTTCCTTAACGAATTCCCATCACCACTTATAAAAATTACTCCCTCCATTCCAAAATGATTATCGTTCTAGGTTATTAGAGATATTAGTGAAAAAAAGTAATTAATATTGTATTGAAAAGTCAAATACGACATTCATTTTGAAACAATTTTTTTTTTCAAATACAACACTCATTTTGGGACTGATGGAGTTTCTTTTATGCTTTTAGAAGTCAATTTTTTCTTTTTCAACAACTACCTTTGGGACAAATTTTTTCTCTGAAACTTATTGACACTTATTTCTAAATATGACATTTATTGGAATAGTTTTTTTTTTTTTAAATACAACACTTATTTTGATATGGAAATAATATTTTTATTGGTGTTTATATTTTAACTACTATTTATTTCTTATATATTATTTCTCTCAAACAAATAGTAGTTAAATTTATGATATTATTAATTAAAATTAACTAAAATAATTATTTTTATTGATGTTGATATTTAAAAAAAAATGATTAATAAACATTCATATGTTATTTAACATTTAGAGAGATAAAGAGATAAAAAAAAATAAGGTGTATGTATGATAAATATTATAATATAATAAGAGTAGAGAGATAAAGAGAAATATAAGTGTTGATGAGTTTAAAATGAAAAGATGTCCATATATATATATCCTACTCGATATTTTATTCTCCAAACTTTACAAATGCACCATCAACAAGCGTATTCACAACCCTCCCTGGCATGGAGGAAATCTTTATTTCCACAAAAAAGTGGTGATAATTTTGGTTCTAATAAAACAAATTGATCCGTACATATTAAATATTGATTCACGAGGAAGGCACAATTAACTTTGGCACCGCGAGCAAGGGTTCAAACTTCCGCATGGTTATGCCGAGCTTGTCCCTCATGTCCATGGTGGACGGCGTGACGTGGCTGTCAAGTTCCCAATCGAACCGATGAAGCAACGATCCAAGCACCAAGTGAAGCACTCTATGCGCCAACGGCACACCCGCACACATTCTCCTTCCAGCCCCGAACGGAATCAGCTCAAAGTGATGCCCCTTGTAATCAATATTACCCTTGTTGCCATCACAAAGACAAAACCTCTCTGGCTTGAACGCCAATGGTTCATCCCACGCGCTGGGGTCTCTCCCAATCGCCCACGCGTTCACGAAAACCTGCGTGTCTTTGGGTATGTAGTATCCCATGAACTCTGTGTCCTCCGTGGCCTTGCGAGGGACAAGTAACGGAATCGGAGGATGTAAGCGAAGTGTTTCCTTAACCACGCCTTGCAGGTAGGGAAGCTTCTCTATGTCACTCTCCTCAAGTTCTCTTCCGGACCCCACCACCGTACTCAGCTCATTTTTCACCTTCATCAGACACTCCCGGTTGCACAGAAGCTCCGTCATGGCCCACTCGATTGTGCTACTCGTTGTTTCTGACCCGGCCAAGAACATTTCCTGTCCACATCATTGTATGATAAGTACTACATACATATGATGACAAAATTCTATTAATAATAAGTTGCAACAAGTTTGACTAAACAACCCATTAGGTTCTGTTGGTGGTAGAGTTAAGTTTGAGTAGTTTTAATGGGAATCTTAGGTTCAAATTCAATTATCTATACAATAAAAGAAGTTTGACTAAACAACATGGTTGTAATGCATAATTTGGAGTGTGACATTGATTATACATTTTTAATAGTTTATCTCTTTTTTTATTTACATTTACTACCCAAATTTTTCTTTCAATCATACCAAACTATATTATTTTAAAGGTTAAATAAGTTAATAGCTGTCAAATTATTTATTTTGAGTTTTAGTTCCTCTAAACAATTTTATTTATTTTTAGTTTTTTTCTTTTAATAACTAGTTCTCCAAAGAGACTAAAAATGGGTAATAAAAAAGACAAAAATTTAATCTCATAAAGACTAACTGTGTGAGTAATAAAGATAAACGAAAGGCTAAAAATATAAAAAAAAATTAAAGAAACTAAAACTCAAATTAAAGTTTAATAAGGACTAAAGAATTATTTAACCCATATTTTTATCTCTATGTCATTAAATATATTATCAAAGATTTAATTTCTCACTATATTTAACAAAATAGACTTTGTCTATATATTTTAATTTACCTTATTTCTATTTTTAAGTTAAATTTTAATATTTTTTAAATGATCATTAATTAAAAATAATTTTATATCACAGTTGAAATTATTTATTATAAATAGTAAATATAATTATATATTTAAAATATTTATTTACTACAAATTTTAATTATATAAAAATAAATATTTATCTCATACAATGCATATTACACTGTAAATACATCATTATTAAACTCTTAAAATAATAATTTATTTAATAATTTTTTTATCAAATGAAAACTTATTAAAACAAATTTAAAATAAAAAAAAAAACTTTCCTATAAACTTTGAACACAGGAGGAATGTGTTTGGAATGAATGAGTATGTACCAATATGAAAATGTTGAGATCTTTATCTGAAACGTTGAGTGCTTCTTGACGGTTGGTGTTCTGAAAGTCAATCAATACATCCAAGAAGTCCCTTGACTTGTTGTGACGCTGCTGTTGCTGTTCCAAACGCTGTTTGACGAACCTGGAAGCGATTCCGAGAGCCTTCCCCATGTCCCTATCCATCTTCCTCCTCAGACCCTGCGGGTCCAGCCACCTCAACCACGGGAACAGGTCGGTGACGTTAGCGTGCCCGGTCCACTCCATCAGCCCTATCATCGCACCAAAAAACTCCGACCCCTCTTCCGACTCCGGGTCGAACAGGTCCCGCGACAGCATCAGGTTCCCGAACAAGTTAAACGTCATCAGGAAAACTAAACGCGCCACGTGGACCCCGCGACCCGGTTCTAACTTGCTCGCTTCCGTCGTCACCCAACCGATCATGTCGTTTAGGCATTTTCGCCGCACCGATGCGGTGTCGTTTATGCGTTTTGTGACGAGCATGTCGACTGTGACGAGGCGCCGCATGAGGCGCCAGTAGGGGCCGTAAGGGGCTAGGGCTAAGGATGACTTGTCGTAGTTGTGGACGCGCATGGTTTCCGTTATGGTTCGGTCCGCGAAGGTGTGGTCGTGGTGCTTGAAGAACACCGTGGCGGCTTCGGCGGAGAGAATCGCCATCGTGTTCATGGCGCCGATTTTGAGCCATACCACGGGGCCGTATTTGTCCCTTAGATCGGTGAGGGTGCGGTGAGGCATCTCTCCCAGCTGGAACATGTTTCCGAAGACGGGCCATCCCGGTGGTCCCGGCGGAAGACGGCGGTTTTTGCGGCGGCGGAGGAGGAACAAAAGGAGTGGGAGAGACAGGAGTAGGAGAAAGAGTGCAGGATGTTCTGAAGTCGATGCCATGATTTGATTTCTGGGAACCAAGTTGTCTAATTAATGGGTTGTTGGAAATTTTGTGCTGTCTGGCATCACTAGCTACCTCAGTGCATATATAAACGCCGAATAAAGATTCCGTCACCACTCTTGGGTGTCGAATAATGTCGATACGAACGTAGAAATATCAACAACAGAATAGAGATAAATAAATAATTTGATAAGATTGATAATATAATAATAGGATAATAGTAGTATAATGGGAAGTGTGTGTACTAATACCAGTTATAATTTACATCACTATACCTCTGAGTGACCTCTGTGCATTTGTATAATACAAACTTACAAAGATAAAGACTAGACACTGGAAAGTGCATCTCGTACCTTTCAACCATTTTAGAGCTGTAAACTCATAAACAGTTAAACACTAGACACTGGTATCTCGTACCTTCCAACCATTTGAGTCGTAAACTCATTATTTTTAGTCCTATAATGTTATAAAATTAAGATTTTTAATAGTAGTATAGTTTTTAAGAATTTAAAATGAGTTTTGGTTCAAAAAAAAATAATTTAAAATGAGTTTTATAATTATCTCATAATTATTACTTAATTTTTTATATAAAAATTATCACGTCAATTATTTTAACAGTAAAATTATATACAAATTAATTTTTAATTTAGTTTAATTGAAAACTCAACGAACAACTCGCAAATAAGATTCTTTAATAATTTTTTTTGTATTAAAAAGTTTAAGTGAGTTGGATTCTGAGAGTTCAGTAAGATTACCAATAAGATCTTCATATCAATAGGAAGAATTGAATTCACGATATTGGAAGATATAAGTCCTTTTCTTCATAATTTTTTAATACCGGAAGCTAAACATTTTTTATATTAAAAAAATGTAGAATTTAATTATGAAATGATTTAGCAATTATTTAAATCTCTTTAAATTTGCATAAACCCATAAAAGGCTGAATTCAACCTGTCATTTGGTCTGGCGTGATTTTTGTTTTCTACAGACTTTAAATTAAATTAAATGTTTAATATTTTATGATTTTGTGTGTGAAAGAATCAAGATGTCATTTATTATAGTTATATTATTTCTATAGTACTGCTATTTGTTACGAAAAATTCCTGTACGAATTGCAAGAATCTGAACATGGATGGACAGCATTTTTTTAACCACTATTGATTGAAAAATCACCAATGCTATATAGTACCAAAATTGATTACACCTGTACGAAAACACATGTTAAAGTACAATTGGTTGAATATTAAATTAAAAATTAAAAATTAAAAAATAAAGCCTTTGAGATGGACGGTTATAAAGTTTTCGGTAAGGAAACAATTTTAAAAATTTTACAAGGTAAGATTTGTTGGAAATCACGTTTCGTGTCAACTTTACAAAAATCCATTCGTAACAATTGGCATCTTTTATAATTTTTTATTAACATTATTTTTTCAGTTTATGTTTGTTTATTCCTTTAACAAATAATTTTTGTTTTTAAATACAAAAATACAATAAAACTTAGTTGATAGGTTCACATTTTGAAAACATGTAAAAATTGTTTTTATTTTTTATATATTAGTACAAAAAATGTTTCTACATCGTCATTTTAGATCGATTTTCTTTTGACCAATAGAATTAACTTTTTGCATTAGTTTCCTGTTTTCATTACAATTGATGTAAAATGTTGACACATTTTTATATTTTTTAAATTCTATACCAGATTTTCTTCAATAGTTGTACAAGAAATTGATGTAAAAAGTCTTATTATATTTCAGTTTTGTCCCTTTCGAGCTTTTCACTATTTTTCTTTTTAGTGATTTCTAGGTTTGATCTAGAAGAAAATGAGTGTTGGAATGTATAAATGAGCGATTATATCTTTATCAAAGATAAATTTTAAAAGTTAGTGGGGGCAATTGCCCCAATATCCACCAAGTGGATCCGTCCCTAGTTATAAGGGTCTTGTATATAAAAAGAGATTAAATTAGTAGTATGTTGAAAACTATAGATTATTTATAACTATATATAAAGGGAATACTAAGTTTTGATGTACATATTTTTTATCCCTTTTTATCCTTATATATGTCTTCATAAATCTCTTTTTTATCCTTGCAACTACACTCTTCAAACAGCCCATACTAATAGTTACATCTTGAAAATCACCTACTATTACTATTTAATATTTTAACTTCTTTCATGTTTTTATTTTTCTTTTTTAAATTATAGAGAGACACGAAGTGTCTCTTTTCTTCTAGTCTTTTATAAATTCAAGATTTTTAATTAATTTTAACAATCTTCTTAATTCGTGGAGAGAGTGAAAGCGAACACTTATTATTAAAAAGTGTAATATTAACATTATTATTCAAACTTTTTGTGTAGAGTTTGTGCGGAGACAAGTCAATATAGTTGCTTATAGCCTTGTAAGAATAGCTATTGACTATGCTAGTCCCACTATACTTTCTCATATTCCACTTTGTATTTCTTCGTTGATTGCAAATGAAATAATGAGTTTGTTTCTGTACAAAAAAATATATATTTGCACCGTAATTTTTAATAAAAATATTGTCTTTATTAATTCCATTACTATTATCTTAAGAATAATGCATAACAAAATTGCAAAACCATTACTGAAATCCCACTATTTAATCACTAATAATATTATATGCTACAATTTTTAATAAAAAGTTATTTATTTATTCATTCTTTAACCATGGTTAAAAGAACCCATTTGTAACCACGGCAAGTTGCCTTTTAAAAATAATAATAATAATAATAATAATAACCTAAGTCTTTGCATTCAAAGAATCAATTAATGCTTGTAATTCTAGCACTGCGTTTGGTCTTTAGCTTTATAATGGGAGGTTAGGTAAAATTTGTGGATTAGCCAATGTAAACAGAGGGGTTAGGGGATTGGATGAAGGGTGGACGAGTCAAAGTTAACTAACCACTTCAGCCAATTGCATATTTTTCCTGAAAGAAGTTTATCGCCTTTGCCATTTCTACAATGGGTTCATGTAGTTAAACTTTCTCTAGTGAAAAACAAAGAAACGAGTTTATTTTTTTCAATCAATGTTATTTCTGGGAAGTAGTCCAAAACGCATTGGCTCACAAACATGTTGAACTGATTTCTATAGACGACATTCACAGATTTGATTTTCGGATTCTGATCTATACTAGTACAGTACTATATTCCTTCTTATATTATATGTATATATGTCGCACTATCGAGCATCATAGTTCATAACACATACGTTTCCTTGAATTGTTGATTATAAGGTTTTGGGACAATGGGACTATTTGAAGTGAATAAGTGATCTCTACCAATTTTGTTATGACTCCTTTTCCTTTCCTTAAGTAACAGAAGATTTTGTTGTCAATGAAGGAGGGAGGAAAAATACAATCTGAAAGTACAGCTTATAAGAAGAAAACTAGTTCCCTCTTCTGTGCCTCTGCCATTATGCTATGATTCTTTTTAGTTTGTTTTACGGCTATTGATTATCTTGAGATTTGCTTTGCTGTCAGTAAAGATGACACATTTTGGCTGTTTGTACATATTTTTATGATCTTCTGCCTCTGCTAGCAATCAACCATAAGTTACACAACCAACCTGTTTAGAGTATAAAAAATTCTGTTCTTATTAAGGCTTCCTTTGGTGTAGTTTTTGGTTGTATGTCTTGTTTTACATACTGTTCCAATTACCAGTTAACAATGGGCAAATGTGCTGGCTGTATTTAGTTCAGTATCTTCCTTAATTTGCTGCTTATATTAAAAATTTACTTTGACAACCTCTTGTCCAAGAGGCAACTTCTTGAAATATTTTTTTTTTCTTAAAAAAAGTTATTATTTCTGAAAATTTAAGCCAAAAACAAACATGAAACATGGCATATTTTCCAGATTGCGACTTGTACTACTCGGACTCGGCACTCCACCGAGTAGTCGAGCAGGCCGAGTAGAAACTATCACTCGGACTCGGATGATAATAACGGAAAGAATATATCTTAGCATGTGATAAGATATCGAAAGATCAGGCCATAAGATAAAGATAGAAGATAGAATTATCTCTATCTTTATCACGAGATTTGAGGAGATTTGATAGGAAAATAACCCTATCAAATCTATCTCTTCACACCCTATAAATACAGAGCGATCCATCTCAATCGAGGTACGAAAATCTAATCCCACTTTGTGATACCTGTCTCTCCCTCTGCGCCTCTAACTTGAGCGTCGGAGTGTCCTTGCAGGTACACCCCCCACCAGTCACGGAGGTGATCGCGACGGAGCCACCGCACCAGAAGGCTTACCAAAATCTGGTAAGAACACGACTCTTTTCCCTATCTAGCTAGGTACGGATGCTGAATTGTCTCTGGTAGTTCATTAGTTGGGCTATGAGATCGACATCATCACGGACTTTGTTGAGCCTACCTGACTAAGTACCCTAGCTTATAAAACGAGGCAGTTGATATATATACCTCCCCTATTTTACTAATGTGCCTCCCTTTTGTATTTTTATTTCAAAAATACCCTCTTTCCATACCCCCCTGAAGCTTCATCGAATTTATAGATTCCAGCACCATTGATGAACAGGAATTCTGGAATATGATTGATTTCGTCTTGTTTTCTCATCACAATCAATCAAGAAGAAAATGTATTGCTCCAAGCATAATTAAAACATCATTTTGTGAAAGATTCTTCCTATCTGATACATGAACATGTACGTCCGCACATCAACTAATTGGAACAAAATGTACAAAATCTCTCTCCCAGGCATTTCAACACAAACGGGTAGAGTTTATTTTTGCTATAACTCTAATTAATTCCCCTCAAGAAATTAGCTAGGTGAAGATAGAAAACAAAAAACAACATAACAAGGTAGAGTTAACTAGAGAGCCACAAGGCACCGGCATAGAACCAATTCACCTGTGAAAAATGAGTGGTCATCACTCTTTTCAACCTTCCTTCTAACAACTTTAATTCGCCGTGGAACACTGTAAAAAACTGCACCGTTTCAGCACGTAGACAGCTAGCAAGTTACGACGATATTTCACAATATCATAATGATAAAAAAAGTGCTCACCACCCTCGTCGTTGTGATGTTGCACCTCCAAGGGAACCCGAAATTGAGCGAAGCAGGTCCTTCAGCCGTCGCGGGAAAACAACAACAAGGATCGATCATTGATTGGGCTGAAGGGGGTAGGTTCAGATTTCCGGAAACTAGTAAGGGTATTTTTGAAATAAAAATACATAAAGGGAGGTATATTATTAAAAGATGCAGGTATATTTATCAATTGCCTAAAACGAAACTCATGAGTTTGCAAGTTTGAGCCCAACAATAATGGCCCGTCTACTAAGCCCATATAAGACACGATTAAGTTCCGCCTCATAAGAATCATAATCATGGACCAAAAGATAACAAAAAGAATCATAATGATCAATTTGCTTATGAATCTGCAGGCATCTCCTTTTTTTTTAGATTATGGAAATTCGGTAGTGGGGAAAATTTCCCGGGTCGGTAACTTGAGTAACCAGACTATGGTTGTCGTGAATAAATCGACCCAAAAGCTTAATCTGTTGAATGATGTCATACAAATATTTTTATATTTATCAATAGGCACTAGAAAATGAAGATGATATTGTCTTCTTTTAGAAAGTTCTACATGAAAAGAGAAGAACAGAGTCCAAATTGAAACTAGAATGATCCTCAATTTTTTTTTTGGACACATAATGATCTTCAATTATTAATGACAGAAAAGAAAATGTAATCATATTTTAGATAGGCGTGACTTTGTAGTGTCTTCTGTCGTCTCTTACAACACCTTTAATTTCACTTTTATGATGTAGTATCGCAAATTTGCAATATACCCCAAAGGTTTAGAACCTTGCCCCAACGGTAGTTTTAAATGTATTGGGATACAAAGGTATTAAGCCTTGGGATAACATATTAATGATAGGGGGAAAAAAACGCAATTATATTTTAGACAGGCGTGACCTTGGAGTGCCTTCTATCATCTCTTGCAATGCCTTTAATTTAACTTTCATGATGTAGTAGTGCAATATAACCCAAAGGTTTAGAGCCTTGCCCGATTGGTAGTAGTATTATATGTATTTGTATACAGGGGTATTAAACATTTGGGATGCCATAGAAACCTTACATACCAAACTTTACACAAAATTTCTACATATCTTTTTTATATCATCTAAACTCATGCATAAAGATTGATCTAAATCCTGTACTATATTTGTATGTAATTAAGAAAATATCGTGAACAGAAAATGATGCACAAAATCATTCCGCCATCTAATGTGATGAAATTAGGTTGAGCTCAAAATGCCTCGTATGGTGGCAAGCTTTTTGGTGACCACATACAAAGAATTTGATATCAGATCAGAAAATTGAAAAAAGAAATTTGATTGATTGATTGATTAATAAATTCTTTTATATATAGGGGTAATTAAGAAAAAAAAGCTTATCTCATCCGATATCACAAGTTAAAGGGTAGTCTTACTATTCCTAGCTTGTCTTTTAACTGGTTAAACTTTGTGTGAGTTAAATGTTTTGTGAGGTAATCAACATTCTAATATGAGGTTGGTACATAAACTACAACTACTCAATTTTTTAGGACTGTATCTTTGATGTAATGCACATTTACTTCTATTTGTTTGGATCTTGACTGATAGTCTGGACTAGATGATAAGGCCTTTGCACTAAGATTATCACACCACAATATGAATCCTTGGTATAGCCAACTTTATTTCTTGTAGTAATGATGTAAGACGGAGGCTACCGTGCATAAGTTGCACAGGTCTCGCACGGTACGTAAGGGAACACAGACCATCAGATCTCCTATGCGAAAATCCTGCGGATATGATTTAAATGAATACACTAGGTGCAAGTCTGCTGAATAAGGGCCCTGATTTTCATAAAAACATAAAAAAATCACGTGGCCCGATTTATAGCTCCTTGGTTCCGCCTAAGTTCTACTTCTAACCTTTGTGGGTGGGTGGGATGGGTTATGTACTTACGTTCCTATTTTCGGCGCATATAATTTTTTTAATGAACTTATATTTTTTTTTCAAATAAAAATTTTTCTTTTTTAAAAGAAAGTATAATTTAATTAAATAAACTTTTATTGTTTTTTTTAATATTTAAATTATTTGCTAATAATATTGTTTTAAAACAAAAACAAAAATATTTTCTTTATAATTTTTATTTTTTTTATCAATTTTTGTTAATGGCCAAATATTTTAATTAAAAATAAATAAATAATGTAATAATTAACGATGTAATGCAAGTAAAAGAGTGTGTTAAGGGATAACACGGTAG
Source organism: Pueraria montana var. lobata (assembly GCA_026413185.1). Classification (NCBI taxonomy): domain Eukaryota; kingdom Viridiplantae; phylum Streptophyta; class Magnoliopsida; order Fabales; family Fabaceae; genus Pueraria; species Pueraria montana. The sequence continues at coordinate 12,090,696 of CM048650.1, forward strand.
CAAGTAGCAACGGAGGGAGTAACGGTGACAAATGACAAGTTGATTGTCATATGCGTGTGAGAATGATAAAATAGATAAAAAGGTTTTTAAATTGAAAAAGAATGGGTAAGAAGGAATTTGAATTAAATTAGTATGAATAGTTATCGGCAAAGCCAGTGGATACTTCGTACTAATAATATGGTAACAAAAAAAAAATAGTGTGAATAAAATTGAGAAAATACAAAAAGCTAGTAGCTTAGTTAGAAGTGTCAAAATGAGTCTAGCCATATGAGCTGGCCTAAATAGCTCGACAAATGGGTTGGGCTAAGCTGTAAAAATTCATGTTTAGGTTCATGTTGGCACAACCCAACCCAACTCGAATTTTTTGTTCATGTTGTTAATGTTCATTTTATGGTTAATAATATATACATATTAAGTTTTATTTTTACTTTTAGTATTTGTTTATTGTTACAATTGATACATTTTATTTTTACTTTTACTTGTAGTTGGCAGCTGAAAGCTATTAAGCTAGTTTATTGAATCATAAGTGTTTGGTAAAATTATTTGCTGAAGTAGCTAAAGAATATAAAATGACAGAAATGGACATATTTATGTAATATTTTCATAAAAAAATCAATTTTATTTTTTTGACAAAAAATATATTTTGAGATATTTATAATTTTAGTTTTTAATTAATTTAATTAAATACTTGTAATTTTTTATTTATATATCAAATATTTTAATTATATTTTTTACATATCGTGTTTTTTTACTATTTATCTTATACTATACCCTAAAATATTTTCAATTAAATATAAAATTTTTACTTCTAAGTAGACATCACACTTTCATTTAGTTAATTAGTGTAATGGTTAAAATATCTTCAAGTATAATATTAAAAACAATAAAAAAATAATTTGAATAGAATAATGGTTAAAATAAACAATTTAATTTTAAAATAATAAAAAATAAATCTATCATCTAACAATATCAATATGATGAAGTATAAGCTGGAATAATAAAATAAATATTGTAAATAGTGTAATGGTTAAAATAAATGGTGCAATATGAAAATATTAAAAAAATAACAATAAAAAAATAAAATAAACTTATTATCTATCATTATTAATATCTTATACAATAAAATAAAATTGAATTTATATGGAAATATCACTAAATATGTCAATTTCTGATATTTTATATTTTTTAGCTACTTCAATAAATAATTTTACGAAACACTTATAATTCAATAAGCTAGTTTAATAGTTTTCAGGTACTAGGTAAAAGCTAGAAGCTAGCGTTTTTTTCAAACGCTTTTTAAAAAATGCAACTTCAAGTAATGTTTCAAAAAACGTTAGAAGCTACTAAAAAAATATGTTTAACAAACAGTCAAATAAGCTTTTCAGCTAGTAAAAAAAGCTATAAGCTAGATGAAATGACTTGCCGAACATAGCCAAAAAACAAAACTAACTGAAAAGTTAGCTACAAGTTGAAAAGTTAGCTGGTAACTGAAAGCTGTTAAACTGGCTAACTAAGGCTATATTCGACAAAACTAGTTGAAAAGAAATTGCAAAGCTATCCGATAATTGAAAGCTTAAAGCTATTAAGCAAGCTTATTAAATCATAAGTATTCGGTAGAACTACCTGTTAAAGTAGCTGAAAAATATAAAATGACTGAAACAAACATTTTTATATGATATTTTTATATAAATTTCAATTTCATTTTATGGATAAAAAATATATTTTGAGGTGTTATAATTTTAATTTTTAATTCTTGTAATTTTTATTTATAGATAAATTATTTTCATTACATTTTTAGTTTCAATTATTACATTTTTTTCATATTAAGTATTCTACTATTAATCTTATACTATATCTTAAAATATTTGTAATCAAGTTTAAAATAAAGTAAAAAAAACATACACTTAAGTAAACATTATATTTTTATTATGTTAATTAGCGTAATAGTTAAAATAAATCGTCTAATATAAAATTATTCAAAAAATAAAAAATCTAACATTTGTCATTGTCAATTTCGTGAAATATAATGTTGAAATAATAAATTAAATATTATAAATAGTACAATGGTTAAAATAAATAGTATAATATAAAAAATGTAAAATATAATAACAAAAAAAAATCTTGTTTTATTCAAAAAGGGTAATAAGGAAATTTAATAAATATTTTAAGGATAAAATGAGAATAAAATATAAAAGGGTAGAAGCTAGTGTTTTAAAAAATGCTACTTGAAGTAACGTTTCAAAAAATGCTATAAGCTACTAAAATAAAGCTTGTTTACCAAATAGTTAAACAAGTTTTTCAACTAGTAAAAAAATAGCTAAAAGCTAGCTGAAATGACTTGCCGAACAAAGCCTAAATCATAAGTGTTTGATAAAATTATATGTTGAAGTAGCTGAAAAATATAAAATGATAGAAATGAACATATTTATATGATATTTTTATATAAATTTCAATTTTGTTTTATGGATAAAAATATATATTGAGGCGTTATAATTTTAATTTTTTAATTAATTTTAAACTCTTGTAATTTTTTATTTATAGATAAATTATTTTCATTACATTTTTAGTTTCAATTATTACATATTTTTCATATTATGTATTATACTATTACTCTTACTATATCTTAAAATATTTTTAATCAAGTTTAAAACAAAGTAAAAATAATAATACACTTAAGTAGATATTATACTTTTAGTATGTTAATTAGTGTAATAGTTAAAATAACTCCTCTAATATAAAATTATTAAAAAATAGAAAAATAAAATAAATCTAATATTTGTTATTGTCTGTTTTGTGAAATATAATGTTGAAATGATAAATTAACTATTATAAATAGTACAATGGTTAAAATAAATTTATCATTTATAATTTTACCAATAATAATAAATAAATAAATTGGTGTACTTGGTCTGTTTGAGATATAATCCACTTGCATCTCTACACACCTTAACTCCCAAAAAATAATGCATGAGCAAACATGGCATTTAACTGTTTGATGAATGGGCTAAAAACTATTGCTTATAACTATATCATCAACATAGATAAGGTAGAATGTAATGTGATTCTTATTCGAGAGTGAACTGAAGAGAGAATAGTCACTTGTAGAGTAGGGTCCACAAGTTCTTTAGGTTGCCTCATGAATATTGTTTCGTTAAACTTTCCATTTAAAATTTCATTTTTTTTAAGGCTCCATTTAAAATTTCATTATTTATCATTTCCTACCAATTAAACTATATTGTGGTTGCTCTGTACCAAAAAAACTATATTGTGGTTGCTAGTATAACTCTCATTAATTATACTTGCTTTGACAACTGGGATGAATGTCTCATAGTAATCAATTTTCTTTCTTTCAAAGGGGATTACAAGAGTTTCTTTGCTAAGATGGATGATTCAACTTTTCACAAGTCCCCCTATTTATAAGGGATGAGTGCAACTTTTTCCAAAATGCTTAATGGATATCAATAAATGTATACATTTCTAAATACCTTTAAAACCTTGAAACTTATTTTGTATGTTACATGTAAAAGTCTCAAGGTCAAAAAATAAATTTCAAGACCTTGAAATATTCTCTTCTATTTTTCATATATTGAAATTATGGTACTTCATCAATTATGAAGAGACTTCCAACAAATATCATTCGTATGCTTGTTATGATTTGGGATTTTGATCACATAACCTCTATGGTGGCCATTAAGCATATATAATTAACAAACAAGGTTTAGGCAATAAAAAATTCAGATACACTCGACAACCTGATTTAACTTTTAATTACGTATCTGAATTTTTTAGTTCTTTTAAAAGATTATCATTCCTGTGAACCGTGAATTCGTGACGTGATGATGGACAAATGCACCTTACATTTCTTTAATTAGTATAATTTGAAACGGAGAGAGTATTCGCGTACAGTATAAATTTGAAATATCCCCCGAAACATCAAATCAATGTGCTAACTGCTACACTAAACGGCATGCAACTTACCTTCCCAATAAACAGAGAATCTAAGACAGTAGAATTGCCACAATCCTTTGTCTCTATCGGAGTATCGGTTGCTGGCTGTCACAAATTACTATGCTTTTGTCGCCATGTTTTCCATCTTCGTTCAGTTGTTCTTTTTCCCAATCCATGCTCAACCGTATTAGTTACTATCATTGCAATCTGACTCAGTTTTGGGGTCTCTAACTCTCTATTTGCAAAGTGGTAGTAACTCTTTGTCAGGACATGAAGCACGTCTATCTCTTAGATCAGCTCAAGTTCCTATAACACTTGGTTTTGTCACATACTCCCTCCGTTCCAAATTATATGACGTTTTAGAGAAAAAAATTTGTTCCAAAATAGACGTCGTTTTACAAAATCAATGCTACATTAAATGTCTTTTTCCAGGACTACCCTTAATTAATACTTAGTGGGAGTAGTGTACTATGAGTAATTAATTAGAGAGATAAAGGGTATATTAGAAAGTTACCTAATGTTTTCTAGGAAATTTAACAAATTAATTGGATTCCTTAATACTTGTGCCAAAATCTTAAACGCCATATAATTTGGAACGGAGGGAGTATAATAATATGCATGTTGTATACCCAATAATGTGGCCAAAATGGCAAAATAGACAGCTTGTAGATTACAATTTCAGCTTTGGCTTTTATATAGACAGAAAGTTCTTAAATTCATATTCTGTGCTTGCTGGATTCTGGAGTAGAAATTAATTGTTATGAATAATAATATATTCTCTCCGTTCCAAATTATATGACGTTTTAGAGAAAAAAATTTGTTCCAAAATAGATGTCGTTTTACAAAACCAATGCTGCATTAAATATCTTTTTCCAAGACTACCCTTAATTAATACTTAGTGGGAGTAGTGTACTATGAGTAATTAATTAGAGAGATAAAGGGTATATTAGGAAGTTACCTAATATTTTCTAGGAAATTCAACAAATTAATTGCATTCCTTAATACCTGTGCCAAAATCTTAAACGTCATATAATTTGGAACGGAGGGAGTATACCATTTCATAAATATCAATGCTAAACAGGTAGTACTTTATAGTACTCCCTCCGTTCCAGTTTATATGACGTTTAAGGTTTTGGTACAGGTATTAAGGAATGCAATTAATTTGTTGAATTTCCTAGAAAATATTAGGTAATTTCCTAATATATCTTTTATCTCTCTAATTAATTATTCATACTACACTACTCCCACTAAGTATTAATTAAGGATAGTCTTGGAAAAAGATATTTAATGCAACATTGGTTTTGTAAAACGTCATCTATTTTGAAATAATTTTTTTTCTCTAAAATTTTATATAATTTGGAACGGAAGGAGTAAAAATTAACATATAAATTATTTATTGTCTTAGTTTATACAACATATCTATGCGGAATCTCGAGCCAGTAAAAAGCAACATTCTAAATTTAGGAATCACTAATACTAGTAAAATTCTCAAAAACTCACACACTTGACACTCCAGTTTCACATTCCGTAATTGTTAATATATTATTTTTAGTTTTAAATGAAAGAATCACGGATCTAAAAAATCAAGTAAGTCATGGGTTGGAAGCTTGGAGCATATAATCGCTCTGTCGAGTATGTTATAGCAAAATCCTTTGGGATTTATGTGTAATGCTTTTTACTTCAATTAATAGTTAATATAAACGTTTCTAATAAATTAGGGAAGGTTCATCTCTCGTGTAAAATTAAGAAAAATGCCTAACAAGAATGTACAATAAAATTACACATCCCCTGTTGATAAGTTTACTATAATTAATTGAATCACCAATCCAAATCCTGATTTATAGAATTCCCTCATTGGCATCGGACGGGTGACTAGTTATAGAATTCACGAAAACAAGGATAAATGTTAGCATGACACTTTCTAAATTTTTTTTTTCACACATTCTTTTTGTCATGTGACATTTATGTAGATATCATTAAACATGTGAATATGAATCTAATTCTTTGAATGTTATTTTCAAATGCAATCTACATAAACTGTAAGTGTAACTAATAAAAAACTGTGTTTAAAAAATGTTAAAAGAGTGTGTTCCGCTCAAAGCAAAGGAAAATATCAAAGTACCAGTGCTCCTTTTAAATTTGGAACGCCAATCTCGCCTCGACCCTCTGCTTTATTAACCCTTTTTCTTTAGGGTGTCATTATAAATTCGTAATGTAGCAACCATTATTCACGATGAAAGAGAAAAAAGCTGAAACCATTCCTTTACTTTTTGCGACAACATGCATTACCATACTGGTGGAAACTCTACGGAATGCTTCGAATGGAGATGGGAACCGGTACCAGTGTACCACCCATTGCCCCCACCCATGTGCCATTACCCACCACGCCATCATCTTATTTTATGCTTCACAAAAATCCACGTGCTATACACAGGAAGAGAAGAATGGTTAAAAACAAGGAATTTGTTTTTTCTCAATGTGTTATTATAATGTTGATTAAAAAAATTTAAAATTTATTTTCGTAATTCTAATCAATAATTATTATAATTTTACAGTTTATTCTATAAATATAAATACATGTTATTTTCAAAGAGTCAAATCCTAAAAAAGGTATGCATGGTGGGGGTTGTTGATCAACTTGTATGTGCCAATTTCCCGCTAAAATACGAAGAATAAAGCTCTCAAGTCATCAATTATAAGAAAATGGAAAATGTAAAGAAAAAGGACTACCTTGTTGGGCTGGGCTTATTCCATTCTGGGGACCGACAATTTCGAATATCAATTTTATTAGACAACTGCTGTACTATATTTGGTGTGTTTTGACTAGCTAGGTCAACTTTTGTCGTGAAACTAAAGCTTGAATTCCAGTCATGTCCCTTACATTTGCACGTTTATCATTGAATTCTATGCTTGAGTTCAGGGTCTGATGTGAGAAAAACTTTGCTTGTTTATGACTTAAAGTGGAGGCCACTTTTTTCTTCCACAACATGGAAAAAAAGGAGCAGCGGGTAAACCAAATAATGCAGCACTTTCGTTTGGTGAAAGCCTCTAAAGTTTGTCCGGGATAACTAATCATGTTCATCCGGTTAAATTACGTATATCATGAGCAGTAAAAAGTTGCACAGATTAATTGCATCCACAGTCACTGCCTACTGGTCCACAGCTCAATGTTTCAACAAATGTGGGATCCAAATTCAAAGAGATTTCTTAGAAATAAGGGGTTGATACTTCTAAGTAACAATTAAACTAGGGGTAGCCCGTTCATGAATCATGATTAGATTAAGTCTAGTTGAAGAGACCAGCAGAAAAGACTAATCTTTCACAAACATGATGAACTAAAATTTGAATCTATTTATTTAATAGAAAAGAGAATCCCTCATGGGATATGTGTCACTTTCTCCTTCATTTTTTTTCCTCCAAAACTTTTCTTTCTTTTCAATTTTTTTTTCTTTTTTTACCTTTTTGTGTTTTTTATTTTATTTTCTTGTTCAATTTCTTTTTTTTTTCTATTAACTATATAAGAAAATTTGATTCTTACTACTGGTACTATTTTTTAGCATGAATTGTTTTATACTTTTTATATATTTATATACTGACAGTGTAAAATAATTTTACGTTATCATCCAATCACAACCTATCATGTATGGTAAGTTTGTTGACTTTTACAAAATTATCTTAAAAGTCATATCAACGGTGATTTGTGATTGGATAACCGTGTAAAATTATTTTACACTGTCAGTGCATCACCATTAAACTCTTATATTATTATATTATTTATATTTTATTATATTACTGTTTTATATCTTTTGTTTATAAAAAAGTTTATTCTTGAAATATTTAATATAGTAATATGATTAATATAACATAAAAATATGTTATTATTTATATTAAATGAATGATAAATTTAAATAATCACTTATTCAAATTAATTATAATTTAATATATATTTATTACATAATAATATTTAGATTCTATATTTAATAACTTTATATGTGAATATTTTATTGATTAATATTTATATGATAATTTATTAAATATATTTTCATTACAAATAATTTTAAGCTACTTCTTTAACATTAAAAATAATTTTTCAACAGTATTTATAAATTGAAGCACACGTAATTTTTAATAAAATATCTTCTTCGCATAATATTTTCAATAAGATATTTTACTTTTTAAACTTACACGATTAAAATAAATTTTAATTATATTTCTGTTATAAAATGTTTTTAATTTATTTCTTTGCTAACATAGTAAATATAATATTTTATATATAATATATAATTACTCCATACATTGTATAAATACACTTCAACAATATTTTTCATTTTTACATTACATGAGATTTAAATTTTCACTAAATATTTTAATAAAATGTATATAGATTTAATTTTTTATACTAAAAATTAATTTAAATCTAATCAGTTAATATATTTTTTACAAAATAATATTTTGACTCTATGTTTAATAACTTCATATAAAGAAATTTTGTCAATTAATATTTATAATATAATGTCAACTTTTTTTTTTACATAAATATATAATAAATATATTGAAATTAATTTATTAAATACATTTTTACTACAAAATAGTTTTAAATTACTTATTCAATAATATCATAAATTAAATTATTATTTTTTTATGATAGAGACCGCGAGTATCATTCATGGGAAGACAATCTTGCTCAACACCATTACAAGCGACAAAACTCTTTCTCCGAGTATTTAACACTGCTGCATATCAAAGACTCAACAATATTTATTTTTACTTGGAAATCCGATGAAATTATTTTTACTTATAAATCATAAAAAATAATTTTAAATAATTTCATAGATGAAAATTTTGTTGAATAATATTTATATTATGTGGTTAAAAATTTTATACTAAAAATTTATTTAAATCTAATTAGTTAATATATTTATACAAAATAATATTTTGACTCTATTTTAATAACTTCATATACAATTTGTTGATTAATATTTGTATAATAATGTTAAATTTTTTATCTAAATATATAATAAATATATTGAAACCAATTTATTAAATTTATTTTTATTACAAATAATTTTAAATTTCTTTATCCATAATATCATAACTTAAATATTTTTTATGATAGAAACCACACAAGTATCTTTGAAAGATTTTTTCTAAAAAAAAAAAAAGTGTAATACCACCAAGTTTGTTTTTTGATAAGCATGTTATTAAAAAGTGTTTATATGTTTGTGTTAATTGCCATAATTGCTAAGTAGATGTCAATCTAAATAGAAATGTAACTTTTTAAACATAGAAATAAATAAGCTAAATATCTAAGGTGAATTATATAAACAATATTTCGTCAATTTAGAAATTAAATATTACTCTTTGTTACAACAAATATACTTTGCTATATTTAGTTAATATTGTATGATTATGTTAATTAAGGAGAGAAAAATACCTACATTAGATAACTTAATAGTTAGTAACTTAATACATTTTTTTCTCACATGATGGAAATAATATTAAACACTATAAATTATAATATTATAAAATTAATATTTTTATTTACAAATATAGTTGTAAAATAATTGAATTATTTTAACATTTCACATTTTAAAATTAAAAATTAATTAAAAAAAGTTAAATCCTTTTTAAATTTTTATATACAATAAAATTTTCATACAAATTTATAAATGTTTTAAATAAAATAAAAATATATATGATACTGTAATCAAATATATATTTTCTTCTTAAATACAGTTTCTAACTTTTTTTGTCATTTTTGATAATTTAATTAGTTAATTATGTTTATTTTAATAAAAATATTTAATTTAATTAACAGATTTATTTTGAACATACATAAAAATATAATGACCTGTGCATCGCACGGGTACCTTTCTAGTTTTTATAAAAAAAAAATGCTTGGATTTAGTATTTTTGAAAGAAAAATTAAACTAAGTGTCATTTAATTTCAATGCTTCTTTCCGCACCCAAAAATTTTAGTGAAGGAAGAAAAATCCACGACATGCACAAAAGATAATAAGAGGAACACACAAGATTTTCATGTTGCATGTACCCAGTTCAAATTTTGAGTTTTCTCTTCTTTAAAAATTGGTGTACTTGCTTAAGAGGAAATAACTGTTTACATGTGGATCTTGTGTCTTAAGTAGTTCTGCGTGCCGTAATTGCAGGGGAAATAAATTTTTGAGAAAGGGTAGTGGCATTATTAACCTATTGATGAGTGATAGGGAAAGGAATATAAAACAGAATAAAAGGAGCTGAGGAATCACCTATAATTATTTAGGATGAGTTGTTCTAGACTAGATGATTGTCAACAGTGAACCCCTTTTACCCTTCCATAATAACTAAAAAAATTGACCTTTATGGGCCAGAGTTGGTTTTAAAACCTTATCAATTGCATCATTGCAAGCACATGTGAACTCATTAATTTGATAAGAATTATGTATAGTCGGTAATATATCAAGAACTATGGACTCGGTTGAGCACAGAATGCACGTTCAAGAGATGGGAGGACCTCTAAAGAAAATAATTACCATGTTTGCTGAGGTTTTGGTTGTGGACTTGTAGCTTCTAGCTTGTAATTTAATTAATTCCAACCAGAGATACAATATGGGGAATTATGACAACAGAGTTGTTATGAGGCAATATGTATAAGTGAAACATTACTATTCATGTATGAAATTGAGTTTCAACAGGACACACATGATGGTTACTCTCCTTAGTTTAAATTTGTTGTTGCACATGATTATGTCGATTGATCAATTTCCTGCTAATGTAACGTAAAATAGAGTTTTTTTGAGTTCTCTCGAAATAAAGGCGGGACCTTTGGACAGAAAAGCTGAAAAGTAGTTTATCCAGAATCAGTTTCAAATTTTCATAGACAGTGACACCCATGAGGGGCTTCAAATTGGTTCGCTAGCCTCTCTAATCACACCGCATTGCATAAACAAAATACAATAATACAGATTACTGTAGATTTATGAAAATTATTAAGATGACATTTGACAAGTATTTAACCATGTGTATAATTCCGGTACCTAAATTCCCTCTGCTGACATAGTACATTACTACTGTGAACATAAGAGAACAAAGCAGCAGAGTCAATCAAACAAGAACCACAACATTTTATTTTTCAATTATCCCTTTCCCTTTAGCATAAGAAGCCAAGCAAAAGAAAAAAGCAACCTCTTGTCACTCATTATATTTGTTATGAGGAAGCGGACAACAGCAATCATAAACGCTACCACCCCCTTCCAAATCCCATAACCTTTAATCATCGCATTCCCCAAATCCTAATCACCTCCCAAGGACCTATAATAACACTGCAACACTTTTCCTCAATCACACACTCTCTCCAATCATGCCACGTTTTCTCTAAATTCCAATGCCCTCTTCTTTTTAAATAAAAAACACCACCATCGTTCCCTCCCTTCCCACACCATAACATGAAAAAGGTTCGTCTTTGTCCCATAATCCTGGCACTGGCCTTGTGCTTGTGCATCCTGGCAGCTGTTGCTGCAGGGCAAAATGATAGGCTCGCCCTCACCGAATTCCGCCTCCAAACCGACACTCACGGCAACCTCCTCACCAACTGGACCGGCGGCGACGCATGCTCCGCCGCGTGGCACGGCGTCGAGTGCTCCCCAAACGGCAGAGTGGTGGGCCTCACCCTCCCTTCCCTCAACCTCCGAGGCCCAATTGATTCCCTCTCCACACTAACCTACCTTCGCTTCCTCGACCTCCACGAAAACCGCTTAAACGGCACCGTTTCACCTCTCTTAAACTGCACAAGCTTAGAACTGCTCTACCTCTCCCGCAACGACTTCTCCAGCGAGATTCCGCCGGAGATATCCTCCCTCCGGCTCCTCCTCCGCCTGGACATCTCCGACAACAACATCCGCGGTCCAATCCCCACCCAACTCAAAAAACTAACCCACCTCCTCACTCTACGGTTACAGAACAACGCCCTCTCCGGCCACGTCCCCGACCTTTCCGCTTCCCTCCAAAACCTCACCGAACTCAACGTCACCAACAACGAACTCCGTGGCCACGTCCCCGATTCCATGCTCACCAAATTCGGCAACGCCAGCTTCTCCGGAAACCACGCCCTCTGTGGGTCAACCCCGTTACCCAAATGCTCCGAAACAGAACCAGACACAGAGACCACGATAACCGTTCCTGCAAAACCGAGCTCGTTCCCTCAAACAAGTAGTGTTACCGTTACCGACACTCCAAAGAAGAAAGGGTTGAGTGCCGGTGTCATTGTTGCGATTGTGGTGGCGGTTTGCGTGGCGGTGCTGGTGGCGATGTCGTTCGTGGTGGCGCACTGTTGCGCCAGAGGTTACACCTCTGGTTCGGTGGTGGGGAGCGAGAGTGCGAAGAGGAAGAGTGGGAGTAGTTCTGGGAGCGAGAAGAAGGTGTATGGGAACGGTGGAAACTTCGATAGGGATAGGGATAGTGATGGGACGAATACTGAGACGGAACGGAGCAAGCTTGTGTTTTTCGATAGGAGGAACCAGTTTGAGTTGGAGGATCTGCTTCGAGCTTCGGCGGAGATGCTTGGAAAAGGATGCTTGGGAACGGTTTACAGAGCGGTGCTGGACGATGGCTGCACCGTGGCTGTGAAGAGACTCAAAGACGCTAACCCCTGCGAGAGGAACGAGTTTGAACAGTATATGGATGTTGTAGGGAAGCTCAAACACCCCAACATTGTTAGACTCAGAGCTTATTACTATGCCAAGGAAGAAAAGCTTCTTGTGTATGATTATCTCCCCAATGGAAGCATGCATGCACTTCTTCATGGTAATTAGTTAGTCCTCCCTAATAAATTTTATTAAGTTATATTATTTATTTATAACCTTAATTAATTGTACATATAGGGAACCGTGGTCCAGGAAGGATTCCGTTGGATTGGACCACGAGAATAAGCTTGGTGTTAGGTGCGGCTAGAGGGTTGGCCCGGATTCATGCGGAGTACAACGCGTCCAAGATACCTCACGGGAACGTGAAATCTTCCAACGTGCTTCTCGACAAGAACGGCGTCGCTTTAATCGCTGACTTTGGCTTGTCGCTGCTGTTGAACCCCGTTCACGCGATTGCCAGGTTGGGTGGGTACAGAGCGCCGGAACAAGCGGAGGTGAAGAGGCTGTCTCAGGAGGCTGACGTGTACGGTTTCGGAGTGTTGCTGTTGGAGGTTCTTACGGGGAGGGCTCCCTCGACGCAGTACCCTTCTCCAGCGCGTCCGCGCGTGGAGGAGCAAGCTGACGTGGATCTTCCGAAGTGGGTGAAGTCGGTGGTGAAAGAAGAGTGGACCTCGGAGGTGTTTGACCAGGAGCTGTTGAGGTACAAGAACATTGAGGATGAGTTGGTGGCCATGTTGCACGTGGGACTCGCGTGCGTGGTGGCGCAGCCCGAGAAGAGGCCAAGCATGTTGGATGTTGTTAAGATGATTGAGGATATCAGGGTGGAACAGTCGCCGCTCGGAGATGATTACGATGAGACACGCTCACGCACTTCGCTTTCGCCTTCCCTTGCCACCACCGAAGACAACCTTGCTTAGTTAATTAATAACTGCACTAACTTGTGTCATGCATGCTCCTCATTTTTAGTTCCATTGTCTCTCTCTTTAATTTAATTGTGTTAGTTATTGTTTTCTTTGTAAAATTTTTGGGCTTTGTATTTCTCTTGTTGCACTTGTCTTGAGATTAACTCATCTCTTAAATTAATCAATGCCCATGCCCCGAGTTTGTGTATAGTTTCAGTTTGGGTTCTCGTAAATTATGCAATGGCTGTAAATAAATCAACTTGCATGCATACAACCAACCTTCTGTAGTGCCATTCATCTTCTACGGTGGAAGAGGCAGATAGAGAGCAATTATTGGCCTTTCATTTAGAAAGGAGTGGTTTTATATTTGGAAAATCATGCATGAACATTCACACGAGAAAGAGACAAGTATAGTATGATATAGGAAGAGTTTTTTATTTTTATTTTTATTATTATTAAAAAAGTGATAGAGCACTGCAAGGAGCCATTCAATGACATGTACTGAGGCTAAAAGATTACTGCACAACTGTAAGCATATAAGAAGAGATAAATAAAGAAGAGTAAAATTATTTTGGGCACCCAAAAAATCCATTTGATACTTAGAAAAAGATATAAAAAAGATATAAAAGAGAGAAAAATATATGAATGATACATGATATGATTTGATAAAAAAAAAACACAAAAATATGTATAGAGCTACATCTAAATTAACACAACAAAATATGTTTCTATTGTGTTATTTTTTTTTTATTAAAAAAATTCAAAGAAAACTTGTTTATGTTGTATATCCGTTCTTAAATTCATAACAAAAACAAGTTAATAATATTTTTATCAAAAAAATGTTGGAGTGTGAACTTAACCAAAGGGATAAAATAACAAAGCCCTCCCGAGAACCTCATACCTTAAACACACAAAATCAATTAAGAAGCCCATACAAAACTGGCAGGCCCATTCGTCAGATAATTGGTTGGGCAAGGGCTTGAGAAGTACTATTCATTATCGTAGTTACTTAACTTGAAGAATATCAGACCAACAAGAGAAGGGAAAGAACACTCGAAGAAGGGAATAAATAGAGACTCGGGAAACCAAGGGAAAAAATTTCCAATGTTTTGATCAAAATTTGCCTCAATTAATATTTTGTGATTACCTGTTCATAAATGTGATATATGCTTACAATTTGGAACCCTATTTGGCATTTGGCATACAACTAATGTCCATCATATATATACTATTCAATACAATAATAAATCAAATTTGAGATATTATTAATTTAATAAAAAATAAAAGCTTAAAATAGTGGCATTTTATTTAAAAAATTAATCTAATGATTAATTTTTATTAAAAAATTAACTTGATAACACGTGCAAATTTAAAGGGTTGAGAATTTAACCAAAAGGATTGGTACAGTGGTGTAAGGCCCCACTACGTTCACATGAGGGAAACAATCTATTTAATGAGAGAACCTGTAAGGCCCCACTATGTTCACATGAGGGGAAACAATCTATTTAATGGGAGAACCTGTGTTCGATTTGGGAAAACAATCTACTTAATAGGAGAACATGTATTCAATTCTTTCCGTGTATAAAATTGTCAGGACAAAAAAAAGGATTACAGGTACAAGCTGCTTTCAACACTTTGTTTGACTTTATTCACAAAAAAAAAAAAAAAAAATTGGTGGACCAAGCAAGGATCAAAGGCAAGACTAGTTAGTGAAGTCACAAATACTTAACCACTACACCAATCAAATTTTTAAGAATATAAACTTCAAATATTATATATATCTTATACTTCACATACTATCTTTAATATACTTGACAAATAAAATCTCATATATCTCCTTATAAAATTTGACTAGCTTTTTTAAAATTTGAAATATCCTTTTTTTTTTAATTTTGTCATTTTTTTTTTACTTTCTTTAAGGTAGGTTATAAAAATTTTAAATTTTTTAATAGAAACTGGGTCATGAGGTTCAATTAATAACCCACTGATTTAATCATTAATCCAATAACTTTACCGAATCGATCACTGATTCGATTTTTAAAATTATGATTTTGAGATATGCCTTTCAGGTTTTGACTTTCCAGATATCACAATAATTACGTTAAAAAAAAGAGAGAGATGACCATAATTACTTTTTGACGGAATAGAAGTAAATTACAGTCGAGCCCGGTAAGCACGGCCCACAGAATTTGACCTTCAACTAACAAATTAGATGGGCCATGCAATTCGTGGTGCGAATGGACAAAGCCAAGGGTTGAAATTTTACACAGAATCAAACCACTTAAATAAAGTTCTGTACTTACTGAATAAGTACAGAAGATCTGAAAAACGATTTTGTTATTTTTAAATTATAATAAAATATAAAAATAACAAAGTAGTTTTATTATAAATTAAAAACTAATTTTATTTCTCTATATTAAGAAATACTATTATTCATTTATGAAGATCTGCATCCTATATTTGAAGTAAAAATTTCAAAATCGTTATTTAGATAAAAGTTACAGGATAAAACTTCTGTCTGAATCATGATTTAGGAATTTTTTATTAAGAGTTTAGTAGATATTATTTTTTTAATAAATTTTATGTAAGCTTTGGGAAAAAATTTCAAACAAATACAGTATTAATCAATCTGTATTTACCTATGTAAAGAACATTTTTTTAATTTAATCCTTGAATTACAGCATGAATCAGTGGTGTACATCAGGTCTCGAATTTCTCTTTATGGTGTAAGCCCTCCCCTGCCCTTGATTCTATTCTCTTTAGAGATGGGTTAGGGTAGTTTTTCTTTGTTCCTTTTTCCCCAGAATAAAAAAAAAAGTGCTTTACCGCACACCTTATATTAAATACCAGGTGCTGCTCAGCTTACCTTTTCGTTTCTTCCCATGCTTCCCAATTTCTATTGGGAGGGGTGTGTACTGTATAGGGAGGTTCAAAGTTTTAATTCAAATTGGAAAAATAATAAATTGAAACTAATTTGATTTTTTTAATTGAATAACTCTAATGGAATAAAGCCTTTTATGATATTTTTTATTTTTTATTTTTAGATTGAATATTCTTTTTGTGTGGTATAAGAATGTTAAGAGCTTTAATTCAAATTAATGATTTAATTAAAAGACACAGTAGTCTCTCACATACTATAAAAGAAAAACAACCAGTTGAAAAGAATTAAAATTTTCCATTTTGGTTTCTCCTTCATATATACTAGTATATTTTTTTATTAGGAGCTCTGTCATTATCATAGAATGTGTCATGTGCAATTAATAATTAAAGCACAACAAAAATAGAATTTTTATTTCTTTTTTGGACACATGATGTTTTTTTTATAAAGGTACTAAAAAAAGTCAAGAGTAAATAGAGAAAATATTTCTTAATCCTATTTGATTGGTTAGTTTTTAAGTTTTAACTCAATCTTCATCATAGGATAAAATTTTAACTGATAAATAGATTGAATAAAAATTACTATCTCCATTCCTATTTATAAGACACAAGTTAGAAGTAGTGTTTGGTCATTTTTATAAGACTTAATCTTCAATGTCTGATGCATTAATTATTTTTAAACTAAAGTATTCCTAATTAAATAAGAGAGACTATATCGATAGGCCTTTAAAAGAGAGAGAAATATTAAAGACAATGATATTTTTGAAAAAACATATAAATTTAGGACAAATTTATTGTTATTAACTAAATTACTACTTTCCTTAATCCTGATGAATTAGGTAATTGGATTTTATAAATAGGAAATGAGTGGTATAAGATTATCTTATCACGCCCACCAAATAAAGTCATAAGAAGATTAGATATTTTGTTTAGATATATACTCCCTCCGTTCTAATTTATATGACGTTTAAGGTTTTGGCACAGGTATTAAGGAATGCAATTAATTTGTTAAATTTCCTAGAAAATATTATGTAACTTCCTAATATACCCTTTATCTCTCTAATTAATTCCTCATTATATACTACTCCCACTAAGTATTTATTAAGGGTAGTCTTGGAAAAAGATATTTAATGCAGCATTTGGGTTTGTAAAACGTCATATATTTTGGAACAAAATTTTTTCTCTAAAACGTCATATAATCTGGAACGGAGGGAGTAAGACATTAGGGAAAAATATACACACCTTTAAAAAAAAAAATACTCGTGAATTTAACCTATTTTAAAATAGTTATCATAACTTTTGAATGTCATAAAAAAAGTCCTTCACATACCAAAATAGAAGTAACAGTGGAGTTATTTTACACGGAAATTAATTCTACATTAGGTCATCACGTCTCAACCTTTTCTTCCTTAGACTAACGACAAACAATTTCTCTGTACCGAAAGAGCTAAAAACAAATTGTTCATGTCATTTACAATTCATTTCATAGGAAAAGCGTTGTGCTACTTACCAAATCAGCAAAACTTTTCAAAAAAATACCAGCATTAGGTATTATGTAATGTAACCGAGTACTAACTGAATAATAATTGAGTCATATTATTCTTACCTTTAAATATTTTTTAGTCCATTTAATTTAAAAGTAATTTTTAATTTCTTAATTTAAAAATAACTCATTTTTAATCTTTAAAAAAAAAACATAATACACTTTACACTATCATTCAATCATAATTTACTATTTATAATAAATTTATTAATTTTTATAAAATTATCTTAAAAAACATGCAAATGGTAATTTCTGATTAGACGACACCGTAAAATTATTTTTAAACTCATTTTTAATAGGATGATCATTTTAGTTCTGATAAAATTAAATTTGTACTATTTTTAAATTAGAGAAGTAAAAAATTATTTTTAAATTTAAGATGCCAAAAGCAAATTTTGAGCCAAGGAAAAAAAATATTTAACCCATATAAGTCACTTCTTTTAATGGTGTACGGATTACAGGGAGAAAAAAAATTAAGTAAAACGAAAACAAAAAGTGGTTAAAGCAGGGAAAAGGGAAGCACAATATAAGAGCGCAAGCATATTCTTAAAACCTTCTACAAAACAGCGTTGTGTCACGCACGCCACTGCTCATCAAACTTCTTCAACTTCTTCTTCTTTCTTCGCTCTCTCTGTCTCTGTGTGTGCGTGAAAAAGAAGCAAAACCAAAAATGCATTCCAGTCACTTACTTCTCGAGGAACCCATTCGCATGGTTTCTATCCTCGAACCATCAAAGCCAGTGAGTCTCTTCTTCTTCTTCTTCTTATTACTCTTCAACATTCCTTTTTCATTTATTTATTTATTTATTTTAAATATGTTTTGCGTTTTCAGAGTTTCTTTCCCGCAATGACGAAGATCGTTGGTACCCTCGGTCCTAAGTCTCGATCGGTCGAGGTTATCTCTGGTTGTCTCAAAGCTGGAATGTCAGGTTTATGTCTCTTCCTTTTGCTTCATTGTTATTCTAATGTTTTTCTCCTTTTTCTTATTCTTCACCGTTTGTGAAACGCTTATTTGATGTGAGATTATTTACTTGTTCTATTGTAGTGGCTCGTTTTGACTTCTCTTGGGGTGACCCTGAGTATCACCAAGAGACTCTGGAGAATTTGAAAAATGCTATCAAGACTACTAAGAAACTCTGTGCTGTGAGTTTTTTTTTCCTTTCTTTTTTTAACTTAATAATATTTTTTGGTACAGACATTCTAAAAAAGTCGATTGCTTTGGGAAGAAGTTAGAAATGAAACCCTTGTGTTTTACATGTTTGGTGTCCATTTTGTTAGGATTGAGGTTTTGCTGAGTGCATGGGGAATGTCTATTTACATCCCTACAATTTATGCCTGCATGCATTGTTGTTGTTTAGGTTTCTTGTGGAATTTGTTTATTTGATGGGAAAGGAGCTGAGTGTTGGTTGGTTACTCTATTGTTGCCTTTGCCAGGTTATGCTGGACACGGTGGGTGCAGAGATGCAGGTTGTTAACAAAAGTGAGAAATCGATCTCGCTTCAGGCCGATGGTCAGGTTGTTCTGACTCCTGACCAGGGACAAGAAGCATCTTCACAGATACTGCCTATCAATTTTGATGGACTGGCAAAGGTTTGTTAAACTTTTCAACCTTCTCATGATATTATGGGACTGACTTACTTTTCATGTACAGATTTCCTAGGAATATTAACCTGAGTAATTTCTTTTAGTCGGTTTTACTCCTTGTTGCCTGTGATCCTCTGCCTGGATTGGAATCAACTTCACCTTGCTACCATTGCTTAGTTCAAACTAGCTGTAATTTCAGCTATCTATGTGGTTCTGCTTTCGCTTAGGGTGTTATAAGTAGTAAATTGCATTTGTGTGATTCCTTAGAGGCCCTATGCTTGAATTGTAATTTGTTCTCACTACATAATTAATACAGTTCATATATTATTAAGACTCATTTTGTTTTTCCCAATGCAATGTTTGAGTTGGTTTGATCCTAAATCTTGTTTGCATTGTTTACAGTCCGCAAAGAAGGGAGACACCATTTTTATTGGTCAATACTTGTTCACAGGAAGTGAAACTACTTCTGTATGGCTAGAGGTAATATGAGTTGAGCACAGAAGGCCAAATTTATTCCGATAATCCCCATTCGCGTCCTTCATTTTTTTTTTTTAAATCTGTATTAACCATTTGTTTGAGTCTATATTGTGATTTTGTATAATTCAATTTAAAATTTTGTTGATATTTTCAAAATCTATAGCAATGGCATAGGATGACATAAAAAGGAATAGTTGAAGTCCTTCATGCATGTTGAGTTATACCTGAAACTATGCAGGTATCTGAAGTTAAAGGGCAGGATGTCATTTGTACTATAAAGAATTCGGCTACATTGGCTGGGTCATTGTTCACTTTGCATGCCTCTCAAGTTCGTATTGACTTGCCTACCCTCACTGATAAAGACAAGGAGGTAATTTCTACTGTTTACTTCCATGTTTTAGTGAATTACCTATCATCAAATATGTATAGTTTGCATCTGCCTAAATATAGGTTTCTTTAAAGTTTTGGGCTATTATTTTTTCCTTGCAGGTTATAAGCACCTGGGGAGTAAAAAACAAAATTGATTTTCTATCATTGTCATATACTAGGCATGCTGAAGATGTTCGCCAGGTAATTTGTGTTCCACATTCTTTACTTTGGTTTAGCCTTTTGGAGTTCATAATTGGTCATTTAATTTATTGTTCTAATAGCTGTTTCAGGTTTTCTATTAACAAACTTCTATGTGTTTGAAATGCAGGCCCGTGAGTTCCTTTCTAAGTTAGGCGATCTAAGCCAGACTCAAATATTTGCAAAGATTGAAAATGTTGAGGTGAAGCGCATTTTTTCATATTTTACTGTTAGTTTATTTGTAAATTAGATTCCTATCAGCTATTCTGATTCAATTGCATATGCACACCTGTGTTGTTTTCTAGGGATTGACCCATTTTGATGAAATTCTACAAGAAGCAGATGGTATTATCCTTTCCCGCGGGAATTTGGGCATTGATCTTCCCCCGGAGAAGGTTAGATCCTTTGTTGCAATTAACCTTTTTGTAGATTGAAGTGCTCTCTTTTTGGAAGATGTTTGATTGTTTGATCTGAGTCAGTGTAATGAACTGATACTTAATTTCAATGTCCCTAATGTCAATTATATGATCATAACTGTCTCCATGAAGTGAATGCCTAGTAATTCTAAGACTGACTGTTGTAGAAATGTTATTCAACTACCATCCACTTTTGTAGGTATTTTTCTTTCAAAAATCGGCCCTTTACAAGTGTAATATGGCTGGGAAACCTGCTGTGGTTACACGCGTTGTGGATAGCATGACTGACAACTTAAGACCAACTCGTGCAGAAGCCACTGATATTGCCAATGCTGTTTTAGATGGTAAGTCACTGATCATATGATGCCACTAGTTGGCTGTCCATGAAATATTTCTCTTCTCTTTAAGTTTACATTTTGGTACCTTAAAATTTTCATATTCAATAAAGTCATAACCAACTCTATTTAATCCTCAAAAATTTTGATTTTTAGTAGATACTGGAGGTACAATGGTCTAGAATATTGTAGACTTATAAAACTAGTAACTTAGCTGACTTATACATGAGAAAATAGTAACTTATAAACCACTCTCTAGATATTGTAAAATAGTGAAATTCAACCAACTATAGGACTTAGAAATATGAACAATGCTCCAGCACAGTGTTGGGCTTGTGTGAGAAGTGAATGTGAGTGAGTTGTGAAACTGGAAGTGCCATGTCTGTTGTGTGCAGCACAAAGAAAAGTGTGATGGGGCTACCAGGAGAGGAGAATGAGTATGTGAAAGTGAGGGAGGAAGTTAGATAGTCGTGAAAGTAAGAAAGTGAAATCATTTGTGTAATGTGTATGTGAGAAAAATGAAGAGTGTTACACGAGTGTCACCATTGTAAAATTGGTCTATACATGAGTAATACAGGAGCTTTTTTCCCCTACATTTCACTTATGTCATTTCTCTTCCATTAGTGGTTATCTATATGCTTGAGCCTTGAATTTCTCTATTGAGTCGTCAACATTGGTTTGCATGGTAACTTGTAACCTTCTGTAGGTGACTAACCCAGTGAGATCTTTGAATGGAACATTAAATATTTCATCCATTTCTAGGCATTTAACGATCAATAAATTGTTTGTGTTCAGCAACCTTCATTAGGTGATTAATAAAAACAATCAATAAATATTTCTCCTTTAATTTTTTTTTCTTTTCTGATTTTGACCCTTCACAATGATATTTGTTTTCCTTTTAGTGTTTGTTCTGCATGGTTTGGTTTTGTTAGAATCATTTAATGGATATTTGATTATTTGTTGAACTGTTATTAATAAATATACAGGAAGTGATGCAATACTTCTAGGTGCCGAGACTTTACGTGGGTTATACCCTATTGAGACTATTTCTACAGTTGGCAAAATTTGTGCAGAAGTAAGCGCACTTCATTGCTCTTTAATTTCATTTGATACTTAAAATTTGTTCTAGTATATTGATTTTTTTATTTTATGGAACATTTCTAATCAAATTCTTCTGTTTATTATGATTTCTGTTGCGTAAATAATTTGGAATTGGTATCTTATTTTGTGTTGTGGTTTGACAACTTCAATCATGTAAACACTTCCAATTTTGCAATTGTTTAATTGGGGAAATTCCTAGGCTCCATCTAGTTTTTGTTCAAGACATTCAGACATATTTAATGAACTGCTTTATTTTGACTTATCATTGGTATTACCGAATATCTCTTGGTTCTTTAACTAGGAAATGCTTTTGATCTTTCTGGTTGTATAAAAGTGACTCTAGTGTTTGTAGTAAAAATCTATGTGAAAGTTGCTTTATACGCACATTGGTTACATGTAGTATTAAATCTCTTCATTTCTGGCTCTAATGTGAATTGTATGATGTATTTTTCTATGAGAGTACTGAATGCTGGAAACTATGTTATTTTCACCTCTTTTCTTTATCTGAATATCAATTTCTTTCTAGCATCTTTGCTCTTTCTTTGTAGCATTTCTTTCTAATTTGTGTATTATTTTATTTCCGGAGTTTCATTTAACTAGATGAAGATACTATCAACTTCATTTAGATAAAATCTTCCAAGAATTGCTGGAAATTATGTTGTTCTCACCTATTTTCTTTTTCTGAATATCTATTTCTTTCTAGCATTTTTGCTCTTTCTATCTTGTGGTGGTTTGAACTTTGAAAGAATACCTTTTGATAATGGTGTGGCATTAGTTATGTGATTGTGAATCCTTTGTTTGGAGAGTCCCTTTGACTCATGAAACAATCTCCTATTTGAAATGTCACGTGAAATGCTGGCTGAGATCTCCACCTTCTATTTCAGGCTGAGAAAGTTTTCAATCAAGACCTTTATTTTAAGAAAACCGTCAAATATGTTGGAGAACCCATGACCCACTTGGAATCTATCGCGTCCTCTGCGGTAATTACATTTTAACCTTTCCCCTTTTTTATTTTACGGTGGTTCCTAGTGCATGAAATGGTGAGACATGGTGCAACAATAAGGTTACTGTCCTGTGACATGGTGGTTATGGGTTTTGGTTGCGATATCAGCATCTGCTCACGGGGTAAGGCTGCATGCATCTGACCCTGATCCCACATTATAGGTAGCCTTGTGCTGTGGGCCAGTTTTTAGTTTCTAGTGCTTGCCTGTCTATCTTAAAAAAGTACTTTCTTTGTCTATTGATTTTGCTTTGTTGTCTTAGTGGTTGGTTTTATTTCATCTTTGAAAGGAAGCTTCTTATGTGCAAATCATACTTGTTCAGGTACGAGCAGCTATTAAGGTGAAAGCTTCTGTTATTATTTGCTTCACTTCATCTGGAAGGGCTGCAAGGTACTGTCTCAATGAATAATTTGATATGAATATGTTCATATTTAGTATCTTGGAGAGATAAACTAGCTAGCTTCTAAATTGGATTCAGTCCTGGAAAATGAATGTTATGGATCAATTAAGACTTTTCTAAAAGCGTCTCATGCACTTTTCAGATTGATAGCAAAATATAGGCCAACCATGCCAGTTCTCTCTGTAGTGATCCCCCGACTCAAGACAAATCAGCTGAAATGGAGCTTTAGTGGAGCTTTTGAGGTTGGATCTTTTGTCTCATTTGCATCTTATTTTCTGTTAGGTGTCCATGGATGTTACTGACACCCCCTTGTCCTGTTGACAGTTTGTATTGTATTATTGATATGATTTTAGATATAACTTTGGTAAAAACTAAAATTGCCTGATTTTAAGGGTTTGATTTGATGACACAAATGAGTTAGGACATATTATTGTAAGTAAAAAATCGCTATCACACCAATGATTAATGAATAACACTTTGTAGGGTGGTTAATGAATAACTTCCCAAGTTTCTGTTAAATCATTAAATGAACTTCTGACAAATTCCATTGTTGAGATAGACTGTTTGTATCATGTTCATACAATTTCACATTAATGATTAATCCAAAATCATTTTTTACTCTATTGAGATGTATTATAATTATGTATAATATATTTTTCAATCAAACAAAAAGCACCAACCAGATTGCAAAACTATTTCTGTTTAACTTTTCTGAATTTATACGTGCAAGAACTGCATAAAATTAGTTATTCTATAATTAACGCATTGATCAAAATCAGTTTCTGTAAGAAACTATTGAGTGGTGTTAGGTTCTCAAAAGATACATCAGCATTTGTTGATCCTCCCTCCTGTATATACATATATGAATAGTTCTCTAATTAAAAGCTACAATTTATTCTTTTGTGCTTTGCATTGCTAAGAACATTTTATTCTTGTCCGTTTCCAGGACCAACTGCCAACTCATTTGTGGGAAAGCCTATTTACAATTAATGTAATTAGTATACTGCTCTCTATCAATTATATTTTACAATCTTGTTTTACTGTCAAGTATTCTCGACTATAATTTTTTATCACTAGACATTGTTTACATATCAATTATAATACTATCTAATTTTACTCTCCAGTTTTCTCAGCTGTAATTAATTGTATCCTGTGTAAAGGAAATACAGCCATGAATCGTATTGAGCTTTTGGAAGATGATGCTTTACTGGCCTGGATTTGGACACATTTGTTCTGTCTAATGATTAGTATATTTAGCAGGCTTTATATTGTGTTATGTTGGATCATCTTGTTTCCCAACATATAATTCAATTGTTTGACACAGGCTAGGCAATCACTTATTGTAAGAGGCCTCTTTCCCATGCTTGCTGATCCCCGACATCCCGTAAGTTATTGTTTCACAAGTTTATCTGCATTATTATTATGGCATTGTTCTTTTGAAGGAAAGTGCTGAGTGCTGAATTTAGATCAAGCTATAAAGAAGCTATATCTGTTCATTATTATGGTATTGTTATTAGGATGGTTTGGGCACTGTTTATCTGTTCAGCTTCAATACATGTTATGGCTCCTGAGCTACTTCTAGTTCCTCTAGGTAGATCTAGAAACATGATAAGTTTAATATTTTTCTGTAATTATAGTCACCTTCATAGCTACGGTGTTGAAACATAAGCTTCATTCTGCGTGACTTGTATACATGCTGCTTTACAACGACCCCATCACTTAATGATCGGAGACTTACTAGACATTGATCTTATATTCTTTGGCTGCAGGCCGAGTCAACAAGTGCTACAAACGAGTCTATTCTAAAGGTTGCCCTCGATCATGGAAAAACATCAGGAGTTATAAAGTCACACGATCGAGTAGTTGTTTGCCAGAAAGTTGGTGATGCATCCGTGGTTAAGATTATCGAGCTTGAAGATTAAGTTTTTTGGTCTACAAGTTTTTTGCAGTAGCAGATCATTCTGCTTCCACGTTTTGAGGTTATCTCCACCGGGTTTGGTGACTAGTTATATTTTGTGATTGAAAATGAATGGTAGGCTTCAAACTTACAAATCAGAGGGAATATCCCCTGATGCCATTTTTTTGGTTAAAGTTTTACACATGGACAATTTGAAAGAAAGTGTATTCCTTATATATTGTCAAAGCTAATGGGACAAATTGGTTGTACTCTTGGTAGGCAGTAGCCAATACCTCTAATTATGAACAATAGTGTGGTATGCTATGGTTTCCAACACATACAGACCATATAATTTGTCATTGACCATATTTTACCCGTTGTTCATATTGATCAGAGTTAACCGAACTTGACTTTTTTATATCAAAGACAAAGTAACAAATTTTGGATTTGTAAAGGTAGCTTATTATCTCAATGTTTTATCAAAAGACGATGGATTTGTCCTAGTTATGTATTCTGCTTGCGATCCTGAAGCATAAATAAATCAGGTTCTAATACTAAACAAAACAATGCATTTGCCACTTGAAACCGTGGAATTTCCCAAATTGGGCGTACTAGAGTCTAGAGATACAACTTACAGCTCCGGTCGTACTGTTCAATCACAATTTTACCCATGTTGCCCCCAATGTATGATGTTTCCGATAAAGATAATGAAAAACTAGAAACTAGTTGACCCAGTCTTTTGTTGCTAAAATCGACAGTGAAACCAACCACTTTGCACTTTCTTCAAAAAAGGGGAAAGAAAAAAGAAAGAAAGAAAGAAAACTCAACAACAAATCTTTCTTGAGCCGAATGAAGGTTCAACACGAAGTTACCAAGATTAAGCACATGAGATGATTCGTTATCCTTTTTTCAGCTTTTATATATGTTGTAAAATTGGATTTTTCATTCATTGTCCATTGAAGGACTTTGGAGCACTTTGCTCCACGTGACATTTGCTGGATATGATTATGGTTATCATATAGCCTCTTATTATTGGTTTTTTAAATCTTATAAAACATATAGTATGTTTCTTTTTTTGTATCAATTTAAAACTTCATCTACCTCGATTTTTATAATTTTATGTTGGTTTTTAACTTACAATACATTATATAATATCCACTCGTGTGCAAAATTATCACTTGTCACGGGGAAAACTAGAGATTAAATTATGAATCTGTATCTTTAAACGTTTAATGATGAGTTCAGTTTAAAAAAACATTAGTCTTTACTCTTTAGCAACAGAAACAGTGGTTGGTCTGATTGTTAATTGTGGAGAATATTTGTCATTAGGAGCATTGGTTTTAAGACTTTAGGACATGATGTGTCATGCAAGGTTAAAATAAGGCTAATTTAATGTTTACTCAATTGAATGCAATAACATAATTTTACCAAAATTTCATTGTTTTTTTTTATTTTTTATTTTAAGCATGTTTTCTAAAATGGTTAAACCGTTGCCCTTCTTGCACTGTTGCACTTTCTTAATAAATTAGGCACACTGTAACATATATATTCTTTATATTTGCATTTTTCTTCCAAGAAGCGCCCGTGGCCTAATGGATAAGGCGCTTGACTTCTAATCAAGCGATTGTGGGTTCGAGTCCCACCGGGCGTGCTTTGAGTTTTTTGTTCCTAACAGAATTTTGTTTTGTGACTTCGTGTCCATTCAAAGTGAGCAATTCACTCTACCTCACTTTACAATTTACAAGATAATTGTCACCACCAGTTCTGCCACACATATTAATTTTTATTTTTATTTTGTAATTCATCTTAATTATTTATTGCATTCGTCAAAACTACATAGGAAAATTTTGGTACTCTTCCACATGTACACTCAATGTTTTCCCTCTCTAGCGGTGCTCAATACTACATAATGATAACTCGTCGCTTTGTCGTTTTCTTCAAAAGATAAAGCTACATTGCCTTAGTGTTAGTTGTAGCAAACACAATGTAACATTACAACTTATTCTGTCATTTTTCTTCAGATTACTTTGTTGTTTTTGTCCCGTCCCCGATGAACATCTCGTTTATAAAAAAGTTTTATTCCCAGAAAAATCAGATGTGAGTAAATTTCCCTATGAAAGTTGGTTATAGAAATTGAACTCGAAGGATGTAGAGATATATTTAGTAAAACTTGCTATATATTTATTTAAAACAAGAAAACAAGAAAGAAAAAACTGTCTAAATACAAGCATACTACATGTTTGAAATTATTTAGAATGAGCCCAGAAAATGAACAATCATTTTCATCTATTTCGCCTAGTCTATAATATGCTCTTATAAATTCAACTACCATACATAAAATTTACACAGTAATTTCTTCCATCCTAGGTAGAAGAATGTTGCTGTTGATGCTGCTGCTGAATATTAACCAATTCAAGCTCCTTCTGGCGAAGTAGCAAAACCATTCTCTCTATCTCCAATCTCCTCCTTTCATTTTGAAGCTTATCTCTCTCCATTTCCCTCTCCTTCTTGCTGCTAAACCTGGCCCACTTCAACCGCTGCTTTTCCAACTCAAACGCCTGCATTTGATAACTCACCTGCTGCTCCTCCAACTGCACCACCCTCTTCTTCATCCAATGCTTTTTCTCCCATGCACTCTTCCCTCCATCTTGCAACACACCACTCACTTCACCACTCAACTGCTGCATCATCTGTGATGATGAAACACCAAACCCTCCCTTCCTTGCTCTCTTCCTTATCACATCATTTTCATCCTCCTCCACACCCCTTGATCCTCCTTCTCCTGATTCCTCTTCATCCTCATCAGAAAACTCCTCCGACTCATCATCCTCAATATCCTCATCCTCATCCTCTTTCAACATTCTCAGACTCCCCACTCCATTTTCTGATGAGTGCAAACACTGCTGCTGTTGATGTGGTGGTTGAGCCTCAGTTGATTGTTGCACGTTGGAAGTACTGCCACAGTTGTTGTTGTTGTGGCCACAACTGTTGTGGTAAGCACACATTTCCCTGAAGAACAAGTGCTTGGAGTTGAGCAGTTTTCGAACTTCTTCCTTCATCTTTGGTGACAGATCCATAGTGTCCAACAAGGTTTGGTTCTCAACCACCCGACATGCTGTGCCCTTGCCTAGAATGTCGTTGACCCTCTTGTACCTCTTGTTCAAGTCATTGAACTTGTCTTCACATTGCTGAGGAGACACATAGTATCCCTTCTCCATCATGCCCCTTGACACTGATTTCCATTTCCCTTTCTTTTGAAGCAACCCCGCGGCTTTCTTCTTAGTGGGATCAGTGCCTTCTGACCCAGCCTCGTCTCCAATGTAATAAACCGCCATTATTAGGAGCCTTACCATGGTGTCAGTCCACTTCATTCTATGCCATGGTGACACTTTTCTCTTGGGGTCCCCAGAGCTGTTGTCATCTGCTGTGAACACAGGCTCATCTTCATCACTGAGTGTGATTTGTGACTTGTTGGATTTGGTGGCTGAAAAGTTGTAGCCATGTTTGATTGGTTGCTGAGGTGGTTGTTGTTGATGATGATGTGTGTCAGTGTCATGGTGTGTAGCATAGGAAACCATTTGGGGATGGTGCAAAGCGTGAGGGTTTTGCTGGTTTTGAAGGTTTGGTTGTTGTTGTTGCTGTAAAGGGTTTTCTACTCCTACTCCTAGTAAACCACTACTTATGTTAGGAAATATTCCACCACCTAGTGCATTAGGTTCCATCAACTCCTAAAAGACCACTTCACCAATATTTCTAACAAAATTACCAATTTTCCACCGCTAAGAAATGAATTAATTAGAATGATGAGATTGGAATTAGAACAATTCAAAATTCAAAAGGGGTGAAAAGCAATTGACTAAAGGACTCAGGTTTTAAG
The DNA here is from genome assembly GCA_026413185.1 of Pueraria montana var. lobata. Taxonomy (NCBI): domain Eukaryota; kingdom Viridiplantae; phylum Streptophyta; class Magnoliopsida; order Fabales; family Fabaceae; genus Pueraria; species Pueraria montana. Next base: position 12,120,259 of record CM048650.1, read on the forward strand.
AAAGAGTAAGATGGACGTGTAACATTTAAATCATAACGAACATTCACCTCACCCTGGCTTGGCATGTGGTAAATGACAATGGTGTCTTCTTCCACGAAGACCTCGTGCATGTAATTATTCCTCAGCTTTCTTGAAAGACTTGGCAGAAGTCAATAATGGAGAGGAAAAAGCAAAAGGGTAGAGACGGTATTGTAGATGATGCAGAAGCATGTCAGATTGGTGGGAAATAGGAAGAAAGACAAGGATAGATATATAGCGTAGTAATAAAAATACAAAGGGTGAAGCAGCTGGTTTGGTTATGTTAGTGCTGACAGAAAACTGCCCATGGTTTTGTTTGGCTTGTTTGTGCTTTGGAAAATATAACCCACAGGTTTTGTGCCAAGTGGGCTGGTCCACGTCCACTTAAACTGTCGTTTCAACCAGGACACTGGATTCTGCATACGTGGTTATTCCGTTTGGAGTAGTAATAATCAGTGGATATTTCTTTATTAATATTTTTTTTTTCTCACTGTACCTTCTCCTTCTAAAATAGAAATATTCACTCATTTTTTTTGTCTCGTAAAAAAATATGTGTTTTAAATTAAAAAACAGTATATATATTAATAATAATATAGAAATTTTTTATAACATCATTTAATTATATATCATAAGTTGATTGATTTTTACAATAATATCTTTTATAAAAGGCTTAATTACATTTTGTATCCTCAACTTTTTAATTTTTGACGGATTTTATCTCTAACAAATTAATTTAGTACATTTTACCTCCAACTTTTTTAAAAGTTACAAATTTTACCTTTTATAATTTTAATGACGTGACATGCTAACATAAACATAAAAAATGGAGGCAAAATTCACCAAAAATTAAAAAGTTAGGGGTAAAATTTGTCAAAAATGAAAAAGTTACAAATAAAATTTATTAAAAAGTAAAAAGTTAGGATAAAAAGTACAACTATTTTAGCATATCATGTCATCAAAATTGTGGAAGGTAAAATTTGTAACTTTTTTAAAAAATTGGGAGTAAAATGCGCCAAATTAATTTGTTGGAGGTAAAATCGACCAAAAATTAAAAAGTTAAGGCTAAAAATTGAAATTAAGCCTTTACAAGGCAACGTCTAAGGTGGACCACTGTTACAAGTGGTCCATCATGCACCATTTTCAGCACCCTTGGATTAATCTAATGTGCATAATGTTATGATGCACCCTACACATCAGATCTCTCCCTATCTTATTCATCCTCCTTTCCTCTTCGCACCTCTAGCCGGCAATCTCCATTTGCAAACCTTATAACAAAAAGAAAGGAGAAGATTGAAGAAACTTCAATACCAATGATAAAATAATTATGCCATAAATAAAAATCTTGCAAACAAAATGACATTGCCGATCAAAATTTCACAATCAAGATTTGCAAATTCCTCTTTGCAGGAGCTATAAAATTACCAAGAAATTAGGTTCTGAAACGAACTCTGAAATAAAAATCACAGATAAAATGCAACATATGAAATACGTTCAAATGCAAACTCTAACATTCCATATCTGAGATTTTAAAAAGACAACAACACAAAGAGAATAATCAAAGAGCAAGGTTGTGGCATTGTCGGGGCTGGTGTCGTTACAGCAGCAGCTGCAGTTGTTCGATGGCGTCATGGATCTAGTGCGGTGAGATGCCGGCACGCTGTGAATCGATGGATTCTAGAGTGTCGAACCACGCCGTGGTGTCGTTCTCGGCATCGGACTACGAGATCTGGTGGTTGGACCACGCTGTCAGGAACGTGCCGGAGCTAGCATCGACAGCCATCCACATGAAAGGTTTCATCAGATTTTATGAGTTTGTGGACGACAACTTCCATGGCGATGGAGCATACGCTGTGGTTGTTCTTTGGAGTAAAGGCAAGGCAGGCGGCATTGAAGGTTGGAATGATAGCGGTATTGGCGTCGCTGGAGGCAGTGGAGAGGCCATCGGATAGATGAGATGCGAGAGGGTTAGAGTAGAAAGGGAAAAGATCTGATGTGTAGGGTGCATCATAACATTTTGCACATTAGATTAATCCAACTATGCTGAAAAATTGTGCATGGTGGACCACTTGTATTAGTGGTCCACCTTACATGTCGCCGCCTTTATAAAATTAGAAGTTAAGAGGGAAGTTTTAAATTTTCATATCTTAGCTACACAGTTTCACAGATTAATTTAAAGAGTTTAATATTTATGTACAGTAAGTGAAAAAAATAGGCTATTAATTAATTAAAAATTATGTTAAGTATAATTTATATTATTTACTATTATTTTATAAAAAAAGATTAAAATAAAGAATTTAATGATCATATACTGATAGTATAAAATAATTTACTGTCATTCAATTACAAATCAATATTGATATGATTTTTAAAATAATTATTATAAAAGACAATAAACTTATACATCATGGATTAAATTGAATGACGGTATAAAATTATTTTACACTGTATAGCCTATCTTCTCTAAATAAATATATATTTTATAAAATTAACGGAAAGCTTTTAAAGTTTTAAAGATTAAAAATTATGACTAATGCAACTTTAAAAATTAATTTAGAACTTTGCTGGTGAGCCAAAAAGCTTGGCTAATGTATATCCACCCTCTTTCTCTTCCCTCTATTTATCAACTTTTTTACTACTTTCTTTGAAGATTCTTAGATTCGTGGTCGAATAACGCGGCCGTTACGCACCACGACACGGAGCCGCTGGTTTTGTAACTTCGGTTCTTAGTTTATCCAATTGGTAATTTTTTTTTTTTTGAGAATTCCAATTGGTAATTTTTAATTTGCATATAGGATTAGAAAAATTCACATATGTGAAGTGCATACAGTCATACACAGTGAAGGAAATGATAGCAATATAATTTTTTTTTTAAAGAAGCAATATAATTTCTTAACACTCTGTTTTGCAAATACTTTTTATTATTGGTTAAAATTGATTGAAATTCATAAATTTTAGTGTCATCTCATTTAATTAAGTCCTTTTTAATTTTATAATTTTTAATAAATTTTAATCAATAATAAAGTGTATCAGTAAGAATGTATTACTAATACTTTTTGTTAAGAGAAATGTAATAATAAAACAAAAAATAATAATAAATATAATAAGTAAATGAGTAATACTAGTATAAGATAGAAGAATAGGAGAAATGGAGAGAGATTTGAAAGCGGTTTAGAATAGTTTATTTGATTTTTGAGAGTGACTTATATTTTCTTATAAATTCTTTTTCATTTATTTTAATATTTTATGAAAAATTATTAAAATATTCTTTAATCTTTTTCAGTATTTCATAGTCAAGCTTATAATAAAAAATATTAAATAAGTACTTAATTAAATTATTTATTCAAACAAATCCATTATTCATAAAAAAAATAATTCGTAAGAATTTCTGCTAAGAGATATTTACATTTAGTTTCTGACAACCTCAAATAAGATTATTTGTGAAGGAAGATGCATATGATAAAAAAAAAAAAGTAAATGTAAAATTTAAGATAAAAAAAATGAGGCTTTAAAAAAATAAAAATGTTATATCACTTTTATTTTTTATAGTATTTACTAAATGTCATAATAAAATTTAGGGCAAATAAAAATTTTCTCCTTTAAGAGATACTAAAATTATATTCTCCTATCCTTTTAAAACTAAAAGGCAAATGCTAAGGTGCTGCTTAAGGAACTAAAAGGAGAAATATTTTTATTGAGAGGCGAAAAATTGCTCTGCTCATATTTTTTTTGCGCTCTCCTATGAATTTCACAATAAATACTTTCTCTTTTTAATTTCTTAACCAGTACCCTTAGCAAGACCCATTTTAAAATATACAATACTATTCTCCTATTAGTGATAATATAAGTTACACTTTAATCTTTTTTAATATAAAGAAACCTTAACAATATTGAATAATTATGAAAGTAACTCTCAATATTTTTAATCATTTTAATTTTCTACAACTTTTCGCACTACTTGCAACTAATTTTGAATATATTATTCTTGATTTTAGTATTTTTAGAAGCTAAAATAATTTCTAAAATACTTTTATTATCACATTTGAAATTTCATTTAAAATTTGTTTCATATCGTATATTAGAATGATACAGTCCGACATAAATACAATCGTGGCTGACATAACCACCACAATTGTTATTCTCTCACAAGGGATTCCTGAACTCCCGATGTTTGGCCGATATGAACACATTAGTAAGAGTGTGAGACATGTAATTGTCGCTGTCACCATATGTTTTGCGTGATTATATCTACTTAACTAACTTTCCATTTAAAATCTTTATTCCATCTTTTAAGTTTAAAGAATATTTTTAAATTAATTATTAATCATTGAGAAGCACTACGACATAAAAAAAAAACTACAATGTTCCTTTGCATTAAAATAGACTTATATCAATTATATGCATCACATATTTATCTTTCAAACAAGGAAAATGTATTTTAAAAAATAAAAATGAGAGAATTGAAAAGGGAGTGTAAGCCCGATAAACCTTGATTGATTGAGTGTAGGTCAAGATTTTAAAGTTCTATTCATTCATTTTAAATTTTAATTACTATAATAATGTTTTTTTTATTAATTTTATAAGCATGTGCCGCAACAATATTTTATATGTTGTTTTTTTTATTATCAATAATTAAGTATATGTAATTCAATTATAGTTTTTAGTTTGAAATAGTTTATTTTGTCTTTAAAATATTTTATATATAAAATTTGGATTTCGATAACATGTGCATGCAAGCAAATATTAAGAGTGTTATTACATTAATTAATTAATTTATTTTATTTTAATCATGAAAAATAACTTTCTCTCTTTTAGTTATAAAAAAAATGATCTCTTTAGTTATTTCTTCTCCCACAATTATCTCTCTTTGTTATCAACTATTCCTTTTTTTTTTCAAAAAAACTCATATCCTTTATTTCTCTCATTTTATCTTCTCTCCCTACTTCCCTATCTCCAAATCCAAATCCCTATTTTTTTTTCCAGTCACCTTCTTTTGCCCTACTTCTCCATTCCAAACACCAACTCCCATTATTTTTTGCCATTCTCCTCTGCCTCATTCTTTCATCTCAAAACCCTAATCCCTTATTTTTTTCGACCTCCTTCCTTTTCTCCACTCCCTTTTCTCAAAACCCCAACCTTTTTTTTTTGTTACCCTTCTCCATCTCTAGCTCCATATCTCCACTACCTTAATAAACCTTCACTCCATTTTCTCATCTCAAAACTTCAACCCCAATTTTTTCGATCACCTTTCTTCACCCCACTATCTCATCTTAAAACCTAAACTCTTCATTTTTTTTGTAGTCACCCTCTTTTTCCCTATTCCCTCATCCCTAAATCCTAAAAAAATCGACTAAAGACTGATGACATGCCTCAAAGAAATTAAAAATGGGCCTCAAATGAATCCATTGTTGTTACTATTAGATGACATGGAATGGAAAGTGATATGATAAGTAATACCTAAGTCCAACACAACAACCCTTGTCAAACACTACATTTCTGGCTTATTCCAAGGTCAAAGGTTTAATTAATCATAAAGATAAAAGCTTGATTGAGTGTAGGCCAAAAGTGATTGTGTCATAGCTCGAAGAAATGAAGCCTTGGTAGAATGGTAGAGTAAACTGAAACTAGCAAAAGCCTCTTATACTTTGGTGATATCCCATGCTTCAATAGTTAGATACTAAAAGACTAATCTAGCCCACCCAATCAAGAATTAATACAAAGTCTTAGGATTTTGATTAGGATTTTTTGTATTGAATATGAAGAACAAATGTAAAAAGGATGATAATGATGCTATGAATAAGGGTTTAAAATAATTAAAAACTAAACTCATTATGTTTTAAAAGTAGTTTTGAGTTATATTTTAGAGTCGTCTCAACTCGACTTTATTTTTTATATATATTTTTTTAAAAAAAAAATCATACTTTTTTTTTAAATCTTTATATATTAATGTTAAGACTTCTTAACATAATAGATAATATTTTATTGTATTTAAGTGTACTATTTGTTTTGAAATATACTTTAATTTTGATTTTATACTTCTTTAGTTCTATAATTTAATTATACTTTAGGTTAAAATTAATATATTATATTAACAAATTAAGTTGACTCTCACCTCATATTGTTGGATGTTTAAAAATATACTCAAATAATTGTTCATAATAAATTTATTAAAATGTTTAAAAAATAGTATAAAATAAAGATGGTTGTAATTTATTTTTATCAATTAAACACCTTTAATTTTTTTTTACCAACAAATCAATGGTCTAAATGAAATTGGATTCAAATGTCTTAAACAATGTTTGGAGTTCAAGTGAAATAAAATACCTTACTAAAAATGGACCGTTAGATTATCCAGTAAATATTAGTCATTCACAAGGCTATAATTAAAAAAATACCTTTAATTTTTAACTTAAATGCTTTAAATTAAACTATTTCGGGGTTGGGTGGGTTAAAACAAGGATAAGGCCATTTAATGATTTGGCGATTTTTAAAAGCACTGTATATATTGTCTGTCTCCTGAAATTGCATGCTCCCAGCCTGGAAATTCAAGATATATCGATAATTAAACATTAAACACCGAGAGCCTCAGGACAAGGCAAAGGCAAAGGCAAATTATTGTAGCCTGGTTGGGGGTTACATTACAGCATCGCTAGAGATGGGAAAAAGAATCAATAACTAGAAGCAGTGAAGCGCATTGATCGTGGTGCATCCTCCCACACCGTATCATCTGCACTCGAAGAAGCCGTTTTCACTTTCCCTCACGAGAAAAATAAAAATAAAAATCCTATCACTATTCATTCCTATGCTATGCAATGCAATTCTTCCACTAACTTTTCACTTTAATCTGGCACTTGTTTCGATTTCATTTTGTCTTGAATGAAGAAGGGGTGAATCGGGAGGGATGGGGGCCTCGCTGTCGAACCTAGGAAGCAACGGTTCGGCCGCCGCTCCGGGCCTCGGCGACATCCCGGAGAGCTGCGTCGCTCGCGTTTTCCTCCACCTCACTCCGCCGGAGATTTGCAACCTCGCGCGCCTCAACCGCTCCTTTCGCGGCGCCGCCTCCGCGGATTCCGTGTGGCAGACCAAGCTGCCTCCCAACTACCAAGATCTGCTCGATTTAATGCCTGCCGGGAGGTACCAGAATCTCACCAAGAAGGACATCTTCGCGCTGCTGTCTCGCCCAGTGCCCTTTGATGACGGCAACAAGGTACGCTGTGCTGTGTGTGTTTGAGTTGCTCGATTGATTGTGTGTAGTCTGAGATTCGTTGATGGATGAGGGTTTTTCAGGAAGTGTGGCTGGACAGGGTTACGGGAAGGGTTTGCATGTCAATTTCGGCCAAGGCCATGTCTATTACTGGAATTGATGACCGCAGATACTGGACATGGGTTCCTACTGAAGAATCTAGGTTAGATTCTCCAAACCTGTAATTTACTTTATTAAATTGTTGTGATGTAGGGTTTGGTAAGTTGTGTCTTACCTTGCTTTTAATTTACTAGAGATGATGTCTGCGTGTTTTGTTCTGTTCTTCAAATGATGTGAGAACTTAGGGCCTGCTAACTTTAGAAACCCATGCTTCTACGGAGCATAGTGTAGGATGGCAGGCTACTCTGGATTATTGGATGCTGCTTATATACTTGTGTGAGGCCTTAATCATCATATACTAGAAGAAGGGGAGATGCTTTTGTTTGTGCATGATTGCTGGACTAGATTCTGACAAAAAACAAAAGGATTGAACGGTGATAGAAACTGAATTAGATTGTAGATGAAAATGATCTTTATTGATGGAAAATAGGGTTACACTCTAGGTATTAGAGAGACCTGGTTCTCTCCCAAAGACTCCCCCCCAACCCAAAGACAACTCCTTTCCCTCTTGACCCCTCTTATTTATAGGCAACTCCTAACTAAGTAATTAACTAACTAACCAACTAAATGCTGCCTAACAACCATAATGTAATAGTGGGGAGTTTTGGCAAGTAGATAGGTTGTGTGAATCGAAGGTGCTGAGTGCTGCACATGTCCACAGAATACTTTGAGATTCATTTGTTTTGCTTCCAATTGTGCAAATTCATTGCTCTGAAAGAAAAGTGGTGTGTTTGTTTTTTTCTTGTAATGTTTTTACATGCCACTATCAAGTGTATGATGCAGGTGGCCTTGTTGAGAGTGCTGAACTCAAGTTGTAAGTCAAGATGTGTTTTGGTATCATGAAAAGCAATGATAAGATTATTTTGTTCCTTTTCCAAGATTACTCGATGAATGGAGTAATTTGGTGGTATAGGGTGTTTGACTGGTTTACCTTTTTATATGATCCTTAGATCAACTATGTATGCTTTTGCAATATGAGGAGAAAGGTAAAGAGGTGGGAACAGTAACTGCCTTTGCTTCGAGTAAAAGAATGGAAAGTCGGTGATTTTGTATTACTTCAGTTTGTGTGGAAGTTGTCAGTAGCATACATATTAATAGATCAATTTATTTTCCTTACAAAGTCATATTAATTGGCTTTAAAAGTAAAGTTTTTTGCAATTGCTGGCACTTAACTGCCTAAACCATGCTCCAGGAATCACCCTTTTTGATTCATTTGAAGGATATGTCCTTAAATAATGAGTGTGGATGGATAAATCTATCAAACTTTCTGGGCATTCCAAGATATGGCTTTTCTTCTGATCAAGTGAAAATCTTCACATCTTATCTTAGATATTCACTAGGAACGTAGATGATCATCAACGAGGCTTAGATACCAAGCTTAATGTAATTCATGTAAAATAAAACAATCATATATCAGTCTGTGATTTGGAATTTGTTGGTGTAAAATCTTACCCAGGAAATACTAAGATGCTATCTGAAAATGTCCATGTTGCTTGTGCTGTTGGCTTACTGAATTTTCAGTTCACTTCACATATCAAAGTTACGTCTTTTATATGGTCTAGAGCCTCAATATCAATTGCTTGTACTCACAGTTCTATATATATATATTTTGATAAAACCTTGTTGAAAATGAATTTCACAAGTCTGCTTATATGTTGGAGTGATGTCATTATACACTTTACTCGTGCTGCTGGAGCCGTCATGGATGAAATCTTGAAAAGCTTTTGTCTAGATTCAGTACTCAATGTGATTTATATTGTAACTTCCAAACTACCTATTTGTTAAATATGCCATGAATTCTCAATCTAGGATCCAGATATCCGAATTCTGTTAAATGTAATCTTGTTTTAATTTTTCATTGTTGTCATTGGCGTGTCTGGTATGCTTTGATTTCTTTATGCTTGTCTTTTTGAGAAAGTGGAACTGTAAACATTTAATTTTTCATTGTCTGTGTCCTGCCTGACTATTTTTCTAGTTTATGAATGAGGATTCTGAGGTTGAAGAAATAGGAGAATATTTCTGTGTGTCATGTGCATTGGATTCAAATATAAGCTTGTTATTTTATATAGCTGGCCACCCAAGCCGAATGACCCTGTGAGATTAAATGAGTTATGCCTTATAAGGGAGGAATTTGCGAACAAACCTATTAGTGATGGTGAACAACTATGAATCAACATATTATAGGTCAGTTTTGTGGGATTAAGTTATGCCTTTAAGTCCAAATTTTAAGATTAGTCTATTTTAATGTGAACAAACCTTTTAGTGATGGTGAACAACTATGAATGAACCTCCTAGGAGTATTTTTCCTTTCTCTACAAATTTAGTGTCACCAACAGTTAATTTTAAACACCATTATCAATTTTACATGCTAGAAAATGAAATGAAGTTTTAAGTACTTACTATTGTTTTGGAACTGTACCCAAAAATAACCATTTTCTGAGATGCCAAAGTTGATAGTAAAGGATTCAAAAGTACCTGTCAATTATGTTGAGAGTCATAGATAGGGAAAATAAAAACTGTTCTTTAAAGGGTTCTTTACATTGAAATAGACTAAATATAAGACATTAATTTCATAGAGGAGAGGAGTGTGATTCACCCTTAATTGTTTGTGCCTTGGAATTAGGGATGGCAAAACGGGCCATCCCGCCCCGCCATTGACCCGCTAAAAACTGGTTGGCCCGCCCCACCCCACATAAGAAAAGCGGGTTGAAAATCCAAGCCCACCACCCGCCAAAAAATGAAAAAATAAATATATAATAAATGTATTTTAATTAATTTTATCTTTTATAAATATTAAATACTTATTAAAAAATTAAATGTATTACCTTAATTTTTGAATAATAATTTATTTAGATAAAAAATATATTAAATAAATATTAATAATATATGTATAAAATATAAAAATAAATATTGAATTTATTATTATTATTTTTATAAAAAACAGGTTGGCGGGTTGACCCATCCCGACCTGTCCTCAACCCGTTTTTTGGCGGGCCAAAACGGGGCGGGTCAATACGGGTTGAAAACCTCAACCCGGCCCACAAAAAAAAGGGGCAAAAATGAGTTGACCCGACAGGTCCAACCCGTTTTGTCACCCCTACATGGAATGATGTTTTGACTTTCAATTATATTCCATTTGGTTCAGTTTAGATGGGTTGATTTCGTATTGTAGTCTTGAGCCCTACTGATCCATGAAATACTCAACCTGATTCAACCAAACTGTCCTGTTCTATGAAGAAAACATAAACAGGTGGTTTTGGTTGGTTTGCAGAACCTAGTATTAGTTTATGAATAGTTGGACACCTGTAATTCTCAATGTCTTTCCATACTTAAATTATGCCAACTTTCTGCTTATATGCTACGCGTGCTTCTTTCTGCAGATTGTAGCACTCTTAAGCTTGATGCTGAAGCTGCTTTGTTTATCGGTCAACTCTTTTTTCTGAGTATTGCATTACACTTCTGTTATTTATTCATTTCAGGTTCAACACTGTAGCATATTTGCAGCAAATATGGTGGTTTGAAGTGGATGGGGAGGTCAGCTTCCCATTTCCTGCTGATATTTATACTCTCTCCTTCAGGCTTCACCTTGGACGATTTTCCAAGAGGCTTGGTCGACGTGTATGCAATTACGAACACACCCATGGTTGGGATATAAAACCAGTGAGATTTGAGTTGTCAACCACGGATGGTCAGCAAGCATCATTTGAGTGCTACTTGGATGAAACTGAACCTGATGATGGCAATCATAAGCGCGGACATTGGGTAGATTACAAGGTGGGTGAGTTTATTGTCAGTGGATCAGAACCTACAACTAAAGTACGATTCTCCATGAAACAGATTGATTGTACACACTCTAAAGGTGGGCTTTGTGTAGATTCTGTATTTATTATACCTAGTGATTTGAGAGAGCGCATGAGAAGCGGCATTCTGAAATAACCACACACAGGAGAGGAATTTTTTATTTTTCAATTTTTGGTAGTTGGTAGGCGTGCTTTTAGTTTTTATGTAATCACCGTTTCTGTGTTTGTCATTTCCATGTTTTATACCTTTGTCAGATGAGATGGATACAGAAACAGGAAAACAAACTTCGCTAACACTTTTGGATGGTCTGTTCATTCTGAACTTAATTGTGATGATGTAGTAGATTTTCCTCACCTGATATTATTGTGCCTTCCATCAGGTATTGACACAATTTTTGAAGAGTATGCTTGGAAAATATTGGTGTACCGTCTTTTTAAGTGCAATATTAAGAAGCAGAACTGATGTTTGACTAATTAAATGTCCACTTACCTTTATAACAATTTACAAGTAAATATTATATATTCGTTTTCTCAGCTCTCTGCTGATTTTTTTTTTTGGGGGGGGGGGGGGGGGGGGGGGCGTGTTAAAACTTGTGTTGCCATAGTACTGATTTCTTTTGCATGACTACAAATATTTAAAATTTGATCGAATAATAAAAGAAAATGCCCAACTCGGTGTGTTTCTTCTGAATCGATCTTTTAATGTAATGGTTATGCTGTGTTGAATTATTTTCCTTTTGCATTCAACCCACAAATAATTGAGGGTTTGGGACAGATTTGGAATTTCTAAGGATTTGACTAATTAAATGTCCACTTACCATAGTACTGATTTCTTTTGCATGACTACAAATATTTAAAATTTGATCGAATAATAAAAGAAAATGTCCAACTCGGTGTGTTTCTTCTGAATCGATCTTTTAATGTAATGGTTATGCTGTGTTGAATTATTTTCCTTTTGCATTCAACCCACAAATAATTGAGGGTTTGGACAGATTTGGAATTTCTAAGGATTTGAAAGTCTTCGGAGCTAGAATTTTTTTTTTTAATCTAGATCACAAATATTCTTTCAATGGAAGCAATTTTACTTGAACCGGATATAATCATTATAAGTGGCAAAACTCTTCTTTCAATATTTATTGTAGATGTATATTCAAGATTCGAATTCAAGACTATTAATTAAGTTGAAATAATTTTGTGTCAATTTGATCTAAGTGATGATTAAGAGTTAGAAGTTTGATAAAATATGGAAAAAAAACATTTAAAAGGTGAAACTTTTGGAATTTTTTTCAACTTTTGGATTTATTTAGTGGAGTTTTTAAGGGGAAAAAAAAAAGAAAATTTAGAAATTTTAGAAAGAAAAAAATTGACAAGGAACCTGATTTAACAATAAAAAAGTTGGCCGGCTTAATTTTTAAAAAATATTAGGATATTGGAATTTTATGTCAGTAATCATAATAAAAACAAAATTGAAATAAATAAATAAATAACAAAGTTTAGAATGCTGCCATCCTTATGATAATTCAAAATTCAGAACACTCTTGTATGAATAAACCTTGAATTTAAAATTATTTAGAGTTAGAAAGTTTTTACTGAAGTTTTTGGCTGAATTATTGGTATGTTTGTTGCATCTTAAATGGGTAAGTGGTCCCTGGCATGTCGTTCTATGCAGTTATATATTTTTTTAAAAGCGTTCTATGCAGTTATTATTCTTTGAATTTGTAAACTTTCTCCTATAATCAACGAAAATTAATTCTGTTGCTAGGTTTATTCAGGAATTTAAGTTCATATCAGGCCGGTCTGTTACCAAAAACCCAATAAAAAGGTAGAGTCATAGAGTCATAATGGTACAAGGGTATTGCTATTGGCACCCTAATGACTATTTAGACTCCCCATTTTTTTAGAAACATATTTTTGACAAAAATACTCCTAGTCTTTGACATCCCATAACATAATGGAAATTTGTTTTCGTTGTGTTAATTTTTTTCCAACAAAATTTAACACAATGGAGAAAAAAATTATCATAATGAAAACAAGTTTCCATTATGATTTCAATCGAAATATACAATGAAAACTTATTTTCATTGGGTAATTAATTCTATATATATGCATGTTACTTGTTTTTAAAAAGTTATCTTTTAATACTAACCAAATTAATTATGAAACAAATTATTTTTTTAATTAAAATTAAATTAATTACGATGCAAATTATCTTTTTTAATAATAATTAAATTAGTTATGATGCAAATTACCTTTTTTAATAATAATAATAATAATAATAATAATAATAATAATAATAAATTACACAAATAGAATAATATGTTATTTCATTATTACAAAATAACATTATTCTAATCTTGACTGATTCGTAATCAAATAATTTCGAAGTTCAAAATTACCTTGATTCATTTGTAAGTAATTTGATTCTTTCAATTAATTATGATACTATTAAAAAAGTAATTTGACTCATTTGCAATTAATTATTTTAGATTTTTTTAATTAAATGTTTTAAAATGCTTAAATTTAAGATTTAAATGAATGTTTTAAATGAGAAACATCATATTAGGCTCAGGCTTCACCTTAAATAAACTTAATGCATTTCCTAAATTTAAGGATTAATCAAGACTATTTGTCTAACATATAATTTGGTCTTTTCCACCAAAAAAATTATTTGACTTAAAAGTTTACCATATAGTAAGATGTTTTAAAGAAACAAATTTAACTAAGCCTTTAAGTATGTTAAAACAAGTATATATAGTATTTTTTTGGGTGAGCGTATATAAAGTATCAAAACATTAAACTTAATATTATATATAAAATAACTACAACAATAATAAATAATATACCAACATTATGTTGGTCATGTATTGAGTAAAATTTTAAATTCAAATCTTGTAAATGAAAAAAAAAAGTGATTAAAAAAAAAAATCTCACAAAAATAGTCAATTGAATTTTTTGACGGAAATTAACCATAGATAATAAAAAAAAATATTAACTTAAATAGACTATTATTGTTAAGCCTATAAATATTTATTAAATGGTTTAAAATTTAACTTTTTTAATTAAATAATTTTTCAGGAAAAAAAAATGAATTAGACTATGATATTCAAACCAGCTACCTAACCGAACAGTGCACAAGTGTTGAAGTCAAAAAGACTTGCATAGTTTCATTGCATGGCAGAGAAGGGCCGGGGAGGAAGCAACAGGAAAATAAATTCAAGATCACACTGAACCAGCTGTGTTTTCGGTCAGGCCAGAGAAACGAATTGATACCATTGTGGGAAAGGTGGGGGAGACAACGAGGAGAAGGAAGATATATACAAAATAACATAATTAAGGTTCTCTTTTCTTATGTCATACTCTATATCTGGGTCTGGGACCCCAGCCCCCACAATTGCAAAAGGCAAAATAGTGAGAATACATATGTCAGCGTTATTTTAAACTTGAATTTTCTCTTCGAGTAATGTCGGTTGTCGTGGTTTAGGTCCTCTCTACATTTTTTTTATAATGTGTTATATTACTAATTTATACTATTAGACATTAGTGGTTAGAACTTAGTATAGGAATAGGATCATCTACGCATATATATTAGAATTGCAAATGACAGTGTGTACGTAGGAGGACCTCTTTCTCTTCTCTAGCTAGAATCTCTATGCACTATATATCATCACATATAACAAGTAAGTACCCACGTAGTAGTGGTCCATGACCATGTTCGGCGCCGTTTACGTAGAGTCACATATAGTTGTTGCCTTTTGCTTCTGTTTCAGAACTATATATATTTCTTAGGCCAGTTAGGTAGTGAGTTATTTATATCACTTATATGTGGTAGCTAGGGTTAGTGACGTAGTTTTAGAAATTCCTCTAAGTGAAACATTTTACTAGCTACTACTGAATAAAGTTCACTATGCATGCATTTACAATGTTATCCAACGCGTTCAGGACCACATACAGATCTCAAAGGTCAAATCCAAATTATGTCGTAAGGCATGCAGCAGTTTAATACTTTAATTCAATGTTTCAAATCTCTTCTGCATAAGTAGCTAGCTATCTAGCTAGCTTCAAATGTGTGTAGTTCATGGCCATCTTCTTCGATCAGGCAAACACACGTACACAGGACCACTCTCAAGATCTCGAAGAAGCTCTCCCTAGTCTCTACCTATCTTCTAGGTATACCTAGGTTTTTATGGTTTTGCAGTTTCTTTACCTTCAGCTTTAATTATTTAAATGTACTAAAAAAAATAGTAGTATTTGTTTAAGAAGCTCATGTATAGGTTAAGGAACTAAAATAAAAATATATTTTTGCTAAAAATACATTTTTGTTTAAAAAAGTCATTACATTAAAAATGAAAAAATCGTTTATTATATTTTTTTTTATTCTTTATATAATTAGAAAAATGATTTGTTCAATATCTTCTTCACGTGGAAATAGGAAGTAAATAAATAACCATTGGCTTTGTCATAATTAATAAGCTCAACAAAAGTGGGGCTCGAGTTAAGTTCTAACCAGATGTTACCTACATTTGTCCCCGCTTCAAGGGTAATTAGTATTTAGTGAAGTTATAAGCAGTTTGGTTTTGGCAAAGCTTTGGTGGAGGACTGCTTTTGATTTTCGATGGTACTCATTGATTTCCAACAAGGTCACAACACAACCACCTCCTTATTCAATAACTTTCGGAATAACTTTTATATACAACGTAATGCTTAATGAACGTAGACAAATTGTATTTGTGCAATATTTTTCTACAAAGTTTTATATTACAAAGAGAGGGATAAGAAGAGAAGATAGGAAGGAACATATAAGATTAATGTAATGAAGAAAGATAGGAAAAGAAATGTTATAAAAAAATGTTTTAGAAAAACATTTTATGAATAATCTAACAATCAATGTATAATTCTTATAACAAATTACAATAGAATATAACAACCTTAGAACATCTCTAATGTTATGCATCAATAATTTAAGATATCTACTTTGAGTATCTTATCTTCTATTAAAACAATTTAAGTGGCCCTTACAATATCATATCATATTTAAACAATTCATACATAAATTTGCTCCTTTTTTTTTTTTAATTTTTTTTAATTTTGGTGAAGTACATTGTTCTAATGATAAAAAAAGTTAAGCAACTCAAATTTTTTTTCATTAATTTTCAAACGGTCATTTATTTTCATTTCAAACAATCATATTCAAAGATAGTATCATTCATTTTTTTATTTTGAAGATACCGTATCTTATATAAGCTACTGAGCTTATTTTTAAGATATGAGATAGAACCATCATCTAGACATGGATGGAAAGTTTAAGCAATTGTATCTTCGACTAAAGAACGCTGAAAATTACTAATGTTAAAGATGCTCTTACAACCTTATGTTTGTAGTAGTTCCAAGAGTTTAACATCAAGACTCCTTCATTTTTATCCAATTATTTTGATTTTCTTAATTCATCATTCAATTGGTTTGATTTAAAATTTAAATTTGATCTAATCTAAAACAATTTAGATTAAATCGATTTTCAATTTTAATCTTATTTTTATTTAAAAATATTAAATATATATTGTAAGATATATAATAAGCATAATAATAAAATAAATTAAAAATATATACCAAATATCTCATCTACATAGAAATCATTATATAACACATTATAGTAATATAACTCTTCAAATATATATTATTAAAAATAAATTTACACAACTTGATAATTCTATATTTACCTTCACTCAAATAGTTATTAAATATTATCTTTAATTAAATAAGATTTTGATAAATGAATATAAGTTATGTGATAATTTTATAAATATATAAAAAAAATTGTAAACATATATAAGTGATATAAAAAATTAATAATAAAAAATATACACAAGTTTGGTTTAAATTGAATTAGATTATTTTTAAAATCAAATATGAAATTTAAATCTACTAAAAATTGATTTTTTTAAAATTTTTTATTTGTTCATTTTTCAATTTTTTGGATTGATTTTTATTTTTATTGGATTGTATCAGCAACACCCTATCCAACTTTAATACATATTCCTATATATGTTAAAAGGACTTTACAATCAAATGTGTAGTAATTATAATCTTAAAAATATTGTCAAAGTGAGAGACATTTATCCTGTACATGTAGTGCATTAATGAATAAATAACTTAATTAAATATTATTATATTTGTTAATTTTTTTTACCAAATTTAAATCTATTTATAAACTTGTCTTAAAAAGAAGTCATAAACCATTTGCATAAGTCTCAAAAGTATATTTCCAAACATTCCCTAAATGGACAACTAGTAAACATTTGATGCACAGAGCAAAGAGATTAAAGGTTAAGGACATTTCTGTTTTTTTTTTTCTTCTTAGTTTGATAGCATAGTAAGTAATCTCTATACTTGTAAACTTTCACTCTAAAGTTATATATATTACAATAGTGTCGGCATAAATAGTGGAGTTACATTAATTCAAAAATATTATTTTAATAATACTCTTTTCGACATTGTTTTTTCTCTTTATCCTTTTTTTTTATCACACTAACTATCTCCCATTCTTGCTTTTTCTCTCTTTATATGTACAAATCTTTATACAAACTTTATATACATGAAAATACAGTTTCTCTAAATAAAGATGGTTAATATTCTAGGCAGAGAAGTGGCCATCAAACTACAATAGCTTCTTCAATCACTTGTAACTAAGTTGACATTTTAACCCTACTCTAGGCATTCATTCTCATACTAGGCACCCATATCAAATGAGCAGCAACACGAGTACGGAAAATGCCATATTAAAAATATCCTATTCTTACGCCACTTGCATTCCTTATTCCTATATACATGACATTATTTCCCGTACACATAATAAGCAAACAAAATCGTTTCTCTTTGTAGTAGTAGATCATAAAACAAGAGAATTGAAGGCCAACAGACACTGGAAAATTAAAAGAAAATTGTTTAATGTCGATCCAATTTCTGGTGGATAGGCGTAAGAGAGAGATAAAATGAAAAATGTGATAAAAAAAATGAAATAAATAAATAGTATGGAAAATAAAAATGGTAAATTTAAGAAGACTTTGGTGCACC
The DNA here is from genome assembly GCA_026413185.1 of Pueraria montana var. lobata. Lineage (NCBI taxonomy): Eukaryota > Viridiplantae > Streptophyta > Magnoliopsida > Fabales > Fabaceae > Pueraria > Pueraria montana. The sequence goes on from CM048650.1 coordinate 12,138,505, forward strand.
TGTTGGTGGAGTAATTAATTAATAGCACTATAGGATCACTCTTGCCAATTGAAGCTTGGAGATTACGCCAGTGTTTCATTATTTTTTTTGCCGTACCCGTACGTCAGAACTGAGGCTTTTCCCTATTGAAAAGTATGTAGCGTTGTTATCATGGTGCATGAACCAATAAATTAACAAACAAAATTAACCAACTTAATTGATGACATGCAAGTTGGATTCTCTATTCTATTCTACAGTGACCTTTGTCTCACATCACTCTCATCCATGCAAATGCAATATTGCATGATCTCTTAGGTGGCATTTACTTGTAATTCTATTTTTTATTTTCATTTTCTGTTTTCAGTTTTTAATTACAAAACTGTCACATTGTTTTCATTTTGTTTTCTGTTTTTTAATATTTGTATAGGAAACAGAGAAAACAAAAAAAAGTTATTTTCAGTGTTTCCTGTACAAATCTTAGAAAACAGAAAACAAAAAATGAGAACAATGTGACAGTTTTGTAATTAAAAACTGAAAATAGAAAATGAAAACAGAAAATGAAATCGTAAGTAAACGCCCCCTTAATTTCACCATATTTCAAGGACTTCAATTCCCTTGTGGTTTGGAACCCTACCCTTCAGTTTTTTTTGTCTAGTAAGTACTCCAAAAGTCCAAACACGCGCAGTCCTATAACTCAAAATAGCCAAATTAATCCAAAATATTGCATCAAATTTTGTCAAACCAAGGGAACCTAGATCCCAAATTTATGCTCCGACACAAGAAGGAGTGCAAGTAAGATAGTATCAGCTGTCCTCTCTGAAACTGCAACACTGCACGATCAATAATTAAGGTGAAAGGGAAATGAGGTTGAATGAACAGAAGATGAGCCCAAGTTCTGTTTTCTTTGCCGTCCTTTACTTGTCTTTTAATGGTGCAGCATAGATTGTGCCAGCTTCTCTGTCATCCTCGGTGTTGCAATTTTGGAACTCGTTTGACTTTTTTTGCCAATGGAAAATCCCTTTCTACATTATTCTCTTCATCAATTAACCATGTCATATTGATGTCATGTTGTTTATCTGAAAAAGAAAAAAAGATAAGAATTGAGGATTGAATTAATGCCTAACTATTGGTTAGGATAGGTCAATATTTTAAGATATTAGTCCTTTAACTCTTGGTTAGAAGATACCTTAAATTTACCCAAAAACTAAGATGTCATTAACTATCTAAAAAAACTCAATGTACAAATAACAGAACTGTTCGCAAAATACCAGAATGGTTGATTTTGGACATAATGCTTTGCCTTTGTTTTTGTGATATGTTACTGATATTTAAAAAATAAAAAAGGCATAAAATTAAATATGTATATGTTTTTGATTTTTGATTAATAATAATTTAAAGTTTTAATAACTTAATTTATATATATAAATTGTGATAAGTTTGAAAAATGTTTTCTCTTTTTCATTTCGATATGTCTTTGATCAAATTAAACAGTCAAGTACCACTTTACAATAATTTTTATTAATTCCTTCTATCACATCATTTTTATTTCATCACATTTGTTTCTTTTTTAAAATTATAAGAATTTTTGTAAAAATTGTTTGAGAGGAACATTTTTCTTATTTCTCTCTTAAATTGAAAGAATTATTTGTAAAAAAAATTAATGGTGCAAGTAACATTTTTCTGAACGGCTAGCACAAAGGCTACTTCTGTGGCCAAATTAACACATGGTTTCCCCTTTTCACACCTTGTCTGACAGCACGCTCCCTTCTACAGTCTCCACCTAAACACAAAAAAAAAAAGAAGAAGCTCACACTTACAATTTCACAAATGTCACACTAACCTTCGCCTAGGGTGCGTATAGCACTCACTAAAGCCCAGGATAGGTACAAGTCTATACAGTATTATCTTTGTTAAATTTAACTTTGATTTAGAACTTAGAAGTAATCAACGAAATAAATGCTCTTTATGTTATTTTGATAACTAACTTTCTCTAAAATAAATTTATTAGACAGAAGCAATTAAATAATTTCAGATCTCTAATTAACTGGCACCCAAAAAGAGAAAGGAATGTAGCTAGAGAGCCTTTGGCCTCTCATAATAATAACAAGTCAGAACCATAGTGCCACCACACCTCACTGCCTTAGCTAATTAAACTCGCTCTACACCTTTTCTATCTTCTCTCTGCCTATGTGGTCCATCCCCAACCGAGTGAAACCCTCGATCAGGCCATATAAGACAGATCAATTTTTCTGATGGAGTTGAAAGCAAGAGATCTAGACAGGAAAGTGGAACCAGATATGGATAATTGGCATCACACCACAAAGCCATTTGTTCCTCGGCCAGAGACCTTAAGCTTCTTCTACAACTATAACAACAACAACAACCCATATCCAGGTAAAAGAACAAGAAAACACCACTCTTTGAAAGAATTTATCTCTATCCTCAAATGTCAAGTTGCATTTCTTTTCTACTTCTTCTTATGATTTACCATTTTCAAATGCAAATAGCTTCTATATATGTGTGCGCGCATGCGTGTGAATCAATGAATGGCTTCCAAAGCAGCCAGCCTATATAATTTGGCAACCACTTAAATTTATGGACTATTTCTGACTTTTGCAAATGAATAGTGACTTCAATCCCAAGTAATTGTCCCATTTTCTTGCTTTTCTGAAGAAGAAAAACTTAACATATATAGGAAACCTTGACAAAGCATATATTTGGAAACTACACTTGGTAAGTTGGTATATTCAGCTAGGAAAACTTCTAAAAAATCAATCTGACAGCCTAAATGTTTTTTGTTATTTTTGAAGGAATATACTTATATTTTCAAAGTTATTACTATATGTTATTTTAATTCTAAAATATGTTATAACTTATAACCCTAGCCAACATGCTTTCATTCATGTATTAGAGACTGAGTTTTCTAACCTAACCCTCCGTACGTGTTGCATATGTTCAGGAGTGGAAGTGAAACAACTGACATTGAGGGAGACAGGAGAAGGGTCGGTTCCGGCAATGGACAATGGAAACAAAGAGAAGAAGAAGAGATTAACAAATAACCAGATAGAGTTATTGGAGAGGAGTTTTCAGGAGGAGATAAAGTTGGACCCTGAAAGGAAGATGAAGCTTTCTCGGGAGCTAGGGCTGCAGCCTCGCCAAATCGCTGTTTGGTTCCAAAATAGACGAACAAGGTGGAAGGCCAAGCAGCTTGAGCACTTGTACGATGCACTTAAACACCAATATGATGTCATCTCCAACGAAAAGCAGAAGCTTCAAGAAGAGGTACCTTCCCACTTCACACACACACACATATTCTTGTGTCTGTCCATTTACCTCTAAGCTTGAACTATATATTATATGGGTTTTGCCTTTTAGAATTCAAAGATCTCTTCATTTCAAGTTTGAATATAGTGGTCGTCTATCTCATGTCTTGGTGATCATGCCAAAAAAAATTAATAAATATGATTTTTCATCTTTATGATTAGGGTTAACTTTTGATTATGTCACATATGTGAAAGATAATAGAGTGAAAGAAATGTAAAGTTAACATTTTTCATACCAAATTATTGTTTTCAAATTTGAATTTTGTTATTTACACATTAATATTTTATATTATCTTTACTTGATTGTTTTGGAGTTAAAAGAAATAAAGATAAAGAAATAGAAAAAATATATATTGACACCCTAAATGCTAGTTGACACTTAGTGAGAAAAAAAAAAAGATAAAAAAGTATAGGTATGATAGGTGATATATAATGTGATAAGGAAAAAGATAGAAAAAATTTAGATTGTGTTTTTATGAGTATAGAAAAAGTATAAAAAAAATATGTAAATAAATTGATTATTCTTTTGCTTTTGCCTGTCTTAACATGAATATCAGCCTAGTTATTGCCTGAATTGGTTGATTCCTATAGCTATATATATATGTGTGTGTGTTCTAATATGAGCAGGTTATGACGTTGAAGGCAATGCTAAGTAAAGAGCAAGGAGGTTTTGGGACGCAAACATTTGGCGGTTATACAGAAATATCTGGGGAAGAAACAGTGGAAAGCACGTCAGAGGGTCTAAGGGGTTCCAACAAGCAGGCACGGGGAAAGCGTAACATCGAGCAGGTTGCAGATCAAGGCTACTGTTCTTTCACTGTGGACGATTATAACACAGTTTCACTGCCTCATTGCCACTGGCCTGTTGTGCCTTATTAGTTATTATCCTTAATCTTCCACGAGTTTGAACTTGAACTCTATGACTGAGCTTGCTTAATTAATATTATAGTGCTCTAGCTAGACGAAGATGATCTATAACCTTTTTCTGAACTGACATTAGGATCTATCTATGCAGACTTGTCGGGATCGTAGTAATGACTCATAAAACAGCTAATCAAGGCATGCATAATTTATTTAACTTGTAGTTTCAATTAATTGAATTGCATAGTCTTATCACGTAACGTACTAGCTACTTCTAGGTAGGAAGACGACAATTCCACTTCATCTTTTAACCTTTTTCATCATTCCACGAAGTTAAGACTTTAAAGTGAGGAAGTCGGTGCGCAGAAATGTTAAAATTTTTCTTATTTTATTAAAAAAAAGTTATAAAAAACATGTGAAAATAACATTGTTTTGGATATAAGTCATTAATTGTTATTAGTAAGAATTTGATTTTAATCAATATTATTTATTGATGTAAGATTGGTACAAGAAGATTATGAACATGAGTCTAATTAAATCATATACTGCTTGTTTATATAGAGAATAAATATTGTTTGACACTTTATTCTAGTTGACATCAAAAGAGATAAAGAAATTAAGAGAAAAAAAAAGATATAGATATGAATCATCCGATAATTTTTATTTATTTATAAATTATATGATAGATAATATGACATAAAAGAAAGAAAGAGATAAAAATAATAAATAATATACATATATTAATAAAATGTTTAGAGTAAGGGAGTGGTGATAATATCATTAGTCTTAATGCCTTCGTCATGAATCAACAGAACATCTGTACTGTGAGCCTATCCAAGTTCTAATACGCAGCCCACATGTAGCGGCGGTAGCGCAATGCAATCTAATTAAATACTAACCGTTAAATTAATTCGGAAGATAACATATCTTTTTTTGGTGAAAATTCGGAAGATAATAAAGTTTTCAAATTTTGCTCATTTCCTTGCACGGCAGTCCATAACTGAATGATAAGCAATCCATGCTATTTTCCTTGATTTCCAGGGGTTGTTGGATATTTCATGGTTCTGTACTGTGCTTCGCGACCTATATGATTCAAGTGTCTTGAATGAGTATCACGATTTCGTTGTACAAATTTGTTTCACCTCCTTGTACAACGGAATCATGATTCCGTTGTACACTTGTACAGCGGAATTGTGATTCCATTGTATACTGTACAACAGAATCACGATTCTGTTGTACAAGGGTACAATCCTGGTTAAATTTTGTATCAGTGCCTAATATATGTTTAAAATACCATCAATAAGTCATAATACAATATAGTTTTGTAAAAAATATTCAACAACCAAAACATTACACAAATAAAGTCCTCTAATAACAATTATTAATAGAGGATTAATTAACTAAAATGAATCCCTAGTAATGTCTACTACATATTGAGATCCTCTAGTTGAATGAAATGGAATTGAGTTGAATTCTTGCATGCGTTGTATGTACGATTTTGCCCATGATTGAGCTTCAACAGTGCAATATGTTCTCCATTGAGGTGCAATAGGAGGCAGGGAACAATCATCTTGTAAAAATAGCTAATCAATAAAAATTAAACTGGTAAGCTTAACTTAGTAACCAATGCCTTTCACAAGCCTCCCTTTTAATTTAAACGGGCACTAACATTTTTTGCTTTCAGTAGTCTTGCGGACTAACTTATCTCTATATTGTTTGTACTTTCCTCCCTTTTCACAAACCAGTAGGACAAAAGTTTTCTTGCCAGCTTCTGACCTTTCTATGACAACAACAAATCCAAGCTCTTTTGCGATAGATCGAACCCACGTCAACAAGTGATCTCGCTATTCAAAAGCCTAAAAACAAAATGCATTCCTTCACTAACAAAACACACATACAAAAAATATCATATACATAAAAACAATAATTAATCAATCAACCTCGTCAATCATGAAATTATTGGAGAAGTCAGAATAATTGTGGTGAAGTTCAATGTCCATCACATAATCATCTGCTTCCATTTCATTTTGTTCACCGGGTTGGTCTAAAACATTTTCACTTGCATCAATCATATTTTTCCAACTACTTGGCATCGTAACTTCATCATAAATAAAAGTATTTCAATCCATTGCTGCTACTGAAAAGAAAAAAAAAAAATTCAAAGTTCACTAAATTAATAACAGTAAAAAAATTAAATCAAATACTGTCTGCGTGCACAACGAAATCACGATTCTGTTGTACATGTTTTTTTCATGCACAACGGAATCACGATTCCGTTGTGTTCGAAAAAAAACATGCACAACGGAATCGTGATTCCGTTGTGCAAGTCATTTTTAGTACACAACGGAATCGTGATTCCATTGTGTATGAAAAATGACTTGCACAACGGAATCAGTATGCAAAATACATGCACAACGGAATCGTAATTTCGTTGTGCACGTATTTTTCATACACAACGGAATCAGGATTCCATTGTGTACTGTAAAAAACAAAAAAAATAATGGAATCACAATTCCCCTGTGCATTGAACACAACAGAACCATGATTCCGTTGATTTACACAACTTACGGGTGTGAGTAAGTGTAGGAACTGAAGGAGAAGGAGAGCGACACGAGGTTGGGAGTGGGGGTGGAGACTGTGAGGAGAAGGGAGTGGGGTGGGGTGTAAGGAATGGAGGAGGGACAGGAAAGTAATTTTACAAGGTTAGAGGTGAGAATAGCAATTGTAGGGGTGGAAATAGCAAAGCCCCCCGAGATTTAGGCCTATACAGGTGTAAGCCCGGCATAAAAATAAAATAAGATTGAGTAAATTATACTTCCCTCAAGTATTATACTATCATTTCCTCTTATGTTCAAATATACAATTAAGTCCATCTAATTTAACGCTGTTAAAGTAATCTACACTTTCCTCCCTTGAAAGATACAAGTATTACACTACCCTTCATTCTTATATTATATTGTAGAATAAATTACATTTTCCTCTCTTGAGAGATGCAGTATTATATTGTCCCTCCTCTCTTAAGTTAGAATATACTCATCTCAGTCCTATTTATAAGATCCAAATTGAAAGCTTGAGCCCTTTTATGAAGATATATTCTTGTGTAGGCACACACCTAATACCACATTCTTAAACACAACCAATAGAAGATTGACAAGTAGTAGAATATAAAGAAAAGGTGTTCATCATTTATTAGATTTAATTTGATTCTTTCTAATAAGGAGATTGAAATATTAGGCACACACCTAAAAGAGCATTTTTAATTAAAACATATGTTAAAATACCTTTTATTGTGCGTGTGTCAATTTATATATATTATACTAAAAATTTAATAATTAAACTTTTATTTAATAATAGTTTTTTAATATAAATAAATTCATTTAAAAAGTTGTACATTTAATATGCATATATTAACATTAGACTTATTATTTAATAAATAAAATGGGTAACTTAAGAATGAGTAAAAAAAGACACAAGAATGAGTAACTTATTGTCCAATTTTATAATAAACAAGTAACTTATTGTCCAATTTTATAATAAACACCTGACCTCATTTCCACTACGCCATGCCATATATCTCTACAATTTTTAACCTAAGAATGAGTAAAAAAAAAATACACAAGAATGCGATGTGAATAGGAGTGGGCATTAATCATAGATAACTCCCAATATCACTGGTAGCAAATGTACCTGGTGAAAGAAAAACAAGATGGAAGAAAACAAATGGATAGGGATCAAAAGATCAACGTTGAAGAACAAAGATATCAAGTACTTTGCGTATTTGTAAAAGCAAGAGTATAGCATCAGATCAAATTCTAAAAACAAAAGTTTTGCTTCATCAAATCAAAAATATAGTTTGGGAACAAAATCAATTGTTAGCTAATGCTTCAAATGATCAGCAAAACAAACGCAAAAAATGAATCAAGGCAGGATTGAGCAATCTCCATCTCTTCGGTTAGTCAAAATCATAATCAAACATGAACCAATAGTAATAGACAATGTAAAGGATGATTAGCGTAAGCATATAAAACTAGCACGGATGGAGAAATCCATTCAATAACCAAGTACCTTCTGAAGATCCAAACACAGGTTTAATAAAACAGTAAAATAAAAGATTAATCATGCAAATAAAATATCAGTACAGAAGTGTCAAAACAACTCTATTTAAATTGTAGCCAAAATTAGGAAACAAAACTAAAAGCTCAGCGTTTCCCGCCTCCACCACCGAGTTTGGGACCTTTGGGCATAGCACCCTTAGAAACATTGCCTTTCCCTCCTGCTTTTTGCGACTTAGCTGCAACTTCTGCTTTCTTAGCCTTCTTCTCATCCTTTGTTTTCTTGATCCTCTCCTTAATTTCACTGCACCACATCGTAGATTCAGATAAATACGTAATCCATATTTAAAAGTAAAACGAGCTGTTAGAAATAAGGCTCTGAAAGATTTTACACGATTAAAGAAAAAAAATATACGAACATGATAGAAATGATGAAGGAAATTAAAAAACAAAAAGAGAAAGAAATGAATTTAGCACCTCTAAAGCAAGTGATATACACTTAGAGAATAAAGTTCAACTATAACAGTTGACCAGAAAATAAATGCCTGAGAATGTGATTATGTACACATCTATAACAAATCCAAGAAAGTAAATCTGAAAGTAGACAAACAAATAAACAAAAACACACCGAAGAGCAGCTTCCCTAGCAGCGTCTCGAACTTCTGGCTTCTCAGTTCTCTTTTTCTGGATAACTTCCAAAGTGGCACCAACAATGGACCTAGAGTAAGGCTTTTTGGCAGCACGTCTCCTCTTTTTCACAGCTTCTTGTGCAATGTCCTACACATCACACGCACACAAACAATCAATTAAAAAGCATGCAACCATTGTGGAATTGCTTAGCACAGTAACCTGTTTATATGTGGAATAACTAAGCACAACGCAACAACATTTTCACTAATTGGTTTAATGTTTCATCTTTAAAAAATATTTCAATTAAATAATCACCTTTTTGTGTTGCTTTCTGTACATTGCAGTCCAGGTGAGCTTTGATGGCTTCAGGCGGTTGTGGAAATACCTCTTACATTTTGAGTTGGCAAACAGGAAAACCTGTAGATTCAACAAACAAAAACCCTCATAACTAGTAACAAACAAAAAACCTCAAAACTAAAACAGATCGCATCATAGCAAACAGAACAGCCAGATTGAAATAATGCAATACATCAACACAAAATTCAATGAGACATTTTATGTCACCTGAGAATCACCACGAACAAATCTGATGCCTTTTCCTGGGTAAATCTTGGCACCACTGAATCGGCATAGTTCAGTTCTGATACAGGAATTTCAAATATTAATATACTTATGTTGCCTATAAGAAAAATGATTATTCATTTGATTAAACATAACGCTCAAGACGCTGATTGGTTTAGCAATAATTATTTTCATCAATCTTCAAGTGTTATGCGTCTGATATATTTCTCAAAAGCTGATTTAAAAAATAACACGTTCTCTGTTTTTAAAAACCTATTAATGTCTCTGAAAATCGAAAATGTGAAAGCAGCTCCAAATTAGGTCAAAATTTCAGAGACTGCGTTGCAGGACTGAAATCAAGTCATTAAGCAACAAAGAAAAATGATGTAAATATTGTGCAATCATTTTTTCGCGCATCGGAAAATGTTCAATACAATTTCAATTTAGATATCATTATCCTCTAGAACGCAACTACAATCACAGAATAATATTAATTTAAAAAACGGAAAATGAAAACAACGAAACCATACCACGGCAGCAAAATGAGAAAGGAAAAAGCAAACCGATTTCACAAAAATATAAAAGAATGAATGACGAGATTAACATTAACAAACAAGATAAGGCACATCGACTTTTGAGCGCATATGAATTAATGTATCACAGAATACAGAACTGCTAGAAGAATCTATATATGAAATCCTACAAAAAGAGTTGATGGAAGAAGGTGCCATGAATACATACTTGAGAACCATGGCTGCTGCGGGAGGTGTGGATGCTCGGCGTAAACCCTAAAAACCTAATTCTCCCTGATCCTCATTCCTCGCTATCTATACCCCGAATATGAAACCACATAAACGCACTCCTGGGCCCAAAGACTTTTACTATTTTGGAATTTGGGCTCTTTGAATGAGCCCATATGAGCTGTAAGAACTAAGAAACACGCATAAAAAATAAACAGTTTTTTTTAAGGAAATAAAAATAAACAAATTTAGGATGACGCCGAACAAAACACACCAATCCCTCAACGGAAAATTATATTTTTTTTTAAATAACCAAACTTTTTTTAGAAACAAATTGGATTAGAAATACACAACTAAATATGTTAAAAAAAAATCAAAATAATGATTGTGATATTTGAAAACCTGTGTTTGGGGACTTTTGATTTCATTTAAATATTTTATATATTTTTCTTCATTCTTTATATAAATTATATAAATTAATAATATCACATTACACTTTCACATTTGATTTAATTGGACAAAATATTAGGTGAGTTAACTAATTGCTTCATGATTGTTTACACCGTTATTAAATGGTTTGGAAATCTTAATCATGAGTTTTGTTTAACCTTATGGAGCTTCTTTTTTAAAGTTAAACACATTTTTTAATTAATTAAACCATGAGTTTGAGTTACTACTGTTGCTAACACCAACTACGTCTTACTGATTCAATTCATACACGGATAAGTAGAAAATTCAATTTTTGAATGTTTCAGCTTTGATCTTGGGTCGTTAGTAATAGTATTAATATGATTATCAAATTTGTAACATAAGTATATGATAATAAAAAAAATTTAACTATAATGCCATATAAACTATGAATTCCTAAGGTTAGGTTGTGATTGTTTTATAAGCTTGATTATATCGGGTTGTTGAGCTTGCTCCTAGAGTAAGAATTTTCTAACAATTTCGTAAGTTTTGTGCTAATATTTGATTAACTTTTATGACAAAAAGGTCAGACTCAGTTTTCTCTGACTACAATATTCTGATATATGCATAGCATTAAAAAAAATGTGCAAGTACATTGTGAAAAAAGATATTTCCTTTCGAGTTTTCATATAATTTGATTGAATGAAAGCAAGCAAATATACAATTTTATTTGTCCCAATGCTTAAGCATTTAAAAATTGAAAAATTAAGACAACTGTAGTAAAGTATGTTTTATTTTATTATGATTCAATGGAATAATTAATTAATTTATCACGTATTGGTATTTAACTGTACTTTTTTTTATATATAATTTACAAAGCAATCAAACACTCAGGACTAAACAAAACTTTAACCTCAAATCAAGTTTTCCCACACCAAACTGTTGAAGGCCAACTTGTTCAACAGTATGCTAAAGTGGCATAAACAGTGTTCTTTTGCATTATTATATTTTAAAAAAATGTACAAAATCGTGTTAATATTTTTTTTTGGACAAACTGTATGCAATTTTGAAAATGAACCATGTTTTGTTATCAGCCGCACATGATCCCTTCATTTACAGTGAAGCCCTTTACAAAAGAAAATGCTAACAGCACATATAATTCAGAATATCCCTTAACCTACACAAGAAAATTCCGATCGCATACTCTCAGTATTCCTAAGCACTACTTACAAGGAAAGCATCATCTCGATCGCTTCCAGAATATCTGTTTGACTGGTACTAAGCCAAGGTGCAAACACAAAACCGTGATTAGAACAATGTTATCTTCCTCTTTACTTCTGGCTGAAATGGTATCAAAATTCTGGAGTCTGTTTCTGATAAACTTCGGGGTTTTGATACCATAGAAACATTCATTTAACAAGCCTTTTTCATCATTTCTTCGTTCATTTAAAGCTTAATCATATAGCACAGTCATTCAACTTTTCAGTTCTTGTTATAATTTAATTTGTATTATTTATTATTTATACAAGACAATTTGGATTAAATTTCTTATATTCTTACCATCAATGTTTCAAATCAAATAAAGACGTGTGAATTTCTTTTTTTAATTCTGCAATATATTTTTAATGATTTCCATTTATTGTTAAATAAAAGAGTATCTACATATGTCATTATTTGATTTAAAAATTTGATAGAAAGAATATGTTGAACTTTATTAAGTTTATTCCATTAATAATATAGCCATTACTTAGTGTGTGAATACATAAATGGACTGCTAAGTAGTAGTTTTTTAACCATAACTCACATAAGAATTTTGGAGCATAAATATATGTTGAGTAATGTGTATAAATTGTTGTAAACTCCTAATATTTAACTTCTTTTTGAATAAAAAATATCTTTAACTTCTGAATATCCACACCTACAGTGAATATCATTCCAGTACTTTTACAGCAATTGAATAAAGACCAAATAGAAATAAAATCAAAATCAAAATCAAAATCAAACAAATGATACACTGCAATGAGAAGTGTTAGCCAGTAGCTAACACTCAACCACAAACATATTTTCTCAAGGGGGAGGACAATCAAGCCTTGTTTATTTATTACATGGAGGAAAGGATCTTCCTGGTGGTCAAGTAAGCATTGACCAACATTCCTGAACGCTGTTGTCCAACCCTGAATTTACAAGCTTTTTTTCACACTGACTCTAGAATTGAATGGAGACTCAACAGAAATTTAAAAAATATACATATCAAACAAATTTTGCACTGCAATGAGAAAAGTGTTAGCCAGTAGCTAACACTCAACTACAAACAGTTTTTCACACAAGAGAGGGCAAGCTAGCTTTATTTGTTACTTGAAGGGGAAGGATCTCTTTGTTGGTCAACTAGACATTGACCAACATTCATGAACGTTGCTATTGTCCTACCCTGAATTTGGAAACATTTTTCACACAGACTTCACAATGTTGCCTTTGTTTACCACATACTGCACACTGCATAAATCATTGACTGCTACAGAAGTCTAGAAAACCCATGAACTGATGGTCTTGGATCATTTTAATGCTCTTGTCAATGCCAACGACACCTGAAAGGAAAAGGGTTACATTACATTTGCTACATGTATTACAGTAGAACTTTAGTGCAGAAACCATATATAAATCTGAAATTGGCTTTGAATTTGATTTGCTTTACCCATGGTGAGAGCACTAGCAAAAATGACCCCTGAGAGGATGAATACAATGATTGAGGCCCTTTTAAGAATTGCCATCAATTTTCTTACAAAATACTGTCCCCAAAAGCCAGCCAAAACAGACACTGTGGTGAGGTATAATGCTGCAAAAGAAATATGACAACAACATTAAGCATACAGCTAGAGTTTATTATTTTAAAATTTGTTCATGCATTGAATCCGGTGAAAATATAGCATGTAGCTAGAGTGAAAAGGAAGGCAAGTGAAAAATTATATAAAAATATGATATATGGTGGACGGTGGACCATAATATGTTAACATCTTTCACCTGTTTCCACATGGTCCTGTCACTTAAACTCTTAAAAGGCAGACAGTGAGAATTTAAAGGCAAGACAAATTGCAAAGTGACATAAGCTGGAAAAGATGATGAAAATTACCATAAGGAATGGGGAACCTCTTGAGAAGGTAGAATTCCACCACAGACAAAGATGATGAAAACATCATCACAAAAGTTGCTGTTGCACTAGCAACCTGCAATTTAAACAAGAACACGTCCTAGGAAGTTTAAGTTGCTTGAACATTAATGTCAACTGTCAAATCAAAGTGTCTGGTGCACATGCACCGTACCTGAGGGATGACACCAATCTCGATGAGAAGAGGGCCCAAAATGAAGCCACCTCCAGAACCAAGTAGGCCTCCAACAGTTCCTCCTAAGATTCCACACAGTGCACAAAATAAAATGTGCAAAACAGTCCATTCAATTGATGCCTCACATATGGATTCCGGGTTTCCTGTGCTCACTCTCTCTTTGTGACCCTTGTACAACTTCACTGCTTCGTAGCCAAACACCAAAAGTGCAATAGGAAACTGAAAAGAAGAAAGGTGCATGTCAATAAGTTTGTCTTGACCCCACTGCATAATAAGTTAAGTAACAAGTTGTGCTCGTGTAATTGATGCTACTATCATTATCATACCTGTAAGCAGAAAAGCACCCAATACCATACACTGCAGACCTCAACATGATTCTGCAGACCAACAACAAATAAACTTAAAACAAAGAAATAATAAGTGAACAGACTTGTGATGTGAATGGGAGAGAAGGGGGGGCTTGCCTTGATGACTTGAAGTAATAGGAAAGAAACCCACACGACCATTAGTATCAAAATCCTTTTCCACTTGAGGTTGAAACAAAAAATTTCCTGGGGTGTTTAAGGGAGAAAAAAACAACAACAAAGAGTCAGGTTTCTACTCATCACCTATTACGACTCAATGAAAACTATGATAAGTTTGCATACCATAGATGACTTCTCTTCTTTAGGAATCAACTGCTCATATTCTGTGTCAATCAGAACTGCATATTTCATGAAATATAGTAACTATCACACCCAAGACAATCAAAGAAATTAAATCATTTTGAGAAACTACATATAAACAGGGCACGCTTTACAGAAGAGAAACTATTCTTATTTCCAATTTTTTATACTTTTTATCTACTGATTAATTGAAAATGGTTGAATTACTATACAGTAAAAAAAATGGCTCCTAATTAATCCTAAATAAAGTGGAAAAGTATAATCTTTTCTTACGTTCGCCACGAGAATTAACAAAAGCCGCTTGTTGCCTGGCGATTTCTTTCTGCAATTAGCAAACACAAAATATGGAGATAAAGCTAATAAGTTTGCTTCTGTTGAGGACTTATAAGAATATTCATAATCTTAAGTGGTGAAAGTTTTACCTTGAGAAGAGTCTCTTCCCTCCACATCTGAGTTCCCCTAAAGAAAGACCTTGAAGAGGTACCTGTCAAAAAGTAAAAGAACTTAATTCCACCATTTTTCAGCAGAGGCCAACTAATAACTGATTCATCCAAAGCATGGTTTCCTTTGCAAGTAAACTTTTCTGGTAATAGAGATAAGAGAGAGAGAAACACTGACCAATGAAGAGAATAATGATGAGGACAGTGATGAGCCAGTAGGGGAAGACAACACTGAGGGCAACTCCAACAGTTATACCAAGCATGAGCATAGGCTGAAAAAGAAGAGCCAGATCATAGTCTATTATAGGGACCTCTTTGGTTGGATGAGGCACTCTCAGGTTATACCAAACGGACGCTGTTGATGCCCCCATTATCATACCTGAAAAAAAGTCAACAACACCACACTTGATCACAAAACAAAAAGCAAAAAGGCCTAAACCTATGGTCACAACAACGTGAAAGAAAGAATAAAATGAGAGAGAAAAAAAGTGATTATTATTACATTTAGAAAGAGCAGCAGCAGACTTGGTATCAAAACCAACAATGAGAGTAAGCATGGGAACGAAAATGCCTCCCCCACCTACCCCTCCAACGGTTCCAAAAGCAGATCCCAGAAACCCAATAACTGTGGCCAACGCAACTCTCCAACCAACCTTCAATTCCTGCACCCCCCAACAAACCAAGCATTAGTCTAATTTTTTCACCGCATCAACGACAACATAACATATAAGAGAGGTGTAACATACGGGCCAAACTTGATCGTTTCCGGATCCATAATTATGCGAGGGAGGAGATATTGACGCATAATGTTTGTAGTCGGTGGTTCGGGTGAGGAACAGCGCAGAGAGAAGAGCGACGGAGAAACACGCTACGAGATAGATGAAGAAGCCTTTGGTGGACATGGGTACGTGGCGGCCAATTGAACGATTTTGAGGAACCAAAAAGTAAAAACCTTGAAGGAGATAGATAGTCACGTTATGGCATGCGTCTTATGTTGTTCTCCACCAAAACGACTAATAACAAAACTACACAAGACGTGCGAGACTATGGAATAGTATTATAATAACTCTTTTTCTTTTATTTTTCTGAAAATGTTAATTGTTATAAAAAATGGAATGGTTTGTAACAAAAAAAAAAAAAACCGGAATGGTATCAATCAATTGATGCTGCCCTGCTCGCCAAACTTTCTATCATGACACTTTTAATAATTGATTAACAAAAGTACACAAAACGAGACTAGTGACACATAGTCTTATACTTGTTTTTTCTTTTTAAACAAAAGTTAATTGGAATACTAACAGTTTTAATAATTGATTAGGGAAAGAGTACTTAACCATTGAGATTTCGGAGATATATTGGATTACGATTTAAAAGATTATTTTATCATAAAAAAGTTTTGTAAATTTTGAAAAGTTATGTAGAAATGTTATGACTTATAAGATTTTTTTAAAAGATTTTTATGATTATGATTAAAATTGTTGTGCATGGCTCATATTCTATGAGTGAGCAGATTGGGTTTGAGTCACTTGTTGTTGGGTTACGAAATAAGTGGGTTGGGGGTGTGGGGGTTTAGTCCCGCGGTACGGTACAGGGATAATATTGTAAGTCTGTATCGTGGTTTATTCTATATAAACTGATGTAACCCTATTCGTCAAAGAACAATAATAGAAACAACCGCTCTGCTCCCGAGGACATAGGCACACTTGCCGAACCTCGTTAAATATCGTGTCTGTGTGTGTGCGTGTGATTACTCTGATCTTTAGAATTTCGATTGCTATTGCTAACAATTGGTATCAGAGCCTGGTTAACAACTGGTATCAGATGGCGCTTAACCCTAGTGCGAAATTCGAAGTGGAAAAGTTCGATGGAACTGGGAATTTCGCAGTGTGGCAGAGGAGGGTTAAGGATATGTTGGCACAACAAGGTTTTCAAAAGGCGCTGCGCGCAACGAAACCTACAGACATGGAGGATGCGGATTGGGAGGAGTTGAAGGAGAGGGCTGTGACAACCATACGATTGTGTTTGGCAAACGAGGTCATGTACCACGTTATGGACCTGACGTCTCTAGGGGAAGTATGGACGAAATTGGGGAACGGTGGAATGACGGTCCAAGGTACTAGAGCATGGTTAAGCTCTAAAGGCACCATTATTGGATACTTGTGGTGAAAATGGCTTCCGCTTGAGGGGGAGTTACCATGTGGAAGAGGCTCACACTTGAAGGGGAGATTGTTGGAGTACAAGTGTGAAGGTGAAGTCCCACATTGGGTAGAAATGGGCTAGTTGAGCAACATATAAGTGAGGAAGACCCACAAACCTAATGCCTTAAGGTTTTGGGTTGAAGGTGGTGTCAGGTTCGCTTATGTGGTGTGTTCATGGTCCATTGGTGTAAATCTCCCCGATGTTTAACCCCCCTCAGTGCACAACAAAAATTTTGTAGTTTAGATTTTAATGGATTTATATCGTAAGAATTAAAAAAATTTGAAAGTAATGATCTTTTAGAAAACTTTCAAATTATAAGAGTCAATGAAAAAAATTAAGATATGATAAGATTCAGATAAATAAAAGTAAAACCAACATAATTTTTTCAATCTTCTAATAGCTAATTGATTTTAGCTTTCTCCTCGCATTTCATGCGTATTACCATATTCTCATTCTTCTCTTGGATTTGAAAAATATGTTCAAAATTATGGTTTTTGTTATCTAGTAAAAGATGAAGATGACTTTATTAGTTCACTTGGAAATTCTTCACGACGACATTCTTTGCAAAGAAAGTTAGTTATGAAGTATTGCACATGAATGTTTATACCGTCTTCAACAAAGAAAGAATGGATTATGTGTGATAGGAGAAAGAATAGTCTTGGAATCGTGTTGGAGCTCAACAGTTATTTCACGCAACAACACTATATTTATTGGATTTTTCTCATTTTTTGTTTTTTATTACTATATAATCTTTAAGACTATAAGTAATAAAGTAAATTACATCAACTATTCCTAAGGTTTCGTGAAATTACACAAACTCTTTTTTTTTACTCTTACACTAACTTTCTTAATTGTTTGGAAAATATACATTAACACTCCCTTATACATTGCACTGACCCCCTTATTTGTTTGAAAAACATTACACCTTGCTCCCCTATAAGGAGGCTAGTTACGGTAAATGTTAATAAAATAGGAAAAGTTTGTGTAATTTCATAAAATCTCAAGAAATGGTTAGTATATTTTTTTTTATTCAAAGGAATCAAAGTCAGATAGTGGAAGATTTACAACAACTCAACATCATGCTCAACTAACTGAGCTAAACCTCTTGATAATGGTTAATATAATTTTCTCTAAATAATATAATCTTATATTTTATTCACATTATAAATAATTTTATTATATTTCTTTTTTAATTAAAAATGTTTTATAAAATGAAAAAAGAAGTGTAAAGGCAAAAATCACAAGAAGGGGGGGGGGGGGGGGGATTAAATTGTGATTTATAAAATTTTTCGCAAATTTTTTATAAACAGCTTGTAACGTCTGTTGAGCAAAAGGAGATCGTTTTTGAGAAAAAACTGTTTTACAGACGATACTGCACAGATGAAAGCCTTTTTATGAAAAACAAGTTTAAATCACAAGACAAAGTCAGTTCAAGCAGTTATAAGCAGAGAGAGGGTAGAAAAGATAACACATAAATTATACTGGTTTGTCTCACCTTGAGGCTACGTCCAGTTCTTAGCAAACCACCAAGTTCCACTAACTTTTACAAGTTACAAGTATTGTTCACTGCCACTTCTAGCTCACTCAAGTAGTTTTTGACACTTAGTCTCTCCAAGCTAAAAACCTAAGTATTTTTTACTACCAAGCCACTTCTGGCTCTAAAACAAATCACAAGATTTATTTTTGAAATGGGGCACACAGACTTTTTAGCTAACGTCTTACAAACAGATACAAGTTTAAGAGCTAAGTCTTTTACTCTCAGGATATACAAAGTGATTTGAGAGCTTTTTACACAGAATTTTTACAAGAGAAAAAAAATGAAGGCTTGAAGGAATGCTTGAATTTTGAATTCAGTTCGTGTATTGTTTTCTATACAGCACTTCAAAACTTCTTCTATATATAGACTTGCTGAGGAAGTAACCGTTGTCTCTAAACAGTCTTCTTTCTTGCGTATGACCATTGTCTGAAGGAGGGTGATTGAGGGGCATTTAATGCGAGCATTAAATGCTTGTCACCAACTAGTCATTCTGAGCTGATAAAGTATTCTGCTTATCTTTCTTGAGATATACTCCAAATTCTTCTATTGTAGTGGTTACATCGCTTGCTCAGACAAGTACTCATTGCTAGCTGTAACGTGTCTTTTGAGGCGAGGGAAACTTCTGAAACTTTGACTCTTCTTTATGTTTCTTTTATGCACTTAGACATATCCTAGGAGGATGTTCTATGAACATTCCCTGCAAAATACATAGCAACACGATAGTGCATTTACTGTGGCTTTAAATGCTTCTTCAGACTTAAGCATATGTCTTAATATTTGTTTTGCATAAAATCAAAATAATTGAGGGTCCTGATTCGTCTTATGACTCAACAATTTCCCCCTTTTTTATGATGCCAAGCAAATATTGTAAAAAGATGTATCAGAGCTATAGAAAATATTAACTATAAGCATAGAATTTAAACAGAGAGAAAAGAAGACTCAGGTTTGATGAGTAATGAAATGACTTGTCTTATTGAAAGAGTTTTCACATCAAGATGATGTGTTTATACATATGAAAAGAAAAAAAATACTCTTTCTTTTTCTTGGCCTCCCCTTTTGATGTAGCTCTCCCTCAGATGTAGCTTTATCTTTATTTCTTTTTACTCTTCCCATCTCCCCCTTTTGCATGGCAATCAGCAAAATCTGGTTCCCTAGGAATGGGACCGTCAGAGTCAGAGGTGTCGGAGTCAGAGTCTGATGATAGCACCATAGGGGATCCTGGTGGAGTGGGAGTGCGTCTGCGATGGTGTCCTTTGAAGAAGGCATTTATGTTGATCCAAATTTTGAGCTCAGCCTTGAGAGCTTTTCTATCTGCCAAAGCTTGACGCAGAGCTTTTCTGGTTGCCCTGAGTTCGGCATACAGATCATGGACTTCTTCTTCAGAGATGGGAGGTCTGAATGGTTCAATGACCATCAAATCATCTACTGGTTCTTGCACAAAGCCCAGAATAAGCATGGAGAAGAAGAAGGTGGAATATAACAGCTGCACCACAAAGGAGAAGTCCCTATCATATGGATAAGAGAAGGTGGACTTCCATGGCATGATTTCAGAAGGGTTAGATGAAGATGGGAAAGCCTGATGTCTGTGGCATTGATAACATCTTCCTATCTTCAGATGATACCCATCTACAAGAGGCTTGTCTTTAGGTTCCAAACCAAAGCAGAAAGCATCAAACTTCTTCATTCGTCTGATGGTCTGTAGATCTTCAGATGTACGTTGAGAATTTGGCTTTTGAAAGATAGCTTCAATCTCGCGTCTGAAGGGTCTGCCTCTGCGAACATGAATGTTGCGTTGAGGAGTATCTTCTTCATTTGAATCTGCCTTCTCCTTGCCCTTATAGTTCAAGATTGGAAGGACTGGAATGATTTTATCCACAACAATCTAGAATTTAGTCTGTGAGGAGGCCACACATGAAAATTGTGTACTTAGAAAATGAGGCATCGTCTGAGCCCTTCTTTCAATCAGCTCGAAGGAACTCTGCCTCTTCTTGATTTCTTCCTTGTATACCTGCAACTTCATCCATAACTCGGCGAAATAGTTTGAGGATTCCCACAAGCTGAATGTTGGACTAGTAGTTGGGTCATGTAAGTTTAGATCTTCAACATAGGCAACAGGTGGAGGATGTGCATGGTTCCAAGGGAGGATTATGTTGAGATAGGCTGACAAGCCCAACATCTCCTGAAGATTGACAGGCTCAAAGAAGGGAGTTGCATCAGTTAGCCCAGAGAGATGTCACCAGACTGAGGCTTCAGGAGGATAGTTTCTTCGATCTCGTGGACTATGCTCAAAGATGAGAGTGTTTGGGTTTGGTGCTGCCGTCTGTTGAGGAGGGAAGATTCTGAACTACGGTTCGTCTGTATAGCAGGAGAGAGCAGACAGTTCTTCCTCTGGAAGGACTGCATAGTTTGGAGTGTTGAAGGGATCAATCCCAGGAACACCTTGCTTCCATAACTTGACATAGTCAAGAGATTCAAGCAAAAATGATTGAGTTTCATCAGTGCAAATGCCTTTTCTCTGCCGTTGCCTGTTGCAGCGCTCTCATTCATTCACCCTTGGGCACTTCCATCCACAGTAGTATCTAACGTTAACGTCTGAGTCTGTTGGTGGTTGCATTGGAGGAAGTGGGATGTTGGGGCTGCGTCTAATGATCCAGTCATAGCCTCTATACTTAGGAGCAAGGTCTAGGGCTAGACTTCCATATATGTATCCCAGAGAGAAAGTGGCCTTTGCAGCGTATCTCCTGCAACTGAACAATTCATCTTCAGCCAGAGTCTGCATATCAATCTGAGTCTAAAGTTCAGATGTGAGTTCAGATGATGAGCCACCATAAAATACCATCTGCCTTGTAGCATGATCAGCGTCAGCTTGTGCTAAGTGCTCATCTACTCTTCTTTCACCCTCTTTAGTTACTGGTCTGTAGATGGCACGTGGACCGGAGTCATCAGCTTCAACGAGGTCTTCTCCAATATCCAGACCTTGAGCACTTGCTTCTAAGGCAGACTAAAGAAGGGCTTCATTTAATTATGCAATTTCGGCTTCGTCTGCATCTTCATCTACTGTGAGCGTCTGAAGCGCCATTTGCTTATTTGCCTTTTCTGCAGATGCTATCTCAGTCGTTTCTATCAGGGCAGATTCAATTCTCCCAAGATCTTCCATGGCTGCTTGCTTCTGTTCTTCTTCAGAAAGAGTCTTAATAGACTCAAGAACAGCTTCTTCCATAGCTTCTTCTTCTTTAGCAGCGTCTGCAGGAGCCATGACTTTTTCAGCATCCTTCCTCTTTTATTCTTCAGCTGATAAAGTCTTAACAGACTCTACCACAGATTGTTCTAGTTCAATCTACTCTTGTTCCTCAAGGCTTTTCTCTAGCTTAGCCTTTTTAGCAGCTTCCTTTCTTGACAGCTCCTGAGCTTTTCTGATGGCTGCTGCTTCCTTTTTGTCAGCTGGTGGAGGAAAAGATGAAGGTTTGGGCTTGGGTGCAAGCTTAGGTTTGGAAGAGGTTTGGAGTTTAGAGAGAGGTGCATTAAGAATCTTAACATCAGATTCTTGGGTTTTGGAAGGTGCAGGTTGAGGTTCGGATTGAGGTGCTGTTTGGGGTTGAGGTGAGGTGGTGAGTTTGGCTTTGGTGACTATGTGAATTTTGGTAGATCTGGTAAAAGGCTTTTTGGGAGGAGGTTCAGGGATTGGTTCAGAAGGAGTTTCTACAACCTTTCTCTTAAGAGAGGAAGGAGGGTCGAGGATGATACCTGTTTGGGTTTCCTGGTTTGGTCAGATGAAGGTTGGGTACGGTTGGTGACATGCTTGGTTTAAGTCTGAGTGTCTGCTTCAGACGCAGGAACCTCAGATGTAGAAACTTCAGATGGTTCCTCTTTGGGCTCCTTTTTCACCTTTCCTCCTTGTCTCTTTACCCACTCAGGAAATTTATGAGCTATTCCCATCCTCACAAAAGTGGTTCCTGAGACTTGAGTGGCTCCTCCAGACTTCTCAAATTCTGTTACATCTACACCAACATCCCTCATGAGTTGAGAAAATAGCATGCAGTAAGGGATGGGGTTCTTCTGCTTCTTCGAGGAAAATCTGTCCTTGAAGGCTTGCTCCAGATGATAGAAGATCATATCAGGAAGATTGATCTTTTCTCCTATCATGATGTGGTAGATACAGAACCTATCTCATTCACTGACATGATCTCGAGATCCGGTTTTGGGAAGAACAATGTTGAAGAGCATGTTGTGGAGAAGTCTGCAGATGTGAGTCATGTTTGCAGACCTTAGAAAGTTCTTCAACACTGCAACCTGCTTCTTTGGATCTTCGTCTACTGGCCTCACTCTGTTGTAGAGAAGCTTGTCCACCGTCTCCTGAGTGATGGTCTTCTCCCAATCTTTGTCAAAAATCAGCCCTTCCTCAGCACATCCAATAGCCTTGGCTATGGTTGCAAGGCTGATGGTTACTTCCGTCTGACCAATAGTGCCTCGAATGCACTGGTCGTCCTCCATCTTTGCAGTGCCCCAGAAGAGGGCATAGGGACCATGGTACCAAACACTGTATTTTCCAATGAAGTTGGTCCACCCAGCTTTGGAAAACATGTCCAGAACATCAAACCCTTCCTTTGCCAGCTCCTGTAGACTTGCCCATTTTCCAAGAATAAAGAGCTCCTCTGGAAACGTTGCGATTGCTTCGTCTTGTTGCGGATTAGAGGAGTAGTAGAGGATGATGCTTGCTTCTTTTGTGCCATTTTTGTTCACACAAAGGGTTTTTAGGAAAGAAAGAATAAGAAAGTTTTGATCTTTGAAGTCTTTAGAAAATCAGAGAATTTCAGAGAGATTTGAAAGATTAAAGGGACCTTCTTCTTTAGGCGCTTCGTCCTTTTATACCAGAGGAGATGTGAGAGGAGAGAGAACGTCATAAAAAGAGCGGTTTTAAAATCATTAAAAACTTTTTGAAAACTGTGTCATCATGGCGAAAAGGGCGGCGCACGTTTTAAGTAAAAAACGAAAAGACTTATAACCGTTCTGAACGTAGGCACTCTATCATCTGTACACTTAAACATATATTAGTTCCAACAAATTAATGAAAAAGATAAGACGAAGGGTATCGTCTGATGAATGCAAACATTAATCTGAAAGTATGTGCATATGCAGATGATCCCTTATACAAACAAAACTTCTTCAGACAAAGGCTTTGTAAAGATATCAACCCATTAGTGATCTGTATCTACAAACTTGATATCGAAAATGCCTTTTTGAACATAATCACGAATGAAATGATATTCGATTTCAATATGCTTTGCCTCAGAATGTTGTATGGGATTTTTTGATAGATTAATTCCGCTAGTATTATCACAATATATGGGTATATTGTTTTCAAAACTAGAGGAATCTTTTAACTGATATTTTACCCATAGAAGCTGTGAGCAGCAACTTGCAGCAGACACATATAAGCTTTTGCAGTAGATAAAGCAATTGAGTTTTGCTTCTTACTTGCCCATGAGATGAGACAAGGCCCTATGAAGTGACATCCTCCACTTGTACTTTTTCATTCAACTCTGTCTCCTGCATAGTTTGCGTCGCAATATCCTACTAACCTGAAATCTTGATTTTTCTTATAGAACAGACTAAGGTTAGTGGTTCCCACTAGATA
This sequence comes from Pueraria montana var. lobata, assembly GCA_026413185.1. NCBI lineage: Eukaryota > Viridiplantae > Streptophyta > Magnoliopsida > Fabales > Fabaceae > Pueraria > Pueraria montana. Next base: position 12,162,873 of record CM048650.1, read on the forward strand.
ACGTAAGATCCTTTTAACAGCTTTAAGATGAGACTCTCTAGGATCTGACTGAAATTTAGCGCATAGACAAACTCTATGCATAATATCAAGTCTACTGACTGTAAGATAAAGAAGTGAACCAATCATACCTTTGTAGATCGTCTGATCTACTAGTTTACTTGATTCATCTTTGCTTAAAGGACTGGAAGCATGCATAGGTGTTTACAGAATATTTCAAAGACCTTGAAAGACTCATGTTTATGGCCTAGGAAGTATGGCCATGTATATCTTGAATAGTCATCAACAATAACTAAGCCATATTTCTTTCTGCCCAGACTCAACGTTCTAGTATGACCAAAAAAATCCATATGCAAGAGTTGCAACAATCTGGAGGTGTAAACAACATTTTTAGATTTAAAAGAAGTTTTAATTTGTTTCCCCTTTTGACATGCTTCACAGAGAATATGAGTTTTCCAAGAAATCTCAGGTAATCCTCTTACTAAACCTTTTTTCAAAATTTTCGAAATGTGTTTCAAATTCACATGCCCAAGTTTTTTATGCCAAATCCATCTTTCATCCTCTCTGGATAGCAGACATGTTACCTTTTGCTTGCTAAGATCTATAAGATCAATTTCATATAAAATGTTGTGTCGTCTAGCAAAAAAGACAGACTTGCCATCATCTGTTTTGACTATGCATCTTTCCTTGTTGAAGGAGACTATATAACCATTGTCACACAATTGACTTATGCTCAATAGATTATACCTTAAACCTTCAACATATAGGACGTTGTCTATGGAGGTTAGGGAGGACACCTACGCCTGAGATGAGTCCTTTTCCCATGCCTCCAAAGGCAACTGCTTCGCCTTCAACTGGCTTTAGGTCTAGGAACATAGACCTTTCTCCCATCATGTGTCATGAGCAGCCACTGTTTAGGTACCAGCTCAAACCCTTGCCTTTTCCTACCAAGGATATCTGAAATAGGAATAATTTGAGACTTTGGTACCCAAATCAATTTGGGTCCAGCAGCATTAGTGCCCTTAGACATTTGCTTCTTCTTGTGTATGCATCTGAACTTGGAGTGCCCAGATTTTCCACAGAAGTCACATTTGTCTGGATCAAACTGAGTAGAAGCAGATGCATCTTTTTCTAAGCCTAAACCAGATTTATCATGGGGATATTAATGATATTTTAAAAGCATAGTGAGAGTGTTAGTACTCTCTAGAAACTTTCCAAAGTCCTTAGTTAAACAGGCTACTTCTTCCCTTAGTTTTTCAACTATGGATGAATCGTTTGTTTGACTAGGGTTGCTGGTTTGACTTTGGCTCTCTTCCAGAGTCTTGACTTTTTCTTCTAATTCTGTATTTGATTTCTTCAGCAATTCTATTTCACAAACAGATTGTTTGAGTTTTTGTTTAAATTTTTTATTACATTACTAAGAGATCATATGACAATTCTGAAGTAAAACGTCATAAGGCATCTCTCTTCATCGTTTGATGAAGAACCATATGAGCTTTCAGATTCAGAACAAGTTTTTACCTCAACTTTTTCTTCTGTCTCTGCCATCAGACAGACATTTGCTTATTCATCGTCTGAGCTGCTGCTTTGCTCACTGTCTGAGTCATCCCATGTGGTCATCAGACTTTTCTTCTTTTTCTTGCCACCGTAGGACTTCTTTTTCTTTAGCCTTGGACATTCAGATTTCATGTGTATAGGCTTTCTGTACTCGAAGCAGATGATCTCTTGACTGTCCACCTTATCTTTCTTCTTAAATCTGGAATCTTTCTTCCTGGAGGACTGTCTGAATTTGTTTTTCTTTTTCAGCATCTGCTTGAATTTTCTCGCCATAAGGATGACCTCATCGTCTGTAGATTCGGCAGAGCTTTCGTCTGATTCTTCTGTTTGAACCTTCAAAGCCTTGGGGGCTCTTTTCTTTTCTTCTTTGATGGTGCTGGTTTCACCAACTTTGAGAGCAGCGAATTTGATAGTGTTGTTTATGGGTAGTTGGTCATGGTTCTAGAGGTGCACTTCATGCACACGTAGAACTCCCAGCAACTCATCCCAAGACAAGGTTCTCATGTTCCTTGCTTCTTGGATAGCTGTGGTCTTGGGTTCCCACACTTTGGGCATGCTGTTAAGAATCTTCAGGTTGACCTGAGCTTTAGTGTATGTGTGCCCAAGAGATTCCAGGTCTGAGAGAAGAACCTGAAGTCTCCCAAACATGACATCAACACTTTCTCCTTCTTTCATGGAGAAACTTTCATAGTGTCTGGTCAGAGTGACAACTTTTCTTAGTTGAACATCTTCTGTTCCTTCATAGTTAGTGCAAAGAGAATCCCAAATCTCCTTGGCCGATTTCAGTCTACACACCTTCTTGTACTTATTTCTAGTTAAAGCACATGTCAGAGTATATTTGGCCTTGTTGTTGAGTTGAAGGATGTTGTAGTCATCTTGAGTCCATTGATCCTTGGGCCTTGTAATGGGAATATCTCCATTTATGGTGATGTTCCATAGTTGATACTGATTGGACTTGATGTACATCTTTATGCGATCTTTCTAGTAGGGATAGTCATCTCCAAGAAAGGCTAGAGGCCTTGTTAGAGAGGATCCCTCAGGAATGAATTGATTGTCGTGACTGGCCATTTGGATCTTTTCCTCTAGACACAGTCAGGTGCTCAATCCTTAGAGGCTGAGCTCTGATACCAAACTGTAAAGGCAAAAATCACAAGAAGGGGGGTTGAATTGTGATTTATAAAAAATTTCGCAAACTTTTTATAAACAACTTTGTAACGTCTGTTGAGCAAAAGGAGATCGTTTTTGAGAAAAATCGTTTTACAGACGATACTGCACAAATGAAAGCCTTTTTAAGAAAAAATAGGTTTAAATCATAAGACAAAGTCAGTTCAAGTAGAGAGAGGGCAGAAAAGATAACCCAGAAAATTATACTGGTTCGTCTCATCCTGAGACTACGTCTAGGTCTTGACAAACCACAAAGTTCCACTAACTTTTACAAGTTACAAGTATTGTTCACTGCCACTTCTAGCTCACCCAAGTAGTTTTTAACACTTAGCCTCTCCAAGCAAAAACCCCAAATATTTTTTACTACCAAGTCACTTCTGGCTCTAAAACAAATCACAAGATTTGTTTTTGAAATGGGGCACACAAACTTTTTAGCTAACGTCTTACAAACGGATACAAGTTTAAGAGCTAAGTCTTTTACTCTCAGGATATGCAAAGTGATTTGAGAGCTTTTTACACAAAGAATTTTTACAAGAGAAAAAAAAATGAAGGCTTGAAGGAATGCTTGAATTTTGAATTCAGTTCGTGTATTGTTCTCTATACAGCACTTCAAAACTTCTTCTATATATAGACTTGCTGAGAAAGTAACCATTGTCTCTAAACGGTGTTCTTTCTTATGTCTGACTATCGTCTGAATGAGGGTGGTTAAGGGGCATTTAATGCAAGCATTAAATGCTTGTCACCAACTAGTCATTCTAAGCTGATAAAACATTCTATTTATCTTTCTTAAGATATACTCCAAATCCTTCTACTGTAGTGGTCACATCGCTTGCTCAGACAAGTACTCATTGCTAGCTGTAGTGCGTCTTTTGAGGTGAGGGAAACTTCTGAAACTTTGACTCTTCTTTCTGTTCCCTTTTATGCACTTCGACTGATCCTAAGAAGATGTTCTATGAACATTTCCTGCAAATAGCAACACGATAGTGCATATACTTTGCCTTTAAATGCTTCTTCAGACTTAAGCATCTGTCTGTGTATCATCTGTATCTTATAAACGCAGATACAACGTTTTCGTCTGTTGGCATTTATAAGACGCAATCTTTTTACTTAATATTTGTTTTGCATAAAATCAAAATAATTGAGGGTCCTGATTCGTCTTATGAGTCAACAAGAAGTATCACAAAAAAATTTACTACATTTCACTAAAAAAAAAGTAAAGCCTTATACTTTATATAATTGACATTATATATGTAAAAGTGCGTTAAAAAATGATCATAACTAAAATAAAAATGCAAACAAAATATATTTTCAATGTAAAATTATTATTAATTTACATAGTCTTCTAATAAAAGTACTAGTCTTTTTATCACATGTATTAGGCAAATAAGTTAAGAAGAATGTATTTTATTAAATATTTTTAGTTAAAATCAAATATACATATTAAACAGTTTTATATTTTTTTTTTATTTTTTTTTTAATTTCCACATAGAGTGATTGTAAAGTAACTAAAAAACATTTCTGATGATAGCATAATTTTTTTATATTAAATGTTCACAATTTAAAAACTCAGTATTCAACGATACAGTAATACTTCAGAAGACTATCATTTTCAGTAATTAAAACATGACAAAATAGTTTTAATCAGGAATGACATAAATATATGAGATTTGAGCTCCTGGCTATATTATATAAACCGTGGGAGTACAATAATCAGTTGCATGACCACTGAGCTTATGGTGACAACTCATCTCTTTCATTAATATCACAATGACATCGTCAATGAGACAATTATGACCCATGCCCCTGCCATATTTTTCTTTCTGCTAAACACGAATATTGTAAAATCCTACAATTACTAACTTAATTAGACTCTGTTGATAAAAAAAAAAAAAAACTTAATTAGACTCTGGTCCACCAAACGGTGTGAAGTGTGAACCGATCGCCTGTGAGAGTCTGGTTCACCAAACGGTACAAAACGTTGGCATTGATAGTCTAGTTCACCAAACGGTGCGAGTCGTGAGTTAGAATTGTTGTTGGCTTAAAAAAAATATATAATATAATGGACTGCAGGGACGGACCCATGTTATGGGTAGGGGGGGACTTGGCCCCCTGACATTTTTTAATTTTAAATTTATATATATATATATATATATATATATATATATATATATAAATAACTGTAAATAATAATAATAATAGGGAGATAGTATATAATCTATATATTGTGAATTTTATTGTAGAAATAATAATATTTAAGTATTAGTTATTTCTTTCTTTTTTTTATACAATATTTTATTTCTCTTTTTTACAATACAATATTCTATTCCTATTTTATAGTTTTCATTGATAAGATAATGATATATTTTTTAGATAAATATTCTATTTTCCTTTTATAGTTATCACATGTAAAGATAATTATATTCTTTTCTTTTTTTGACAAAATATTCAAATATAATTTATTATTTGTTAATAGTATTTTCATTTTATCATTTGTTATTATTATTTTACAACTATAAATAATTGCATATACAATCAAAATACATTATTTGAGAATTAAAAGTTATTTATTAACCTATGTTCAAGGGACAAACTTACTAATACTATACATAGGATTAACTGCTTGTGTTTGTGACACACCAACAAATATTTTTTCTTCTTATCACTTATCATTTTTTTCTTCTTTTTTTTAGGCTCCAATGCGCTTATAGGCACGGGTATATGAGTCCAAACATATCATTATATAAACATCGAAAAAATAAACCAAATATCCGATTACACCATATATTGATCGAAATTTTCTTTCAAAACAATAATTTTTGTCACAACACAACATTCTTCTTCTACTATTTTTCAATATTCTAAAAGTAAACTCTTCTTAATAGTTGTTGACTATATTATTATCACAAAAGATATTCTATGTATAACATAATTTATTTTGATTTAGTTGACATTTAGAACATAATTAATAGGAATTTTCCTAAAAGAAAACTATGATTAATGTAGATATCATCTTTTATTATAAATTGATTAAAATTATGTGACATGAAATTGATAATTGGTATTTCTTATCTTGGGTATTAAAAAATGTTCATGTTATTTTCTCTATAAATATTTTTCTTTTTTATGTTTTGATATATTACTAACATAATTAATATTTTATAATATAATTACAAGTATTTTATATAAAATTTAATACATATTTTTTTTATAACTTTTAACTCTTGTAATTGGCCCCCTATTGTCAAGATCTGGCTCCGTCCCTGATGGACTGACTTATAAAGAACATTAAATATGACAGAGTCTACTGTGGACCACCTCTATAGGTGGTCTACCGTGGACCATTTTTTTCTACAACAAGATTCATATAAGCTTCAGATGATTATTCTACACCTAGTACACTTGATCCCTTCCTCAGCTTCCTCCACAATGCCCTATGTCCGTTATGCGCCACCGCCGGAGGTGATTCCCGACGGCGGCGTCACTTTTTTCTTCTTCTTCGCTTCTTCTCCCTTCCATCGACCTCTTCCTCTGCGGAACCCTCCTATCACCACCCACCACAGCCACAAACACCACCATCCACCAACCCTCCTCCACTCCCCTCTCCCCCTTCTTCCCCAAATCCCACACTACCACCGCCGCATCACGTGGCTCCGCGTGTCCTCTCCCACCAATAACCCCCGCACCACCAGCCCCGCCACCCCACCCTACCTCTGGGCTCCGCCGGGCCAACTGCGACGACCTTGTGGCGAATCGCAGAGGAAAGTTTCAAAAGCTTGCGCGCGCAAGGATCGTATCTCAAGGATCCCGTCAAGCTCTTGCTCCATACTTTCCCTGAGAGTTCGATACATTAATGAAATTGATTTGTGTGGACTGTGAATTTAATTTTGATTTTGGAATGAGGAAGAGGATAAAGAGTTGAATGAATCGATGTGTTGTAGTGTTTTATTTTTTTGCTTGCAGGTTTTTTAATTATCATAATAGAGATTTCGGAAAGAAGGGGGAGAAGGAAGTGGAGGGTTGGTGGGGGACGATGGCTGTGGTGGGTGGTGATAGGAGGGTGCCGTGGAGGACGAGGACGGTGGAGGGGAGAAGAAGCGGAAAAAAAATGTCGCCGTCGCCGAAAAACACCTCTAATGGCAACGCACCGCGGAGAGAGGTTGTGCAGGAATTGGGAGAGGGATCATGTGTGTAAGACATAAGATAAAAATCTGAAGCTTAGATGAATCTGATGGTAGATAAAAATGGTCTACGGTAAATCACTTATAAAAGTGGTCCACCGTAGACTCCGTCCATTATTTGTTAGTATAGTATTAGAAAAATATTTTTTAAATAACATATATGGTAGTCTATTTTTAATAATTGGTAATAGTGGATTACAATTATTCACAAGCCCAAGTTGTAACTAATGAAAAATAGCTCAAATTGGTCATAATTTCCTTCCGTCCACAACAAGGAAGGCCTGGACAGGTAAAGCTAGCTTCATATAGCATAATTACCATTAGAGGCAGGACCTTGTACAGAGAAAAAGAGAGTGATAACCAAAACCGGTTTTCATACAAAGGAAAGAAAGATGAGAAGAGTTTTAGGAGAATGAAAGCTAAAGAGGATCCATTAAGTAAACAAAAAAAGGTAACAATACATTATTATTACAAAACAGAAGATCCCCATCTTAGTAGTAGTACAAGATTGGACAAATTTGCATATTACGATGGATCAGAATCACATTTTCTCCCTACGACGCTCCACATGAAGGATGCCTTCTTCCTCCATATCGCCGCCCAGAGCCTTATCCGCTGCTTTGAGCGCATCCGCCACCGCCCCTGGCCGCGACTCTTCCATTTTGATCACCAACTTCTCTCCACCCCGCCCCGTTCCGTAGTCCTTATCTTGCACCCTCACCTCCTGCATTCTCCGCCTCGCTTCCTCATCCGTTTCCTGCACCACAATCACATACATACGACATGCAACAATTATATATGCAAATTTAAGTTATTAAATACAAGTCTTTCTTGAAACAAAACCTTTGTTTCGCCTTTGTTATTGCCGCCGGTGAAGTAACCCATAGCCCTTTTAGCAGCATCAGCAGCAGAGTCCTTCAGCTCCCCAAGCTTCCCAGCAGCACTGTCCTTCCCTTCCTTCGCCTTCTCCGCTGTATAGTCCTTGTACTCCCCAGCTTTTTGCACCGTCACGTCCTTAGCATCCTTAGCCTTATCTGCAGCATAGTCTTTGGTTTCTTTCGCTTTCTGAGTCGCATAGTCTGTATACTCCTCAGCCTTCTGCTTCGTTGCATCCTTCGTTTCCCTCGCCTTCTGAGTAGCATAATCTGCATATTCTCCCATCTTGGACCCAGTTGCATCCTTTGTTTCCTTCGTCTCAACTTCCTCGCGAGGCTTGCCAACCACGGCTTCCTTGGCGGCTCTTAGCATGGACCCTATCACACCGGGTTTGTTCTCATCATGATGTTGCTCTTTCCATGTGGTGACAGTGCTGTCCCTCAATCTATTAGCGTCCTCGAGATCCTTAGCGGCGAGTTTTGCAGCCGCTTCGGCTCGTGCTTGCTTGAAGTTGGCTTCCGAGTGCAGGTCGTACCCCTCGTAGCGCTCGTTTGCTCTGTTGATGTCGCCGATGTCTTTGGCTGCGAGTTTGGCAGCTGCCTCGGCTCTGTCTTCCTTGAATTGTTGTCTCGACGCCATTGATTTGATTGCACAGTGTAGTTTCACTCAATTGTAATTGATGTTTAATTAGATGAACTCGTGGGATTATAAAAGTTGTGATGTATGGAGATATATATGCTTTTGAAGCACAAAACGTTAAGGGGGAGGGAGTTAGGGGCGAGTGACACGTGGAGGAGAGATTTACAAGTGGAGAGAAATGGCAGTGCGAGGATGTTTCTCCATGTTTAACAGGCATGAAAGTGTGACACATACCCTGTGACGCTCCTCGGTGCTGACATGTATCTTCCAAACCGTATCTATCAGAAAGAGAAACCGAAGCAGCAACCCATCACAGAATCAGATGCGTGTCTAACCACGTGGCCTGTTCAGGATAAAATGGCTCAGTTTAGTTTAGTCGACCAACACATGAGTTTATCTTGTTTCACTGCATAAACTCTGAATGATGCCATTATGAACTATTTTGTGCCTAATTAGTTTAAAGTAATTAGCTTCAATAGAATTAATTTTAAATCATTGAATATAATTAAGATTTCTGTATAACTAAATTTAAATTATACTATGTTTTTTACTGAAATATGTATTTTTATTAAAGATTATGAATATTATTTTCTTACCTATGAAAATAATAAAACCTTAAAATGAGTAAGTTATGGAGTGTGGAAAATTTTCCAACAAGAAACAATATGAGTTTTATGCAGATTTTATTTTGGTTGGAATAAGTACAGATTTGTATTGATTAAGTAACAAGTTAAAAATTGTCAAAAAAAAAAGTAACATATTATATTTACAATGTTAGCAAATAAATAACTCATAAATATTTTGTAATAATAATATAATTAAAATAAATTGATTCATATATTTAAAAAATAATGTTCAAAATATTTTTTTAAAATTATATTTTTTAAGCATCAATGTCATGGATACAAAAAAATGGTTATATATATATATATATATATATATATATATATATATATATATATATATATTATTACTACAAAATCGTATGATGTTGTTTAGCAAGTAAAATGAGAAAAAAATTGTCTTCTTTGTTAAGAAATGAAGTTGTGTAATACTTTTAGTCTATAAGAAAGAATATATTTATTGGTATAGAAAGGAATATATTTTCAAAAAATATATAATAAAAAAATGATCCTATATAATTTTTTTTGTGAATAATAAAAATATATTTAGTAAATTATTTATAAATATAATTTTGAAAATAAAAATCTTAATATAATTATTACATAGAAATAATTATTGTTTTTTATATTTATAATTATTTTTTATAATATTATATATTGTTTATAATCATAGTATAGTAATAATATAATGGTAGTAGAAATAAATGTAAATAAAAAAGAAAAAAAGAAAAAAGAAAAACATAAAAAGAAAAGAGAAAGAAAGAAAAAATGTAAAAAAGAAAAAAAAAGAAACGTAAAAAGAAAAAAACTTAAGGAAAAAAAAAGAAAGAAACATAAAAAGACAAAGAAAAAATTAAAAAAACAGTAAGAATGTTGAAGAAGTAAAAAAAAAAAAAGTTTAAACATTGTGTGTTTTGCTTCGTGAAACTTCCAAAAAGTTCTGTGGTGACAGTGTTTGTAATTGTTTTTTTGTTTGAGAAATGAAATAGGCGGGAACACTGTATTAATCTTAACCAGATTTTATTATAATATGGATTATGAATATTATTTTCTTACCTATGAAAATAATAAAATCTTAAAATGAGTAAGTTATGGAGTGTGGAAAATTTTCCAACAAGAAACAATATGAGTTTTATGTAGATTTTATTTTGGTTGGAATAAGTACAGATTTGTATTGATTAAGTAACAAGTTAAAAATTGTCAAAAAAAAAAAAGTAACAAGTTAAAAAATTAGGAAATAGAACAAACTTTCGATTTAGGAAAAAACTTTGGTCCTATATATGTGGGAATTTCCTTCTTGTAATTATTGTATCGTGTATATACAAACAATTACTTTTATAAAATTATAATTACATTAACAATGAATAATAATAGGTAAAAAATAAACGGCGTTCGAATACTTTTATTTCATATAATGAAGGGTTATTTGGATATGCATGACATGTTAAATTAATGTTTAATTATATTTTTTATTCAATTAATTTAGACCTTATTTATTTCAAGTTTTTCAAATTAATTAAAATTATTTTTAAATTAAATAAATGTGTTTTTACTGTTGATTATTTTTTCTATTTAGAATACTTAAATTATTATTAAATATGTGATGGATTATGATTAATTTAAAATATAAAATAATTATAAAAATTTAGGAGTAAAAAAATTAGTATAAAATTATTAAAATTTGAAGAATTTTAAAAGATGTAGATTAATATGTGAAAATATTTTTTTTTTAGTTTTCTTATTTTAAGTAGAAAATTAATATTTTTGTTGATAGGTTTTGAAAATCAATTCAATTTGTAAAAAAGTTGAGTAAAAATTATAATTTGAAAATTTTAAGTTGAAAAAAAAATAACGAAAGATAAATTTTACTTTATTTTAATAATAATAATTTAATTAGGTAAAAAAATAATATAAAAAAATCACATACAACCACAATTAAAATAACTAAAAATACAATTAAACTTTAAATTAATATTTTAGGTACAAGTCTTTACATTACATATATATTTAGAGGCCCAAATAATATATATATATATATAATAATAATAATAATAATAATAATAATAATAATAATAATAATAATTATTATTATTATTATTATTATTATTATTATTATTTGAGTTGTATTAGTAATGTGATGCACGAAGGCAAAATTTCATTTGAATATTTTAATTTACGGTTGTGTCCATTATATATGTTATCTAAACAAAAATATTTCTTATGAATCGCAGTTATATTCTTACGCTATGATGGGATTCACTCTTGAAGATCGCATGTTAAAGCTCAATTCAGGTGGATTCGAATTGAATATGTGAAGAACAAAACATTAATGAATTATCCAAACTTTATTATAATTTTGTACAAAATTATTTCGTAAATTAATCAAGAAAAACATAAGGAAAAGCAGAATTGTCAAAGTAATCTCAATTTTATTTAGGCTTATTTGTAGATTTTACCACCAAAATTTCATTATTTTACGAATTTTACCATATAAGTTTTTTTTTCGAATTTTACCACTCAACTTTCATCATTTTGTAAATTTTACTATTCAAGTTATTTTTTCGCAAATTTTACCATCCAACTTTCATCATTTTACGAATTTTATCACCTAAGTTTTCAATTTTTGTGCATTTTACCACCTTGATGATAAAATGTACAAAAATTGAAAACTTAGATGATAAAATTTACAAAATTATGAAAATTGAGTGATAAAATTTGCAATTAAACCTTTTATTTATTCACCCACATCTATCCTTCACACATTCCTTGGATGGGAAAGGGATTCACTGTATTCAATAATCATACCAAACTTCATTAGAATATGGGAAAATATAATTTTATTTTTTTTACTGCTGACAATTTTTTACAGGACAGGAAAAGAATCACACATTCACACCATCTTACATTGCCAAACAATCAGAAACTAATATGTTAATCGCGGTAATAATCTACGAGTTATTGGTCATCACGGACTCTAAAGTTCAATCTTCTAAGCCACACAGAATGAAGGATCATATGGAACACATCGTATCTCTTGGGAGGAGAGTGTACCTCAAAATGCCTCCTAACTTGTCCCACTCTCCTCTGCATTCTTATATACTGCCTTGGAGAAATACTCAACAGAATTTCCTTCAATTTGGGAATGTCCTTCACCGAAACCTCAACGGAAAAGGACTTCCAATTCAAAACATCATTGAATGGAGGCACATAATGATCTGAAATAAGCACTGGGACACACCCTGTGTAGATTGCCTCCACCACTCTGGGACTTGCTACCTCGTACCCACTAGGACAAAGGCAGAACTTGCTCTTCCTCATCATGTCATAGTACGACACACCCTTTGGAAGGTACTTGTGAACCTGAATGTCTTCGTCCTTGTTTTTCCAGTGTTCAAGAAGAACGGGCCTAATTGGGCCGTGAAGCCCACCAGCAAAGAAGGCCAAAAGTGGACGTCTAGATGCAGATGGCCCACCAATCAAACCGTTTATTGAACCGGTTTGGAGATTAATTTCTGGCAAAGAGACATCCTTTGAAGGCTTGAATCCCTCTGAGGTGTTAGCATTGCACAACACACGGATCGAATTCTTGTTCAAGTTAGGAATGGAACGTGAAGTCTCTGGCCCCTGAAAAACAAGAAAATAAAATTGAATATCTATACATCATTACATTATTAAATATTTAATTTAATTTATCCCAATAAAATATAAAGCAGGATTTATTTATGAATAAGTAATAGTGATCTAATTACCCAATCGTGGCAAGCAAGATAGAAATGATCAGCTCCAAGGCTTCGGTTCCAATAGGGATATCTTCCGGCAATGACGTTGACATAGTCCGTGACAGTTTTTTTTATGGGGCCAAAGTCATGAGAGTCACGTACATAGACAAATTGGACCAACATTGCTACACTAAAAGGTAAGAAAAACACGTGTGCTTTCTCAGGATCTCTTGTTCGGAATTGGTCATTCAGCTCAATAGCATGGATGAAACTTCCCTCCATGGAGTATATGCTTTTGCAAGGTCCGTTATGGAAAACTGGAGGTTCCCCTTCTTCGTAGACAAATACTTTGAACTGTTTCTCCATTTCTAAGTAACTCCTGTCATGTGCAAAATTAAAATAAGTTAATTATATTAAACCAATAAAGCGGTAATATACTTTGTTTGTCTACGAAATAAAGCATATCTATAAGATTTAACATGAAGATTGTCTTATATATATAAAAAAATACTTTATTTGTTATTGTGCTTGTGGCACTTAAAGAATTAGTCGGGCCCATTAGTGAGTGGGAATCGCAATCTTACAGTACATAACTGCTTGTTGATTATTGTCAATTGTGAATGTTACTGTGAAAACAAACATTGAACAGGGGTATATTTGGGACTATATATGTTACAGGATAACAGTTCAGCAGATTGAAAATAAGTTAGTGTATTATTTACCAGTGAAATGCATTAGCATCGTTATACATTGTGTGGTACTTAAAGAATTAGTCGTGCCCATTAAGTGAGTGGGAATTGCAATCTTACAGTACATAATTGCTTGTTGATTATTTCCAATTGTGAATGTTACTATGAAAACAAACATAGAACAGGGGTATATTCGGTACTAAATATGTTACAGGATAACAGTTCAGCAGATTGAAAATGAGGTAGTGCATTATTTACCTGTGAAATGCATTAGCATTGTTATATATTGGTCCAACTGGAATATAGTCTATATCTTGTGTTTGATTCCCGTTTCTTGCTTCTCTAATTGCAGCTCGAGCTTGTATTAGACCAGCTTCGGTTCTATCTAAGATGCTGAATTTTCTTTGCAGCTTTGGCCTCTCTGGTGGAACATAAGACTCATTCACAGGAGTCGCGTTGGCCCAAAGTTGGGAAACATTTTGTTCATCCTTGTTCTGGTAAATAAAATGATGGGTCATCATCACCTTTATTTAAAACTCACAAATGGATAAGATTTTAATTTCAATGATATTAGAATGTTCTACCTAACAATTAGCTTCTGAAAACCCAATTCAATATAATACACCAGAAATTAACGTAACCTACCTTGTCTTTTGCCCTATCTTAAAACGGAATTGACAACTATACTTTTAAATCAAACCTTCCATAATCATTGGTTCATGTGCAGGTTGAATGTATAAGAAATTGAACTAATTCCTATCTAAAATGGAAATTATCCAAAAATAATAATTTAAAAGATAAATACAATCAAATATTTGTAATCAAGTCCAATTTACTGCGGTAACTTGGAGAAACAAATGGCAAATTGTAAACCAACTAAAGTATCTGAAAAGTGAAAACCCAAAGGCAGGGGGGGGGGTTCACATTTCTTTGCGTATTTACAAAGTTACTTTGTAACGGATATTCATATATTTTAAGTCTGAAATCATCAAATCCGTAAATAACTCCTTGGATCGCCACACTAAGGCAACAATTACAAGCTAACATCCAAGTTTTTTTTTTTTTTTGGTGAACACAAGGTAATATCCAAGTTGATACAGCAATTTGCATTATTTCAAATCCTTCCATTTCACCGAGAAAAGTTGCCTCGAAACGATGAAATATAAAGCAAATATAGTATATAGCAGTGCGTAGACGAAAACGCAAAAAAAAGAAAGACGAAAACGTAAGGTTATGTTAAATGTTAATTTAAAATTACTCATGACAGGGAACGTTCGAAATTTATCTTCATTTTACAATTTCAAACCGGAAAAAAACAACAACGAAGTGCTCTCAGAGCCCAAGGTTTTCCTTTCCTCTACTATAACTTAAATTGAGGTATTATATCTTCTAATTCTAAACTTTTTACTATAAAAAATTAGAATTTAAAATGAGAACATAGTGAAATTTTGTAATAACATAACATATCTCTCTTCACTCGGGTATTATCCCAAAAAGAAAAAAAAATATATTAAATTTCTCGATCTTTTCTGCAAAATTAAAGAAAAAATGTTAAAGTCTCTAGCCAATAGCATTCTCAATGGCTTTGTTTACATTCTTTTCTTTCTATCTGTACATTCTTTCCTTCTTGAATGTAAGAATCATCTGACATTTTGCTAAAATTTCATCAGAGAAGCTTCCATAGTGCTACTTAGCATTATTCTTAGGTAGGTGTAGGTGTTATTATCCAATCAAAATTAGAGTTTTATATTGGTAATCTACACAGTCCTTTAATGCACCCCTTTATTACTTAGATTACCAAAGTGAAACTCGGATTCTATAGGAGAAAAGCACCGCTGTATCCACGTTTTGTCTATTCCACCCCTTTAATGACTTTTATAAAAATAAAAATAAAACCATAAACTTAAGGATTGAATAATAGTAACAATAATAATAATAATAAAAGAAAAAGTTCTTACAGGTTGTAGAGGTGCTTGTATTGCCTGAACGGAAAATGGTGGAGTAGAGGGGTGATTGAAGTCAGTGACATCAGAGATAACTTTCTCTCCACCACGATTATCCACAGCCACCACCACTAACGCTTCTCTCTGCTTCACCTCAGAAGGGTTGGTCACAGCACCACTGCTAGTTGAGGAAGAGGAAGTAACAGAGCCCAAAAACAGAGGTGCGTTCGCAGTAAAGAGCCAACTAGAGGGGTTAGGACCCAATACAGAAACAAGCCCTGCAACCAGCACGAGAGGCACCATGAACAACAAGAGCTTCATGGATGAAGATGACTCTGGACCACCCCATCTACCACCACCCATTGGAGTATGTTAATTTCTTCTTAATTTTGCAACAGAATTCCCAAACAAGGTTGTTTCTGCTCTCTACCAACACTGTGATAGCAGAACATAACTCATGCTCTGTTTTTGTTTGTGAAGAAAGAAAGAGAGGATTTAGTTTAGAAGAGAGTTTCGGTGGCAGAGGAATATGATGGTGAAGTGTTGGTAATAAATGGGTGCGATCTCAGGCCAAGCGTCCTCACACTTTCCCCTCAAAATCCGAGTCTTTGCATGCAACTTTTTGGATTTCCGTTTTTGCCCCCTTCTCTTCTGCCGTTTACCAACACCTCACCGATTCACTTATTACTCACCTCTTTATTTCGACTCTCATTCTTGACTTTCTCCCATGTGAGGTCTTTTGGTCCACACGTGTCGTTTTAGTTATTCATTCCACTCCAAACTGATGGAAAATAATAATTATTTTAACACAAACGTGTAGTTTGGGGGTAGAGATAGATAAGAATGAATTATTGAATAGGATTTGCGGAAGATATTAAAATATGTTCCTTCTTAATTAAAAAAAATAAAAAATCCTTTATAGTGGTATTTGAGAAAAAAAAAAACCGATACATGTATAAGTAGTAATTAACCTATTAAAGTAAGCTTAATTAATGGTATAGTTTGAATAATATCATGGACGGATCCAAAAACGGGGACTTGATTTTTTTTTTTCCTTTATAAATTGTTTAAATTTCTAATTTTTAATAAATAATCATTTTTAAAAAATATTTACTATTTTTACACGGAAAATTGAAATTAATTTTTATTTTAAATAATAATAACCTTAACAGTTACCATAATAACAACAAACATACAACTATTTTTACATAATTTTACACTAGTTATCATCTTAACTATTACAATAATAACAACAAACAACTAATCTTATCGCTACCATAATAACAACAAACACACAACTAATTTTATATAGTTTTACACAAATTATTATCTTAACTATTGCAATAATAACAACAAATACAACTAATTTTACATAATTTTACACTAATTAACCTTAACTAGTATTATAATAACAACATACACAATTAATTTTATACAATTTTTTACTAAATAATATATATATATATATATATATATATATATATATATATACACACACACAATCTCAAGGGAAGGGGGGGCGCCCTGTCCGCCCCCCTCTCTATCCGTCCTTGAATAATATGAACGAAAATTTAAGTTGGATTATCATTATTATTATTATTACAAAAAGAGATTAATAATAATGTATTGATAAGATAAAGCAATTTTATGGCATAAATCATCACATTGATACTATAATTTTAAAGTAATTATCATAAAAGTTAATAAATTTATCATAATTCCACATGATGTATAACTGATTAAAGAGTGTTTTATTATTCATAATTATACTCAATAAATACACGCAGACCTATGTATATTTTTTTGGTGCAGTTAACTCTTTTTTGGTGCAGCAGACCTATGTATATGGAGTATGGACCTGTTATCTTATTTTAATTAAATAGAACACACTTTCTATTTCAATTTAAGTTAAATATTAGTAATGTATTAATTAAAACATGTTGTTTATTTTTAGATTATTTATAGGTTATGTGATGATAATGGAAAACAATTTTACACAGTTATTTAATTATAAATCATTGTGTATGATGTTTTTTTTTTAATTTTTTAAATAATTACATTAAAAATCATATCAACGATGATTTCTTATTAATTGACAATTTAAAAGATTTTACACTAACAAAAGATTACTATTAAACTCTTATTTATAATACTATTTTATTTTAATTTTATGGGTCATTAATTTCTATGTACGTGTTGTGTTATTTTACATGTTTTCTTATTTTGTTTCTTAAAGGTATGTTTTCATTTAATTAAATATGAAAATAATGTTTTATTGAGAATCTATATGATATTTTCAGGAAAATCAAGGATTTGTTTTCTTTAAAATAATATTTGTATTTACATTGTGTTAATAATTATAAAAATATCTTTTTTATTATTTTTTATTTCAAGTTGTTAGAAATTTGTTATTTTTATTATTTTATACTAGTTTTTAAATACTGTAATGTTTCGTAATTATTACTCCGTATTAAAAAATTGTAAATTAAACAGATCCTAACTGGCAATATTGAAACATGTCTTGTCAATATTATTATCTGAATCTCAAGAATAAAAGTCCGAAAAATGTAATATTAACTCTAATGCATATCGAATTCTTGAGAGCAAAACACAATACTAACATAGTATTTGGTAGAGTGGAATGAAATAGAATGAAAATGAATTGAAATAAAAGTTTTAAATTAAAGTAGAGTATAAAAATGTGAGTATCATCATTTTTAATGTTCATTTCACTACTTTTCTACCCTCTTTATCGCAAACAAACGGACTGTAAGCAAAGAAAAACGAATTCAATGAGGAGCAGAACGGTAATTTAGTAGGTAGTTCATAAGTCATAGTAACTCTGATGCATGCCACCTCACATTTATTTCATCAGCGGGAGTTAGAGGTCAAGGCATGACAGAATGTTATAAATTTTTAATGTCTACAATTTGTGCAATTACCTCACGGTTTTAAGCAAGGTTATGCTTTTGAAGCAGCCAACTAATCCATAGTAGAAAACTTTGGCTTTTCTTCTTATTTTTGGCAAGTAGAAAGCTTATAGGCTACAAAATTGTGAAAAAAAAAATGGAAAAAAATGTCCCAAAATGCTATTTTATTAAGTGAATGATTTTCTCTCAACACACGAACTGAAGCAAAAGCACATCTCAGCATCTTGTTTTGAATGACTGTATAGTGACATTATTTTGTTACAAGGGAGGGGTTAATGGATGAACTTTGCGATAATATGAGCTGTAGATTTTTTTTTCTTATTTTGGTGTTGTCCAATAAAATAGTAATCTTACTATCTCTCTTCAAACTTTAAGAACATGAAGTAATGATCTTTTTAAGAAAAAAAATCAATACACATTGTTAAATGTAAACATACATTACATTTTACATTATACTATAAAAAGACATTAATTAATGAAGACTACTTTAATTGGTCGCATGATGATGATATTGTCTTCCAAATCACGTAATGAATATTAGAACAATTTGAGAGGTGATAAAATTAAATACTACTTAAAGCACTAGTTGTTCCAAACATTTTAATAAATATATATTACTGAATTTAAATATAAGAAAAAATTATGAATGATAGACCTAAATATAAACAAATTTTAATTAATTTCATTCTATTTAATATTATCATCTTTAAAATATACTTATTTAATTAAGACTTCATTTTCAATTATTATCTTTTATTTTTTATATCAAATTCTAATGAAAGACAATTCAGAAAAAAAAAATTCAAATAAGATAAATAAAATTAAAAGATGTCAACTTTTTAATTAACATGTTAATTAATTAGTTACTTTTACTTATATTTGATTCTAGAGAGAATATACCTTTAAACGAATAATACACTTCATGTAATTATGTTAATAGATAGCATATTTTTTAATACTGATCATTTGCTCTTACTTTAAATAACTAGTGACACTATTGATAAACATAATCTTTTTCGTAATAGTTGGTTTCATTTAGGAAAATATTTAACATATATTTTCTTCGGTCATTTTTATAAGAATTAAATTAGAAATTATGTTTTTTTTTTTTTTTATAAGAATCAATCTAAAATGTCTCGTAAATTAGTTGTTTTCATATATTCTTAATTACGAGTTACTCCTTTCATTCTACTTCCTCCTTTTCAATTTTTTTTTAACGTTTTAGTCTTTTATTATTTTTTTTCTCATGTCTTGTTTTTGTACATAATTTTCAGTGCTGTATGTTTCTACACCTTTCGCTTTAACCCAACTTGTGCTAATGGTTCCAACCATATACATATCCAAACGAAAGGGATGCTACATACTCCGGAGTTCCACTAAATCCAAAACGGCGATAAATTTGACGATTATTTTTATTATTTTGCATAACCCTAATAGGCTGATAATAAAAATAAATAAAAACTACTACAACCACTGACTGACACGTAATATATTGGCGGACACCAGCCGCCAGGTCTCATTCGTTACCCTTCTAAGTTCTAACTGCTGTATTTTGTTATATTGACCACATATATTTTTTTATTGAAGATAATTCTATTCAAGTTTAATAAGATTATTATGAATGATAATTTTTTTTTAAAATATTTAAGACACATGTATACTTAAGAGTTAAATTTAAGACTAATTACATACTTAAAAGTTAATTTTGAGATTATTAGTTAAACCGAAATATTTTCGATTATTCTAACTCATCCATCATGTCTATTTTCTAGTCTTTATTATTGGAATATACTGTATAACCAAACGGGAGGGACGGCTTCTTTGTTTCATGCACCGTTTTCAACATATTGTAGTTCGATGGCGAGGGTTGGATCTGGCCCAGCCAAAATTTTCTTATTGTTCCAAATTGGCTTCATATATTTGTCAATTTCGGAGCAAAAAGATTTCAATACAAAAACTGTTGGGATTGGCGTAAAAGTTAAATGTACTACTACATTCGTTCGGGTGAAAAAAGATTTCTCTTTCTTTATTTTTTTTTCTAGTGTATTTAAAGAAAGCAAGTTTTGTTTTGCGGTGTGGCGGCGAATTAACCCTCCACGAAAGGCCAAAAATAGTGCGTCATTCAATTCATTATATTCGACTCCTTAGTCCTTAACGCAACGGCACCGCAGCAGAATTGACGTGAATTCTCTTAAAACGAGCATTGGTGAATACTTGACGATAAATATTGATGGGTATTGCCACCATTTCTGATATAAATATAAACCAAGTAATTTTCTATTTCCTCGCACCACATGCCAGCAAATTAACATGCATATAAGCCCAAAAATATATGTCCTGCGTGGCGTGGACGTTGTTCTGAAATTGATCTATGTCATTCCGTGCTCTCGTTGACCCTCTATAGTCTATATCTATATTATTACTTCCTCCATTTTTTTTCAGGCTAAACGACAAAAGGGGGCAAAAAAAAATAACTTATTACCAAATAAGTGTGGAAAAAAAACAATTTACCTGCAGGGGTCGTTTTTGACACGTTGCACCGGGAGGCGCCAATTGAGTTGGCGCCTCCCGAATTTTTTTTGTTTCGTAGCGGGAGGCGCCAATTCAAGGTGCGCTTCCAGTGCCTACCCCCCATAGCTGAACGGTGTCAGAGGTGTGCAGGGAGGAGGCGCCAACTGAAGGTGCAACTCCCTTCAGGTGGCGCCATTTGAAAGTGTGTCTCCCATGGGTGGCGCCAAGTCAACATGCACTTCGCGTGTCGATGCCTGAATGATCAGCAAATAAAAACCCTCCAAGCATACGTAAAATATAGGCTCGAGTAAACCGTTGCAACTGCAACTGGCTGTGTCGATGCACCGAGATATCACCAAAATGCTCATCAAGCCATTTCATTTTAATTCTTCCTCCAACTACATTGTCACCCACAGGCATTACTCCCAATTGCTCTAACACTTCTTCACGCCATTTACGCTTTGCAATGCCAGTCACAGGTTCACCGTCAATGGGTAAACCTAACAAAATACCAACATCTTCTAATGTTATGGTACATTCCCCAACTGGCATGTGAAACGTGTGCGTCTCTGGCCTCCACCGCTCAACTAATGCTGATATCAACTGATGATCAATTTGGAAAAACAAGATCTCCGAAACACCTAAAAAACCAGCATCCCTTAACATATCTCTTATCAGTCTCGGAGCCCCTCTCAAACGTTGTTGTTGACATTGAGTTCGTCTAACTCGTAAAACACGATTTTCGTCATCGTTCCACACATGTTCGGAAACATGCAAATGTTGCAGATGTAATAGTGAAGGGTCACGTGGACCGCCATGCACAATTTGGCCTTGCTCCATATTGACATCTTAATTCAAACCTGAAATTTTTTACTGACAAATAATATCAAAAATAATCTACATATCTCAAATAATAATACAAAAAATATCACAAACACTTTTTTTTTTTTAAACATAATGCTCGATGTATTATAAACTAACACAAACAACAATACCTACATCATTATTTCTATTTCTAAAAAATGTCACAATAATAATCACAAAAATATTACACTCACTTTATACGTTTAACATTATTTCTATTTCTAATTCACTAATAATAAAAGCTAAAAATAAAACATTATCTACATATCTCAAATAATAAAATAAAATGTCACACTAAGTTTATTAAAGAAATTTATCTTTTTCTACTTACTCATAATACAAGACGAATAATAACAAAATTATCTATATATCTAAAATAAAAAATTAAATATATTCCAAAACATAAAAATTACTCACTAATTTAACAAAATCAAAAAACTTCAAATGCACCACTTCACGCTTCAAACAGAAGAGAAGAAGCTAAAATGCTCAAGTTGATAGCTACCTGAAATGAAAGTGTGCATTTGCAACGTTCATCGAAGTCTATTTGTAGCCAAATTCTTTTATTTAATATTAAACAGTGCAGTCCAATAAGTGTTGCATTCACGGATATGCATAGGGAGTAAAACTTCAACAGTTTTATGAATAACCATACACTGAACCATAACAGTAAAACTCCAATAAGTGTTGCATTCCCTCTGCACGCTGCAAGCAAATTTTCATGCAATTGTCACGCAACATCACAATGAAAACTGGTGCAATGCCTTGTCAAATCTGTGCTTTAACGTGTTACAGTTAAGTTGCAGGAACAGCACGCGAAGTGCATGTTGACTTGGCGCCACCCATGGGAGACACACTTTCAAATGGCGCCACCTGAAGGGAGTTGCACCTTCAGTTGGCGCCTCCTCCCTGCACACCTCTGACACCGTTCAGCTATGGGGGGTAGGCACTGGAAGCGCACCTTGAATTGGCGCCTCCCGCTACGAAACAAAAAAAATTCGGGAGGCGCCAACTCAATTGGCGCCTCCCGGTGCAACGTGTCAAAAACAACCCCTGCAGGTAAATTGTTTTTTTTCCACACTTATTTGGTAATAAGTTATTTTTTTTTGCCCCCTTTTGTCGTTTAGCCTTTTTTTTCACCTATAGTTTAAAATTTATTTGTAGAAATAAATGAATATATTAAATTTTCTTGATTCTAATAAAGTAATTATGAGATTTTTTATTTTACCATCTTTTCATTTATATTCTACAATAAATATATGTGTAAATTCATTAAAAATTAAGAAAGAAGTAAATGTATAATTAATAAAAGAGTAATTAATGTGATATTGAATTTTACAAACGACAAATAAATATAAACACAATTTTTTCGAAAATCTGACACTTAAAAAGAAACAAGGGAGTATTAAAGGTACAAATACATATAGATCTTGGAAAGTTGCAAAATTTGAAGATAACCTTGTCTTTCTCACATATTTATTGTTAATAGGCATTGTTCGGCTAAGATTCTTCTTTAATGAGTGATGTAGTCAACACTCAACATGTTAGATTCACACTCTTTCTTGTGATAGACGGTAAGGAGAGGTGAGGAGAGGGAGGCAAAATAATTACGACGATTTTCTCGTGTTCACGAGTGGAGGCTAAATGAAACATAAATTCGTGACAATTTTTATAGTAAGGTATATGGCCTGGATTTTAATTGATAGTAGCCACTAGTTAACTGAAATAACACGTGGTTAATTTGTAAAAAAATTAATGATTAATTAATATTTTACTAATATATAAATATTACACATGGTTATTTTTTTTTTGACAGAATATTACACATGGTTATTGTGTGATTGATTACTTTCATTTAATAAAAATTCAATCTCTTAATTTTTCCCCTTAATTGCTTTCCTCTTTATCAGGTTTTCCAACAACACAGTTATAAGTTACAACATCAGCCACATATTATAAAGAGTCATGATCATCATACACCCCAAAATTAATGGAGTAAATTGGATGGAAAGAGGAGAGAAATAGATAAAACAAAATAATAATAGTGGTTATCTAACCGAATCATATTTTCGTTGTGTTTTTTCACCCCATTAACAACAACGACAATTTGATTTCATTGGATAACTATAACATAATCATATTTTCGTTGGAAGGGTATTTTTGAAATATTAAAAACTTGTAACCATGTGAGGGTGAAAATAGCAATTCGTGGACTGAGAATAGCAATTCCTCCACTTTTATCTATCAATTTGGGCTCATGTAGCACCTTGATATATTTTTTTTAATACATGCATCTTGAAGTCTTGACGAACTTAACACACAGGAAAAGAAGTGGGTGGGCATCTAACTTTGGTGTTTGTTGGAGTTAATAATGGAAATAAATGTTAAAATATACTCTCTCTGTTTCTTTTTAATTGTGAAATTTTTGAAAATTTTTTGTTTCTATTTATCTGTCGTTTACAAAATTCAATATCATATTAATTACTCTTTATTTTATTAATTATATCTTTACTTGTCTCCTAATATTTAATTATTAATTTATTATACACATGAAAAAAAAAGAAATAAAATAGGAAAGTCCACAATTATTTTATTGGAATAAAAAGATTTATTGAATTTTTTAGTTTTTACATAACAATATTAAATGACAGATAAAAAGGAGTGGAGGGAGTAATTAATTTTTACGAAACTTATATGTGGAAAAATAACTTACAGTTAGATATGATGAAATTATTATAAAATAATGAATATTATTATTTGAGTTATATAAAAAAATTGCTTTTATGTGTTATATTGCTATAAGAGACAAAATGATTGAAAAAGGTTATTTGGTTGAGATAAAAAGAGTACTTATCTCCCAAAACATTTAAAATATAAAAATAATGCTTAATCAAACAATTACATTGCATCAATTATAACATTTAGGGGAAAAAAGCTATTTTCCTGAGAGGAAAAAAATCAACAGCTTTTGTACATCAACCCGAACTTGTATTTTTTTAAAGCTTAATTTGAGTAAAAGCTATTTTCATGTAACGTAAAAAAATTACATTTGAAGTATCAGAAAATTATACAACTTTTCACAATCGTCTTCGGAGTTTTTTACATTTAATTTCTTAATCAATTTGTATTTATCAACTACTCTAAAGTAAATTAGAGCAAAACCATGAAAACATTAATTTATTGATCACCATCTTCTGTATACAATATGATGAAGGATCCAAGTATCTTCACACTAACTTCGATTAGCCAATGCCTTTTATCGGTTGAACGATGTCTCGTTCAATTTTCATGCAAGAACAAATTGAGCAGGTGTTACTCGGGTGTACATACAAGAACAATAGGAAGACACAACAAAGAACACTAAGGTAATGAATAAAAACTAAAAAAACACACAAGTTATCTGAACTAAAAATTCATGTAGCTGGAGTAAAAATTTTCAAGAGTCGAAACCCCAAAAAATACCTAGTTGAGTTGTGAATACCGAACCGTGTCAGATCATACACGGTGAAGGTTTACAGAGAAAATACATCTTTGTTCGGATGGGGCTGTACAGTTCTAATTCCTAATTTTTTTACAAACGCATTCGTAAGAAGCATCTTTCTTCCACTTGATTGGTGCCACAAAATTGGTAGTAACATCTATATAAAATCTTTCATACTACTCTTATATAACACTGCTATCCTATAACTTACAAAAATATTCAGCAAACATCACTGATTCACTGATATGAATGATGATGACCAGCTAGATGAACCAGCGTTTCACCAGCAGTCTTTACACGAGCACTGGCCATTGGAGAAACAATGAAATCCAGAAGAATCTCTCAGAAATATATCCCTCTTTGTGACAATAGATGCATATTTTAAGAATGCATGGCAGTCCCCACAAAGAAGGATGTTCTTTACAATCCTAACGGGCTTTCCAGGCTTGGTCATCAGTATCCCATAAGTTGCTGCCAATTTAGCACTGTGATGGAATAGAAAAATTTTCTTGTGATGCTCCTCTACTTCATGGAGAACAAAGCTCGTGTCAGGTTCATATCCAATTTTTAGGCACTCCAAGATCAGAATTTCCAAACCTCTCTGTATGTCTTTCTCCTGTGGATGTGATCTATCTCTCGGATAAAATGTATGTATTTTCTTCTCACAAACGATCCAACTTTGAGCTGGGTGTTTGCGAAACCCCTTTTCTCTCATATCCTCCCTTACCATTTCAGAGCGGTCCCATCTCCCAGAAGCAGAATACAAATTTGAAACAAGTATAAACGTTGAAGGATCTTTAGGTTCTAGGGACAGAATATTCTGAGTAGCCCATTTTCCAATCAATGCATTCTTATGCAATCTACAACCATCAAGCAAAGCGCGCCAAACAAGAGCAGAAGGCTGGAAAGGCATGTTATTGATAGTTTCTAGTGCTTCTTGCAGAAGACCCCAGTGACCCAAAACACTGATGAAGGAAGCATAATGCTTGGATGTGGGCTCAATTTGATAAACAGTTCTCATTGAATTAAACAAACTACGACAATCATCAACCAAATTTGAGTTAGTTTGCCTGTAAGCTGAAATTATCAAAACAAATGTAACTTGGTTAGGCTTTATGCCCTCCTCCTGCATTTCCACCCATATTTCCAATGCTCTATCCCCCTGTCTGTGCATAAGATTGCCAGAAATCAAAGTATTCCATGTAACTATATCAGTACAAGGCATATCATTAAACACCTTCATTGCATCATCCACACTCCCACACTTAAAATACATGCTAACAACTGCATTTCCAACTTCCAAATTACATCCCAAGCCACATTTAACAACATGGCAGTGGATTTGCTTACCCAAATCAAGATGGCCAACAGTTCCACAAAGACCAAGCATCGAAGCTGCTGCAACTTCATCCATAATCACCTTCCCATCCAATTGACCAACATGGAAAAGAGAAATCGCCTCCTCCGGTTGCCCATTCCGAGCATAGCCACATATCATGGCTGTCCAAACCACAGAGCTAAATTCCTCCAACTCCCATCTCAAAAACATCTTCTCAGCATCCACCATCCTCCCACACCTTGTGTACATGTCAAGCAACGCAGCTTCAACATAACCATTCGATCCAAACCCAAACTTCACTGCAAACCCATGAATCTGCTTGCTGACCCTGTAATCACCAAGCAATCCACAAGCATCAACAACACTAGTCAAACTAAAATCCGTCAACTCCAAACCCTCCTCCACCATTCTGACAAACAACTTCATCGCCTCTAAACCTTCCTCATTTCGACAAAACCCAGATAAAACCGTGTTATAAGACACCGAATTCTTCTGCGGCATTTCATCGAACACCTTCAAGGCCAAATCCACTAACCCAAATTCCATATACGCGGTTACCATCTCAGTCCAAGTTATAACATCCCTCACTCTCATCCCCTCAAACAACCACTCCACATCATCAACAGTTCCAAATTTAGTGTAAAACCCAATGAGTCCATTCCCAACGTTCAAATCAGTTTCGAACCCTAATTTAACAGCATGCGCGTGAACTTGTTGACCTTCCATCAACGACGCAGACGCGGTCAAAAGTATGGATAAAGTGAAATCATCGACTCTAAACGCATCCGTGGCCTGCATGTTACGGAACAAGCGAAACGCGGTGTCGTATAAAGACTCCTGGACCGCAGCGGAGATAATAGTGTTCCACGACGCAATGTCCCTGTGTCGTATCTGGTTAAACAGTTTAAGCGCAACGTGGAAGGAGGCGTACTTGGCGTAGAGCGAGACGAGGGCGTTTGCGACGAAGGGGGAGTCGAAATGGGCCGTTTTGAGCGCGGCGGCGTGGACCTGGAGGCCCAATTGGAAGTGGAGGAGTCTTGCGCATGCGGTTAAAACGGCGACGTATGTGTACTCGTTAGGGAGGACATGGGAGCGCGTCATGCGGAGGAAGAGATGGAGTGCGTGGCGCTCGCGGCGCTTGGAGAGGAAGGAAATGAGGGTGGTGTAAGAGACGACGTTGGGGGAAAGGAGGGAGAGGAAGACGCGCAGCGCGTGGGGGAAGAGGTCGAGTTTGAGGTAAGTGGAGATGAGAGCGTTGGAGAGGTGGGTGTCTTGGTGGTCGCATTTGAGGAGCGTGGCGTGGACGGTCTTGGCGAGGTGTGTGTCACCAGAACGAGAGGACACGTGGAGCACGTGGAGAAGCGCGTGGGTTTCGGGAGTGGCATGGCGGAGAGTGGAGGGTTTGTGGCGGAAGGAGAGGGAGGAAGGTGGTTTGGAGTAAGGAGGAGAAAGAGAAAGAGAAAGAGAAAGTGAAAGGGAAGAGTTGAAGGATTTGCAGTGGAGGCCTGGCTGCCATCTATTGCAACTGCAATTTGCACTATCCATTTTTTACGTGCCAATGCACATCGTATCATCATATATTTACAAATTTTCTAATGCACTAGCTAGGTAGTGTGTGTGACCTCTTACCTGTGTATTTAACAAAGTTTTTTATTTTTATATAAAAAAAACACAGAGTAAAATAGAAAATAAAGTTTTAAAAAATGATAATGATAACAAAGTCAAAAACTGTTCAGCTGACAAGATTGTTTATGAAAAATTAGCAGTGGAACCGTGTTTTTCACAGTTTTTGTTTTTTAACAAAGACAAAGAGAGAATAAAAAAGTCAGTAAAATAAAAATGAGTTTAAATAACTTGAAAAATTGTCTAACCGACACTTGGTACTATTGATTACTATGAAAAAAAAAATGTAAACTGACAGGGAAACTAAAAAATCATAAATAATTCACAATTGCCAATAAATTGTTGACTCTAAACCTATTTTTATTGAGTGAATATTTAACTTATTTATTATGAATAAGGCCATTTTGTTTAAATTTTAAAAAAGTAATTTTTAAAAAAATAGTAAATTATTTTTAAAAAAATAATTTAGACAAACACATTAAAGAAATAAAAAACTATTTATATTATTAAAAAATATTTTTCAAAAAAATTAAAATACACGGATCCATTTATTTTAGATATTCATAAGATAGGGATAGAATTGTTATCATGGTTTCAGCGAAAAAAAAAAATTGTTATCATGGACATGGGAAAAATCGACCAATAATAATGACAATACTTTTTTTTTTTTAGAGGAATAATGACAATACTTTGTTTTCAATGAAATTAAAAAAATCACTGGTCAAACTTTTATGACGCAAAAACTTAAAACATACTTCTCCTTGTTTTGTTTTTGCAGACCGAAAATTAACTTAGAAATAAAGTAAAGAAAAAGAGAGCGCTGGAAGATGATGTTACAAAGGGGAAGCAAATGGAATTGAGCCTCTGTTTGTGATTTCCATGGACGCACCTCGTAAACAGCAGGTAGGTACTGACTCACTCTCTCCTCTTACCTGCAAACAATCAATCAATAAATCAATCTCGTTCCTTAATTTCGCATGAAATGCTGCGCCCGATTTCCCTCCGCAATCAATTATTCAAGTAATTATGATTTTGATCATTACTCTGCGGTTCTGATTTTGGATGTTGTTGTTAAATGTTACTAACTTTCAGGTATCGTTGAGAGGAGCAAGTGCGAAGGAGATAACTCGAGACGCGCTTCTTCTTCAGGTCTCTCGGGAAAGAGAACTTCGCAATTACGCAAAAAGAGCTGCTGCTGCTGCTCTCTTCATTCAGGTTCATCGTCTCTGCTTCCGATTTCCCTGATTTTAAAAATTACCATACCACATGGGTGCCGGAATATGATAAATTTTAAAAATTACATTACACGACAAGGTTATAACTTATGATAGAACTAGCATACAACTGTATGTAACAACTATCTTTCACAACAGAAAACTGTCAGGTAAGTAAGTATTGGGAGGAATGATAGAACCTGAGTTGATATACTCTATTACAACATGGCTACCATTTAGAACTGTCCATGTTTCTTAATGAACCTTGGTACCACGGAAAAATTGCAGCCTGATGTGATCTCATGGTCATGAGTTCTGGCTGTGGAAATAGCCTATATGCGCATCGCTGTGTGTATATCTTACCTTCCCAAGACCCCACTATGGAGCCAGTCTTGTGACTTCCCTTTTATGCACAGCTTTTGTGTTTGGGAGCTGTTATTCAGTGTCATTTCTTGAATACTTAGACAAGCAATGGGTTACAAAGTGAAATGTAATATTGAATGTCCAGGTTTTCTTAGGATATTTTACGTGATGCTTTTAGATGACAATGCTTGATATTTTTTTGTTCAATAAACGAAACCAATGAACTTAAATTCATTGAAAACAAAAATTTGTATACCTGGGCCCTACTTTGTGGTAAACTCAACTCTAAAATGTTAGTAACTACAATTTGTTAGTATCTTTATAGTTTTCATTTGCACCTCATGTTTGTATCAAAATGGAGAAATAACGGCTCTTTCTTAATGTTAAAAGAGAGTATGGAGGCGCTTCAAGGTCACAAAGATGATTTCTCTGCAGCTTCAGCAGGAGTGGGAGATAGTGGTGAATCATTATACTGGTGTGATGACAGCAAATTGGATTTCAAACAATTTGTTGAGACCATTTCTGTTCTTTATCACCCGTATCTCAACTCAGCATCAGAAGGTCCACAGCAAGAGAATAGATTCTATGAAGCTGTGCTTTATAATCCTACTGGAAAGCCTGAAATCTTCTGGTATATCACATCATTCAGATGTTCTTTTATGGGATTTCAAGTTCACTTTCCAGTTATGCAGCTTGTTTTAATTGAATGACATGACAAGAGATTATATGAAATTGTGAATGCCAACTAACTTTTTGTTGCTCTGTTTTTCTTAGTTTTGAGAGTTCAAAGGAGCTGTCCCCCCTGCCCCACCCTCACCACTCCTTTTCCTTTTGTTTAACATACCTACTTAATACATTAGTAATGTATCTATTTTGTCTTTGGTTAGATTCAAAGCAGAACTTTTGCTTTCTGGCAATTGGTACAACTGAAGAAAGAAGAATATGGAGATACCAAGCACGACAGCTGACTTCTCTTAGTTTTTTCATTCTTTTGGAGTTTAGTGAACGCAATTCCTGGGCTCAAGATATTACTATTGTTACATCTCTAGCTATGCGTGTTCTTGTAATGTTAACTGATCTGAAAGGATGGAAAGGCATTACAGATGACAACCACTTAGATGCAGATTTAGCGGTGAAAGATTTAATTCAGTTCATGGGGGGTAATAAAAGTGGTTGTTATGTGTCTATTGGCAGATATATTTGTACATTAGAAAATCATTCCTCTCAGTCCAAGAGTATCACCCAGGCAGATGAAATTTTTTTCATTACTGCAAGTGCAATAACTTTAGCTGTGCGGCCATTTTATCTGACAAACTATGATGTAGAAGTGCCTGGCACGCTGGATGTCAACCATGCTGCTAAGCAGTATATTGTTTATCTTCTAACTATACCTTGGCTAGTGCAACATCTCCCACCTGTTCTTCTACCTGCTTTAAAGCACAAATCTATTTTGTTTCCATGCTTCCAGACTCTATTGGTAAGCATCATTAAAGTAGAACAATTTCACCTGCAAAATTATTAGTCCACTCTTTTATTTTATAGACAACTTGGTCTCTTTTATTTTTTTTAATTCTGTTTGAATTTTTTACTTTCTTCTTCTTCTTCTTCTTCTTCTTCTTCTTCTTTAAGGCAATGACAGATCATGTAAATGTAACCCATATGTATTGTTAATAAACTAGTGCCAACTTTTGACCTGCTGAGTTGATGATTGTGTGTGCACATTTGGCTTTTCTATGCATACGTAATTTGTTTGATGTTGTAGTTGTAAGTTTGCTAAATCAAAGATGGATCTTTCTTGTTTTAGAGCTAAGTTTTGTATTTTATAGTATCTATCATTCAGTTTACAATATTTCTAAACTGAAAACACTCTATATTTTTCTGTAAAAAGTAAAAAAATAATGGTTCAAAGGTGAATTTTCACCCTTAGTTATCAAATATATTATCATTTTTTTGCCTAATTGCATTATTTTATATTATTGATGGTGAAGAAAAACCTCTCTCTGATGTATATTGACTATTGAGATGCTGCTTTCCTGTGACAGATAAAATTAAAAATAATGAGCCTTAATTGAATTGTTAGAATTTGAAGTTTATTCTTGAATATGCCTTCTATTAAGCTTTCACCTCAAGTCAATAAGACCAAATAACTTCATAGATTATGATTTATGATTTAAACATATCAGAACTGATCAAACTCTGACAGGTGATGACAGATTTTGAAAGAGAAAGTTTTGATGGAGATGTCAGAGTTCGTCAAATCAGAGATACTTGTCTCTTTCAAGGCTATTCCACCAGTTGGTTGGGCCCTCACTAACAGTATATGCCTAGCAACAGGGAATGAGAGTGAATCCTTCGATCAAGGTTTAGACTATGCATTGTATGTTCGCGTCGTTATTACACTAGCAGAGGCCCTACTGGCTTGTCTTGATAATATTGGATGGGTCAAAAAGAAAAAGAAAGCCCTTCAAACTGATGTTGAAAGTTCAACACAGCCAGTTGATACAGTTCAGCATGAGGGTGAAGCAACCAATGAATCCTTAATAATGTCATACATGGATCAATTTAGGCCTGTTTGTCAGCAGTGGCATCTCAAAAATCTTTTGGCATCAATAGATAGAGATGCCACTAACAAGGCTAAGACTGTGCTCTCAAATGGCCTGGCATGTCTGGGGAAGCTAGAATTGTGTGATGTTGCACTTTTTTATTCTAACTTACTTAGAATATTTTCAGTTTTGAGTCCAATTCGTGGCTCGTTATCAGTTCTCAACATGCTATCTTTCACTCCTGGATTTCTTGTGAGATTGTGGGGTGTAGTGGAGGATTCCTTTTTTTCTGGAGGCAAATATAATTCTGATAATCACACAAGTGAAAGCAGCAAACATAAAGCCTTTGAGAAGATGCAAAAACATGTCAGTAAAGACGGGGCTAATAAGTGGGTCAACGTACTTCATAAATTTACAGGTAAGTCACAAGCAGCAACAGATTGCACAGATTCCATTGGCAGTCACTCTGAGCCTAGCAGAGTGAATGATGATTCATCAGATGTATGGGACATAGAACCTATGAGGCATGGCCCACAAGGCGTTCCAAAGGATATGTTTGCTATGCTTCATCTTTTCTGTGCAACCTACTCTCACCTGCTTTTAGTTCTTGATGACATAGAGTTCTACGAGAAACAGGTAACTGCATGGTTTCTCCTTGTCCCTGTCCTTTTATCAATTAATTCATATTTTCAATACTAACTTTTTGGGATATATGTTGGTAGGTTCCATTCAAAATAGAGCAGCAAAGAAGAATTGCGTCAATGCTCAATACCCTGGTTTATAATGGCTTGTCCCATGTTAGTGGTCATCATAATAGGCCTCTCATGGATTGTGCTGTCAGATGCTTACATTTACTGTATGAAAGGGATTGCAGACATCCATTTTGTCCACCTGCTTTGTGGCTTTCTCCTGCTAGAAAAAGCCGGCCACCAATTGCAGTTGCTGCCAGAACTCATGAAGTTTTAGCAGCCAACCTGAGATCTGATGATTCATCAGCTTCACTGAGTGTAGGTTCTGTTGTCACCATTGTTCCTCATGTTTTCCCTTTTGAGGAGAGGTAACTACCAACTCCATGACCATTAAGAGGACTCTCGCTTCTTGTGATAAAATGTTTTATGCAATTATGCTATTCTGTTCTTCATATCTTTATGACATTTCAGCTGCACATTCAATTGATTCTTTAGAAGCATAAGATATAAGTAAAAACGAGCTAAATGACCTGGGTTGCAGCCAGCATGAATTTATTTAATCGTAATTTGGTTATCTAGTCACTCTGGTTGTGTTACTTAACCTAATTTAGCAAAACTTTTCAAGGTACCTTCATACATTATTTTTTTGTTCATTCTACTGTTGGCTGATCAAATTGAGAATCGATAAATGAGTTCACCTTAGAAGATTACTGTTAATATGTCCTTATCTTTCAAACTATCTTAAATTTGATATGTTCATAGAAAATCATTTGGGAATAATATTACTCATGTCTTATGAAATAGTGGATATTTGATTACATGAGTGGTTGTATTTATTTACAAAATTATACACTATATGTTAAGCATTAGGAAGCCATAATTGAAGAAAAGCAATTAGAATTAACTTTGAAAAGTGAGAACTATTGTCAATGAAAGTATTGGGCAATGTAATTGAATTGGATTTTTTTCTTAAGAAAAGTAGAGTGATTGAGTTCAGATGGGGATATTTGATTGCAATTTGTCATCGAAATCATGTTCATTTGTTTTGAATGTAACACATGATATAGTCTACTATAGATTATAGAAAGTACTCAATCAGCTTTTTTATCCCTGAAATAGAGTTGAGATGTTTCGTGAATTTATCAAGATGGATAAAGCATCCCGAAAAATGGCTGGTGAAATTTCTGAACCTGGTTCACGAGCCATTGAGATAGTAGTACGTCGGGGTCATATTGTTGAAGATGGATTTCGGCAATTAAATTCCCTTGGGTCAAAGTTGAAGTCATCCATCCATGTATCATTTGTCAGTGAATGTGGTCTTCTTGAGGCTGGCCTGGACTATGGTGGATTATCTAAAGAGTTTCTGACTGATATATCAAAAGCAGCATTTGCTCCTGAGTAAGTTTGACAGGCTATTTTGTACTTTCTTGCTTTTATTTCTTGGTTATTGCCTCTTTCAGGAGTGACTTTAGAAATCGACACCTTTTCCTTTTGTCTTAGATATGGACTCTTTTCCCAAACCTCAACTTCAGACAGGCTTCTAATTCCAACTACATCTGCTAGATATTTGGAGAATGGTCTTCAGATGATTGAGTTCCTTGGAAGAGTAGTGGGTAAAGCTCTATATGAAGGAATATTACTTGATTACTCTTTCTCCCATGTTTTTGTACAAAAGCTATTGGGACGATATAGCTTTCTTGATGAATTATCAACACTTGATCCAGAGCTATACAGGAATCTTATGTATGTCAAGGTAAACCCATGAGACAAATCCATGCTGTTTTCCATCTCATTCTTATAAATATTTTGTCAAATTTAATCAGGATTCAGGACCATTCGAAATGACTCACATTGTTTTATATTAGGATCCATGTTTTCTGAATTTTGACTTGGTTTCATGCTTGACTTGACACCTACAATTTTTCTCCTTCTGTAGATGAGCCTGGTCGATTTGCAATCCTACTAAAGCATAAATAATACTACCTCTGGTCCTAATTATAAGCAACATAGGACAAATCATCAAAACCAAGGAAAGTAGTTAAAGTAGTCATTTTTAATTAATTCTACAATGAATTCAATTTTTATTCCAAAAGTACCCTTTGCTTTATTGATGTGAATGCATAGAAAATAGAGTTAACAGTAAAGTAAGGGTATAAAAGAAATTTTACCTTGAGTAACTTTACAAAAAGGTGATTGTTACTTATATTTAGGACCAAATGAAAATCCAATTTGTTGCTTATAATTAGGACCAGAGGTAGTATTGTATATGAATATTGCTGAAAGAGTCCATGTCTTGCTGGGTAGGTGTAGTAACTGAATGTTATATAACTAGAATAAAAGTATTATCCATGACAACCTTAAAACTTCATTAATGTTATTCATTCTGCATTTGTCATTGTCTGATTTTTTTAGCTTGATTATGTTTGACTTGTGTGGATACTGTGTATTCCTGTTCTTGCATTTTATCATTCTAATGGAAGGTTCACATACTCATTCATGCAGAATTATGATGGTGATGTCATGGAGCTCTCTCTTGATTTCACAGTTACTGAAGAATCATTAGGCAAAAGGTATGTGATTGAACTTAAGTCTGGTGGCAAAGACATTTCTGTGACAAATGAGAACAAGATGCAGTACATACATGCAATGGCAGACTACAAACTCAACCAACAGGTTTTAGTATCATTTGCTGTTGTATAATGCAGGTTATTCACTTCTGTATTCCCTGCTGTATCATGGGTATATATTTGACAATGTTGAAATTGCAGATATTGCCCTTTTCAAATGTGTTTTATAGAGGGTTAACTGATCTTATATCTCCATCCTGGTTGAAGTTATTCAATGCTAGTGAATTTAATCAGGTATCTTCTTTTTCTTAGTGTGTTGAAAAGGTTTTGTTTGCAAGTTTACCGTTTCCTCTTCTCTCTTGCACAAAGGGCAACACGACATTTTTGTGATAATTCTGCATTTACTATTATTGTCTACTTTATCAGTGCTGAAGTAGCTTTTTAATTTGTGCAAAGGAATGCCATAATAAGAGAAAAAAGTCTTTATTAGAGTCCCCAAATCAAGATGCATTTGTTTACTCACCAACTACAGCCAATGTGCAAAGTAATTCATGCTGTGAAAAATACGTTTTAGTGAGTTCATTTTGCCAGCAAGATTTCTTAGATATACAAGAATGCAGTTGCTTTCAGGTGGTAATTACGATATTGACATTGATGATTTGAAAAATAACACACGATACACTGGTGGTTACAATGAGGGAAGCCGGACAATCAAGATTTTTTGGGAGGTATTGGCATCTCAATACTATATATAATTTTATATATGTGTATGGTTTTCATGAATATTTGTCTAATTTGTTTCAAGTGGCATTACAACTGTCCATGCATAACAAATTATTTGAGATGATGTAATATTGTTTGTGCTTTCTTTATTATTTTCAAGCAATCAATTTGTTCTTCTAGAATTTAAACCGGACAGATACATACAATGGCTATGTTACTATGTAGATTCCTATTTGAGTAAAACCACTTGATTGTTGACAAGAGTTAGTTTTTTCTTTTGTTTGAGATTGGTAGCTTATAGATGAAGTAAATCCTCTACAGTTAAAGTATCAGGGATCTCCCCTTCCTCTTTCCCTCTCCAAGCAAAGTCTATAGGTTCCATTTTTTTGGGTGAATTTGGTTGAACTACCGATCCTCTCTCTCTCTCTCTGACACATGCACAAATTTGCTAGTTTGTGAATTTTGTACATGTTGATTACCGAAGAATGTGACATTTGACCATTTTTTTCAGCCTCATGAATTATATTGAAGAGTTTATGCATGCTATTTGTGCAGATGCCAATTTAAAAATATCTATGTTCGTTTTCTGCCAACTGTGTACAGGTAATTAAAGGCTTTGAACCTAAAGAGCGCTGTATGCTTCTTAAATTTGTCACCAGTTGTTCTCGTGCTCCATTACTTGGGTTCAAATACTTGCAGCCACCTTTTACCATCCACAAGGTATGTTCTTGATCTTTTATGATTGATGGGCATTCAAAATCATTTAATACTAACTCCTCTCTGTTCCCATTCTTCTTTGTTCTTAAATGATTAAGGCATGGTTTGTATTTTTTCTGTTACTCAAGCAGAGTACATTAAGCACAACAATAGACTTAGGAAGCAAAGCATCTTGAACTCTTCTAATCAGTTATCTAAAATATCTTGTTGCCCTAGATGGGACTTATGCACGAAGCAGTTTTTCATTAGATGTTTAGTGTTTCAATTGCTTGCTATGAGTTGAAAGAGTTGCATTAGATACTTAAGTCTTTATCTTGTACCAGCCTTTGTTTTGTAGGATTTCTGCTTTTCTCTCTCTCCTTTGCAACATCATGATCCAGTTATGTGTTGGAGGAATCCCTAAAAATAATAAAATGTCTTGATTCCATTGATTAGCACTCATGTCTATTTGTTTACACAGGTTGCATGTGATGTTCCTCTTTGGGCAACAATTGGAGGACAGGATGTAGATCGGCTTCCATCAGCTTCAACCTGCTACAATACTCTTAAGGTACTACTAATATAGTAATAGGGGAACACATCCTTAACTGAACGCTTAGGAGACATTTAGCAATGATAGACTCCTACATTCCCAAATGTTTTTAAAAATCTATTAATAAGGTATTTGGGATTTGGTATGAGATACTTGAAAGTCAAGATCCTTATGTTACTTATGAGTTATATGACATATTGAACTTCAGAATCTTGAAATTTTCATAATCTCATACGTCAAAATATCATATAAATAGGTTTCTTAGTAATATAAGTATGGACTTTTGGATGTCCACTAACTAACCATGTCCATTTAGTGATTTGAGTCACTTGAGACAAAATTGTTGGCATTTTCAGGCAATCTTTTGTCATACTTCTGAATTATTTACACTTTTATTTTCCACCTCTCAATGATTACAGCTTCCAACATACAAACGTCCAGGCACTTTGAGAGCAAAGCTTCTATATGCTATCAGTTCAAATGCCGGATTTGAACTTTCTTGATCTGCTTCAGGTGGTCAGTATTTTTATGTTGTATAATATAATGAATAATGAATTGGTGCCAACTTCTGTTGCATCTACTTTGATAAATCATGTTCAGCAAGATTAGGGCCTGTTTCTGTGCTTCTGTTCACCTGTCCTGTATTTGTTAGTCTTATTGGTTGTGCCCTTTTTAGTGTTAAGGATATGAATAAAGTTTTTATGTCTTAATTTTATTCAATAAAAAATCCGTTGGAAGTGAGGAGGTAATATTGGTGTCACACAAGTTTCTGAAGGGACTAACATTTCATTTTAAGGGGCAATTTAGAAACAAGCCAAATGAGAGGAGGATTGTTTCTAGAATAAGGTCATTTTGATTTCGGATTTCCAGTTTGAGTTTGTGTCTGTGTATCTGAGTCTGAAAAACATACTTAGTACATTGGTGCGATTTAATTAACAGATACTTGAATGCCGCAGGTGGTCTAGCTAATCTCATGCAATCTTTTGCAGTTTAATTCATATTCAAGAAATTTGAAAGCTGTCTATTTGACTATTTGTTCATGTCACTTTTTATGTGTCTGTTTTCAGGCACATACCATTGTTAGTGGGCCTGATGATCATACCCCAAAAGTTTAGACCACGGACACGGAGTCTATTCTGCAAATTCTCAGACGTGCTATTTAAGTTTTTATTGAAGAAAATAGCATCCTGATTTGGTCTGGGAAGATATTGATTGCTTCCAGGGACTAATAATGATTGCGGGGCAAACAGCCAGTAGGTGCCAATGTTACTTCAATCTTCCATTATCCCTGTGCATGGAGGTTTTGTTGTATGTTCATATTGGAAACACTGTTATTATATTTGGTTATTTGAAGCAGGTGTGTAAATGAAAATAATGATCATTGTGCAATCAAAATATATAGTTATAAGTTTTTCACGACTAGAATGGCATATTTAAGTCCGGTTCAATTAATGTTTAGTGCATTTGGTTCGAATTTCACTGGGAGTATTATAATTGAAACATCCGTATCTTTATGTTTTCCTCGGTAGACAATAGTAATCTTGAGACAATAAAGAAGTTTTAACAACTAGCAGTATCTACAAATTCTTAGTTTTGAAGTATGAGGTGGTTCCATCATAACATCATTATTGTTTAGGCTAAAATGTAATTTTGGTCCCCCTATTTTAATAAATCCGTAATTTTGATCCTTCTAAAATTTAATTGAGACATTTGATCTTTCTAATTTTAAAAATTAAGGATTTTAGTCCCTCCGTTAAATTGTTTGCGTTGACCGTTAGTATGTA
Organism: Pueraria montana var. lobata; assembly: GCA_026413185.1. NCBI lineage: Eukaryota > Viridiplantae > Streptophyta > Magnoliopsida > Fabales > Fabaceae > Pueraria > Pueraria montana. The sequence continues at coordinate 12,202,138 of CM048650.1, forward strand.
AACGTTGACCTAACTCCTCTTCCCCTAACCATTTAGTCACAAACTCTAGTTGTAGATCCAACTTCGTTTTCCCCCAACCCTTCTTCCCCTAACCTTTCAGTCACGAACCCTAGACACAGATCTAGCTTTGTTTTACCCAACCCTTCTTCCCTTAACTTTCACTTACAGAACCCTAAACACTTATCGAATCTAACCCAACTTCAAAAATCGTCAATTTTGTATGATAGTAATCCCAATTCTTAAAACTTGCCCAACAATGATTATCGATGAAGTTGATTTTCCTTTTGTTTTGAAATTTGTGTTTTGTTTCACTATTTCATGTCACTAATTTTTCTTCTCCCAGCGTGTGCTGCTTAGCAATTTGAGTTTGTTTGGAATGAATCGAGTGTGAAAATAGAAACAAGGTTGCTTATGATTGAATGGGTCAGCATGGGTCAACATTAATGTTGACAGTCAACGCAAACAATTTGATAAAGGGACCAAAATCCTCAATTTTTAAAATTAGAAGACCAAATGTCTCAATTAAATTTTAAGGGGACAAAAACTACAAATTTGCCAAAATAGAGGGACAAAAACTATGGATTTGTCAAAATAGAGGGACCAAAATTGCATTTTAGCCTATTGTTTAAAAAGGAAAAATAAAAAATTAAAACAATATTTCTGTTGCTATTTTTATACGTTCTAGCTTTTGCCTAAACTATTCTCTCAGGCTTTTGAACTGACGTGCTTTTCTTCTCTCTTTTGCATCAACCAACTTTCAAAAGTTCATTTTCTCTCTTTTTTTTTTTATTTCATTCTTCTTTTATTCCTTTTCCTTTCCTTCTTCTCCTTTTTCTCTCTTTTAACGTGTTTTCTTTTATTTAAATAAAAGAATCCTAATATGAGACGAAAAACTTTTTTCACTCTTCTTTTCTTTATTTTTCTTTAATGGAATATAATTAAAATACAAAAGTTATGTTTATTTTTTATTTATATTTATTTATATCGTTTTACATGTTGAGATGCAAACCAATATGTAATGTTTTTTGTTTCACTTTTTTGGTATAAGTGTAGATTATGTGAAGTGATGCAGAAATTTATTTTTATTCAAGAGTTTTTATTTATTTATTTATTTATTTATTTTTATTCTCTATTTAATAAGATCCTATCACATTGAATGCAAAAGACGCAAAAAAAGATCCCCCCCCTCCCACCTCTTTTCGTTTATTCTTTACCTACTTAAATGCAATTGACGCTATAATGTAACGAATTTTTTGTTTTAATCACTAGGCCTAACCCAAAATACATTATTAATGAAAGGATACAATTTTTGTAGTAATTAAAATAGAAACGTCCCTTTTTTATTTTTATAAAACATATGATCTTTAAGATATATATAATTTTCCTCTTATCTTTTTTTAATCTATTTTATTAATTATTTCTTTACTATTCTCTTCCCTTTTTAATATTTTTCATTTTTTATTGGTTGTTTATTTATTATCTTACCATTAAATGTAAAAGTGAAAGAGAAAAGAAAATAAGGATTAAATATGCTTCTTTAATGTCTTAAATGGGTTTATCCTAAATTATGAAGCTTCTAATTTAAAGGGCTTAAGATTTTTTCTACTTAGTGAATACTTTCAACGTGTCGTTCTCTAATTCTAAAGGTTTAATGTTGGCCTCTAAAAGTAGGGTTTTATTTAGGAGCATTGACCACTACAATAAGTAAATTTTTCTTTTTTTTTTAGGAGACAATAAGTAAATTATTAAACATTGAATATTAACAAAATTGGTCTTGCTGGTGATAACCACACAAAATGTATTTGACTTTAGATTTGTGCAATTAAAGCTATGATATCAATACGTTGGATTAGATTATTAGAGTACGTATTTATATGACAAAAAAGAAGTGTTTAGACAATCACACCAGCTTAAAGAAAGGAATTTTTTATTATATGATTTTTTTTTACTGAATTTTTTTATTAAATGATAAGTTAAAAAAAATATATTAGAAAATAATGTATTTATTGTATTAAAAAAACAAAGTATTTATTTAATGCATTTTTTAAAGTAATTTAAAACATTTAATACAATATGTTTAAAAGCTTAACTTTTATATATTATTTATATAAAAAGGTTTACATTGTCAATGAAATAAGTAACACTACAATATGATTTAAAATAATTATCATAAAAGTCAACGATTTTTAATAATACAATCATTCATAATTAGTTGATAATGTAAAAGATGTATTTTAATTAAATTGAATATTTGATAGTTTCATAGTACTATGTCCATGGACATGCAAAAGGAAATTACGTAAATGAAAAGATTTTTTCGTTGTGTCCATAAACATATTTATGATAAAAAGTTAAAAAAGAAAACATATTTATTGTATGATGAACACATAAATGATTTAATATTTACTTGTCTAATAATTCTAATACTTTCATATAAAAAAGAAAACATATTTATTGTATGATGAACACATAAATGATATAATATTTACTTGTCTAATAATTTTAATAATTTCATATCATGTCTATGTTCGGTACATAGTTTTACACCACACGTATATGACCAGACAATCGTTAATAGCCACCAGGATTGGCCTAACAGTGAAGTTTAAGAAATTTATAAGTCTTATATTCAAACCTTAATGTTCCTATTGCATAAAAAAAACCACACAATTACCATCAATCCCCAATTAAATAAATGCACATTTTTTTCCCCTGCAAGGTGCATTGACCTTGAATGAATATGGTAAAGTGCACTTCTTTATATTAATAATTTCCAATGGATACCGAGGGAATTAGTTCAGTTGGTTGAGCATGGTGTGTGGATTATTATAAATCCTCTATACTTGCGTTCGATTTCTACGGATAAATAAAAAAAAAATCCCAATGATACTCCTATATATGTTCAAGCTTTGAACATGTGGAAACTACAATATCGCACGTATGATTTCCCATAGAAGAAAAGAAGCCCGAAATTTTATTAATCCAGAAAAGAATTAGATTCCAAAGAGCACGAGCAAGGCTAGTTGGCAGCATTTGGTGGCGTAGAAGGCCTCTTGGGGAAGTCAAAAAGCTATATCATTGTGCTTCTTCCTCTAACCAAAGAAAAGGCAATGCCAATGACTATGCAAACCATCTTTCAAACCTTTGCTAACACAACACACAGCAAGGATCAAATTAAGATTTTTGGTGTCGTCTTCCATTGGGTTTTGATCGAAATAAAAGTCTAACTCTAACCAAATCGCTGAAACTTGTCTTTGTTCTTCAGGATGGAAAACACAACATCAAGGCCTGAGGTCCTAATAAAGCCAGTGATCCTCATAGCTGGTGTTCCTTTGGCTGTGTCTTTTGCTGGTTTCATCTATGCTTGGTTTGTGGCAAGGAAAAGCCTCTCTAAGACCTCTTCTCTGTCACCAAATGAAGCAAGTTCCCATGAAACCAATTCCCACAATGAGTCTACATATGAAGAAAGTTGTCATAGTCATAGCCCCTCTTGTATGGAAGATGAAGGGCACAGTACAACAATGGATGAAAGTGTTGTTGCTGAAAGCTCGGTGATCCATTACACCCCATGTTTGGAAGAAGAGATTAATGGCCTAAGAAGCATGATTGAAGGTATGCAAATGAAGGAGTTGGCCTTACGTTTGCAGTTTGATCGTTATTGTGATTTGAAAGAGCAAGAAACTGTGGTTGGGGAGATCAAAAGCATGTTGTCACTAGAGACTGCCCGTGTTGACTTCTTGGATAGGGAGATTTCATCGATGGAGACACAGAATAGGAGGTTGGAGAGTTTTGTTGCTCAATATCTCAGAGTTGTGGAACAGATTGAGCGTTGGAAATCTGAGAATAGAATGCTTAGGAGGAAGTTTCAGAAGCTAATGAGGAAATCAAAGGCACAAACCCGCCTTGCAAAGGAGCAGGCTTTGAAGATCAAACTGGAAGAAGAAGAAATCTTGAGAAGCCGTGATGCCTTGGAAACAAAAATTGATGTCATGGATAAACTTGAGGATAAAATGGAAGAGCTGCAAAGGGCTTTGATTCAGTTGCAGGATGAGAAGAATGAACTTCTGAAGAAGCTTGACACAGCAGAAAAATCCTATGCTTCTAAGGTAAGCAATAAAAACGTATAAAACTAATCGTGTACTGGTTGAAATCTAAAAGGTTTCTCTGATAGACTAATATAAACAATAATAACAACAAATAATAGTAGTAGTGGGTATTTATGATTTTAATTTTGATCTACTTTTAGTGTCAAGTTTAACCTGTTACTCAATCATATATTGGCATGTCATTAAAGGGGTTGGACTATATAATGGTTTGTTCTTTGGCAGTATAATTTTGATACAATGTCAATATAAATTTTTTTACACTATCAGCCAATAGGAAATCACCCTAGATATGAATTTATTACAAAGGTTAACAATTTTCAATTACATAACAATATATGATTGGACGACAATAGAAAGAAAGTTTTTCCACTGTCATTGTATTTCAACTAAATTCTTTCTTAAAGGGAATTTACTAGCATCCAAATCGTTACAATATAAGGTTTTTCATTTGTAGATTGAAGCTGGAGATGTAAGTAGGGAAGAGTACAAACAGCTTCTGGATGAATTGGAGCAGGTCAAGAAAGAACGAGTAGATGAAGCAAAAGAACTCATTTACTTGCGGTGGACAAATGCTTGTTTAAGGCACGATATAATGAGGCACCATGAACAACAACAGAATCAGGATAACACCCATTTAGAATTGGAATTTGGAAGAAATGATGTAGTTATCCATTATGACTCAGAGCATGAACTACACAACTCCCTTTTGGAGCATCACAGTGATCCTTCCTTTGATGAGCATGCTAGTGCTCATGATCATAGTGACAATGCTTGTTCAAAAAGGACAAAGTTTCTTGAAAGGCTAAAGAGATGGGTGGATGGCAGTGAAAAAGCGAGAGTTAGACATTCTGCCTCCAAAGGGGCAGAGGAACATCTAGTTCCTAGAAGGAAGTCATGCTCTAGTGCTTGAGCCAAATTAGTGTTTAAAATAATTTACACAGCATTAATATGGTTTGAAAAAAATGAAATATAGATCCACCACAACTTGATCTTCTATGAACTTGTGCGTTTGGATCAAGTTTAAAGGTGTTTGTCACCACTCTCCACGTCCATATTTATTGATATTATGTAAATAATTGTTAAGCATAGTGTAAGCACCAACTACATATTACATTCAGTAGAAGTATGATAAACATAAACTAATTGGCAGCCACAAGAAATCTGTAAGTAACTTGTCATATCATTTGGTTTGACTTTGACAATTTCAAATTTAAGAGGAGAATGTTTATATATCATTTAAGATGATTGAGTAAGCACGTTTATTTTAGATGTTTCTAAACGTTGATTTGTTTCGCCTTCTATGAAATGTTACTTTTGGTTTGATACCCTCCTTGATATTCAGAAATTATTTTGGATTTTGATTAATTTGTGTTGAGTAAAAAAAACTCCTTACTATTTGAACCAATGGTCATTAGTCTTCTATTAAACATCACTGGGAGATCAAAACTTGTCTCAAAAAAATGTTAACTATAGTTTGTGATGACTACAGTTCAACAAAATGTTTTGGTATGGAAGGGGTGGAAATTGTTAAGATTTTGTATTTGTATTGGATCACAAGCAACTAATTAGATTCTTCTGGGACTATTATTCTTTCCTTATTAACTTGCCTATGGATGTAGGTAGTCCAGGAAGTCCCTCCAAATGCACAATTAAGATGAATTATCCTGATCTCATTGTCATGATTTGTTCCTGTAAACCGATCCATCCAAACCTACAAATGGTTTATTTATTTTGTAATGATATTTTAATGTTTTATTATATTGAATTCATATGTTTTTTTTAATGAACTTCGTTAAATAGTTAGTTTTATTTATATATTAATTTTAAAAACTTGACAGTATTAGCATTAGTCATTAGAACAATATAATGTGTTAGAAAAATAACTGTTACACAAATATTATATATAATTAAAATTTAAAAATTAATATTATATAATTTATAATGTGAAAATAAGAAGTGAATGTATAGAAAAAAATAGGCTAGTTAGTTGAGTTGACTTAGAAAATTATTAACCCATAATTAATTAGTCAACTTCAACCAGACTTAAATTATGGTGACCCAAATGGAATGGGCCAACCCACATTAACAGTGGTGATGATATGATGTAAAACGTCATGCGTCAAGCTTTTGGAAAAAGAAAGAAAAAATATTTTAAAATTGTTTTTTATTTGAAATAGAAAGAAAGTGAAAGGGGTTTGTTTCAAATAGAAAGTAAAGGATGGGTAAGAAAAGAATAAATTGATAGAAACGTGAGAATCACAATTAAGAAAACAAAAATGAAAATATGGTAAAAATAAATAATGCAATATAACAATGTAAGAGTTATTATATGTTATAAATAAATGAATTTATTTCAATATTCAATTTTACTGTTTGACTGTTTCCTACATTCGGACTGTAATTAGATGTGGAGCTGCTTGCTTATAATAAAGCCCATTCAGGTAAGCCCATTTATGACAATAAGGATGACATATGATCCATTTCTACAAACGAATGACCAAAAAATATTTATTTTTAAAAAACTAAAAGCAAATGTTGTCCTATTTACAAAAATTAAAAACATTTTTAACTTTAAATAGTTTTATGTGGTGTTAAGAAAAATAATATAGTAAAAAGTTTAATTTCATTTGAGTTAAATTTAATTTTTTAACATGTATAAAAAAATTGATAAAATTTATTTATAATCCACTCTTCTACACATTCTAAACAATAAGTGGAGAGAACTTTTTCCACTTCTTTTAATCCATTCAAATAACATGTACTAATTTCTAACCTTTTTTCTCTTTTAATGCTATGTTTATTGTTTCTCCTGTGATCACCCTTCAAACTGTTTAATTGTATAACATTGAAAGGATATAGAGTCACTACATGTGGAGAATTATGAATGCAAGTGTTAGTTTTACGATCGAATAGCATTCTCACCATCATATTAATTAATTGCTACTCACTTCGGAGAGGTGCAGAAATATTAGTCAGAGATTCGCAGAAGTTAGTCGCTGTGATAATCATTAAGCGATTACAAATTAACACGAGAGAGCATAAAATAAATAAAATATTGGTAACCGGTAAAAGTTGATGATGAGTGTTTGCCATTATTTTTTTTTTTTTACCATGGTTAATTAATAGGAAACTTGATATTGGTTTTTTGCTAAACTAAGATACTGAACCGGGTTTGTGATAATGCATCCCTGAGTGAACATTGCACTAATAAAGTACACTAATTAAAGAGATGATGCGGTAGACAGTGCTAACCAAAAATTTCCCCAGCCACAAATATTGCAAAAAGACATTTCTAAGTGAACATATTGTTTATCACATTATCTTAGGCACTCCGTTTGACTGTTAACATGCACAAAGTCATTGTTTATAAATTGGTGTTTATAAAGTGGAGTGTCTGTGATAAGTTATGCTTATTAAAAAAAAAAACTTAATTGTACTTTTACTTCTTTTATTATTGTCATTTTGCCTATTCTCATGCATAACCTATCTCTTTTCCATGCAAGAATGGCATGACAGTAAAAAAAAAAAAAACCATTAATGTTTGAAAGATTTGTTCAGTAGTTATTTTTTTTTTATAAAAAATACTAAGTTAAGACGAATTTAATGGTCTTAAATAAATAAATAAATTTTTTTAATTCTGATGAATTAGTTAACTGAATCTTATAATAAAAATAAAAAAAGTAATATAATATAAATAGTAAAACATAACAAACTTTATAAAACACGTGTGTTACTGTGTTAGTGGATACATAAGATAATAAATGTATATATTTTTCTTATGCATCAGTAACTAAAAGAGGAATATCCATGTGGGAACAAAATGGTGCCACAGAATATTGATTAACTGGACTTGGGGGACCAATTGCGATTGTATGTTTGTAGAAAAGAGGAAGAATTCATTAAAAAATATCTAGAAATTAGGAAAAGCTTGTTATTGGCTTTCTGATCAAGTAAATAAGAGATATCTAATAGCAGTAATGAATGGGGAAACTCTTATATGTGTTTTAAACATTCTCATGTATAGTTGTTTGAACCTTGAACTTCACTAGCCGATATTAACGGGGTAATGTGCTTGCGCATGATCCATGTGTCAGAAAACTACACGGGAGATATTGGCTCATCACATTACTGATAGTGCAAGAAGTCTAGTCGTCTAGCATTTTGATGTATTTTAATTAGTAATCTCTCCACTATGATCATTGTATGTGCTGTTTGACTAAAGAAAGAAAAACACTAAAAGATTGAGTACATGCCAAAACCTTTTCTCTTTGCACCTTATAAAGAGAGTATATATAGCTAGAAAAGTTGTTTCTATGACCATACATGCGGTATCAAACCTGGTCCCATTAATCACCACGATTTTTATGGTATTTGTTCCTTTCTGTCCCAACGATTACGTGGCCCCTACGAGCCAATAAGTCGATGCTTGGGTGTATCCATCCGAGATGGTCTCCACGCTGGATGATGGGGGTGTTATTTATAAGGACTTAGACGTATAGTACATGATTCTTGTTGCTACGTCATCTTTATAGAGTATTGATTATCGTTAACTCGTAAATCGTCCACCCGTCATCAACTTATTAGTTAATCATGTATATAAATATAATTGATTTTATTTTATAATTAATCACCCTATCTTAATCTCTTTCTCTATTTGAGACAATATTTCTTTTTGAAAAACTGATGTATTTGGTGTTAGAGGAGTGATAAAAATTAGAAATGTAAAGTGATAAAATTAGTACTAAATTAATCTCTCTTTTAATTCTTATAATTTCTACATTTATTTTAAAAAAATTATCTTACAAGGACAACACCTCTTTTTTTATGGGAGCAAAAATAAAATTATTATATATATTTAAGTAAAAAAAAATATATCTTATGAGAACAATTGCCCCATACTCTAGTGTGTGCATTCTCCCCTAATTGTATTTATTTACTTTTAATTACTTATAAAAGAAAATTAATCATATTTATATATAGTTAATCACATTTTTCTAGAATCAGATGGACGGTAATCTTTATTCATCTTTATTAGCATTTGATGTTGATAGGAAAACATGATAATTATAAGGGCAATTATCTCTAATGCTATGTTTGGTTGAGAGGATAAAAAATAGGAGAAAAATATTTAAATTAAAGTAAAGTGTAAGATGTGTAGGTCTCACATGGGACTCACACTATTTTTTCTCTATTTTTCTCATCTTTTCCTCAACCAAACATAGCGTAAGTATGGGAAGATAAATGGGTTAAAGTTGTCTTTATAGGAAGAAGTTTTATATAATTTGGTAAGTAATATCATGATTTTAATTAATCTTTATGTAATATATAATTAAATGTTATTAATTTTTTTTTTTGGAATACATATATCACATAGGCTCTTGGTCTTAATTAAGTGTCTTGGTCCTACTTGGCCAAGCTGCACCTAAGGTAGGCTGGGTCTAGAATAGTTTTCCATATGGTAGATTCTTGCAGCCACTTTAACTTGCATTTCATCCACTTTATTCCATTACATGTACAGTAGCTAGGTGTAGCCTTTATTTATTGATCGTCGTATCTAAGAGTTCATAAGATATGTTTCTTCCCCTAATTGTCCATGCAGAAATGATTGCTGAATCAAACATGAGACCCAGCTTCCATTTTTGCTATGCCTTTCTTCTTTTCCTTGTCCTTGGCCACCACACTTGTTCACAGAAGACTTGTCCAAACTGTGGCTCTATGCAAGTTCCATACCCTTTGAGCACAGATCCAAGTTGCGGTGATCCATACTACAAGCTTCGTTGTGATCCCCACTCTCAAAGGCTTTTCTTCGACACCCTCAATGGAAGTTCCTATCTCGTTCTCAGAATCATGTCTTCAATCCAACGCATGGTGGTAGAGCCATCACCTTGGTTACCAGGTTCTTGTGTCACACAAGACATGCCAAGAAGCAATGGTATATGGTTAAACCAGTCACTCCCTTTCAACATAACTTCATCCAACACAGTGTTCCTCTTTAACTGTTCCCCTCGCCTCTTGGTTTCTCCACTTAACTGCACTTCTTCTAGTATTTGCCATCGTTTCTTGGAGAGTTCAGGCCATGTCGACACAAAACGAGCACTTGAGTGTACAAGTGGTGTTCACCCTTGTTGCACTTTTCTAGCTGGTGGGATACCTTCAGCTTACAGGATCAGGCTTCATGATTCTGGTTGCAAAGCATTCAGAAGCATCCTTCATTTGAACCAAGACAAGCCTCCTAATCAGTGGGAGGAGGGTCTTGAAATTCAATGGGCTCCTCCACCTGAACCAGTGTGCAAGACACAAAGGGATTGCTCTGAAGACTCTAAGTGTTCCCCTTCTGGTAAAAATGGCCTATTTCGCTGTCTTTGTAATGGGGGACACATTTGGAACCCTTTTGAAGCAACCTGTGTGAGGTATCAGAGAAAATCCAAATGGAAAACCAGCTTGGTGGTCTCAATAGGGGTTGTTCTTACTTTTTTCTCCCTTGCTGTGGTTCTGACCATCATCACAAAGTCCTTCAAACTCTCTCCCTATAAAGAGAATCAGGCCAAGGAAAGAGAAGATAAGCTGAAATCAAGTGCTGGGGAGAAGCCTTGTAGGATGTTTCAACTGAAAGAGGTGAAGAAAGCAACAAACGGTTTTTCCCATGAGAAGTTCTTGGGGAGTGGTGGCTTTGGGGAAGTTTTCAAAGGTGAATTACAAGATGGAACATTGGTGGCAGTGAAGAAAGCTAGAGTGGGAAACCTGAAAAGCACCCAACAAGTGCTTAATGAGGTTGCAATACTTTCTCAAGTGAATCACAAGAACCTGGTCAGGCTCTTGGGTTGCTGTGTGGAATCTGAGCTACCATTGATGATCTATGAGTATATCTCAAATGGGACCCTCTATGACCATCTTCATGGTAGGTATTGTTCCAACTTTCTAGATTGGAAAACAAGGCTGAAAGTTGCTTTTCAAACTGCAGAAGCATTGGCCTACTTGCATTCTGCTGCACACACTCCCATCTACCACAGAGATGTTAAGTCAACAAATATATTATTGGATGATGAATTCAATGCCAAGGTCTCAGATTTTGGACTCTCCAGATTGGCTAGCCCGGGACTTAGTCATGTGTCAACATGTGCTCAGGGAACGTTGGGGTACTTGGATCCTGAATACTACCGCAACTACCAGTTAACAGATAAAAGTGATGTTTATAGTTATGGGGTTGTGTTGTTAGAGCTTTTGACATCAAAGAAAGCGATTGACTTCAATCGTGATCAAGATGATGTCAACCTAGCAATTCATGTGAATCAACATGCGAGCAATGGTACAATCATGGAAGTGGTGGATCAAAGGCTTCTTTCCGTGGAGACCTTGGAGGATAAAATGTTCACAAGCATAAAACTCTTCTTGGAGCTTGCACTTGAATGTCTAAGGGAGAAGAAAAGTGAAAGGCCTAATATGAGGGATATTGTTCAACGCCTACTATGCATAATTAAGATTGTAGAACAAGAGTGAAATAGTAGTTTAATTAGTACACATGTGGTTTCTGTTTGACAATAAATGAACTGTGTAATAGTTGGCCTATAGCTAGTATTTAGTTATTAATGGTGCCAAAGTTAAAAGCTGTATTGATAGGGAAACATGGTAGTGCCAATGATGGGGTCTTTGATAGATAGTGATTAGCCCACTGAGAAGATTCCAAAACTGGGTTTGATTGGGTTGGGAAGAACTGGGTTGGAATCAGATGCTTTCAATCTGTGGAAAGTATGAACTATTCAAAAGTATATGCAGTTGTTAGAATCTTTGAGAATGGATTTCTTTCTCCTCCAAAGTAATCTTCCTTTTACAAATTAGGAAAGCATTTTCAATTCGATTTGGTTATACCAGGAAAGCATCATTAAAAGGTCATGATTCGTCTAATCCACAAAGGATTATATGCGATCTTTTTCCTAATATAGGGCCTCAAGTTGATAATCATCCCCACCAATTATCTGCATATGTAGTAGAAACACTGTTTGCGTATATTTTCAAAGCAATAAAGAATGAACCACACTAATTGCTAAGTACTTTTTTTTATAAGCATGCTAAGTACTTTCAAGCATACAACCAAAGACAAACCATTTATGTGGAATACTGGATTCAACTTGAAAACTTTTTGCAGCTAAAATCAAAAGAATTGATAAAATTAAGATTTAAACTTGCTTTAACATTGTTAACCACACACATCATATTATTAGATTTGTATATATATCTCTTATTTTCCCAACATGTGTCTTAACAAATTAGTTAGTTGAGGATAATTTATAAGAATAAATTGAATATATATTAAGAGTGTAAGGATTTTTCCCTTTCGTGATTTAATTATTTAATTATAAACAGTTATGTATGATAAACTTATTGACTTTTATAATTAGTTAACATTATAAACACTTTTATTTTGATAGTATATGTCTATTAACTCTTTATAATATGACAAACTATATAGTAACCAAAAAAAAAATATGACAAACTATATATAAATGTCATACATTAATTATAAGCATAGTTTATGTTAATCAAATAATAGTTGTTAATTTGATTATTATCTTAAATCCAAATTTTAATGGAATAAATTATATTAAAACTCGTGACTTGCGGTATGCATATCTCTTCACTCAAATATGCATGTATACTAAGGAGGCATTTCAAAAAAAAAAAAATTCCCCTTTTAATAAACCGATGAGTATACATGACTTCCAAATTAAGATACTATACAGTTGGAGGATGTCAAGCATATTCCGTAGACAGGGACCAGTTTTGTGAGGATCATATGAGGGTATAATCTTGACAAGCAACTTATCCAAGGGATTCTCTTGCTGGTGGGGTAAAAATTAGAGGAAATTAAAGACCACTTGTAAGTGGGATAAGTCAAAAGCAATGTCATTAATCCTATAATGCGTTTGCATAATTCTTCAAACTTTCCACTGCTTCCTCACAATGGGGTAAGTAATTATGGCATCACCAAAAACCTTAGCTTAGTCTTGGTAATGGCAACACTAAATTCTCAGAAGCCAAGTAATTATGCAAATTCCACATTCTAGGTCCACGCGCAGCAGAGGAGCCACCACGGTATTCTTCCATGCATTCCGCCTTGCATTTTTAATGTGTACAACTTTGGTTTCCCTTCAATGTCTCATCTCTCATTAGATAAATCTATTGGTGCTCAAAAACTACTTGAGTAACTTTTTATCAAGAGAAGAAAAAAAAAAGTCTCTGAGATAATTACTCTTCTAAGAGGATCTTTGTATTAATTTGGGTCCCCTTGCATGCCACTAACTTTAACCTAAATCATTTGAATTCTTTAAGAATAAAAATTCTTCCACCTTCGAAAGTTGAAAAGAAAACCAAAATTGTAGGTTTGAATTATTACTTAAGCATGACCATAAACTGATGTCTAGTATAAATAGAAAGACACGTGCAGACAAATTAAAGAAGCATGCATGCATTTTGTTTGCGTATGGAAAACATCTTGTTTTATTAACACTTCAATAGTAATATTTTCTATTTCTGTCTTGGTACATCTAATGATTAGCACAAATTCTTTTAGTACATAATGATTAACACAATTTATATATGTTTCTCTACCCAAATTTTAATATCTCACCGGAACACTTAGGCTATGTTCAAATAGATGTAATGAAATTAAAAAGCAAACTTGTATAAAAAATAAATAAATTAAAAAGGAAAATCAACCAGCATTATACATTACTTTAGATATTTTAAGATAAAATAAAAGAAAGTTCATTGGGGTGGGGGGAGTAAATGACATGGCGAGGAATCTGTAAATAATTATTTTTATTTTATTTTATACTCCTAAATTGGAAAGGGAAAAAATTAAAATATAGGATAAAATAAAATGAAGTAAAAATAAACAAAAATGCAAACATGAACCCATAAAGCACTATATAAAAAGATAAAAATGTTTAACAAAAAATATTTATTATATTTCATATGAAAAAAAAAAAGGAAATTAAAGACATTTAACAAAATGTGTTGCTTTTTTAGAATAATCCTTAACGTAGCACTAGAAATTATAGAGTAATGATAGATGGAAATTTCTTAATTACAAATACTTTATTAATACTCATAATTTATTTTTATATTTATCTTATCACATCACAACACATATCATACTTATGTTTTTTTTTTATTTCTTTTTCTCACTAGGCAGTAGATTTGAGGTGTCTACCAATTATTTTTGAAAATTATTATGTTTTATGCTGGCGAGGGAAAGGAATTATTATTTACTTCCGTGAACTGTGTCGACACTTAGATGAGAACTCAACCTTAACACAAACTAACAAGTATGGATTGAAAGATTGTGTTAGTAACATTCCGCTTTTTCAATGTATAGCTTAGGGATTTCCATGATTGGTAAGGCCATTCCTTCTTCTGCCTTTCATTCTGATTCCTTGTACCTAAGGTTGTGTGGTCTAAGATTCTTCAACAAGTTGAATGCTACTAATATTAAAGGTTGTGGTCTATGATTCTTCAAGAACTTGAATGCTACTATTAAAGATTGTGGTCTATGATCCCTCTTCGACATGAATGCTTTTAAAGGATGGTGGCGTTGCTTTCATGCATCTTGCTGTTTTATTACCTGCTATTGTAGGTAACATTTCTTTTGTTTTAGTTTCTTGTTATTATATTGACCTAATTAACAAAAGCATCTTGTGAGACAAACCATTGCTAAAGACCTCCCATTTCCCTCCCCCCTCACATTTTGGTGGAGTTCGTACATTGACTTGCGCGTAGAGGATCGGCTATGGCCCATGGGTATATTTTTTTAGTGTTATTTGATGTTAACAGGGAGTTGTGTTCATGAATGTGACTTTTATCATTGCAGAAGATTTACTTCGTTGTTGACTAACTTAATTTGCGAACTTTGCAGAATACTCGAGGATTTTCAAATGAAATTCTTGAAAGTCACAGCCTATCTCTATCATTCCAGCGTGCGTCTTCTCCGGCTCTGACATTGCAGATGAACAAGACTTGGCCATAACAAGCCTTTACTCACAGGCACTGCAGCGTTACATGCTGATACAAGGGGCTCTCACAACAATAACACAGGCAGTTGCTTCGTACACCCCCATAATTGTTTCCTGCATCTACTCCGGAATGTATTTTTACATTCTGAATTAAGTGTTCCGGAAGTTTAAAAAAGTGCAGGAAACAACTGCCTAATACAGAGGGAATAATAATATGCTTCCACGATGAGCCATGAGCCCATGACTCGGAATTTTCATACTCTCGAATCCGGGTACATATCAAACAACACCCATAAAAAAATGATCAAGAATGCGCTCATTATCAATAATCAATATTATAAAATCTGTCTAGCCACACTTCACACTTACACCTGTCAGCATTTTATGCAACATGGACCCATTTTCTTTTTCCTCTTCAGTTCACTATCTTTCATTCACTCTCTTTTTCATTCTCTCCAGTACGAGCACACTGTTCTAGTTTTATTAAATACTGATTGGATTTGTGAAGAAAAAAAAAACCATACAATTGAGAAATTAAAAAAAAAAATAACACTACTCCAACAGAATTTCTTACTGTGCTTGAATTTCCGTTTGCTCACGTTGAACAACCTGTGCGTGAGATTGGCATTCAACGTTCCTTGGAAAGTGAGTGGGATTGACATAAAACAAACACAAACTTAACCTTCAAGGGTCAACCTTACAAATTCTCATTTCTCAACGTTTTACCAGTTCAACATGCTGTCATTAATGGTTCCCCTACTGTAATTTTTTAAATGCAGAATCAGCAATCATATAGACGGAGACATCCATGCACCTTCAAAGGCAAGATGCATATTAGACAAAACCTTAAAAGATTCTAATGACAATGAAATTGTTGTTATAGCTGATTATATGTCTGCTACCACGAATTCTTTCGCCTTGAGAGCTATGAAGCACGGACGCAGACACGGACACCGGACACGACACGGACACCACGACACCTGTAATGTCCAAAATATAGGACACCGCGACACGGATATATATATATATATATATATATATATTGACAATCAAGATTTATATATTCAAAATCATCTAAAAAAATTAGTCAAATATAACATTTTCTTATAACAATGAGTCTCACAAAAAATACTAAGAGACATCATTTACAATTTGAGCACATTGTTTCCTTATGTTAAAAAGGATCTAGTCCATCCACCCATCTAAAAACCAAAAAGAGATAGTGTTGACCTATATGGCATTTGCTGTCAGGCTGTCACGCATACAGCACAAGTTCTACAATTATCTTGACACAATATTGGCACACACACAGCAAATACCAAATAGAGATAGTGTTGTCTCATTAATAACATGACACGCACATAACAACAAGATAAGTAAATTAATATAATACACCACCAATTTTCATATTGCAAATAAAAGTGTGAAAGACAAAAAACGATAATGAGAAATGAAGAAGATGGTGGGAGTTATGGAAGTCACGAACTCACGATTGAGAAGAAAAGTTGAGAGATGTCGGCAGCAAAAAACCAAAAGGTCTCGCACCAGCAAAGAGGGAATAGAGAAGCCTACTTAAGTTTATGTGTTTTCCAGTTTCTCAATTTAAAATTTGTTTTTAAATTTTTTTAAAAAAATTACACGTTGAAGCCATGTCCCTTCATGGCTGAAGCAGTGTCGGAGCCGTGTCTTCCAATTGTCAGAACCACAAAAAAATTAATATTTTAATCCGACACCGGAGGCGAGTGTCCGACACGTGTCGTACGGGTGTCAATGTCCGACACGTGTCGGACACACGGACACGCCGGTGATGAGCAGTGTCCGTGCTTCATAGCTTGTGAGATTACAACCATCGTCAAAAGTACAATGTGATATTCTCCAATAATCTAAAAGAGAGCCTAGATATCCCGACAGCATTCAGAGAGTTGAGATTAGTGTGTGCACCAAAAAACAAGAAAATACATGTAATTAGTATCTCTCGCCATTTGTAAAGACCCTGGTCTCAATATTCTAATGCACAGGAGTACTACACTCGATCCATTAAAAACATAATCACTAGATGAGAACAGCATAACCATACTATCTCCCTTGTCTTAAATTCAAAATATCATAACAAGATTTAGATCAAGCTTCAACCGGTGGGAGTATCACTCTAATAGTACCTTAAAATTTCTTCTTGGTCTCAATCTAAGCTGTAAATTTCCCGGCCGTCTATCTCTAGTGCCAGCAACATGGCATAAAATTTACTCTTACAAATGGCAGCCACATAGCCTTTCTAATAGGGGAAACTTTACATAAAGTGAACCATTGCCTCGTGTGAAATTATCTGCGGTAGCGGTGGCGTTTGAAATTGAAGTACACATGCAGAATTCCACGTTCAAATGTGCACTTAAAACCTTTCTTATGAGAATATTCCCATTCTTTGTTTACGATGCGGAAAGCCTGTCATGGAAAACACAAGGAAATAAGTAAATTGATTGAAAATTAAAAATCCTTCATAACATCAAGAATAATAGACTTACTATGTCTTCATATGGTGGCCCTGCATGGAATCTTATAATGCAAGTCTCCCCATTGCTGCCATCCTTCTCAATGGTGTAGGTTGGGGCTTTTGTCTTGTCTACAAGATCAGGATAGAAAATATTAAATTTGTACCCTTGCACAATCTTTGGAGGTGGGTTGTCATGATCATAGTGAGTCTGATTATATTTGTTCCACTCATATCCTGTGTGAACACGGTTGAAATACTTCGGCTTCCTAGGCCTGTATTTGTCATGCCACCAATAAACCTGATCCAACATTTATCAGTCAGTCAGGAATTTAAAAGATGAGGAGAAAAAAAATAACAAGTTTTCTATTTCTCATTAAAATAACCAAAATATACCAGTGGAAGTGTATATAGCACATGATAATACAATCTTTAGGTAGTGTTTGGCCCAACTTTTTTCTAGCTTTTCTTCTCCTTAAAGGGAGAAGCTGGGGCAAACACATTTGGAGAAAAGCAAAAGCTCTTAAAAAATTAAGGTGCTTATTTTTTACAAGAGAAAAAAAGGGGGGAAAGTAGCTTTTAAAACAAAATCTAACTGAAGTAGCTTTTAAAAGGAGCTGCAGACTTTAGCCTTCTTCTCCCTCTGATGTGAGACGAAGAAACTAAATTTTTACTTTTAAAGGAGCTTGTAAGCTACAACTGCCATACAACTTCTACTTTATTTTTAAAACTCTTATTTTGAACTTTAACTTTAAAGTGACTTTTAAGCCATGAAAGAGCTGGGTCAAACATAGCCTTAGTGCAAACTCCCTCCACTGCCAACTTTTTCTGTGGAGAGAAGTAACCAAAGTATATGATAAGACAATATTTAAGACTCTTCCATGATATCAATCAACTTATGATATTACTTCCAAAAAATCCAGAATGTTGTGATCCTATCTAACTGCATATTTTTCTACCAACGGAAAATTCAAAATTCTAAGGATCATAGAAAGTGGCAATCTAATCTGATGTCATATGTCATTCCACAAATAGTGAAGAAGCTATATATATGGGGCCAAGACACTATACCTGGGAATCCAGGTTCACTTCAGCACCAGAACCAAACACAGCATCTCCATCTTCCATATCCCCCATAGCTTTTAAGGCCTTCATCTCAAAATTATCTTCAGAAGGAGCTGGCTTTGATGCCATTGCTTCCTGAACTCGTCTTTGCTGCTCTTCTAATACAGCCTTACGATTCCGCTCCTACAAATGTACGAACAGGGTCAAGTTATAATCTATAAATTGAGTATGAGATCACCATTAAAAATCACAGTTCAAAAGATTACCAGAATAGCTCTATCTTCTTCAGGGTCAATAGCTTCCTCATTTTCATCACCGTGCAACAGTTGTGGTGAAAATGATCCAGCCTCGTCATCAGCTTCTTGATCCTCCTCTCTAATGGGCTCTGGTGAGAATGATTCATCTGCAGATCGGACTAGCAAGAAAAAGAAATAAAGCAAATTTCAGCATTAAATTTGAGATGATTGGAGCCAATAAAAATTGTTTCATGAACAACTAAGCGTCCATGACAACAAAAAGGATTTACCTTTAATATCATCCTCGGTACCTTCCTCCTCAGGTATCATAACATGAGCATGCTCCAATTTATCTTCATCCTCCAATGGTCTCTCAAGAGATTGCAAATGCTTACGTAGCAATTTAGCATGAATTTCCTTTAAACAAGCCTGCATTTGGAGCAATTTAATAATACGGTCAAACAAACCGTTGTTTAAAGGCACGTAAGAAAATTGGAAAATAATGTGATGGAGAATACCTTGGCCTTGTAAATGTGGAGATGTTTTAAAATGGCCTCCCAGTACTCAACCACCTTTGCTGTACCAGTACGCATTTCTGATTCAATGTGAACCCGCAAAGCCTCCAACTCTGCATGTGTCTTCCCCTGCAAAAGCCTCTTCACATCTGGCTCAACACTGGAATGCAAACCCCTTTCTTCTGCAAGCAGCTCAGCAGGAGGTTCTTCTCCACGCACCCTAGCTCGATCAAGTGCATCCTTTTTTCGAGCTTCGGCTAGCTCCCAATCACACACCAGAAGGAGTGCCTGCATAAACATTAAACAATGAGTCTTCAACTTTAAACAAGATACCAACCATAATAGCCATACAAGTTAACTAAAAACAGGAAAAGGTCATGAAAGTCAACTAGTTCATTTGGGCTCCAGGTCACATCAAATTTCATTTTAATATTATCTTGAATTTGTTGTGGCATTTATTAGAAAAGGTAGAAGTTATTAATGAAGTAACATGTGCAGAACTATAAAGCAAAAAATAAACAATGGAAACAGGGTGATACCTCCCAATATTCTACATGAGTTGGTGTTGCCCTGTCAAGGTCCAGATGCATTTTGATGTCGTCACGTAGCTCACTCATTTCGTTCACAGTCAAACCCTGCACCATATATCAAGTCAAGTCATATGTAACTTGTCCAATAATATTAACGTTTAAAATCTGGATATCCGTAATCACTATATGACATTACAACAGCGAGGAATAGAAGAAATAAAATGAAAAGAAAAACGCTTGGTATTAACCTTGAAGACCATGTATGGTTCATTTATTTCTATATCCAAATCATCAGAGCCATTGAGATGCTTGGTTAGGACATCGATTGGTCTGGCACGCCCTTCACGCAATCTAATTTCTGACCTAACTTTGCTTTGATCAAAATGAAACTGCAGATTAAATTGTCTAAGTCATCAAACTGACAATACTATATGAAATAACAATAAATGAAAATGAACTAAAGACACAGTACCTCCTCTTCTTTTTTTTCCCAGTCCTGAAACTCAGCTCGAGCACGTTCTCTGGCTAACAGTGCCTGGGAGAAAGAATGTGTTAAATCCCAATAAGATAACAAAGTTTATGCCAGCAACAACCTAACACTTTATGTCAAGCCTCGGCTTGACTCAAATATCTCCATATTCGGGCCCAAGTGAAGATGATTTCCAGGACCATTCTTAAACAAAAGGCCTGATAACAAAGTTTATGCCAGCAACAACCTAACACTTTATGTCAAGCCTCGGCTTGACTCAAATATCTCCATATGCGGGCCCAAGTGAAGATGATTTCCAGGACCATTCTTAAACAAAAGGCCTGATATGTAGCCTTGTGCCCCCCACCCCCAAAAAAAAAAACAAAAGGCAAGGAAGGGACATAATTGGTATATCATATTAGAATAAGATCACAAAAAAATACAGTGGCAAGATAAAAAAAAAAATTCCAACAGATTAAAATGATAACTGTTGAAATTTAGGGAATAGATGGAAAGAAGACAATAGAGAATATTAACTGATATGCTAGAACAATTGGGATACCAGAGGCTGATCTAATACTCCTATTTATTTTAATGTGAAGTATAAAATGAAGTACTGTAGAACTAGTACAAACCCAAACTAATAATAGTTAACACAACATAACAAATGCTCTCACAATAACCATTTACTAATAACAAATTATGAGAAAGGAGTTACCATTTCTTCCTCGTGTCGTGCTTTCTCAAGTGCCCTTTCCTCTCTTCTCTTTTTCACTTTTTCAATTTCTGCCTGCAATATTGTAAAGTGGAGAGAAAGTTTAGTTGTTAAGCCATCAAAGACAAATTAAAGGACCAAAACAAAGAACAAAGATGCAAAGCCTAGCCTCAAACACAAGTATATAAACCCTATGAATTACTGTACTAGTTTAATCCATTGATTCCATTCCCAGTAACAGTTTAATACACGGTTTTAAATTGCGGTCGCGATCGTGGTTTCTACGTGTTCCTTGATATGGCAGGAAATTAAGGACAAATACGATGAATGTGACCACAATTGCAGTCACAGAGACTAGGGTTTTAAATAGCACACTATAGCAGTGTAGTGGGGCAGAGCAGCCCCTGCCTGCTACAGGGGCTGCCATAGTGGAGCAGTTTAATGTAGTGGCTGTAATGGACAAAATAGCGGACGTAGTAGCGCTATAGCAGCGCTGTGTTGATTCCAAGAAAGCTGGTTGAAGAGAGACATTAGGGCTTTTTTGGGGGACTGTTTTTGGGATTTCAAATTCCAAAAATGAAATCTACAGCTGTAATAGTAGGGAAAAAGATAAAGAAGAAGCCTTGAATTTAGAAGATGATGATTGATGATTCCTTCTAAAAAACTTGTATTTGACTTTTGTTGGCATTTACTTGTATGTTTTGTTTAAGACACCTATGATGACTTTTATTGTTAATTATAATGAATGTCATTAATTTTGAGTAATTTTTATTATTTTTGAGATATTATATGCATATAATATACATCATAAACTATATAAAAAATTAAAAATAGCAGCTATCCCACTATCCGCTATCTTGCAATAGCGTTTTTGAGGCCGGCCGATATCCGAGATTTAAAACATTGGCGGAGACTCCAAAAACCTTCACATTGCAGCCGAAATTGCAGTCAAGGACCGTTTTCTAAAACCTTACTTTAATATAACCTGAGGAAACCAGACTCACAATGATCCCCAATGGAGGGAACTAAATTGGAGGTGGGGAGAAGTGTATGAAATCATTGAAATGTCTTGCACACATGGTCTAGGAACTAAATTGGTACCAAGATACCATTATGCTACCATCACTTTAAAGCTTCTAAATTCTCAAAAGTTGTATGGGAAATGTTGCAGAAGTTGGAAAAACAAATAATGACCAGTTGTACAATTACTAGCTACTGGTGCTTATACAACATAAATCACCTATCATGCTACACTCAACATAAAATTGATAAAATGTGTTTTAGGTCTCTCAATTTTTGGTTTAAATTAGTTTTAGTCCCCATATTCTTTTATAATTGGTAAATTTCATCCCTTGCCCTAGTATCTTGAGTTCCATAAGGAGGAAGAAATTCACTAATTATAAAAAATTCATAAACGAAAATCATCGTTTTTAAAGTTCAGGAACTAAAATCAATTTTGACCAAAACTTTAGGGAGCTGAAACACATTTTAGCTGAATAAAATTCATGGAAGGAAGTGCATACCATCCTTTCTCTCTGTCTCTTTTTCTCGGCCTTAACTGAAAACGTATCAATAGACACACCTTGAGTAACATCACGCTCAATCTTCTTGCGCCAAACAAACCTACAAATAACATTTGTGTAGGTTTATAATCTATATACATCTGGCAAATGAGCGACCACTACTACTTATCTGCAAGATTTATGCATTATGATGCTAAAGTAAGTTTAATTTAACCACGAGATTCGAAAAACAACGAGATATAGGTAGGAACTTACTTCTCGTTGAGATTAGAGTCACCAAACGGATTCGAATCGTTGGAATAGCCCGACACCGTGCTGGTTTTCAACTTTTTCGCGACTTTCATTGCCTGAAATAATTGAAAATCGTTCAATAAGTGAAATCAAACGATGAAGAGATGAGATAGGGATGGGGAAACGAGTATGAGACCTTTGATTGGGCCTTTTTGGCCATGTACTGCGCAATTTCCTCTTCTGTGATGTTCCTCGAGGACTTCTTCTTCCTGTCACCGTCAGAGTCCCGCCGTGACCGGCGGCTGCTGCTACGGTGGCGTCTGTCGGAGTCGGAATCCGAAGGTGACTCGGATTCAGACTTCGAGGACTTCTTCCTCCTATCGCCGTCAGAGTCCCGCCGTGACCGGCGGCTACTGCTACGGTGGCGTCTGTCGGAGTCGGAATCGGAAGGTGACTCGGATTCGGACTCATCTGATCTTCTTCGCCTTCGGTCTCTTGCACTACTCCTCCCCATTCTCTATGGTGTGGCGTTAGTAAACGAAGAATGAATAAGAAGGGAATGGGAGTGGCTATGTCGGCCTGTTAATTCCAAACCTCTGCAACTCTTCAATCTTCCCACGCGTTAGTATTTTTCTTATGAATTTAAATGAAATGTATCATCCAATTACATATTGGTTGATTAAAAGTTATATTTATTATTGATAATATTTTTTTTAAATAATTATTATTAAATTTAATAGGCTTATCATATATGGATTGATAAGAAAAACTTTAGCATCTTAATTAAATTCTAAATATATTTGTTTTATAATTAGTATTGTAGTTTATGTAATGTTTATTTTATATAATTAAAATTTATTATAAATTAATATTTTTAAACATATAAATTATATTTTAGATTTATAATAAATCATTTATATTATAATACAAGATTATTTTTAACTAAAGATATTTTTTAAATTTTATTTTAAAAATAAAGATAAAAAGAATAAATTAAAATAAATAAAAAGTTAAGAAAATTCTACTAATATTATATTGATTTGAGTAAAATTAGAGTCAATTTTTTTAGATAAAATCATAGATTATTTCTCTTATCAAAATCATGCACATAAATTCATCAATATAATTTTTTTATAACAACATTGCTTTTGGAGAGAAAATAAGAGAGAGAGGAGCTTAAAACATGTACAATATGTAAATTAAGACATCATTAAAGTCATCTATGTTACATAAATGTTTTCCATTAGGTATTCAAGCAAAAGTCAAAGAAAGAAAAATATTGAAATTAAATTATAAGTTGAAAGATGAAAATGAAATTGAAAAAAAAAAAACAAATTGATACTTTAAATATAGAGGAAAAAAAAAGCAGTACCATATTTTAATCCCTAATTTACCTCATTGATTTAGTTAATGATCTACCTCTTTAATCAAAACAAACAAGTCTTTTTGTGAAAGCTAGAGAATTTATATTAAAAAAAAATCTTGTAATATTACTCAAATATTGGCATACTTAGATTTTTATTTTTATTTTTAAAAAATACAGAGTATATGAAATTTCTATTTGTCATCCAACTAATCCTTCTTCCACCCAATTCACTCATTTTAGAGTAAAATAATATTTTCAATTGCAATTGTAATTTCATGTTTAAGTTGAACAAACTTTAGTTAAAGAACCTAAGTATCAAATCACATATATCAACCAGATTTGAGGCATACTTACAATTTAAATCTACAATACTCACACTTAAATCTACCAACTGCAGTTAAATACACTGTTATGATAAAAATATACTATAAAAACATTTTAACCTAACAACTTAAACTTCTACGATATTAGCAAGTGTTGAGATATTTTAAATCAGCTCTATTAACTTTCTAATGTTCACAAGAGAAATATTCACAACTAAATATATGACTTCAGCAAACCTTAAATTGACGACTTAAACTCTGCTTAAAGTTTTTGATTCAGAAGAATAATGTTCTAAACCCTAGTCAAGGCTCAAGACACACCCATGCGGGATAAGTGGTAGAATGTAAGTGGAAAAAGTTGAAGGCAAAATTACCAAAACTACAAAAGTAAACTGATGTGCTTGCATATTGTAGTCTATTAAGAATTGCTTACATGCGTTTGAATATACCCCACACGTGTGTATAACATATGAATACGAAATGAAAAATATTAAACCAAGATTCATCGAAGTTAATCCATGTAATCAAAATCCAAAAACAACTTTGTCCCTGATTTTTATCGTCACTACCAATTTTTGTCAAACCTAAGGCAAGAAAACAGAAAGTTCTTTTTCATAAGCAAATATACTGTAGAAGAAACACTAAAGTAATCATTGATGTCAAAACTCATGTCTCAAATTTCGGAGTTCTTGGAGGCTTCAAGCTCTTCATGATCTATTGCTCAAACAAGAATCATCAGGTTAAAGTCTTCAGTTAACTGCAACCTCGGCTGAAAGGAAATTTGAATGAAGTACGTCCTGGCCAGAAACTTTGGTCTTAGAGTTCTTAAGCACTTGGACAGCTTCTTCCACCTTGGCAGAAAGAGACTCTGGCGATTCCAGTAGAACCAGCAATTCTCCATTGTCCATCTCCAAAAGCATCCCTGTAATTTTTGCTGCTAGGGTAGGCTGTTCAACATAGCACAGTAAATATACATAAGAATTTAAAAATTTAACCTTCAATAATCAAAAAAAAAAAAGAGAAAGAGAATAGTAGATTGTTATGCCTTTAGTTTCTGAACAAGCATGTAAAGATGCTCCCCGAGTATCTCTTTCTGCTGCTCAGGAGCAGCACCAGCAAGCATGCTATGCAGCATTTCTGACCCCTGGGACCCTCTGCCAGAGTTTGAACCACCAGATGAGGATCCGGATCCTTTTTCCATGTCACGCTGGCGTGCACTAGGTATGTACTTAGCCTGTCCAGTTCTCTTCAAAGGATAGAAACTTTAGAAATCAGAACTATGAAACAATTGTCTAGAAAAGGATTAAAAGCACGAATTTTGAAAAAAAAATTCAACTATCTTCATTGTTTTATATTGAAAACTAAACAGAAAACATTTTTTTTTACTAGTCCTGATTTCAAGTTCAGTTTGTGGATATGTTTAGAGCATTTTAAAAGTGCTGTTGGATGAAACAAGTGGCACTAGCACCACTAAGAGACCAGATATTTGTGTAGAGAATGTTCACTAGATTTATTATTACTGCAAACAGAAAGGGATAATATATTAGGAATCACATATTCTATTTATGAGGGGGACAAAATAAACAAAAAAAGAAAAAGAAAAAGCAAACCTGCTGAGTACTTGACTCTCTTGAAGAGATCACTGGCTGAGAAATCTGCTGGGCTTGTGGTAAATAAGTACCAGACTGAGTATTTCCCTGTGCTATAGAATTCCCATTCAATCTGCCCCTGTTTTGCCTATGCTGCCTAGTATTGTTAGAAACCTGTGAACAAAAGACATTATATATATGACTCGTTACAACTCTAGTTGAAACAGGACTGGTTTTTCCAAATAAAATAAATGTGACTATTTAGTTCCTTCATGGTAAAAATTCTTCAGGACTTCCTTTCCCCAAAATCCTTAATAAAAAAGTCAAGAAAAAGTGAATTAAATACAAGCATTTCTTGGGTTCGTAAACAAAGTTGTTACTCACTGCAGGAACTGGTGATTGTTGAAATGATCTAGCAGGGGGTGCAAAGCCATTAGCCCCCCATCCTGGCCTCAATGCCAGATGTTGATACATCAGCCCAGCTCGAGGAGGCACGTGTGAAATAACGCCAGTAGCTGCATAGTAGTAAGGAGGATATCCACCAGGGATAATGGCAGTTGAAGGTCCAGCTAGTCCTGCCATTTGCTGTGCGTACTGGAGCTGCAATTGTGCTTTCCTATCCTCTTTCCTCTGAGCAAGAGCAACATATAGTGGTTTACCATGAAACATGAATCCTGTGGCACATAACATCAACTTAAACATAATTAAGGCATTGCAGACAAATGGTGCTAAATGTAATGTTATTAACATTAAAATTTTCACTAGAAAAAACTGTAAGGTTGCAGAGATGCAAATTTAAAGATCAGAACTTCAGTTCTGAACCAATACACAGAAAGTGATATATGACAATATATTTTCAGATTTATGGATAGGAATTATTTGCATTAACATGTAGGATTGATCATGTCACATTAACATATCATAAACCTGGAAAAGGCTGCTCTAAAAGGAGAATGTATAAAAAATGCACAATGCAGTATCTTCTACCCTTAAATTTTATTAGGTTAAGATCACAATATACTTTAAATTAAATCAAGAGTTTATACACCGTTGTTTACTGATAAGTTCATTTTAATGGAGCCTTATCCCATAAACCAAATGGCTAATAGTAACATTCTCTTCAATTTTTTAAAAGAATGGAAACCCTAAACTCAAGAACACAGTGGAGTATATATGAAAGAACCCTCAACAACAACCCCCACCTGCACAAAAAACAAACACACCAACACACACAGAACACATACAGAAAAATAAAACAGAAAAATCATAAATCCCTTGCAAGGGACTTAGAAGAAACTCATGAAACTATGGAAATGAATGCCTGTAAAACAAGACACTGAGGGTATTGCTTCTACTAGTATTTCCTTAGAATTGATCAAACCCATGAGGGAGAGAAAAGAATTATCAAAGTTTATTCTTGCCAATATTCAACTTAAATCATTTTAACACCGAAATATAAAATAAAGTGACATATACATAGCACATAAAGAGTACTTGATGGAAAGATACGTGATGAAAAATGGAAAATACCATGTAAAATGTATTTATTTAATCTCTAAAATGTAATCCAATAAATATAAATATACCATAGTATTCTTACATTCTTTTATTGAAACATAAGCAAGCATTTGCATTCCTATTTCATACCACCACTAGAATACTTATCTAAACACTGAAGCACACATGGACCAGTCTTATCACCAACATAACTCACCATGAAAAGTGTTCACAGCTTTATTGGCCTCCTCAGGAGTGGAGAAGCAGACAAAGCCAAACCCTTTACTTATCCCTTTGTCATCTCGCATAACTTTTGCAGAAGTTATAGTGCCACATGCACTAAAATGATCCCTCAGTTCTTCATCATTTACGTTGTCATCAATGTTTTTCACATAAATGTTTGATCCCTGAAGTTAAATGATGACACTCTAAGACAACTGAAATGCAAACAAGAAGTTAAATATAGGAGAATGGCATAGAAATCACTTTGTATTTCAAGATTTGTTCCTTCCGTTTCTCCTCAAATTGGTGGTGCAAGATCTGCTCACGCTCAGCCTTCTTTTGTGCTCTGGCTACATACAGAATCTTAGAACCTGTTCATGACAAATCAAAACCAGATAATATACAGGATTATACATCAAGAAATTTCAACATTGCCCTGCAGACACCCACACAGTTAAAGGATAAATGAACTACCTAGTTGTGATCCATTCATTGCTTCCATTGCCTTTTTAGCATCATCTGGGTTATCATAGTTCACAAAGCCAAAACCCTTGGACATCCCATTGTTGTCCTTTGCAATAGCCAAGCTAACAATTTTTCCAAAAGAGGAAAACTTCTCCTGCAGTGTTGCTTCTGTAATATCTGGGTCCAAATTCTTCATGTACAAATTAGTATATCTAGCATCAGGGCCAGGCAAAATTCGATCACTTTTTTTGACAAACTTCCCAACATATCTGGACAAGAATCATAACAAGATTAAAATTAGTATAAGAAAATAATAGGCATACAGAAATTGAATACAAATTACGAACACTAACTGTCCAAGAACAAAAATCATAGACTCCAAACTCCAAAGCATAAACATATATGGACGAAAAAAAAGACTATCATAACCATTAAGGAACAATGCAGAATTTCACATACAACTGCTTATCACCAACAGTAGAGCCATTCAGCTTCTCGATAGCAACATTTGAAGATTCTTCTGATTCAAATTGAACAAACCCGTATCCTTTGCTCTTCCCATCCTCAGACATGACAACTTTGCTGGACAGAATATTCCCATATTTTTTGAACATATCTTGCAGTCCCGCATTATCTATCAATTCAGGCAAGTTCTGCCAAGACACAAGAAACTCTCGGTAAGAATCCCTTTCAGAAACAACAAAGAACCAAACAATGCCTTAACTATTTCAATTCTCAAATCAAAGCACTGTCTAGTAGATACCTTAACAAACAAGTTCCCTATGGCGTTTTTCCTCGCATCAGGATCACGACGCGACCACATCACCCTCATCGCTTTCCCATTCAGCGTGAAATTATTTTTCAGCTCGATTGCACGAATTGCTATAACAAACACCATTTCATCAACACAACAAACACACTAAGATTTCTCTCAAAATTTATATGAGATATTCAAGAAACAAAAAGAAGATAAAGATTTCATTAAAAGAAACATCGATCACTTTCAATGCATATTTCGAAACCTAAAGAAAGGTAAATAAATGCGAAACGCACCGTCTTGAGGGGAAACGAAGTTGACGTAGCCGTAACAGAGGGATTTGCCGGTGGAGGAGTCTTTGCAGACGCGAACGGACGCGAGGCTCTTGAACTCGGAGAATGCGTCGACGAGGTGACTGTCGGAGACGTCGGGGTGGAGGTCGCCGACGTAGAGCGAGGCCGGAGCGGCGGCGACCGACGGAGGAACCGCCATGGATGATGATGATGATGAAGAATCTGATCACCGGAGGAGTAGAGAAGGAAAGAGAGGGGCGCGACCGCAGGGGATTATTGTTCTCGCTCGCGAGAGAGAATGAAAACGAAAGGGAAACCTTGGTGATGTCAGTATGGGTGAGAGAAGAAGGAAGAGAGAAAGTGTGTGATATGGGCGAAGAGAAGGACAGAGAGAGAGAGAGAGAGAGAAGGAGGGTGGTGTGTGTGTGAGTGAGTGTAGGAGGATTCGGCATGCATGGCCGTTCGATACTATAAAACCATTCACACTAACCCACGCGCCCTGCCCCGAGCGTCGCGCACACTCCTCCTCGCTTTCTTCACTTTGGAATTTTTCCTTATTTCTTTATTTATTATATTTAGGGAAATTCGCACCTCATCAACAAATCGTCAATGCCTGTGGCTGGTTGGCTGCCATTTTAGATCATCACACACACCACCAACAAAGATAACTTTGGATAAGTTTGCTTAGTAAAAGTTTTTTTTTTTTAATTAGTTTTTGAAAAAAAAAAAAAGTATTGACACTATTTTTTTTTATAAATTAAAGTTAAAGTTAAAACAACTTATGATATTAATAAATGGTTTGCACTTTGCAAGAGTCTATTATTTTTTGAACAATGCTGTGTGAAATGGTTGGCATTATTACCTGATTGGTATTGACATTATTTGTTTGTACTAGATTAATAATTAATAATGGAGTTTTACTATTATAATCTTTTTTTTTACGAAATTTCCAAGGAAGTTTTGGTGCACATAGTAAACGAGGTTTTTTTTCATAGTTGGATGTATATGTTTAATCAATGTGTTTAATATGTTTAGTGGAAGAAGAATCAGAAGAAGGAATTTTCTTATCTTATTAACAAGAACGGAAACACACTGCCAAATAGAGTATAGAAGCATACAGAGTATGATAAAAATGGGCGATTTGTATTGTTGTGCTCAATTGTGCCTTCCTTTGTAATCTTACACTATTTTGGCAATGATAATTAATGCTGTCCATTTAAGGAAGTTTGGTTATATTATGATCACTATAATAATAAAACTACTCAATAATATGTACATGTAATTGTGTGGAGTATATAGTTTAGAAATGGCATAATATTCTTTTGGTAAATTAGGAGGAAAGAGTTAGGAAGGATTGTGAAATTTCAAAAGAAGTTGGTGAATTGGAGGTGGATGAGAGATGATGGCGCGTGGGGTACAAAAAAAGGCAAAGAAGCGCATAATTTTTAGAGTGAGAGAGAAAGAGACGGGCTTACGAGCGTTGAGGAATGAGGAGAAGGACTGTTTCAAACATGCACGCAACACAGAAAACGCTTGCAATCGCAAACGCATAACAATGCATTTATTTAATTTCCCTCTCGTGTATACACGTAATAATACGAGTAGCAACTCAAATGCCAAGGTTCTAAAAAACGGTTGTAATTTTTAATACTACTCCACTACTAAAAAATTGGAGTTTGATTTCTATGCAAGGTTAGTGTGGAAAATTAATAAAGAAGTTATCGATGATATAATTATTATAATTATAAAAATTAATAACCTTATCATCAATTAACCGTATAAATTATTTACATTATGAATGCATATCCTATTATTCTATTCCCTCCGTTTCAAAATGAGTATCGTATTTGTTAAAAAAAATTATCTCAAAATGAATGTCGTATTTAACTTTTCAATGTAATATTAATTATTTTTTTTCACTAATACTTCTAATAAATATCACTTTAACTTTTCAATGTAATATTAATAATAAAGTTAATTTTATAAAATTATTTCTCTCTTTATTTATTTAATAGTTTTTTTTTTATATGTATAAAAAGACCTAGGCGGGAGGGAGTATAAATTTTCCATTATTAATTTCTTTATCAATCTGTTTAAAATTTTCCTAGCAAGACCTTGCGCAGTGACAACTGACAAGCAGCTTTGAAGTTGAAGCGACTCCCACGGACACCTCCCTACTACTACCCGTTCAGTCCTGCCCGCTGCCCGCTCCCCGCTCCTTCCTGTTTCCTTTTCTTTATCTGCGGAGTGCGGACACTATCCCATTTCAAAATACCAATACATATAGTTAGGAAGCTCGTATTACATGGATACTGTGCGACGTAAACAAACATGTTTACAATTTACGACACACAAAATGATTATAATACTATAATGTGTAAAATTAATATAAGAATAACATAAAATATAAATTAAAAATTAAAAAATGTAATATTTAAAATATATATGTTATAAATATATAAAAAATTATTTAACTATTATCATTTTCTTGATATAAAAAATTATATATAAACTATTGAACATGAGACAAACATAATTTTAAGTGTTTGTATGTCCTCTCTTGAACAACATAAAGATTTATGGCTTTTTTGGTATAGAAAATAAAATAAAAGGAAAGAAAAATAGTAGAAAGAGATGAGTTTTAGATTATTTGGTGGGAGAAAAAATTAAAGGAAAAAAAAGGTAATTTTTTTATTGGTTTTATAGAAAGTAGTAAGAAAGGAATATATATATATATATATATATATATATATATATATATATAATGTTATATAAATATCTCTTATAAAAATAAAAATAAAAGCATCTAAAACAAAGGTAGTTTGATTTAATTACACAAATGCAGTTTTCTTTTCTATTATTCATACAATGGTGGGACTCATTTAGTTTTTTTTTTTTTTTTTCAGTTCCTTCCCTCATGACATGGTACCAAATGAAAGAAAAAAATAATTTTGGCTATTCCTTTCTCTTCTTTCATGTTTCTATGGTTCCAAAAAATGCTGTAGATCTTCTCCATCACTTTTCTCTTAATCTCTCTCTAAAATGATGATATATAGATTATAGACACCTTTGTACATTAAACACTCTATCAATATTTATTATTTTTCTCATCTTTCTTTTCTTATTATATGATATCACATCTCATACCTATATTTCTTTCTTTTCCTATCTAAACATTGAATAGAATTTGATGTCCACTAAACTTTCCCCCTCTCCAATTCTTCCTTTTTGTGTCTATCATTAACTCTTTATTTTTTGACAGCAAGGTTAGAGAGAATCTAATTTGATTTGACTACATAATACTATCTATATAGTGTGTACGGGCAATAAAAACCCAAAAAAGTAATTAAGAATCCTCCAAAAACAACACTGACTATGGAATAGAATAATAAAAGATAATATCTCTCGATTCTAAGAAATATTGTTCTGCTTTCTTTACATTCATTTGAAAATTTTGTTGCTGCACACATCGATCCACTGGTGACAATATGAACACAATTCCACGAATATGACATTCCTATATCCTTAGCTGAAAATCACAAGTAAACTGTTTTATGTAGTCAGAGCAGTTTATAAATAGTACTAATACTAATGGAAAGATACCAATGAGATTAAATACAGAGCAGGAAACAGCGACCACCTCCCGTTTCAAGATAAGGGTATGCCGATAATAAATAAAACATCGATCAACCCTTGTAAGATCTTTGACTCATGGTAGCAGTTTACAAAAATTGAGACTCCATGAAAACTATTATGTGCACAAGGAAAGCAGCAATGCCCACAGCTAGCAACTTGGAGAAAGCGCCTATGTTGGAGCAGCTCACACTCATCTGTCCTGAATTGTTGATGTATGCATCCTTGCTCTTGCTCGTAGCCAGAGACACGTTT
Source organism: Pueraria montana var. lobata (assembly GCA_026413185.1). Lineage (NCBI taxonomy): Eukaryota > Viridiplantae > Streptophyta > Magnoliopsida > Fabales > Fabaceae > Pueraria > Pueraria montana. Next base: position 12,235,422 of record CM048650.1, read on the forward strand.
ACAGCCAAGGAACCTGAGCACCAATTCAAGATTATGACAAAGTAAAGGACCTTTATATGCAAGAAAGATACAGTTCCTTTGGTGAACTTACAATCATAATTGGCCCATCCAATTCGTTGGTTAGCTAAGTCATATACAAATATCTTATCTTTTAGGACAAGATCTGCAAAAGAACGAAACAACTTAGTTGATAAACTAAGACTAAAAAAAGGGGACTACTTCACTTGCTGGCCTGATAAATTTGATACAAAATTGACACAAAATAAATGTGAAATTGCAAAATTAAGTCCCTAATAAAAATTAATTTGAATGATGACATGACATCTACAGAATCTAACCTTTTTTCAAATCATATTTTAGAATCCAATTTGAATGTTCACTGAAAATAAAGTATTACTATTTTTTAAGGTTCTTTGTGTAACACCTAACAAGGTGTTTTCAGTTTTGCCAATCTCATATTCAGTCTACCAAAAAGAATAATTCCAGAATACTGTTTACTACCATAGAAGACAAGACATATTCATCACTGATGATTTTCTATCCTATTTACTATGATTTTCTTCTGTTTAAATAATTTTTCCAGCTTCTAACCTCCTAAAATTGTGAATCCCTGCTCCACTTTTTGGAAGCCAATGCACCACATTGCAGCACCATCCTGTCAAATCAAGGTAGCACAAGTCAGACTATTTTCAGTGATATGCAATTCAAAAGAATTACTCCGACTTTAGGCAAGATAGAAGATGCAATAACGTGACCAAACTAAAAATAGACATACTTACAAGGAAACCATAATGCATGAGGTAATGTTCTGGATTTAAAACCATAGATGCTCCGCCCATGAAGTTTAAACTGACTTGAGGAAATATATCACCTACACTGAATAAGCATAAATTCAAATGAGATCCTCAGAAACTGTAAAAGGACAAACATTTTTTTATGATGAAAGAATTTAAAGATCTTTGTTACAAAATTGAGGTTAAATTGAAATAACCTGTTTGATACCAGATAACACTGGTTTCCTTTTGAAATAATGGGTTTCGAAAACTGTGACACAGCTGCAGTTATCTATACATTCATTTAGATATTCAAGATCAGTACATGATATATCATTTCTTAAAAAATTTAAAATACAAGACAAATAAGCCCAGGTAAGAATTTGTATGCCTCTCTTCAACATATATTTTTGGGTAAAAAATTGTTGCAAGAAATTTTCGTTCTTTAGTGTCCAATGCATATTGAAACATCAGAATATAGGTGGGCATTACAGTTCAAATTCTATCTGATAACACAACACTACAGTAACAGCAGTCTTTGCATTTAATCACATGCCCATGTATCATGGAATAAGATTTTGTCTTCTTAGGTGGATACTGGATTTTAGTAACAAAAACTCTCAAGGTAATAAGAAAGCTAAAAAGAAAATAGAAGTTTAATATCTAACACAAATTGCTCAACCTTAAGTAATAAAAATGGCTAAATTACTGTTTTGATCCCTTATCTTTATTTTAGGTTGTAATTTGGTCCTTTATTTTTTAAAAGTTGCAAAATGATCCCTTATCTTTTTTTTAAGTTGCAATTTGATCCTTTATTTTTTAAAAGTTGCAAAATGGTCTCTTAAGTAATTTTTTTATAGATCTTTACCCCATAAGTAATGTATTTTTTAATTGTTTTTGGGATAAACATGCTATAAAAAAATTACTTAAGGGACCATTTTGTAACTTTTAAAAAATAAAGGATCAAATTGCAACTTAAAATAAAGATAAGGGACCATTTTGCAACTTTTAAAAAATAAAGGATCAAATTACAATCTAAAATAAAGATAAGCGACCATATAAATAATTTAGCCTAATAAAAATATCAGGCTAGTTTTAAAGTTTGAGAAAATGCATTGGGATTTTGGAATGGAATTGAGTCCAAAATGTGATCAGAAGCCCAAAAACCCTTGCTGGAGACCACAAACTGCAATAAGTCCAAAATCATGCTATGAAAGCCCAAGCCCCAAGATTCTAGTCAAAGTCAATAGTCAAATTGGTCAAAACCAATAATACAATCAATCACCTCCTTGCTTAACCTAATTTTAAAAACGTCACTCTTCTTCCTCTCGCTCTCTCTTAGTTCGTGGGCTACAGAAAAATTGTCTTGCTAGTTCCGATACCTCGATTTACACTGAGAATCACCTATTGTATCCTAGGGGACTTGCGCGTATCACACAGATAAGTCTTTTAGGACAGTGTCATCACATGCCTTAGGTTGATTTGCTTGTGTTCTTCAACATCGCAATGTACACCTACTCGGCTACTCCCTATTCTGAGTTGGAATAAGATAATCTAAAATATACTGAAATCCTAGAATAAGCAAAAAAAAATGTTTCATGCTAACTAAGAAAGTTGGTTAACAACATTTAATTGCACCAATCTCAATTAAAAAATAAGTTGTTTTCCTAAACTACCCTTCATTGGAATTTGATATCAAGAATAAGGAGTCATTAGAATTAAAACCCCTATTAAATTAAGGGTATTTTGGAGATGATTTCATTAAATGAACTAAAATTAGTTGAGATTTGCTTATATTTAAATCCAAAATCCAAGTCAATTTTTGGTTATATTTGAAGCCGGAGGGAGTAGCAATAAATAATCTTAAATATAAAATCTTCATTATGAAATTAAAACCCTAAATAAAGTAATAAAACTATATAATCCAATCTACATCGACAATTTGTCTAGCAAACATTTCTGAGAATCAAATTCCATAATAAAGTTCACTTATGGACACTCAACCTCTCTTCCTACAATAGCATAAAGTTACAACCCTCCTTATAACTTCATCATTGTATAGTGAGGGTCTTCACTAATACATGGTAACAAAAGTTGATAAAATCACAGAATTTAGCCACAGCAGACTGTAGTGCTACAAAATTTCAAGTAAAAGAAAACTTACAGCACCGACAAAAGGATTGTAAGCTTCTTGAACAAGGTATGCCAATGTTGTGCCAGAGTCAACTATCGTTCCTCGATTGTTAGCTGTTGCAAATACATTTGAATCAATTGGGAGAAGTTGTCCATTGACAGCAATGCTCTGAAGATTTAAGTTGTAATGAGGCCTGAAATTTGTTCAAGGAATTAGTCAAATACATAGCAATATATAGAATACAGAAACATACTGATATATAGAACTGCTGGTTATTTGACAACTGAGTAAGCCATATTACCTATTACCAATATATTCAATTCAAAAACTTATTTCATTAAATTAAAACAAATTTGTTGTGTATTATCATTTATAGTCATTTTTAGGAATTGATTACAACAAACCAAAAATATTTTCTTTTGCTGAATAAATAGTGCATAGTGCAGGAAACCCCACAAAAAAAACTGAAAAATGGTTTTACCACTTCCAGGTTGATTCATGCTCATTTACCAAGGGTATGGCATGTTTCATGAAAACAAACAATCGGCTAAGGAGAGGGCTGAGCCCTTCACAATAATATCACATTGACAAAACAAGAAAGTTTTCTACTCCACTAAAGGCATGAACTCGAATATACAAACTTCCAGACCCATTGCTTTTATAACAAGAATACTGCCCAAAATCAACATACTTGGCTAAATGCAATGAAATAGAAGTCATTACCCTTCAGAAAATTGCAATCAAGGTTAAAAGTTGACAATTTTATAAGCATTCCCCACAGATTGACATATTGCAACAAACAAAATCAAAAACTTCATGTAAGCTAGCGGTACAAAATGATGATTATTTAGTTTTTTTTTTTTTAAGATGTCAACTGGCAGTGCTGATTTTATGTTTGTTGTAATGTAACTGGCAAATTGTTATACTAAATTCCAGAGTGATTATCTCATAATATGTCCACCAAAAGAGAAAAAAAAACGAGGAAAAATAATGCATTAGAGAGAACATACTGTGATGGGACAAGTGGACTATAAACAATATTTGGCTCCAAAATTTCACCAAGAACTAGCACGCCTCCTCCATTCTCTCCTCCTTTTAAGCAATGAGAGAAGACTTTGGGTGTTACACCCCGTGATGACAATTGTGATATAACAGATAGGGCACCAGGGCCAAACCCAAAAATTCCATCAACTGCTTTATCTGTCTTGGTCAAATCCCCAGACTGGTAGGTGCTACACCTGTTCCCAAAACAATCATCCAAAAAAGTTCACTTAAAATCTCTGGTCTTCATATGTTCCCAACCCACAAAAGCATAAGGACTCACCCAAAAATGATGGTCGATGAAGAGTTAGTAAACACAGACTGTCCCAGGACCGTGTCAAAATACATTGTATCAGAAACATAATAACCAGTTGTCCCACTTCCATCTCCATACTGAAAAGTGTAACTGCACTGATTAGCCTGAGAAGAGCATTCACTTGTCGCAGTTTGAACCGCATACGAACATATCGGGTCCGCACAGGAAACAAGTGCAGCAGTGGATGAACCGGCCGTGTCAAATAAATTGAGCTCAATCTGCAGAATGCACAACATAACACCAACAAGAGGAGGATCAAACCATTACACTCTCATCCACAAAAAAATAAATGTCAAATTAACCAACAACAAGAAGTAAAAGCATCAAATTCTGACCCCCAACCCACTAGATTTCGGGCAATTACTGCAAGTAATGCAATTTAGCCACAAGATGTCACTTCCAGTATCAATCTGAACGTAAAACTCTTTCGCAGGAGATCCCAACTTCACTTTCGTGAAATACAACCTGAACAAGAAAACCAAGATTAACCCCAAAGCTTCTAGAGTATATATGCTATATGCTACTTCTAACTTCTTAGCCGTTAATAATATCATAATATTATGATCTCAAATAAATACTCTATTTATTGTGGCTATTCCTCTCTCTTTGTTCTTCTTTCAAATAAGGCAACCAGAAAATGCGTAACGAAAATGGAATGTTAATATTAAGAAAAAAAAATGGAGGGAATTTGAAACGAAGCTGAAAAAGAATTACCCGTACCCGACGAAGTAAGGATCGGAGGTTCCTTGGACGGAGAAGTCGACGACACCTTGCAAGATTCGACCGTGGCGTGCTCTGTCGCGAGCTCTCAGCGCCTCCAGCTCCACTCGCTGGTTCAGAGGAATGGCCCGTTCCAGAGCAAGAAAAGTACCTGCAAAACCGCCGCATACCACCGTCGCGGCCGCCGCCACGGTGACTAACGCGAGCAACAGGGGAACACGACCCCGCATTTTGCTCTGCCTTCTTCAATCGCGACGACGACGCTCTTGCTGCATTGAGTCTTTTACAGAGAGAAACAATAGAGAGAGAGAGAGAGACCGGGTCTCTTTGTTACTGACTTGTTCAGTCTTAACTGAAATAATATTATATAAACTAAAAATGAAAAAAAATGAAGGGTGAAGTATCACTTTGGTCCTCAAAAGCATAATTCATTATTACTTAAATTTCTGAAAGTATGAAAATATCACTTTAATTTTTGAAAGTGTAATTTATTTGTCACTTTAGTCCTTTTGATAAAAAAAATTCTTTAAAATTCTTTAGTCCCTGAACGTTAATTTTAAAGAAATTTTTTTATTAAAAATATTAAAGTGACAGACAAATTGCATTTTCATGGATTAAAGTGATAGTTTCATACTTTTAGGAACTTAAGTGACATTGGATTACATTTTCAGATACTAAAAAGATAGTTTACCCAAAAATAAACTACAAAAAATGTTAAAAATATGAATATGAATAAGAATTAAGATTTTTATAATTTTATCGCATTAACTTTTCTAATCAAACGAATGTGTGAATACTATCGGAGAAAATAACATATTATTTAATTACAAATTATCATGTTTATTAAATTTTATAATAATTATCTTAAAAGTCATATTAATATCACCTTATCATTTATTTATGTTAAAATAAGTGTTAGAAAAAATAATAATTTCAAATTAAAAAATATAAAAAATACAAAAGATCAAAACTAAAATTTATTCATTTTACAAGAAAAAAATAGTGATTTTAGATTTTAAAATAGTAAATCATTATTTTAATCTTTAAAAGTGTATAGTAACATTGTCTCATTAGTCTTTGAACTAAGAAAATTCTAAATAAACTTTTAAAAGTGCAATTCGTCAATTACACTAATCCAAAATTAAAAAAGAAAGTGTAACTTAATATTAACATATATTTAAAAATTAAAATGATAATTGAATATTTAAGAGATTCATTTAGAATATTTTTTCGTTTGAAAGACCGATGTGATAAGATTATACATTTTTTAGTATTAAAATAGTAGTTTACTAGATTTGAAAATAGATGTTTTTTTATACATACCAGTTATAGATCAAATTCCTGATCACATATTTAAAGGACAAAATTATGGATCTCTTAAAAAAAATGACTTGTTTAATCGGAGAATTTAATGATAAGAATGAAAAAATAATTGATCTGAGTTTTGTTCTATAAATAAACATTTATAATTTTGATGTCATTTTATCTTATACATGTACTTTTCTTCCAGAGTGGGACATGTCGGGATCCCCACTTGAACATGAAAGAGACCGTTTAACCTTGCTCTTTTGGGTTCATGGTTGAGGCAGCACAGTTTGATCTTTAACCAAATCATTGTTTCACAGCTCATTTACCAATCTTAATGTGATTGATCAGTGATCACAGGCACAATGTTACCAAAGTTGATTACAGTATGGAATATGGATGCCTTGCGCAAACTTTGATTGAATTTTGCAATTTGTCTGTGCCAATTACCAAGAAAAGCTAGAAAGAGACGTGAGGAAAACACAAATTTAATATTGATTGGCGGCATTATATAAACAGCAACACCGTAGTAAGTTGTTACTGTCACAATTTTTTTTTTCTTTAAAGATTGAAATAAGCAAATTACAGCAGATATTTTCTTGATATGGACCTGTATCTTTCCGTTAAATAGAATTATTATAGATAGTAAAAAAATTTAAAATATTTGATGTAAGTACATATTTAAACTTGAGTTTAATAATAATAGATTGACATTGTAAAATAATTTTATTGTTATTCAATCATAAATCATCGTTGATATGATTTTTAAGATAATTTTATAAAAGTTAAAAAGAAAAAAAAAAATTTACACTGTGAATACATAATTTTTTTCTTTTTAAACTTTGAATTTAAGACTATTAATTAGTTAAATGAAGTAATTCCGTATTAGATGATGTGCGTGTTCATGTTCGGTTGTAAATTACACCAAAATAAAATCTGGACTATTTTTTTTCCATAAATTAACGTTTCTTTCTCAGTTTTACATTTTCTCTTTCATGAAATTTCAACGGGAACAGAACCCAAGAAAGGATGTCCCGTTGTTCCGCACTGCCAGGGCCCAAGGCAAGACTCTGCCACTGCCACTGCCTCTTGCTGCACTGCTGAATGCGTTGGACTGTAATGTGTTTTTATTCTGATAATTATAAATATTTTTTAATTTTTATTTCATTGCTTTTCAATTTTTTTCTCTTTTTTTTATTACTTTACTTACATCTGTTATTTTTCTTTTTCACCATTTTTTTTCATATCTTTAGTTTTCTCTACACCCTAATTCATCACAAAACAATGGTAAAAGTTTGACATTTTTGCTTCTATTAGCGTGTTGGATATGCATCCTCACAGATATGAAAAATATGACGCGTAACTTAGAAGCAACAATTTATTAACATGTTTGAAAACTTATTCAAAATTGAAAATTATGTTTGAGATGAGAAAATTATAACTATTACAGTAGTTTCTAAGTGTAACTTAGAAGTAACAGTTAATGTGTTTGAAAACTCGTTTGAATGGAGAAATTAAGGGAGAGATTACTTATAATTTTGTTTTCTGTTTTTATTTTTTATTTTTAATTTTTAATTACAAAATTGTTATTTTATTTTTATTTTGTTTTATGTTTTTTAAAATTTGTACAGAAAATACTGAAAATATTTTTGTTTTTTATTTTCTCTATTTTCTGTACAAATTTTAAAAAATAGAAAACAAAATGAAAATAAGGTGATAATTTTGTAATTAAAAATTGAAAACATAAAATAAAAACAGAAAATAAAATTGCAAGTAAACGTCACTTAAGTATGAAATGTGAAAAATATTATTAATTTCTAAAATTTATATGGCTTAAATACATTTTTAGTCATTGTAATTTAGTATTTTTTTTGCTTTTCGTCCTTTCAAAAAAAATGGTTTTCATCCTTACAAATTATATTAATTTTATTTTTCATCCTTAAAGCAGTTTAGATAGTGTTTTAAACAGTAAAAAAATGCTATCTAAATTATTTTAAAGACGAAAAATAAAACAAACATAATTTACAGTGACTAAAACAAAAAAAAAAATTACAAGGACAAAAAATAAAAAATACTAAATTACAATAACCAAAAATATATTTAAACCAATTTATATTTAAAATGTAAAAAATTACATTCAAATCATGTAACCAAATACGCTCAGTATATAATTTCTACGTTCTTTCTCAGTGTTGACATGAAAACAGAGAGTAAACGTGCGTGGAAGACACACTACCTAACACGCACCTAGCTAATATTTGTTTTTCCATTTTCCCACAAAGACCCATTTTTCACTTATCAGCAGTAGAGAGAGATAAACATAAAAAAAAAGTTGTACAAATTATTGTATGTGTATCACTTATGCTAACAATATATGAAAATTAAACTCAAGTTTTTCTAATAAATAAATCATATTTTTTCTATTTATCTATTTTTAAAATAAAAAACATTTTTATTTATATATCTTCTTATAATTTTAAGAAAACTTAGGTATTATATTTTAAATTATGTCTTTATTTTATTTAATTCTTAAATATTTTACAGATTTGTCACAAATGAGAGAAAAAAATTATCATGAAAATCATATTAAGGTCTTAAAATAATGTTATTTATACAACAACTCATACAACAAATTACACAACTACAAAAGAGATATATTTCTTAACCAATATTTCAAAAAGGCTCAAAGTTATAATATTTTTAAAATAATTTAATTTATTTAATAAAACATATGTAACACTTTTACTTTCACAGTGTGTGAAAGAAACGAAAGAATTGGTGAAATTAATTTTAACCGGATCGTACGTGATTAGCTAGCTGCTAGGGCTAGCGATGGACGAGCCCGCCTTCCTTGACTCGCCAATGAACCAACCGACCAAGGTCAGCTATAGACCCGCAGTTATGAGAATGATCACCACGTGCTGACCTTGACCCAAGACGAGAGAATCGAGCAAGACTGGACCACCAAAAATAAAATTAAATAAAGGATCTTGTTAAACAGTATCGATATTTATTAAAAAATTAAAAAAAAATATTTACTGTAAAAATTATAGGAGAGTGTAAAAAAAATTATGCACAGCATAAATTTACGTATTCTAATAAAAAAAATTCCTTTTAATTTCTTAAATAGTATTCTTAGGATACTAGTTAGCATTTACCTTAAATAACTACATATATTATTTTGATTTTGTTTAGATTTACGTTAGATTATGTAAAATAACGTTAGGTAATATAATCTTAAATAAATGTTTTTTTTAGGAAATCTTAAATAAATGTTGATATGCTTAGTTTTGTGTTGAGGAATTAATTTTGACTTGAAGTAATTTTATATTTTTTTTTATTTTAGATGAAAATAATTACTCTAAATCTTATTATTAGTTTTCTTCTATAATAAAAACATCAAAATATAAATTACTTCCATCCATAATTTTGCCGATAAAAAAAAAACTTCCATCCATAATAATTGTAGTACAAAAAGAAAAAAATAAGTTCCAAAATAATTATTATTTTAATTTTTTAATGTAATATTAATTAATTTTTTCACTTATATCCCTTATAATATTACTGTCTTCGATTCTTATGGATAAAAAAAAATATCCCTTATAATATTCAAGCTTAAATATCATTGAGATCCTGATAAATTAGCGATTTTTTGTTTTGGGTCCTCATTAAATTTTTTCGTTATTCTAGATCCCTGATATATTAAAATTTTTGTTTTAGATCCTTGCCGTCAGTTAAGTAATGACGTGTCTGTTAAAAATTTTAAAATGTGATTTTTTGTGGCTAAAAAGCCGCCACTATTTATTTTGAAATTTAAATTATAATTTCTAACAGTTAAAAACCGCCAGAATCAATTAAATGCAAAAGAAAATGCAAATCTACATTGTAATTATTTTAGAAATTCATATTTATTTCTAAACTAAATTATTGCTGAATTGAAATTAAAGATAAATGTTTAAATTACTATTACTATTAAACAAGCCAACTTTTAAATGTAATCTTTTGAATTAAAAACCAAAATTTTTCCTCCTTTCCTTTTTAAATTTCAAATTTCTTACAAAATCTAATTAAAGCTTCAATTAACATATGAATCAGAGACGGCTAACGTGGGACAGTGAGATAGGTCTCTCACCAAATCCCTCTCCGATGCGCAACAGATGCGCAACAGACGCGCGACGCTCCGAAGAAAAAAAAAAAAAAAAAAAAGACCACCCATAAAGAAGAAAACAGATTTCCCAAACAAAATTGCCGCCCCTCCGACGGCACAAAGGTCTTATCATTTCATCGGTGTGCAAAGGACCATCCAGATCTGCAACTAGGTGGTTGTGCTGAACCAAAAAGGGAGAAAGGTTGCAACTTTGCCCCCAAAAACCTTGCCATTCATTATCTGTGTTTGTTGTATCGTTGAGGGTGAAGGCGGAGTCGATGGCAATGGCGCCGACGAGGATGACAAAAATGGAGAGGAAGGTTAGGTTGGAGGTGCAGGGTTGGTTGTGGAAGGCAGTGCCGGCGAGGGCGTGGCGGAGGAGAGAGGTGAGGGATCGGAAGACAATGAAGGTGTTGACGTTGGCATGGCAGAGGAGGTTGATGTTGGTGAAGATGGCGAGGTAGAAGATAAGTGTGGCGGAGGAGCCTGGATTTAGGGGTTTGGAGGCATTTAGGTTTAGGGTTAGTAAAACTGATTAATTTAAAATTTTTAAATTTTAATTTTATATCCTAACCGTGGATTTATTTTAAATGACATCTAAGGGTTTAAAATAATTGGTCCCTCTACCCGGTTGTTTCTGGCGGTTTTTAACGCAAGAAATTATAATTTAAATTTCAAAATAAATAGTGACGGCTTTTTAGCTGCTAGAAATCATATTTTAAATTTTTTAACGGATACGTCATCACTTAATTGACGGCAGATATCTAAAACAAAATTTTTAATATATCAAGGATCCAGAACAACGAAAAAATTTAATGAGGACCACTAATTTATCAGGGACCTCAATGATATTTAAGCCTAATATTAATGATGAACAACAAAAACTATAAAAGAATTAATGATGATATAAGGTTGATTTTGTAAAATTGTTACTCTTTTTCATCTATTTTGACTCGTGCATTGCACGGGATAAACACAATGTTTAAGATTTTTTTTTTAGATTTTGTATTGTATTGTATGTAATGTAATTTATTAAATTTTTTTCTTCATACTTTTGTAAAAAAATATTTATCTTCATTTGTTATATTTTTTCATACTTTTTATGTTCATTAAATAAACATTCAATAAATTATTTAAATTACAAAAGAGAAAGCCATAAAAAATATCTAAATTAAAATTATTAAAATAAAAAAATAATTACACCACAATAATTTAGATATTAATATGATTTCAGGTAAATTGTTCATATCCATGAATTAAGTAGAGATTTTTTACTTGCTTTCATAAAAAAAAATATCCTTATGTGCTATATTTTTGTATATATTTTTTATTTTAATATATTGTCATATACATATTAATGTATAAAAGAAAATTAAAATTTGTCCAGGTAAAAGAAAATCCTGAATAATTTATTTAAGTGAAAAGATAATAAATAAAAAATGAATAATTATTTGCTTAAAATATAATTTTAGAAACTAAATTTGCGAAAAGAAAATAATAGTGATTATGTTGATTTAATAGAATTTTTTATATGTAATTAAATAAATATTAATTATGTAAAATAAATTATAATTTTGATTGGAGAAAAATTTTAAGTAAAAAAGTTTATCCCAATGAATTCACTGTAAATTTTTCTAATTATTTTTATAAAAAAATTCCATCCTCATGTGTTATATTTTATATATCTAATATGATAAATTAAGTTTAAATTTTTCTTCATATTTTCATGAAAAAATATTCATCTCCAATTGCTATTTTTTCATACTTTTATGTTTGTAAAATAAAATATTCAATAAATTTTTAAGTCGGAAAATAAACAGTAATAAAAAATACATTTAAATTAAAATTATTTATAATAAAATATATAATTTCACCATAATAATTTACATATTAATGTGATTTTAGGGAAATTATTCATTCATGTTAATTAAGTGGAATTTTTTTCCTTGCTTTTATAAAAAAAATTCATCCCTATGTCTTATATTTTATATATTTTTTTATTTTAATATATTGGCATAAACATATAAATGTATAAAAAAGATTAAAATTTGTTTAGGTAAAACAAAATCTTGAATAATTTATTTCAATGAGAAGATAATAAATAAAAAATGAATAATTATTTGCCTAAAAAATAATTTTAGACACTAATTTTGTGTGGAAAAAATAATAGTTATTACATTGATTTTATTTGATTTTTGTTATGTAATTAAACATATATTAATTATGAAAAATAATTTTTAAATTTGTTTAGACATAAACTTTTGGAAAAAAACTTATCCCCGTGAATCCAGTGTAATTCCTACCTATTTTCATATATAAAAAAAATGTTCATTTTTGTGTGTTGTATTTTATATATCTAATATGATAAGTTAAATCTAAATTTATCATCATACTTCCTTGAAAAATATTCATCCCCATTTGTTATATTTTTCCATAATTTCTATTATCATAAAATAAAAAATCCAATAAATTATTTAAGTTAGGAAAGAGACAACCACAATAAAACACATTTAAATTAAAATTATTATAATTAAAAATATAATTTTACCATAATAATTTAGTTATTAATGTGATTTTAGGTAAATTATTTATCCCCATGAATCATGGTACTGGACAGCACAATTATAATTGTACCTAGTTTAATTTAAAAATAGATCATGGGACAACGCAAAATAATTGCAAATGGACAGGACAACATCTTAAATTCTTGTTTGTTATGTGCTATAATGCGTATCAAACGCACCCTATGTGTTATATTTTATACATAATTTTATTTTAATATATTGGCATATAAATATCAAAAAACAAAATTAAAATTTGTCCAGGTAGAAGAAAATTTTGAATAATTTATTTAAGTGAGAAGATAATAAAAAAAGAATAATTATATGCTTAAAAATTAATTTTAGAAACTAATTTTGTGTGGAGGAAATAATAGGGATTAAGTTGATTTAATTTGACTTTGTTATTTAATTAAATATATAATAATTATGTAAAAGAAATTTTAATTTTGATTGGACAAAAATCTTTATTAAATAAGTTTATCCATGTGAAATCAACGTAAATTTTCCTACTTGATTTTATAAAAAAAAAAGTTGAATCTAAATTTTATATATTTTATTTGGTAAGTTGAATCTAAATTTGTCTTCATACTTTCATAAAAAATATATACATTCTCATTTGTTATATTTTTTTCCCATACTTTATAAGTTCGTAACGTAAAACATTCAATAAATTATTTAAGTCGAAAAAGAGATAATCATAAAAAAAATTAAAATTATTATAATAAAAAATAATATTATTTCAATAATTTAAATATTAATGTAATTTCAAGTAATTTTTTCTTTCTCATGAATTAAGTCAAAATTTTTTACTTGTTTTTATAAAAAAAAATATTCATCCCTAAGTGTTTTATTTTATATATAGTTTTTATTTTAATATATTGGCATATATATCAATGTATAGAAGTAAAATAAAATTTGTCCGAGTAAAAAAAATCATGAATAATTTATTCAAGCGAGAAGATAATAAATAAAAAATGAATAATTGTTTGCTTAAAAAATAATTTTAGACACTAATTTTGCTTGGAGAAAATAATAGTGATGATGTAATTAAATAAAAGAAATTTTAATTTTGATTGGACAAAAATATTTACTAAATAAGTTTATCCCCATAAGTTCAGTGTAAATTTTCTTTATAAAAAAAGTTGATCCCTGTGTGTTCTATTTTATATATGGTAAGTTAATTTCTCTTCATACTTTCATGAAAATATTAGTCCCAATTTTTATATCTTTTCATGCTTTTTATGTTCATAAAATAAAATATTCAATAAATTATTTAATATAGGATAGAGATAACCATATAAAAATACATTTAAATTAGAATTATTATAATAAAAAATATAATTTCACCATAATAATTTACACATTAATGTGATTTCAGGTAAGTTGTTCATCCCCGTGAATTAAGTAGAAATTTCTTACTTGCTTTAAAAAACACATTCATCCCTATGTGTTATATTTTATATATAAATTTTATTTTAATATATTGGCATATACATATCAATGTAAAAAGGAAAATAAAAATTTCTCCATGTAGTAGAAATCTTGAATAAGTTATTTAAGTTAGAAGATAATAAATAAAAAATGAATAATTATTTGCTTAAAAATTAATTTTAGACACTAATTTTGCATGAAGAAAATAATAGTGATTACGTTGATTTAATTTGATTTTTATTATGTAATTAAGTATATTTTAATTATATAATAGAAATTTTAATTTTGATTGGACAAAAATCTTTAATAAAGAATTTTGTCCCCGTGAATTAAGTGTTTTTTCCTACTTGTTTTTATAAAAAAAAATGTTCATCTCCATGTGTTAAATTTTATATATCTAATATGATAAGTTAAGTCTAAATTTCTCTTTATACTTTCTTGAAAAATGTTCATCCCCATTTGTTATAATTTTTCATACTTCGTATGTTCGTAAAATAAAACATTCAATAAATAATTTAGGTCAAGAAAGAGACAACCATAAAAAATACATTTAAATTAAAATTATTATAATAAAAATATTATTTCACCATAATAATTTAGATATTAATGTGATTTTAGGTCATTTCTTCATCCTATGAATTAAGTGAAATTTTTTTACTTGCTTTTATATAAAAAAAAAAAGTTCATCCCTATGAGTTATATTTTATATATAATTTTTATTTTAATATGTTGGCATATACATATTAATGTATAAAAGCAAATTAAGATTTGTCTAAGTATAAGAAAATCATGAATAATTTATTTAAGTGAGAAGATAATAAATAAATATAAATTAATTGTTTGCTTAAAAAATAATTTTAGACACTAATTTTGAGTGAAGAAAATAATAGTGATTATGTTGATTTAATTTGATTTTTGTTATGTAATTAAATATAGGCTTAAATGTGTTTTAGTCCTCCAAATATATGGGTGTTCTTGTTTTAGTCCCCCAAATTAAAAGTTATTTTTTTTAGTCCTCCAAATTTATAAAATGTTTTTTTTAGTCCTTTTGCATATATGCATTAGTGTATGCCTAACGTTAAATATTGAATTTGCAATTTGTAGCCATTTTTAACCGTCGGAATCTGAATTTTTATTTAAAGGAAAAAAAAAACATTTTACAAAGATCCCATTTCCAATAAAGGAAAAAAAAATAATCTAGATGAAGATCAAATCAACACCATGCTTGATCTGGCAGAGGCAATTGATGCAAGAAGGATCAAATGAAATCAACACCATTAAGCTTGGATTTGACCGTCCAATAAGAACAAGGCACAAGCACAACAAAATTAAATTTTGGTATGAAGATTCAGCAAGCAAGTGACGCAAATCACTAGATCGAAATTTTGAAGCCACCGAACTCAGCTTACAAATGAAATTGACACTGCCAATATCCAAGGCACAAATAGACGACCAATCAGATCACACCACTTCGAACAACATCAAATTGACGCAAGCTGGACGACATTTTCTATTTGCAGCGAGGAGTGAACACTTGCATTCGCACTCTCAAGGGTTTGCTCATAAGTTCTTTTTGGTCATTTGTTGTAAATGTTGCTTTAAATGTTTAATAGCGGTGAATTTGGTTAATGTTCGTCGTGGAGGATTTTTCATGGTGCGGTTCCTGATTTCAATGTGGACTATAATTTCTGGTGGTTTTTAACCGCCAGAAAATGTATTTTAAAATTTAAATTAAAAAAAATAAATTTTAGCGATTAAAAATTGTCACAAATTACAAATTTCTAAATTCCTTGTTTGGCACACACTAATGGCGTATGGAAAAATGACTAAAAAAAACATTTTCTAGATTTGAGGGACTAAAAAAAGTAACTTTTAATTTGGAGGACTAAAAAAATAAGTCATATATTTAAGGGATTAAAAACATATTTAAGCCTTAAATATATTATTCATATAAAATAAATCTTAATTTTGATTGGACAAAAGAAAATTTAGTGAATAAGTTTATCCTGGTGAATTCAGTATTAATTTTCCCAATATTTTTATGAAAAAAGTTGATCCCCATGTGTTACATTTTATATATCTAACATGGTAAGTGAAGTCTGAATTTAAAAACATGTGTATGATTTATTTTTAAAAAAATACCGTAATTTATAAAACCCAATTCAAAAAAGGATGAATTAAAAATTTTAATTTAAAACAATTTAGTTTGTTAAATTTGAATAAGTTAATTAATTTAAATGTGTTTTTATTAATGTAAAAATATTTTTTTAAAAAAAAAAAATCAATGTCTATTTATTATAATTATTTTGGGTAACGTAAAAATTATTACTTTTAATCTATTTTGTTTAAATATTTAATATTTAATGTTTAAATATAAAAATATATTTAACACCATAATATAATGAGTTGGCCTTTTTCTATTTAAAATAAATCATATTTTGCAGTGTCTTTTTATGGAAACAATTATAAACTCATAATTAAGATCAATATATCAGTATACTACAAAATATAGTAACAATCAAAATGAATCAAAATACAGTAACTCATAATCAGGAAGTTATTACTAATAATAAATATAATACTAAATATCTTACCTTTAATAAAAAGATATTACTAATTACTAACAATAATAAATAGTAATAAATACAAATATAAATTTTAATATTTAATATACAAATATTAAAAATAAAATTGAATATATTACTGTTAATATTTTTTTTTTCTGAAGTATGTTACTGTTAATATAAAGATCTAATATTAGTAAGGGTATGATTTAATATATAAGGCCATCCAATATAAATTATGGGTGCGATTTATAAAAAAATTTAGCGTGTTTATATTTTGTTTTTTATAGAAAAAATAAAAGTGTGTTTTATTTCAATTTCTTACTTCTTATATATTTTATTATGGAATTATATTAAAGTGTATTATTACATGATATCTTTGTTAAATAAATGTCTTTATATATTTTTTTGGATGCAAAATGGCTTTATATATTTAAATTGTCTAGATGGATGTTAATTATTTATTTTCCTCTAAGCGTTTATTCCATTTATAATTAATAAGAAATATATTTATAATTTTTTTTTAAATTTTTAACATGTTACCTTTAATATAAAGAAATACCTTTAATATTAATAATGGAATGATTTAATATAACGCCATACAATTAAAATCATGGGTGCGATTTATAAAAAATCGAACATGCATATTTTTTGTTTTTTGTTGTTGTTGTGATTTAATATATCATGGTACAATTAAAATCATGAGTGTGATTTATAAAAAATAGAGCATGCATATGTTTTTTTTAGAAAGAATAAGAGTATGTTCGATTTCAATTGAATAATTCGGCATCACCTATTATGCGGGATTTTTTTATGAATATTGGAAAATATGATTTTTCCAAAAAATAAAAAAGATTGCCTTTTTCAATAAAAGCGTAATTTATGCTGCTTATTAAAAGGATGGAGTTCAATTACCTTTGGAAAGAAAACTTTATATATATAACTAATGTGTTGATTTATGCCCAAGATTTTCAAATTTATTATAAAAAATATTTAAGACCATCATAAAACTGATGATAAAGTTGATTTATGTACTTATTTTTAAAATAAATCATATTTTCCTTTGTCCTTTCATGGAAACAATTATAAACTCGTAATTAAGACAAATATATCATTATAGCACAAAATACGGTAACAATCAACATCATCATAAACAAAAATAAAGATATTTTTATACTAAAAACCACTACATCAAAAGGAAAATTACGAAGATGTACGCATAGAAACCATATATAAACCAAATTACAATAAAAAAACCAAATTCATCTCTAAAATTGCATAATAAAAACAAAATAAGATTTTATTTGATTTCTTTCCATCTAATTAGCCCTAATGAAGGTTACATAAAGATCATACGGATCTTCAACCCACCAAAACTTCAAAGATCTCTCGCACACAATGACTTTTCCTTCACAAAGTCGTACAATTCTGTATCGTTCAGTAATTATTCTCTTACTGCACATAATTCTGCAGTCATAGCTTTATCCTTATCGAGGATGAATAAAAATAATATTGTTGAAGAGAGACAATATTATCAACAAATCTTGTAAGGATGACCTATAAAAATCTTGCAAGAATCATCATAAAAAATCAATATCAAAATGTTAACCGATTAAATCAAAGAAATTGTTAATGGTAGACAATAAACAAAATCATTTCCACTATAAACAAATATTTAAAACGTAAAAATGATCTCACCTTCCCTATGCGTCTCTTCGAATTCGATAAAGATTTTCCATAAGAAAAAAAAATGCATTTAGTTTATGCACTTTTACAATAAAACAAAATATTTGAATAGAAGAGAAAAAAGTATTGACAAATTTTCTTTACGCAGAAAAAGGTTAAGTATGAGGTTACATCATGACAAATTAGGTTTAAATAGAAGAGAAAAATCATATAACATTCCCATTTGTTACCTAATTTCCCCATTAGTTGAATTTAATGTAATTGACAAATGGTAATTAATTGACAAATTGACACAAAATAAAATTATAAAAACACCCCTATTTTAAACGGGAAGAAGTTTTCTTATGAGATCCCAACACCATTACTTTTTATATATAAATATTTTATTAAACTAAAATTCTAATTACTATCAAACTAATTGATTTCGAAAATGCTAACAATATAGAGATTTATTAAAATTAATTGATACTAATTATTAGTAATCGTTCTTCAAAAAAAATTATTAGTAATCGTGAATTATATTTGAATTTGAATACATGACACAAATATATTTAGAAATTTAATAACAGAATAAAGTTAATACAGACAAATTAATCTCCAAATCAATCTAAACAGGATTAATATTGAAAATATTTTATATTTCCTTATTAATTATTTATTTTGAGTAATTAATATAAATGTTTATATTATTTTTTAATTTTTCTGTTATATATATTAATTAAAAATCCACCTTTAACGCAAAGATTTCTTATCATTTGAAATTTTATTGGATACACTCTTTAAATTACTACAATCTTTAAATTACTATTTTACAAATAGTAATTATTCTATGCGGAAATCATATTTAGGATCATGACACAGATTATTGATTAATTAATTAAATATTTATAAATAAATACTTAGTAATTATATAATTATAAATAAATATCTTTATCTCTATGTTTATAATAATAATAATAAAATAAAAGGGACTAAATAAATTAATAGTTGTTAATTTTGTTTTTATACCACATTTAATTTACTTACTATGAGTATTTCCTTGAAAATTTCCAAATTTAAAATGTGAATAGTAAGTGCTTTTTAATGTAATTGATAAATTTTCAAATGCTAATTAATTAATTGACAAATTGACGTAAAATAAAAAATACAATGATGCCCTTGTTTTGGGCGGAAAAATATTTTATTTTTAGATAAAAAAATACAAAAATACTCCTCTTTTAGGCGCAAAAATATTTCCTTTTTGAGATGTAAAAATTATTACTTTTATATATATAAAGATTTATTTATCTGTGTAAAATAATCTATGATGATAATTATTTTGGGACGGATAGAGTATTTCATTCAAAACTAATTTTGACTAAATTAATTTTACTTGAGCTCACGCACGGCTCACCTGACAAATTTTGGGCCAACTGCATTCGTGAGTCGTGACCCACGAAGCCAAAAAAATCAACCAAAAACTAATACAAACTTCTCGCCACCATGGCCCCCTTGATTTTGGGCTTTAAAAGAAAAAAAAAAAACCATCTAACCCAATCAATTCCTTACTAACACAAATATAATTTAACACTAACTCACTCATTTAATTGGTTTAATTTAACACTTCTCTAATTCTTTAATTTAACTCTCAACTAAATATTTTCATACTCATACAATAATTCTTAAGTTTTTTATTAGCCAACATATTCTATATTTAAACTCATTAATTTTATTTTAAATTCCTACATACCAGTTTTTAATTATTTTAAATCCATAATATTTTTCAAAACGAATTAGTATAATAATTAATCTAGCTTAGATAAAATATAATTGCAATACCTATTTTAGAACTACAAACTAAAATATTAGTAAGCAAAAATAAAATAAAGTACTAATTGGTGTCCCATCCCAGTTATTAAGCATCAAACTTAACTGGAATAAAAAGTCCCAAAATATATTGCTATAGACATTATAGTATAGCATAAAACTCTAAACAACAGGAAATAATATTAAATGGTAGACCAAGCAAAACCCCAATAAGATTAAGTCTTAAATGCAATTTTAGTCTCCCTATTTTGTATAATTTGTAATTTTGATCCCTCTGTTTTAAAATTGAGACATTTAGTCCTCCTATTTTGTATAATTCAAAATTTTAGTCCATTAATTTTAAAATTGAGATATTTAGACCCCCAATTTTGTAAAATCCGTAATTTTAGTCTTTCTGTCAAATTGGAAGCATTAATCTCTAAGAGGATAACGTTGATCCTAACGTGACCCATATACAGTAATGTGACACAAGATTATTTGTTTATTTTTTTTAATTATTTTAAATACTAACTAGATAAATTGATGAAAAATATATTTAAAAAAAAGATAAAATCATTTATTTTAATGGTTGGAATAGTCGTGAGTCATAATTTGAAAATCAAGAGTCTTAATAATTTATTTTAAATTATTCTCACGTCATTGAAGCACATGTCACGTCATAGTCAACGTTAATCTTATAATGGTTAACGATTATAATTTGATAGAAGGACTAAAATAACGGATTTTACAAAATTGAGGGACTAAATGTCTCAATTTTAAAACATAGGGACTAAAATTGCAGATTGTGCAAAATAAGGGGATCAAATGTCTCAATTTTAAAATAGAGGAACTAAAATTGCAAATTATGCAAAATAGGAGGACAAAAATTACATTTAATTTCTTTGTTAATTTCTGGGAGCTGCATTACCATTTGCATGCTTCGATTCCAACATAATGGATATATATATATATATATATATATATATATATATATATATATATATATATATATATATATATAATTCTAAATTTGGCATCTGTTTGCATATAATTTGTCGGATCCAAGAATTATGTTATATTTTATTCTTCTTATTTAAATGGTAAAAAGCCCGTTAAGACATTTTAAATTAAAATGATTTATGAATACTTTTTTTTGTTCTTGAGAGTTTTCTCCAACTCGCATTCTCAATTTCTCACAATGCAAACAATAATTAGAACACACGATTACATACACAAACCCGAATCATTTCATGTAGCAACGACATTTAACTTGACAAACAATTAACTAACGATAAATTAACACCCAAATCATTACATACACAATCGACGAAATTAAAAAGACATAACTAAAAATAATATGTACAATACAACCAACACTGTTTCTAACAATAAATAAATCAACACCCATTTACATCTTCGAGTTCAGGCAATGGAAACCTGAGAATGGCCGCAACACCGGTGAGCTGTGTCAATTGCGGTGCCGAAACATGCTTCGACGAATACACCAAAGCCTTTCCTCCACCCTCTTTCACCGACTTCACCAAACTCGCGTACCTCTTTCTCGTCTCAACCTCTTCGTTCCTATAAAGATCATCGGTTATCAAAAGTGTCTCAATGGCCCTCATCTCACGCGCACGCTCCACCTCCGCGGGTCCATAACACGCGCGGTCCGAATCGCTGCACACCATCTCCCACAACTCCCTAAACGCCGCCACCTTGTTGTCCTTCACCAACTCCGTCACCGCCCGGTCACCCAATACTTTCTCCAAACTGTCACCGCCCGACACGACTATCATGCGCGACTGGTTCTCCTCGATCCACCGCATCCTCGACCTCCTCGCTTCGGAAATCACAAACCTACGAAACTCCTCGCTCGTCATCACCACGCGCGTAACAACCTTAAAATCCACGCGCTTCACGAACGCCGCGAATACCTGACGAAAAAACACGGAATTTCTCGAACTTTGAGAGGGTTCGATCTTGGTGCAGCGCGTGGCGACTCCTTGCGCGATGAGGTGGATCTCGGCGTGGTGCGGGTGGAAGAGAACGACGGCGAGGTCGGGGGAATTGGAATTGGGATTTGAATTCTCGGTGGATTCGTTTAGGGTTTGGACGGCGTCGTTTTGCCAGAGTTTTTTGCGGAGGTGGAAGGGTTTGTGGGGTTCGAGGGTGAGGGTGTGGAAGGAGCCGGCGGCGACGTGTTGGTTGGGTTGGAGGTTGCGGCCGTGGAGGCGGAGGGTGGAGGAGTCTTTGTGGAAGTCGCGGCACGTGACTTTGAGGTCGAGGGTGACCTTGACACGTGAGGCGGTGCTCTTCTTGGCGGAGGATTCGAGGTGTACCTTGCGGGTGGTGTCGGCGGAAACCACGTCGCCGGGGAGGATGAGGTTGTAGAGGAGCCACACGTCGTCGGGTTCTTCGGCCACGAGTTTCGCCGTGCCGGTTTGGTTCACGGCGAAATCCTTTTCCAAGAGCTTCATTGTTGAAGGGTAGGGTTCAGAAATTAGGTTAAATTTTTGGTGAGATTATTAGGGCAAGTGGAGGAAGAGAGATCGAGGTGGTGTTGTTTTCCTCGATCTCCTCTCTTCTTCCGATCGAGTATACGTTCTCCTTGGATAGGTGTTCTAACTTGGATTGGAATCAACCATGGAATTAATAGATATTGGCATCAACTTGTGTTTGCCATGCAAAACAATTCATCCCTTATTTTGGGTACAAGCTACATCCTGCATTGCATTCGCGGATTCCTCCATGCAACCTGCTCCACTTATTTTTATCACTTATGTGTTTTTGTACATGTTGTAACTATAAGTCTATATATATAATAGTGTAAAAACCTTTTTATTTAAATTCAATTCATATAATGATGTATTATTAGTATAAAAGTTTTTATATTCTCAATTAATTAAAAAAAATACTTTTAATATGACTATTATATTAAAATGATTGTTATAAAAATTAACATAAGGGCATAAAAAATCTTTAGATTTAGACTTTCAATGCATATATTATTTATTCAATAAATTCTCTAGCCACCTCTATGCATTAATATAAAGAAACTTATGTAAAATAAATATAAATTATCTACCCACGCCTGTGGCATTCTTAGGCTATGTTCAGCAAAATTAGCTGAAAAGCTAGCTAGTAGCTGAAAGCTATTAAGCTAGCTTATTAAATCATATTAAATCATAAGTGTTCGATAAAATTATATGTTGAAGTAGTTAAAAAATGTAAAATGACATAAATGGACATATTTATATGATATTTTTATATATTTTTTATTTTATTTTATAGATAAAAATATACTTTGAGGTGTTATAATTTTAATTTTTTAATTAATCTTAAACTCTTGTATTTTTTTTATCTATAGATAAATTATTTTCATTACATTTTTAGTTTCAATTATTACATTTTTTCATATTAAGTATTTTACCATTAATCTTATACTAAATCTTAAAATATTTTTAATCAAATTTAAAACAAAGTAAAGAAAAAACACTTAAGGAGACATTATTATACTTTTATTATGTTAAGTAGCATAATAATTAATTGATAAAAAAAATACACTTAAGTAGATACCTAAGTAGAATACAATAAAGAAAAAAATTGATAAAAAATTAAAAATAGTTTACATGGAAAAAAAAAAAAAAGAGAGTGAGCAAGAAGATTGGAGAGAAAAAAAAAGAGAGTGATGGGCACAGTAATAATATGAATGAGTGAAAAATAAATAAATAATAAAAATCCCCATTTATTTAAAAATGGTATTAAGGAAGTTTAATAAATATTTTAAGGATAAAAAATGAATAAAATAAAAAAAACTAGAAGCTAGCGTTTTAAAAAATGCTACTTCAAATAGCGTTTTAAAAAACACTAGAAATTACTAAAAAAAACTTGTTTACCGAATAGTCAAACAAGCTTTTCAGCTAGTAAAAAAAGCTAAAAACTAGCTGAAATGACTTGTCAAACATACCCTTACTCTCAAGTTGCAGACAGTGCTCGCTACTGCGATGAGGAGGGAGCATGCCACTACAAACACAAAGAAGAATGATAATACATGAATACTTATATTCATAAAAAAAATATCAATATATATATATATATATATATATAATTTTTTATATTCTCAATTAATAAAAAAAATACTTTTAATATGACTATTAAAATGATTGTTATAAAAATTAACATAAGGGCATAAAAAATCTTTAGACTTTCAATGCATATATTATTTATTCAATAAATTTTCTAGCCACCTCTATGCATTAATATAAAGAAACTTATGTAAAATAAATATAAATTATCTGCCAATGCTTGTGGCATTCTTACTCTCAAGTTGCAGACAGTGCTCGCTCTTGCGACGAGGAGGGAGCGTGCGAGTACAAACGCAAAGAAGAATGATAATACATTAATACTTATATTCATTAAAAAAAATATCAATATATATAATTTTTTTTATATTTTTCTCTTTATTACATCATATCATCTAAATATTAGGTGTCTATGAATAATTATTCCACAAAGAAAAAATTCAATAAAAAATGAATAGAAAAAATGTTTTTCATTCCTATAAAATAGTCAAAATTTAATTTTCCGTCCCTTAAAATATTTTCATCTTTTTTTATCTCTCGAAATATAAATGTTATTGATCCAGTTGTCTAACAATGTTAACTTAGTATTGATGTGCCAAACAGAGTTTCACATCAAAATTGTATATGTAAATTAACTTTATTTTGGGTGACAGTAGCATCTAATGGCTTCCATTCAATTGCTGTAAATGTAACACCTATGTTTTATAATTTGTAATTAAAAGTGATGGAAAATAATTATAATAGAATATAAAATTTTATTCTTGAAAAATTTACTATCACCTTTCAAGGATTTTACTAATTCACCAAAAAAAATTGGAGGATTTTACTCAATTTCCTAATAGTAACAATATACAAAATATTTTTTTTTCCTGAATTGCTTAACCGTTTGATGTGATGTTCGGCGACTCAAAAACTCCCAATTAATATGATAATTGGTTCGTATGATTAATTAATTATATTATAAAAAATTGAATAATGGGTTGCACGTTCTAAGCGGATAGTATAGTGGTGCTCTTCCACGTTTGTCAACAATAAGCACATTGCTTGTTATATATATTTACTTCTTTCAGCCATATATCCTTGTGAAGAGAGAGAGAGAGAGAGATGGGATTTGCAGGAGCTTTGATGATCATTATTGCCTCAATGCTAGTGGGTTGTTCCTCAGCTTTGGATGAATCGGGAGTCATTTACGTGGGTGGAAAAGTGCTGTGCCAGGACTGTACCCAGGGCTGGAACGAATGGGTTAATGATGGCAAGCCTATGAAAGGTATTGTAGCATTGTCATTGTAATCTTTCCCTACATCTCATGTTCATATTCATATTTACCTCAGCTCCTAACTAATTATTAATTGTGCTTGCACTACCAGGAGTTAAGGTGTCCCTAACATGCATGGACAAGAGAAGTAGGGTTGTGTATTATACAAGTGATACAACAGATGAGTTGGGTCAGTACGACTTGACTGTGAATAAGTATGTCTACGGCAAGGAATTAGACACAAAAAGATGTTCAGTGAGGTTGGTGTCGTCTCCTGATAATGTTTGCAACATCCTCACTGACTTTGGTGGTGGAAAGTCTGGCGTCAAGCTCAACTACCCAACATCAGTGTATCGCAGTTTGATCAAATACGAGCTCAACTCTTTCTATTACACCACTCCTATGTGCGATAAGCCCGACACTGAGGGCTATGATTCTGAACCTAAAAAACCCCAAGGACAAGGAGGCTATTACTAAGTAATGGGGATGCTCTCTCTTGTTTCAATATTAAATGATTACTCTTGTTTCTCTTTTATGATTACTCTTGTTTCTTATTTATTAACTTTTGCAAGAATGTGTATGTGAACCTAAAATTTGATGACAAAGGGGAAAAAAAAAATCAAGTTGTGCTCCACTGCTCCTTCGTGCAAATACATGATGAAAATTTCTTATATCTACTATTTCTCCACCAAATTGAACCTGTTTAACGGTAGTTTTCTTTTTCCAAAAGAAAGTTCAACTAACACAAATGCCGAGTCCGGCCAAAATGTTAACATAAAATGGGTTCTGAAATCCCAAAGAAAAGAAAGTCAGCATTTTTTTTTTTTTTACATTTTACAACACAACAGTAAATCCTATATCGGCAATGATGATCTCATAAGCTACAGGATGTACTTCAGAGTTCATACAAATAATGTTGAAGATAGCCGATCACAAACCAGAAAAATAAATGTAGACAAATCCATACCTCATCCCAAGTGGCATGAAACCACTCGACAATGTCACCACAATGAACGATCTCAGGCTGTACATATATGAACAATCCCAACGACTGCAACTTCTATATAATTGGCGGCAAGTATCTTTGACCAATGGTAACTATTGACAATAATGAACCAAAAATCAAATACATACTTGCCAAAACGAGTTTTAATTTCTTAATATTTCATATGTTGTGCTCATATTGTTGATGTTTTAGCAGCAAGATGTATGAGAGTCTTCCTGTGGTAAGTGGTACGTAGCTTCTTGTACTTTTGCAAAAAAGCACCAAGGTCAATCTCTCTGTCAAGGAGATGCTGGTGCAGATTTTCAGATTCTTCATCAGTCTTATTCACAGACTCTGCAAAAATATTATATATAGTTTATCATACTTATGACCTAGCCATGGTTTCAATAGTAATAAAATTGTGATCACCAGAACTATTGCAGCAAACTACAATTTCAAGTCATACCTTGAATCCTTTGGAGAAGGGATGCTGGGGAATTCAATTTCAACATGTCTTCTTTCTGCTTCTCAAGCTCATTTAGTTTCTCCTTAGCAGCGGCTAATTCAGTTGTCCGAATTATTCTACACTGTTTCCATAGGAGGAAGGAGAAAAATTCAGTAGTCAGCAATAAATCGAAAAGAAAAAAGCATACTAATCATAGGATTGTATTCTTACTTGATTCCTAAGTTCCATGATACGAGGTTCCTTTTGAAGATTTTCCTCTGTAGAAAAGGCAATAGTTTGAGAAGCTCTACTACAATTTAATTGTAGGCCAACCATTAAATAAAAGAAATTAAATAACTCACCTGCAAGCTGTAAATTCTCCTT
The DNA here is from genome assembly GCA_026413185.1 of Pueraria montana var. lobata. Taxonomy (NCBI): domain Eukaryota; kingdom Viridiplantae; phylum Streptophyta; class Magnoliopsida; order Fabales; family Fabaceae; genus Pueraria; species Pueraria montana. Next base: position 12,263,036 of record CM048650.1, read on the forward strand.
GCAAAGTTCATCTTTCAGCTGAGCAAGTCAATAAGCCAAAAAAAAAAGTTATAATACAAGCAGATACAAACTCCAGATCAGCAGTAAAAACCAAACCAACTGCAGAGAAAATTTGTATGCACCAGTAGGACAGCAACTAAATTTTTTCCAGTACACTTGAATGGAACCGCTTGTGCAGCTGTGCACAGTTCATTAGTTGAAGATTACTCCATGTGTTTGCACACGTATATTGGCATGTAAGTATGTAACATTGTCTATGTACTAATCTAAGAGCAATTGGCCAGCATTAGACCTTTTGCCATGAAGATTTTGACACTGCCATTTGACAAGAGCTAACACTTTTAATTGCATCATTAATACTTTTTAAATTCTCAAGATCAGTACTACCATATTTATTACTTTTTATTTCTTTCTTAAACATTCTTTCTTTTCACTACATAACCCATTACATTTATTATTTTTTCCCTCTTCGTATCGTTTTCTTCTCTCTCAAAATATATACACTTCAAAACATGCAAAAAATTTATTTTTCTAAAATTTGCTTAGGATTACATCTTTTCCTTAACAATCAATCATTGATAATAAAAAATAGTATATTCATATGTAAATGATTAATAAAACAATTTAAGAATTTAATAAGATATTTACCTTACATTATTGGTCACAAAAAATATTAATATTTCCTTTTTCATTTTCATTAAATATATAAATTAGATACAAGTCATTTTCCAATCCTTTTAGCAATACTTTTAAAAAAATATTAAATTAAACAATACAAATTATATTCATACATAACTCTAGCACCACCCAGTTGCAAGAGCATAAACAAGATCAAGGGCAACCCAGAACAGAACTAAGGGATAGGGGAAAGGGCAATGGCAGAAACATCCAGTAACAATGACAAATGCATCCAGTAGCAAAAGCAGAAAGAATCACACCCAATCACAAGAGTCACAAATTCCAGATCTAACAATCTCACAAAATCATTTCAATTGCAGCGTCACAATTAAGGCGGGGTTCAGTCTCTAGTGGGTTTCTGAGGTTAGGCTGATTTACATTTATATGGATTAGGCAGCTCCAAATGGCTGCTATTTTATGCCTAATTCCTGGGTTAGCTAAATCACAAATCCTACCATATTTATGCATTTGGACGCAATCCACCAGAACATGATTGCCAGTTCAGGATTCTTCCAGCCCTTCTAATGCGTAAAATTGTACAATTCCACATGTTGACAAACAAGTATGATTTGTATAGGAATAAGATCAATTGACATCAGCTGTTCAGTGTTATCAATGGCAGATGGCAGAACAAGGCGGAAGGCCGAAATTCTGCCACATAAACACGCCACTGTGCCTTATGACGCTGCCATGGTGGGCCTCCCTTCACAAATTGCCTATGGCGCTATGAGACAATTCCATATATATCCATAATGTCCGAAGGTATGAGACAATTCACACTCTCAAAGACAATAAAGATCAAGGTGGAATACTACATGCAACTGAACTCCATCTCAGTACAGTGTATAGGAACAAAAAAACTCTGAAGTATTCATTGCACAAGCAGCACAATGAAATCATTTTAAAGAAAATATTAAGAGCCACTAATATTGTAAATCCACTTATCTAAATAGACTAATACTAATAGAGGCATTTCTCTAGGCTGGATGTGAAAACAGCCAGGACCAGGAACCTACTAGCTACCCTAAGGCCTTAGCACTACAATGAAATCAATAATTTCACATCTTATAATGGGGAGGGGGGGTACTCTTTCAACTCCATAGAAAAGAATTTGAAATCGACTAACAAAATGCAACAAACACAGCAGGTAAACATAACGCACTAGTTCCAAGGTAAAAAACCACTAGAAATTGGAGTAAAGATATGAAACTTACATTAGTTTGAATCTTGACCTGATCAAGTGAATGCAAAAACTGTTGATACGCATCTTTGTCAGATAAAAGCTTCCGCAACTCATCAACACTGCAGTTTATAAAGAGCAGAAAAATTAATTAAGATCAGCATATTTGAAAAATTGGAACAATTCACAACATTAGAGTAACTAGAAAGTACTAATTGTACGACTAACAGCACCCTTCCTAACTATTTTCCATTCACAAAATCAGATACAACTAAAATTATGAAAAGTGAATAAACAATGAAAACTCAAACCTCTTGTCCTTCAAAACTGCAATAACTCCAGCAGCCTCGGAAGGTGGAACATGAGACGAAGGCCTCTGCGATAATGAAGAAGAAGATGCAGTCGGTGTAACAGGCCTTGATGAATTTGGTGAACTCACCACCGATGGCGGATACCATGACTGTGACTGTGAAGAACCATCCTGCGATTGTTGCTCTTGTGATCCCCTGCGCTTAATCGGAAATTCATATATGCTATTAACCACTATCAAATCGGAAATTCATATATGCTATTAACTGCTATCAAATATGAAATTCAGTTTATTATTATTACTATAGTTGTTGTTCTACTGAAAGTTTGGTGAGATGTGATCAAACACACAATAGCGATTAAATTGCCTAAAAAAATTAAAAAGAAACATAACGGAATAAATATTCTGTCCTATTGTTTGGATATATTATGATAGAATGGAACAAAATTCTTATTTTTATTCTTAATATTACCCTTATCTTAAATATATAAACTTCAATCATGTGTTATCTTCCTCTTTTTATTGTCACCTGCCACACACCTTTGAAAACATTTTGCAGCAACTAAGGTGGCAAAAAAATGTTTTGGAAACTAGCATCTTACGCAGGGCTTGACTTGGTTTAGATGAGAACTTCACAATTAAAAAAAAAGGGATAAAATCTTTTTTCGAAATTAAAAAACATAGAAAATAAATTAGTTGCATATCTATGTGCCCAAAAAAATGTATAGGGATCGAAAAGGCTAAACAGGAAAGAGGGGCGATGCAAAATATAATAAATAAAAGTTAAATCGTAATTTTAAAACTTAAAAGAAAAACAATTATTGTAATCTTATTTTTGGAGAAGGAGAGCAATCCTAATCGAGCCATGGAAAAATAGAATAGTCGCTGCCGATCACTGGGGTCCTCCCACGGCGTGAATTCGCAGCAGTTAGTGCTACAGGGTGGAGGGCTGAAGAAGTTAAAGGATAAAACAAAAAATTCATAATAAAATAGAGAAAAAAAAAAAAAAAGATCCATTACATCACATACTCCTCGATTTGGGAGGAAAGGAAAAAGGTTGAAAACAATGAAATCAAGTGGAATGAGTTCCATTATTTTTCACTCCATCTCATCCTTTTCCCTTTCATTACATTCCATTAATCCAAACAATCTAAGCATAAATAGATGTATGTATATAAAATTTAATTGAATTAATTGGAGTTTTAGGAGCGTAACGAAGAATTACCAGAATCTGAACATTGCTAACTGGTTCCAAATTGTTGATTCACCAACGATGAAACCCTCGAAATTTCAGAGACGGGAGCGAGAAGGAAGCTTAGGAAAGTGGGAACAAGACTGGTTCCTTCTTAGAAGTTGGAAAATGGATTTATTTTTAATTTTTAGGCATAAAAACCATTTTGGGGCTTTGGGCTGACTATTACCGGGGCCCTTGTTCCAGTTTGATCCAATAAGGACGCCCCGGCCTGGCCCATTCATGTTTTGCAAAGCCAGTTTCAAATGTACATATCAACTTTGACAAAAAAAAAAAATGTACATATCAACTTTTTTGTTAGCACTTAAAATAATTTAAAATTAATTTTAACAAATTCAAATTTATTGAAGCATGTTCTTATATTATAAATTTGAGTATACAGTTTTGTCTCACTATCTTAATTAAACATTATCACTATCCTCTCTTCTATTTTTCTCTTTTATAGGTACATTTCACACATTACTTTTATAACTAAAAAAAAGTTCTCTCAATTATCTCAAACTATTCTCCATTATCAGTATATTTCTTCTTCTTATCAATCTATTCTCTTTTATCTCTATTTCTAAATTAAATTTTACTAATTTTTTAAATAAATTGTCTACCATTAAAGATAATCTTGTATCACAATTTAAAGTATTTATTGTAAATATAAAACATAATTTATATATTTAAAAAATATATATTTTTATGATTCTTAATTATTTTTTATTTTCACTTTATTTCTTACATATTTTCATTTACTTTTTTATTTTATTTTCATCTATTCTATTTCTTTCCTTCCTATCAAATAGACCATTTGATAGAAATAGAAAATGTGAATGAAAATAAGTAAAAAAATAAAGTAAAAACTAAAGATATTTAATTGAAGAAAAATATGAAAGAAATATAGAAAGAGATAGAGAGATGAATGAAAGTTAATAGATAAAAAAAAAAAAAAAAAAAGAGAGTAAAAAAGTACTAGTAAGCCTCATCCTATTTTCATTTTATTTTTATGATACCAAATAACCAATATTATTTTTATCATTTCTATTTTTATTTTTTTATCCTATTTTCATCCGATAAAACACTGGATAAATCAAAGGGATCTAGTTCAGTTGATTGAGTATGCTACATAAATTATTGTAAATCCTTTAATATTTGTCTTCAATTCCTATTGATACAAAAAATACTAGATAAATAATTTCAAATTGTCAAATTGTATTCAAGGGGAAAGTACAAATTAATAGTAATTATTTGCATGGCAACGATAGGAGGCAAATTAAACTTTAGATCAATCCTTCCTGACATGACATTTTGTCTACATTCTACATGAAGGTATCTTCATTGCGATTGATATAATTAACCGTACAGTGCCTGAAAACAAGGTTTTAACCTCCGATTCCGTGGCTTAATTTCTTTTTCTTTTTAAATAAATAAATAAAAAGTTTAATCACCAATACACTGATAAAATAAAATAATATTTAATAATAAAAAAATAATCGTCACAAAAAAAAAGTATATACTCTTTTGGTAAAATACTCTATTTTTTTTTTTATAAAATTATACTAAATTTTAAAAGGAGTATTTTAATAATATTTTAGTCAATGACCCTCCCCACATTACTTACGATTGAACGTATGCGTGACCAATCATAAAAATTAAATGGAGTATTTTTGACAAGTTATTATGCTGATTTTAATTTTTCGGTTGCTTGTTGAATTCACTTTTTACGTGATTTTTATCATACTTATAGTCTTTTTTGGTTCAAACATAAACTAGATTTACAATTTTCATGTACATGAATTTAATGAGCAAGTTTCATGTATTAAATCAGTCAAAAAAGGTTCATAATCGTATCTCAAAATCGAAAATGATCATTATTTCAGAATAACCATTTTAACTCATTTTAAAAACATAATGGACTTAATTGAATTTTTTAAAAGATAGAAGACCAAACTGAATATAGTAAAAAAACATAAAAGACTAAAAATAAATTTTAGCCTTTTAATTAAAAGTTTAATGGTAAAACACTGATAATGTAAAATAATTTTACACTGTCAATCAATTATAAAAAATCATTGTTGATCATAGACGGATCTACATTAGATTGAGGAGGTGCTTGCACCCCTGACTTTGAGGAAAAAAATACAAGTATATACATAGTGTTGTTATTATTTTCCCCCTCTAATTTTATAATTTGAATCTTCTACCACCAAATTTTCAGCCATTGTCATTTTTTTTTATTGGCTAATTTCTTTCTTATCATTTGTTCTTTTTATAGTTCATTTGGTACTTTTACGCTTTATTCAACTACATATTTCATTCCATCTCATGTTTTATGATAATCATAATTTTCAGTTGCAACTGCGATTGCGATACAATGTAAAAAAATTTCAACTTATTGCAACCACATCACAATTATAATTGCAGTCATATCAATCACATTTTTCATAATTTTTACAATGTCAAGAATTGCAACAAAATCACAACCACGATTGAGACCACAATTTAAAATCATGATGATAATTATTATTATTTTTTAAAATAAATTGTTCCTACTAATTCTAGGTCTTAGATTTGTTATTGTCGTTAGTATAACTTTAAAGATAATTATTGTAAAAGTCAACAAATTTATCATACATATTAGTTTATTATTAGATAACAGTATAAAACTGTAAATGCATAACCTATTTTATCTTAAAATTTAATATATACTTAAATATTAATATGTCATCGCATAAAAAATAAATCTAATAACATAAGAGAAGATAGACTAAAACATTAGATTCTTTTCGATACCATGGCAGTGGGATCCACCAATCAGTGATGGACCTTAGATGTGATGCCACGTGGAAAAGAATGGCATGATGGTGGATGAATAAATGAAAAATGATATAATATACAGCTAGGGTAGGTAAATAATGGTATTTTGAGGCCATGCGTAGCCGACCTTGGAGAGTTGTATTGTGACAACGTAGAGACGCAAAGAAGATCCAAAGTAGCGTAAGCCCCAAAGAACATCTCCAAGCATCCAACGGTCGTGGTCTTCCCTCGGTCACTGCCTTCAATCTCATCCGTCCAATCCCCTATTTCTTTAATCACCCTTTGTCCTTGTACTCTTTAGCGTTGTTGTGTAGTTGAATTCTAAGTTGAAGGCCGTTTATTATTATTCTCTTTGCTCTTTCTTATCTCCCTTGCCATTCTCATCTATCTGCAGCAGCACCACCTAGCTTATTCCTCTCTCTTTTCAACAATTTGTGAATGAATTGAATCCCATCACTATTCTTCACTCACCCATTGAGCCACATTATTAATTATTAATTATTAGCATCCACGGGCCGGTACCGACAACACAATGGTATATATATATAAATTTATATATTTATTTATTTTCATGTATCTATCAATCTATCTATGCGTGCGTGGTAGTCTCAGATTGATTTATTTTCTTTATGTCGACTTTGAATTGATGTTTTATAGAATGTCCATTTTTGCAACAATGGGATTTAAGCAGGACACTGCAGGACTTCTGGTACCTCCTTGGCTTGAACAACTTCTTCACACACCCTTCTTCAACGTGTGTCGGATTCACGCAGACGCAGCTAGAAGCGAGTGTAACATGTTTTGCCTAGATTGCAATGGCGAAGCCTTTTGCTTTTATTGCCGTTCCTCAAGACACAAAGATCATCAAGTCATTCAGGTGGGTGGGGTTAATCAACACTACTGTCAGCATTTAATTAATTTTCCATTTCTCATTTTCTGGATTAATATCTATAATATATATAATGCATTTGGACAATGGGGCTGATTTTACAATGTTTTGAGAGAATAATTAATATAATGTAATGGTCATTTTTTTTCTTCTTCTTTATATTGTTTAATTTGTGAGGTTGTTGTTGATGATTAGATAAGGCGATCTTCTTATCATGATGTAGTGAGGGTCTCAGAAATTCAGAAAGTGTTGGACATAAGTGGAGTGCAGACATATGTCATCAACAGTGCTCGAGTTTTGTTCCTCAATGTGAGGCCTCAGCCAAAATCTGGAAAAGGAGTAGCTCACATTTGTGAGATTTGTGGAAGGAGCCTCTTGGATCCATTTCGGTTTTGTTCTTTGGGATGTAAGGTGAAATATTATTATTATTATTATTAATTATTTTTCCATCTCTCATCTGCCCTCAAAATATTTTTAATATCATTTGTTTTAAAAAAAAATTATTGTTCATTTCATTATCAACATGCACATCATTCACAACTCAATCATCCTCATCATATGGGTATAACACCCACCACCCATACATCATCACCTACATTTGAAAGCCCATCGCCATCATTCACCATCATAATTATATTCCCTCTACTTTTGAATATTCATTCATGTCTGTATAACAATATCGCATTGACATTTTAATTAAATTTTAATAGTCATAATCATAATAATAGTAGTTAAAAGCAAGAGTTTTGTATTTATTTTAATTTTAATTATCGGGTAGTATTGTTGGGAACATGGCGTGACATATAATTAATGCGACCATTTTAATTAATTATTGGTTTAATTAATTTGATGGTATTATTGATTGATTTAATTATTTATAGCTTGAAGGAATAAAGAAAAATGGGGATGCAAGCTTTGCTTTGGATGGTAGGAATGAAGAATTGACATTGGATAGTTCAAGGGGATCAGTCTCGTCAAGACAACAAGAAGAAGGATTGCGTGAAGGTTCAACACAAGACATGTATCCAGCCACGCCTTCTCCACCTGCTTCAAATGCAAGGAGAAGAAAAGGCATTCCTCATAGGGCACCTTTTGGCTCCTAATTAATCCTAATGCTTATTCCTTCTACATACCCTCCAAGTTGGTACATATTCAATATTCAACCTCATCAGCATTTTCTTTTAATTTTTTTTTACTTGTAATATACAACCCTCTTTGGTGGGAAGCCTCGTGATTATAAATTTTTTCAATAAAAATAATGAAAAAGAATAGGAGCCTTTGGAGGGGGGGTTTGTCCAAGGTCCGTGATGAGGGAAAAGAAAGGGTATATAGGAAAGTTCCCTCTTTTCGGGTCTAGGTCCCAAAAAAACAAATTCCTCCTTGTGAAGATTCAATAATGCAGATTTGTTTAATATTTAATTGTTGTGGGTGAGGTGTATACGTAATTAAGGAATAAAAAAGGTAAGTCTTTGGGGAGTCCGTTTTATAGTTTTCAATGGCCCACCATCCACATGGGCCGTTTACATAAAGATAACCACATCTTTTTTTTATATCTTTTGTATTTTTTATTTTATTAATTCGTGTGCATGTAAAGGAACGGGGACAAATCAACTTTCTATTTATCATTGCCAATTTTTGGAGAGCTCAATGAAATGGCCACACTTTCTCTCCTTTTGCCCCTTTCAGCTCCTAAAAATACGTCCTCTGCTTTTCTTCTCTATATTCGCTCACTAATGCTAATTTCTTTGCTTCTTCCACTGATTTTCTTTTATCCCAAGGGAACAAACAGTGTAACCGTAACAAATGTGAATGATTAGTTGTGCTTATACTTTATTATTATTGCGTAGCGACTTTTTTCACTGCTTATTAAACTAATGAGACAAGGCAATTAATTAGGTAGGAGCGCTGGAAATTTGGAGCCTCAAATAAAAACAAAACTCATAGATCTACCTTTATTCTAAATTTATAAATCTATACAAATAAATCAATAATTGAATTTAGGTCATAACATCATCATACTTCAAAACAAGAATATGCATCATGTCGGGGTTGGTCGAATCCAGTAAGATAATTAGGTTGTTGTGTTTGATTATTAGTCATTGATTTTAGTTCCCATTCAACTTCTTAGGGAGAAATTTTTAATTTCTTAAGAATATGAAGGTAGAAAAATGTTAATTCATTTTATTTGTTATGTTTGTTTTTTAAAGCAAAATAATTTATTGAAATAAAGAGTAATGGTTTGATTTGATCACAAGACGTGTCAAAACCATGCCAGGATTTATGTACATGAGGTGTGTAGCAATAAAGCACAAAAGCCCCTACTCTTAATACAATCCTCACCCATGCATACTGTCATCACATACAAGCATAAAAGCCAATGAGCAAAACCCCTTCAACATATGAAACTAGAAAGAGCACAACCCGTACCTCATCAAAAAATGAAATCACATTACCAACACATACGTTTTACCCGCTGATGAGTGTGCAGAAACTTTTAGCATTGTGCCATTATTTCGGGCTGCAACAATAGCACTCACACGGCATAATTAAAATCTGACAGCAGAAATTACACCCATCCACTATGCGCATAATTCAACATGTATCCCACTGTTAATGTTCTCCTCACAACCTTCTGATCAGTAACTGTTATCATCTATATTTGTTATGTAGTTTTTTTAAGAAAAATAAGAAACATTATTTCTCATGAATGCTTTCATTTCTTATTTCTATCATAGATGTTTACGGATTGATTTTGATCGAATTTGAGCAAAAAAATCATTCAATCCAAAAATAGAAATATTATGCGGTTCGGTTTGGATTGTTGTTAAAAAAAATTCGATCTGATTCAATAAAAAAATCTGATTTGAATTGAATTGGATGACGGTGTAAAATTTTTTTACACTATTAATGCATCATCTATTTTCTCATTGGGTAATTTGATTTTTACCGACATTTTAATTTTTTAATTTCAATTATTAGATACGTTTAAGTCTAAATATTGAATTATATATGTGATATGCATTGCATACATATAAGAAATGACTATTTTCTAAATTAAACACGTACTCTTAAACTCTTAAATCTTAATTATCAACAAGTACAAGTTTAAAAATTAAAATTTAGTAACATAGTAATAAAGAAAAATATAAGATTCTTTTATTTGAGAAAACACGTGAAAATATTTCCATTAATGTTTATAGCTAACTAAAGATTTTAACCATTTTTGGGAATCATAATATTCTAGAAAACATGTAGAAATATTCCCATTAATGTTTATATCTAACTAAAGATTTTAACAATTTTTAGGAATAATAATATTCGGGATTCATAATTCTTAGGAATCATAATTCCCAAAAATTAAAAAAAAAAAACTTTTCCTTTACCTAATGTCCTTTTAAATTGAAGTTTGTGTATTTTTTTTATATAAATATTCAAGGGTTGCTTCCATCATGTGTTAGCTTAACTAATGCTAGTAGCGTCGGTGTTGAGGTTGACACAAAGTTTCTGACTCTAAATTCAATGTATGTTTCTTATAATGACTTAATTAAATGACAATTCATAATTAGATGATAGTGTATTTTTTTTTTTTTTGCATTATATATCTAATTCAATTAAACTTACAATCTCAGTTGTCATAAATGTTTATAATAGTCTAATAATGAAAGCCATCATACATAGATTAGATGTTTGATGTATATTTTTCTTGGTTTCTCTTCTACTTGATTAAAAGTTTTAAAAATAATCAATTTGATTTTTATAAAAGAAAATGAGAAAAAGTAGTTTTTTTTTTTAAATCTAGGTAAAAGAACTTTTAGAAAAAAAAAGTTGATTTCTTTTGTTTCTCTCTCTCCACACTCTCTCATCTCTCTCTCCCTCTCCCTCTCCCTCTCTCCTTGCTTTCTCATCTTTCTTTCCCCACTTTTTCATTCCCATCTCTGTTTCCTAGTTGCCTTCTCTATGCTCTCTCCTTTCAGTTCTCTCTCTTGCTTCTCTCTCCCCTTCTCATATTATCTTTTTTAAGTTAAAAAATAAAAGATGTAAAATAATTTCTATTTTATTTTTTATGTTTTTATTTTGAGGTTTAATAGGTTAAACACAACCTAATTTTGTACTCGATCAATTTTTTTATAAGTAGGATAAGCTAAAAGATTCATTAGAAAACTACTTGAGAGGGCCTTTGCACCCCCTTTCTTACAAAAAAAAAAAGAAGGATTAATTGCATTTTTTTCAAAGTTTCATAATGTTATTTTTTTTTCAATTTACAAAATATCACAAATTTTACCCTCATGTAGAACAATCATTACAATTAAGACATTTTGTAGTGATTTTTCCTTTAAACCGCCATAAATAAGACAATTTTATGATAATTTTTTTCATTAATTGAGGCAGATTTTCTACGTGGGGACCAAATTCACAATGGTTTGTATTTTGAGATATAAAATTCGTAAAAAAAAATTTTGGGGGACAGAATTCACGACATTTAAATGTGCTGCATACTCGTGAATAATAACATGCAAAAGTGGAGAGAAAAACACTAGGTAAACTTGTCATTTTTTTTCTTTCTTTTATGTTTATATAATACAACAATATTGTTTGATATCGAGTGTTTTTTTTTTTTTTGTATAATAAACAATCATAGTTAAAGAAAGATACGGTAAAATTTGAAAAATATATGGATACCTTACAACTAACTCGAGTAACTTCTCTTACTAGCTCATTCATCTTACAATAATAAAAAAGCATTTGCATAATTTGGCATTTTTTATATAATTTTTTTTACTGCAAAGAGCTTATATAATTTCATTTATAAGCAAAACATTGATACAATGAGACGAGTAATCAAAGCACTGTAGACTAGCATAAAATTGAGACATTCTTGTTAGAGAATGAACGACTAGCATAGAATTAAGACATCCTTATTAGAGAATGAGCGACTTGATTCGTTTGTTTACGAACTAAACTCAGCAATGAGTTGATAATAAAACTTAGTTTATCTTTACAAGTAGCTAAGATAAGGCCCGGTTCTGAACTTATTGACCTGCTCGACTGAATACTGTCAAAAACATGCTTACAGTCAAGTTCGAATATCACATTGTGTAAATCCATGTCAATGACCCAAGAAATGGCAGCCAACAGAGAAGATGCTTCGGCTTCAGCAACAGGGAGCGTCCCAGCTTGGAAGGAAGTTTAAAAAGTTGAAAGTTTAAAGTATAGGTTGCTCATTTAATAAAGCTTCAACAATAATTTCCGATGACATTTATGAATGATGTTCCAATAAAGAATGATGAGTTGGACTGAATTGGTGTGATACAACATTTTACGCATTTTATAGTTTTTTTTATAGATTTTTATCATATGTGATTTGATTTTTTTGGTAACTTCAATTTATTTAGATTTTCAATATATATATATATATATATATGTGTGTGTGTGTGTGTGTGTGTGTGTGTGTATCAGAGTCTTAATGATAAAGCTTAGCAAAAGGGTGATCTTATTTGTAACCTATAATAACAGTGGGAGTAATATTTAAGAGTTAATGGAATTTAAAATACCAAATATATACTTAAGAACATGGAACAATTCCCTCAAAAAAAAAAAAAAAAAAAGAACATGGAACAAGAATCCTCAACCAATCAAAACAGCCTAGGCACATCTTCTAGCTATAGTTGTAATAAATCCTAATTATACAGTGTTTTGTCATTAATTAATCCTTCATTATTTTTATTTACTTGTGTAATCATTTTTAATTTACTTCCTTAATTATTTAAATTAAGCACCCATCATTGTTATGCCAATTTAAATAATTAAAATTGTTGTAATTTAGTGGAACAAATACCCTGTTCATTACTTTTTAGTAATCACTTTTCAACGTCATCCTTTGTATACCTGCATGTCTTCAACTTCAAGAACATAAATCTAAGAAGTAAGAACTTACATATGTCATCATTCCTCCGAAGCAAGAGTTGATAATGATGAGCAAGAAAGCAATAACCGGCTCAATAAATATGTTTCAGGAAAACTGGTCACCAAAAAGATGTGTGAATGTGTCAGAAACTATTCCATGATTATGGCGTTCCTTCATAATTATAACTCTCAACTAAGGTAAGTATATTATTGAAGATCAATATGATGAAAAGGGTATATTTACGAGAAATATGTGCTTGAACCTATTTACTAATTAGACCGGTCATGATTCATGGTACACTCAATTTGGAAGAATCGCATTGTATCTCCCACTTGCAGTACTGTTCTGAAACTGCGAGAAGGATCTCATCGACACCGAAGACATGTGATCAACGTGCATACGCGATCTTGATCTATAGTTATACTGACTCGTCACGACCCCTTTGGTAGAAGAGTTAGAAGAAGAGGAAGAAGCCTCTCCGAATTGATCTCTTTGTATGGTAATGGCAATATACGAAGATGTTTGATCCAAAGACAAGGACCGTTTCAAACCCACCACCAAACCTCGTGGCTTTCTCCGCATGTGCGACGAGAGAGAGTGCGTGTGAAGCAACATGGGGCGTGGTCGTTGAAATCTTGGGGTGGAACCACTCACATCATCATTCATCAATGAATGATGATGATCACTTGGAATGTTCCCATGCACATGCAAGACCCTTTGTTCGTTGCTCACATTTTCTGAATTTGCTATATTTGGCAACGCTAACTCACAATCACAAGTGATTGATGACCGACAAACGGGGCAATTGGCATGGTCCATGAACCATGCATCAATGCATGGTTTATGGAAAGCATGGTTACAAGAAGGTAACAATCGCACCACATCCCCATCCTCCCATTGCCCCAAACAAATGGAGCATTCATTTTGGTCCAAATGAATGGCATCACTTGTTGTTTGTGTTGAGATTGAGAAAACCGGGATTTTGTTAAGGATGTCCTCTTGGACCCCGTCATTTTTCTTTATGCGGCTTCTGTTTATGTTGTTGTTCCTTCGTTGCGTTCTCTGATGCCTAACGAAATACCTCAAGAGGATGCAATGGTACACTGCTATTGCTAGAGTGGAGCAAGTTATGCCAACGGCGGAGATAACAAGAGGGGTGACATAGGAGCTCATTGTGGGTTTGGCGTCCATGCCTGCAGGTTTTAGCCTTCAGCAATTTGTCACAGGACGATGTGGTGATGTTCCATGTCGAATTGGTAGAGGTTGTGGTTAAATAAGAAAGAAATGTTGCATCGTACGTGTGCTGGGGTTTTTGGTTTAGGTTTCTCAACCTTTGAATGGTTGTTCCACTAAAGCTGGGTTCTGTTGGGCCGACTGCTTCATTCAAGTGGAATGTGCTCAGTACACATGCTAATTCTATATTTTGGAACCTCACGAGCAACAGGACATTGTTGGTGATGTATTTTGACAAGTGTAATTGTGTTATTAATTAAAATTAAGAAAAAAGGTTTTGGAACACCTCAACTTCAATGAGATAATTAATTAAGAAAAGAAACTTTATAAAAATATTAATAGGATTAGTTTTGTACCCATTTTCTTAAGGAAAATGCTAAAACTTGCGAATCAGTTTTCGTAAAAAATATACTAAAGGTGATTTCCGTTTCCGTGATTTTTTCTTTTTATTTTTATAATTTTTTTCACCAATATTTGTTTTTAGAAAAACTACCACCGTAGATATTGTGTTTCGTATGATTCGTGCAAGGATAATTTCGTACTAAACAGCACTGCTCTTTTCTTAATGGCGTCCATCAACACCTACTTAATTAAATTTTAAACAATTAATTATTATATAATTACTCCTTAATAAATGCTTGGCCCCAGCTGCCACACACATTTCTGAAGTATCAAAATTCAGTTTGAGCTATTTGGGTTGGGCCGATCCTATCAGGTAAGTGAGAAGACAAATCCAATAAGGCCGCTGTTTTTTTTTTTCCACCCATTTTCAAAAAAGAGTGAAAAGTCACTCTTACTCCTCTTTTAATTTCTTACACCCCCTTCTCCTCACCATCTCTTGTCACACTCCTTCTTCCTTTCTTTACATTGCACCCCTTCACTCTCTTCCGGTCTTCTTCCCATTCCACCACACTGCTGCCACACCACCGCTACTTGCCATCACACTTTTGTTCCTGCCACACTCATGTCGTCACAGTCTCACTGTGCCACCATTGTCCTCATTGCCGGTAAGTTTTGCCTTTTTTTTTATTTACTTTTAGATTCAACAGAATTGTAATTTCGTTATGTATTCATACAAAATGCAAAACTTGGGGGTGAACATAGCAAAGTATGGAGTGGAAATAGCCATGCCAATAGCCATGCCCATTTATAGACTTTATTTTTTATGGTGACAAAAGAGGACTTGCTTTCCCCGCCGCCCCCCCCCCCCCCCCCCCCCCCCCCCCCCCCCCCCCCCCCCCGTAAATACTGAGATAACTAGGTTGTAGGTCATTAGCTAATATTTTCTGACAAAAGGCTGTCATTAGATAAACCTTTTTGTAGGAAAACAAAACTATTATTTTAGAAAAATATATTATTTTCAGATTATTTTAATATTACACAATTAATTATTCTAGGTGGGTGGGGGTGGGGGGTTGGGTCATTTAACCTAATCTACCATTTTTTTGCAGATTAGGCAAGTTAACTCGGACGGTTCAATCCGCTTTGCTATCTTTAGATGTTATATTTGATGTTATCTTTGCATCCTAAAACCTTCTTTTAAAGGTCTCCTATACTATAACGAAAATTTGTAATAAATGAATGAATCTTAACAAGATGTAAAGACTTGTAAGTATATGTCGCTATAACGTCAATTTATTTTATGTTTTAATGCTTAGTTGGCTAGGTATTCGGCCATAACAGTAAGTATTTTTTTGAATATAGGGTTGATGCCATTTTATTCTTTTATTTGACTTGAAATTATAGTTATAAGAAACTCGGTGTCTGAGGTGCTCCAAAGAAAATTTACATAACAAGTGGTTGGCGAAAACCAGTGAGACGAGCGAGGTGGGGTGACACAGGACTAGTGGGGGATCTAGGATCCTGGTCAGGAGGGACAAAATAAGAACAGAACATGATAGAATAAGAGAAAAATAAATTTTAATTCTATTTAATATTTGATGTACATTAGATAATAAATCAGATAATGATAGAATATTTTTTTTATTAGTAGATAATGATAGAATATTATATAACTTTCTAAAAATTAGATAATAATAAAATATGATATCACTCTCCCTTAAAATAAGAAATAAGATAATGTTATTAATTATATCCTATTGACGTAACAAACAACCAATTATAATAGAATATGATAATTATTTTATTTTATATCCTATTGTTGAGTCAATTGGAAAAAAGAAGAAGACAAAATTAAACTTTTAAATTGAATATTTAAATAAAAATAATAAATACATGAAAGGAGAAAAAAATTAGAAGCAGGAGGTTCAAATATATAAAATTAAGGGGATAAAATATGTAAAATATATACATTTAAGATATATACATATAATTTTTTAAAAATTAAACGTACGTGCGTCTGCCACTGCACAGGACAAAAAATATTATGAAGCACAGCTTGTAGTTCACGATACAATAGTAAGGCAAAGCACAGTAAGTTAGGCAAAATGCCGTCCAATGAATTGAGGACATAGGACAAATTTGATGTTTTATCAATCAGTAAGACAAATGGGGATGGATATGTTTTTGGGTAAAATTTTTAAATAATAAAGTTAAGTGAAGAGAGAAATAGATATAAAAAAATTAGAATTTGATTGAAATATATTAAAAGTGTAATCTAAATATGAACTGTACGTTATACATACTTAAAAAATTATCAATTTTTATAATAAATACATTAAAAAATATATTAAGAATAATTTTTAATAAATTGACATTAGAATAGGAATTTATTAACTCCTATTCTAATTTCTTTATGTTTGTTTATCTTAGGAATTTAATTGTATAAATTATGTTTATTTCTTTTTATATCACTTTAAAATGATAAGACCTTGCCTTAAAAGCCATAGCATGAATTGAAAGACCATGCCTCGACTCCTATTCTAATGTCTTTATGTTTATTTTTCTTTAAATCACTTCAAGGCCCATTGTTTGTAGGAAACATGAATAGACCTTGACCAGACTAGAAACTCGGAAGCATCCCCCCATTCATTTATTGGTGGGGGCAGCAAATAATACTTTTGCCTTAAACCGACACAGCCTTCGTTGACATCATTAGCTAGCTCTGCTTTATAGTTTATAGCTCTGCTTCTCTCGTGATTTGTATATTATATAAGCTTTTATTTTATTATCATTCATATAACTATACATATCATGCTACTGAGCTACTCTAACTATAGAACCTTACCTATATTTCTATATATATGTATAGATAGATCCATTCGCAAGGTTTCAAATTCAGTTTAATTAATTAGCTAATCTCTACCTGCAGGTTGTATACTAATTATTATTCAACTTCACCTAACTGATGAAATGAGTTGATTAATTAGTTATTGATTGCTTCAGCTAATAGTATATAGATTGACGCGCATACTCACGTAATTATCGTTAGTTTAATTAGTGCATAACATAAACACAACTGCATAAGTTCAAAAACTTAGAGGTCAACAGCTGTAATGCATGGATAAGCTTTATTAATTATAATTTCAGCATATGGGAGAGCTGAAACACTAGTGTAGACCTTGTTAGTAAGTTAAGTATATTAAATTAATCAACAATTGATGCGTCGTCGCTATAAATTAAAAATAATTGTGTGAAATAAATATTTGTATAATAGAGTTTTAATTTTATGTGCAGTTATTAGTGTAAAGGTTTTTACACAATCAATAAATTAAAATTCACCTATAATATAACTTTTTAAAATACTTATTATAAAATTAATAAACTTATCATACATTACAATTTATGATTGGATAACAATGTAAAAAAACTTTACATTAATACATACTAATTAAATTAATTATTTATTAAGAAACGATAATATTAATTATTAATTGATTTAATTTGCATAACTTATATGCATAAAATCAATGTATTAAGTATATTTATTTAATTAGTTATGAGATAATATGTAATTGTACATATGATTTTTTTGTTGTTACACGAGAAAAAAGAAAACACAACTATACAACTAAAACGCAAATAGGCCTGCTTAACGCATCGACCAACAAAATATGATGCATATAGCAACAGGAGGCTAACAAAAGGGTCTTTTGTATTTGCTCCTACCTTTGTCAGGTGATTTGTACATTGATTTTCCTCTATGAAGATGTGAAGTAATTAAATCAAATTAAGATCCGAGAAGAATCTATATATTGTAAGATTTTTTTTATTTTTTTTATCGGTAGGAATAAAAAAATAGATACTGAGAGAGTTTACAATAATTCATGCATCCTACTCAACTAACTGAGCTAGACTCTCTCGATCTATTGAGAGATTTCTAATAACAGCAAATTCATTACAATAGTGGTGATGTATATGGGCACATGATCCTTAACTAGGTGAATGACTTCCTTAGCATCAGAGTAACACAACGTGAGTATAACCTCTTTTCCACCAGCTACATAATGTGATAGAATTGCCCCCGCATTACTTGACATGACACTAATAACAGATTGGAACTGCCAACATTCTATGGTATAAAACCATAATTTTAACGTGAAGAATGTTTGAAATTCCAACTCTTGCAAAATATATCCTTTAATGAAACCACTCGTATGATTTCTGATATTGCATATATGATACTATAAAGTTTTTTTTTCATAATGGTATTTATATTAGATGTAATGCTATATTCTCTTAAAAAATTTCTTACTAGTTTATAAAGAAAGTATTATATAAAAAATAAATGCATTTAATATATTAAAAATATTAAAAAATTAATACTTACCCAAAAAAAAAAAAACAAGAGAATTAGTAAAATGGTATTGAAGAAGGATTTAAAATTATTCAATCCATACTTAAAATAAGGGTAGAAGAAGTTTTTCTCTAACATTAGATCATGCCAAATATTTCAGTAAAATTTTTGTATAATACTTGCATATAACTTTATAGAAGTTTAATGACAGACATTATAAACCGAAAATCTTTTATTGAAAAAGTTCAATTGTATCAACTAGCTAGTCAACTCTCACTGCTGGAGTCCACGCAATATAATTAGCCTCCGGCTCGATCACACTTGGCAACTTCATCAAGTGACAAAAAAGTATATAGTATGTGAAGGATATGTGATTCAATAAGCAATTACTTAAAATTATTTGATGGGGACAAAGCCCACTTGCAGTTGTCTCATATGCAAAACCATTGGAACCAGGACATAGATCTACCGTGAAATAGACTCTATAGTCTTCATCACACACATATATAGTTAGTTATTATGGTTGATTTTTGCGCATTAATTGTCCCATAGAAAAAAGAACCTCATATATAAATTCCCTAAACCGATCAAATAAAATGTACACAAAGTGAGACAGGAAAGTAAACCCTACCCACGCATGAAAATATCAATGTTTTCGTGAGGCAGAATTCGGTCCAGAAATTTGAATTGAGAAAATTCTTTATAATAATATACAAATAAAAAATAAGAATATGTTTAATTTGATGATAAAAATTAAAAATATATATATTGAAGAAAAGTAAAAATCTTGCATATATAAATGAGGACAAAACTCAATGCAACTTGCGAATATGTCATCCAAAACAAGACAAAATTGTTAGGGCTAAAGCCTACAGGTGTTAAAAAGTCAAATTAATTAATATAAAAAATTGAACAATTTAATTTACTCCCTTCGTTTTTTTTTAAATATCAAATTTTTGAAATTTTTTTATTTTTATTTATCTATCATTTGCAAAGTTCAAAATCACATTAATTACTCTCTTATCAATTATATCCTTATTTCTCTCCTAATCTTTAATGAATTTACACATGTATTTATTGTATAGTAGAAATGAAAAGATGATAAAATAGAAAAACCCATGATTACTTTATTAGAATAAAAAAAATTTAATATATTTCTTGATTTCTACAAATAAACCTTAAATGACAGATAAAAAGAAATGGAGGGAGTGAATTGATACTCTCTTTGTTTCTAAATATATGTCGTTTAAGGTTAAATTGGAGTAACCAAGAAAGTCATTAAAGTATCCGATTTGAAGAGAATTTGTAAAATTATTTCCTATTTTACCCCTTTTTAATTCTCCACTCCCACTTGATTAAATGGGCATCGATTTCTTCTTTCACATTAAAGTTTTTTAATGATTTCTCTCTCTTAAAATTTTTGGCTGGTTGTTTATAATTCCCCCATAACCTTTCAATTTTCCATTGAAGCACCTCTCTATCACTGTCTATTTGGTCAATACAATGAATTTTCTCTTATTGGGAATTAAGTGTTTTGTTTTGGAGTAATGCAAAGTGCACGAACCTTTCCCAATGAAAAAATTCTCCAACTATTGGTCAATAGGTAATAATTGCACACTTAAACTTTTCAATTATTTATTATCTAATTTTATGAAAATATATAAAATAATTAATGAAGACAATAGTGTAGTTGAGAAAAAAATTAACATTACCTTGAAATATGAAAACGACAAATAAAAAAGAATAAAAATATTTTAAAAATACACAGTTAAAAAGAAACAAAAGGAGTAGGCTTGTTTTTAGTTTTATTTTCATGTGTGTATATATATACTTCCTCCGTTCCAGATTATATGACGTTTTAGAGAAAAAAATTTGTTTCAACATATATGACGTTTTACAAATTCAATACTGCATTAAATATTTTTTTTCAAGACTACCCTTAATAAATACTTAGTGAAAGTAGTATATAATGAGGAATTAATTAGAGAGATAAAGGGTATATTAGGAAGTTACCTAATATTTTCTAGGAAATTCAACAAATTAATTATGTTTCTTAATATCTGTGTCAAAATCTTAAACGTCATGTAAACTGAAACGGAGAGAGTATATATATATATATATATATATATATATATATGCGTTTAAGACATTTGACCTTGATTAACATCTACTTTTGCGTTTTTTATGGTGGCACATTCATCTTTGTAATTAAAGAGAGAGAATTTGCATCCGAGGATGACCTACCTAGGTTAGAAGTTAGTGAGATGGTCTTAAGTTATTGTCTCTGACGTCACCCTAACATCTAAAACCAATTATCAAATTATAATTATTGGCTAAACAACTCAGAACTCTCTAGGAACCCTCCTCCCTACACAGTATTCAAACTCAGAGTTAGTATTTCGAGTGAGGGCGCAGGCTAGGGTGGGAAAGTCTCTTAGGTCTCTCATCATGGAAAAGTAAATTTCATCCGTCAGATTATCTCATCTAAAAATCAACGGTTATAATTTTTTATTTTTTAACTTTTTCTTTTATATATTTTTTTGTCTTGCTTTACTATTATACCCCATTTTTCCCTTCTCTTTTCTACGACGCCAGCCTCCCAACTGCGTAGAGGACCCACCGCACCAGTGCACCGCGACGACTACCCACCATACCGCGTCGACAAACCACTGCACCACAACGACAATCCACCGCATTGCGTCTACGACCCACCGCACCGCTCACCTTGCCTTCCCCATCAATGGCTCTGATTTTTTTTTCCAGATCTCGTGTGGCAGTGTATGTGAGGGTTTTAGTTATTTTTTTCAGATCTGGTTGCAGGGAGGAGGTTGACGAAGAGGCTCCTGAGCGCGACGACAGTAACGAGATTTTGGATCTCATTTTTGAATTTGTTTTGTGATCTCTTCGATTTCTTGTTCTTTTTCTGATTGTTGTTGATGTGTGATGTGTTATTTTCGATCTGCCACTTGTATGTGCTGAACTGTCGGAGTAGCAGCGACGACAGAGGGAGATTGGTGGTGGTTGCTAGGAGAGTGGTTGTTGTTGCGGTGGGCGGCGAAGAAGGTGCAGTGGTGGGGGTAGCTGAAGGCGTGGCGCAGAGGAAGTGGACGAGGATGACCACGGCAAAAAAGTTTAGGAACACGGAACTGAGAGAGAGGGACAAATTGGGAAATAAGAAAAGAAAAGGGAAAAAATAAAAGAAAAAAGAAGAAAATTTTCAACCATTAGATTTTAAATGAATTAATCTAATGGATACAAATTATTTTCCCATGGTAGGAGACCTGAGAGGCTTTCCCACCTAGCCTGTGCCTTCGAGTGAGTTCGTTCAAACAATTGGTCTATTGTCCCCTCGTCAATTCTTCGTCTATCCGAGCACACAGCACGCAATTTTGAAACTAGAAAATGCACAATCTGACAATCTCTATGTATATTTATGTACTATTTCTGTACCATATATATCTATATAATTTTAAAATGAGAGAATCCACGTTTGTTAGCCAACTAATTACATATTTAATTTTGACATTGCTAATATTGCTTTCATAGTCTAATTAGAAAACATAGTTTTTAATTTTTTTTATACGATAGTACAATATTATTTTTTAATTTCATTTAACCTTGTTGTAAAAGGAAAATGAATTTTAAAAATGAAATGTTACCGTGGCAATTAACGTGGTTGAGGTGATTTAATTTGAAGAGTGTTGTGATGAGAGGTTAATTATCTTTAGTAGTGGCAAATGATTCTTTTTTTCTTTTTCTTATTCCAAATGATAGATCATATCAAGGATATTCACTCCATAAAATAATTAATAAAGGTATACTTGTACACAATTGACTAGATAGCTGTGAAATACATGGAATGTGTACGTATACGATTTTTTTTTTTTTTTGACACAAGGAATGTGTATAAGATTAGTAGCTATTTACTTGGACGAAAAGAAGAAAAGTTAAAAATATGTTGGGAAAAAATAGAAAAGAAAAAATTATAACTATAAGATGCAAAAGGCTGAATAAATCCGTCAGCATGACGACAGACAAGTTATACGTGGCAGTAGTTTCAAATAGATTCCAAACCAAACCATAGAGGACACACAAGTAATGTAGCAACAATAACGTTTTGCATACATAATTGGTGAATTGCAATTCATTTTGGCGGTATCATTTCCATTCATGTGTGTGCGATAATATATGTTCAAGAGAATAACATTTAAATATTCAACTAATTAATTAAAGGATAATTTTGTGAATATTCATCTACCAGTTTAGTTATATATCAAATCAGAGGACATTCATTATAATTCAAAACGGCCAAACACAGAAATTTTATACATGTTATCCATTACTATTTAATAATAGCATGTTTATTCTGTCTTCTTTCAAAATCACGTTTGAGCTGTAATAAGCACGAACGTTTGGGGTAACTTTTTGAATTTAAAATAAATTCATTATACAAAGTAATAAAATTGATTTTTTAATTTTTTAAATAATTAGAATTAATTCTAATTCTAAGATTTCTAGTTTTATTAAAACTAGTTTTTAAATAATCTTATAAATATTATTTCAAAACACAAATTAATGTTTTAAATATTAATTATTTAAAAAATCAGCAAGAATATTTTCAAATATTAATCCGAGCAAGCCGTAAGTAAAAAGATTCTACAAATTAATGTTACCAAATGAATAGTTTTACACTGTCATTCAATCATAACCCATCATGTATGGTAACTTTGTTGACTTTTACAAAATTATAAGTCATATCAACGATGATTTGTGATTAGATGACAGTGTAAAATTATTTTACACTATCAGTGCATCACCATTAAACTCTATATTAAAAGTGTTCTTAAAACTTTTTAATACATAACATGTGTTTGGTTTTCTGTTGGAAATAATTAAGAGATGTTTAGCTTAATGCAAAAAAAAAAAAAATCCTCTTATTTTTTTTCCTCCTATCTTAATGCATGTAATAGTTTTTCAAGACAATCAAACACGGTCTTTACTCGCCAGACACAGTATTTTAGAGAGAGCTTTTTCGAGGAGATGCGAGGAGATGGGAAAACCACGGTAGTAAATGGAAGATGGAAGAAAGGGGGAGAAATAGTCAGCGTAAAGATATCACCACGTATTTCTTCTCAAAATTCCCTACAAATTTCCTGGAGTATGACATGTGGAGAATCTTCCAAAGATGGGGAAGAGTGTGGGAATTATTCTTTGCTAAGAAGGAGGATAGATGGGGAAACAGATTTGGTTTTGTGAGGTTTCTGGATGTGAAAAACGTGAAAGAATTAGAGAAGCAGCTGGACAATATCAGAATTGGGAATACTAAATTGATTGTTAATCTACCAAAATTTAACAAACAAAAAAGCAATAGTCAAAGAGGAAGAGGGGTAGCACCCAGGCAACATGAGGATACAGGCGGACAGTCAAAGGGGGATCTGAATAGAGTTGGTGGTAGAAATGTAGATGGTCATAGAAACGACGGGAGATCGTACGCTGAAGCTGTTGGTAAGAAAAAGGAAGGAGTAGTGAATAAATGGAGATTGAAAAACAACTACGAAGGAGGTAGCTCGTCAGAAACATGGAGAGGCCGAAATATTAAGGTTGTGGTTCAAAACAATGAGGGGCTATGCAATAGCTGGGTTGGCCGGCTAAGGGACTTAACTATGCATGATAAAATACGGGAATGGCCTCTATTGAAAGGAGGTAAAGAGGTTAAGTTTAAACATATGGGAGATGACTTGATGCTGATTTCCGGGGTAAATGAAGAGGAGATGAAGGAATTATTTACTGTTGAAAGTGGAGAGTTAGTGGAGCTATTTCATTCAGTGGAAAAGTGGAATCCACGTTTGGCTTCAGGAAACAGACTAGCGTGGCTTACCTGTACAGGTATACCAATAGGTCTATGGAGTGATGAATGTTTTGGGAAAGTTGCGAATGTTCTGGGGAATTATATTTCTATGCATGAGGACACACGAAATCTAAACAAAGCGGATGCTGCTTGCTTGCTGGTAAGGATTTCTACTCCTGAAACTATCCGTTATCATGCTAGGATCAAGATCAACGACGACTTATATACTGTACGGTTGGTGGAGGAAGTATATTTTCCAGCGAGACATTGCCACTATAATCGATGGAAATATACGGATTCTACAGAGGAGGGTAGCACGGTAGGAAGCGCTCTGGGTATGGATTGTGATTCATCATTCTCGGAGTTTGATGGGGAACTAAGGCTACTTGAAGAGGTTGACGGTGGTGAGGGCGGAGGGGAGTGCAAAAATGATGATCGAAGAAGGCAAAAGGAGGAAACCTCTGTGTATTACCCGACGGTTGAATGTGTCAATTCATTTTAAATTAAAGCTGCAGACATTGACATCATGTCAGCAGCTACAGTTAGAGATAATCATAGAAGTAGCACAGAAAAGAATAGGGGGCGAAATGTAGAGCATAGGAGGGCATATGGAGAACGTCAATCTTGGGATGAGAAGGAAGGAAGTAATCGAATGAGGGAGTATGAGGCTGAGACAACTAGCTATAAAGTACAAAGCGGCGAACAAGTCATCGTCAACAAAGAAGGCGAGAAGAAGGCCGTTGGAAAAATGACAAATCTATGTACTAGTGGGGCCAATGATATATTGTCAAAAAGGAGGGAGAAAGTGATCCGACGTGTTATTAGTGAGGGTGGAATGTGTCATGATGAAGGCAAAAGTATAAAGTTACTTCGTGGGCCATCCAGTAAAGCCCAAGTGCCACACGTGGAGGTTAGTATGGAGGACCCGAACACTGTGGGCCTGAAGGCTTCGGCACATAACACAAGCAAAGAGGTGTGGGTTGCAAGTAAGTTGGATGTGGACCATAGGTCTAGCTCGCCTGGAGAGGGTCATGAGTCAATATACCAACTACAAGATGAGGACGTGGACTCAGGAGATAAGCAGGATGAAGTCGAGAATAGGGGAGCGTCTTGGGTAGCTAAATCTTCAAAACAAGGTGCAATTAGGGGCTCCTTACATGGGAAATATAGCATTCTGTCTGGAAATGATAATGAAGATTCAAAGTCAAGACAAACAACTCTGAGTGTGGAACGTAGAAAGAAGAAACATCTCAGGGCCAAAAGCTTTGATATGAGCAATGTTTTGTCGGATAGCTGTATTAACAATTGTAATAAGATGTTTTGGCTCAAGGATGAAGTTGAGGAGGCAAAAAGACTGTGGGATATTGGAAAGAAGCTAGGGGTTTCTACTGAAGGATTTGAGGACAAAATTATTCAGAAGATGAGGCATATGGAGCAACGAGATAGGGAAGAGGCTGAAAGAAAGAATAAGGGTTCAAATGGTGGGGGACGAACAGTGAATCAATGAAAATTCTTTCTTATAACATGAGGGGGCTAGGGGGAAGGGTGAAGTGGAAAAATGTAAGGCAAATTATAAGTAAAGAAGATGTGTAAGTGTTGTGTGTGCAGGAAACAAAAAGAGAACACATAGCGGACACAATGTGTTTTGCTCTGTGGGGTAGCAATGATGTTAAATGGAGTTTGAAACCAGCTGGAAACTTGGCAGGAGGCCTCCTTTGCTTGTGGAATGAGGAAGCCTTTGGTGTGATTGATTATTTTAGTGGTGAGGGATACTTGGGGTTGGAAGGATTGTGGAAGGAGGTGGGGAAAACAGTAGTCATTGTTAACATTTATGCATCATGCGATAGTGAAAAAAAAAGAAGGATGTGGGAGGAGCTGAAATGTAGGAAAACTAGAAGCAACTCAAAAATTTGGTGTCTCATTGGTGACTTTAATTGTGTTAGGTGGCAACATGAGAGACAAGGGGAGTATAGGAGGTCACATGGGTTTGTGGAAGCAAGAGAGTTCAATGAGTTTATTGACCAAATGGAGTTGGTTGATGTTCCATTAGTAGGAAGAAAGTTCACATGGTTCCGACCGAATGGAAAAGTTAGAAGCCGAATTGATAGGGTTTTGGTTACGGAGGAATGGATGGATACATGGCAAGGAAGTATACAACAAGTGTTAGATAGAAGTTTCTCGGATCATTGTCCTTTGCTTTTGAAAGAATCACTAGTAGATTGGGGACCTAAACCTTTTAGGGTCTTAAATGCTTGGATGGAAGACAAGAACTTTGAAGGGTATGTTCGGAGGGAGTGGGATTCGGTGGAGGTACAAGGGTGGGGTGCCTATGTCTTGAAGGAAAAGTTAAAAAGATTAAAGGAGAAATTGAAAGTGTGGAATAGAGATCTCTTTGGCAATGTGCATCGGCAATATAAAGAGCTTGAAGTTGAAATGAACAATCTTGACAAAAAGGTTGAGGAGGTGGGTTTGAATGCGGAAGAGTGTTTGTTGAAGAAGGAGCTACAAGAAAAATTGTGGAAAGTTGCCTTGTATAATGAGTCTATCCTTAGACAAAAATGTAGGGATAGATGGATTATGGAATGTGATTGTAATTCTAAGTATTTTCATTCTATTGTGAATTGGAGGAGGAGGAAAGGAATGATTAGAGGTGTGTATGTTGGTGAATCTTGGGTGGAGGACCCAATGAGAGTTAAGGAGGAGGTGAAATTATTCTTTCAAGAGAGGTTCAAAGAAAGGGTGGGGAGCAGGCCAACACTTGATGGAGTGAGGTTTAAAAAGCTCTCGGATTTGGAGAATATGAAGTTGGTATCTAATTTTGAGGAGTTGGAAGTGAAGGATGCAGTTTAGGAATGTGGGAATGATAAGAGTTCGGGTCCGGATGGATATAATTTTAAATTCATCAAAACTTTCTGGCCTTTGCTTAAGGAGGATATTATGAGGTTCATGAAAGAGTACCATGAGAATGGAGTGCTTCCAAGAGGATGTAACCCATCATTTATCACCCTTATTCCCAAGGTGGATAATCCGTATGGCCTTGAGGAATTTAGGCCGATTTCATTGGTGGGTTGCATATACAAAATTGTGGCAAAAGTGTTAGCCAATAGAATAAAAAAGGTGCTACCAAGAATCATTGATAAGAGGCAAAGTGCATTTTTGGGTGAAAGGAATCTTCTACATAGTGTCATGATAGCAAATGAGGTGGTAGATGAAGCGAAAAGAAAAAAGAAGCAATGCTTAGTGTTTAAAGTGGATTTTGAGAAAGCCTACGATTCGGTCTCATGGGAGTTTTTATTTTATATGTTGAGGAGATTGGGCTTTCATTCTAAGTGGATTAGGTGGATTAAGGAGTGTCTATGCTCTTGCTCCATTTCTATTTTGGTGAACGGAAGCCCCACAAAGGAATTTATTCCTCAAATGGGACTTAGGCAAGGTGACCCTTTGGCACCGTTCTTATTCACAGTGGTTGCGGAAGGTTTGAGTGGCTTGATGAGGGAGGCAATTGAGAAGGAAATGTTTAAAGGATTTTCAATGGGTAATGGTTTGGTGGAGGTAAATCTTCTTCAATATGCGGATGACACAATCTTCATTGGGGAAGCTTCTTTGAATAATGTCATGGTCATCAAGGGTATTATGAGATGCTTTGAATTAGCATCCGGTTTAAAAGTCAATTTCTCTAAGAGTAGATGCGGGGCTATTGGGGTGGATGTTGATAGGATTGAGACAATGGCAAACATGATGAATTGTAAAATCCTTAAATTTCCTTTTGTGTACTTGGGTATCCCAATTGGAGCAAACCCTAAAAGAGAAGATACTTGGAGAATTATCATTGAGAAGTTTGAGAAAAAGCTATCATCTTGGAGGCATAAGCATCTTTCCTTTGCGGGTAGAGTATGTCTACTAAATTTGGTACTTACTTCCTTACCTCTCTCTTTCCTATCTTTTTTTCAGATACCGGTGGGGGTGGTGAGAAAGATCCAAAGTATCCAAAGTGGCTTTTTATGGGGTTCAAGGGAGGGAAGGAGGAAAATTGCTTGGTGTAGTTGGAAGAGTATGTGTTGTCCAAGAAGTCAAGGAGGTTTGGGGTTAAAGGATTTGAATATTTTCAATATTGCACTTCTTGCAAAATAGGGTTGGAACTTATTCCATCAAAATGATAATTTATGGTGTGTAGTTCTAGAAGCTAAATATGGAGGTTGGAAGGGTTTATTGAAGGAGGATGTAAATAGAGATGCATCTATTTGGTGGAGGGACTTAAAGAAAGTGTGTGGTGGAGAAAATCATTTCAAATGGTTTGATAGCTTGTTAAAATGGAAAATAGGTGATGGGAGTAAAATTAGATTTTGGGTGGATAAGTGGAGAGGGGAAGAAAGCCTAGCAAAATCTCATTCTAGGTTGTTTCTAAACTCGGAGCAAAAGGAGGAAGTCCTTAAAAACATGGGATTTTGGAGTGGTGATAGGTGGATTTGGGATTTTAAATGGAGAAGAGGTTGGTTTGAGTGGGAAAATGATTTAGTGCGAAATTTGATGGAGCAAGTGGAGAACATAGAAATTCAAAAGGAAAGGGATGATGTGTGGTGGTGGGAAGGTGAGCCAAATGGGACGTTTAGTGTTAATTCGGCTTATAGAGAGCTGCATGCTTCTTTGTGGGGTACCCAAATTGACAACTTCTTTTCATTTTTATGGGAAATAAAGGTACCGTCCAAAGTGTCTCATTTGGTGTGGAGGGTTATCAAAGATAGAATTCCAACAAAAGACAATCTTAGAAAGAGGAATATGCAAATCTTAGATGATTACAAGTGTCCTTTTTGTGTGGACCAAGTGGAGACATGTTCTCACATATTATTCTCCTGTCCTAAGGTCGATTCTATTTGGAAAACTTGTTATGGATGGCTTGAGCTGAGTACTGCACTGCCGGAACTACCTTCGAATCATTTGAGACAACACTCATATGGGATGGAGAACAAAGAAAGGAAAGAGAGATGGTATATTGTATGGAGTGCTTGTGTTTGGTGTATTTGGAAAATGAGAAATGGTTGCATCTTTAAAAATGAAGTCTTTGAGGAAGGAAAATTGTTGCAAGATGTCTTATATATGGCGTGGTCGTGGCTAAGGCTGAAGATCAAGAATTTTCAATATTCTTTTGTGATGTGGTCCATGAACCCGGGAGCGTGCCTGTTGGGCGGGGATAATGGGTAATGCTTTTACGAAAATGGAGCTCTGTAACTACTTGCTGTTGTTATCAGGTTGAAATGGGGGATCAAATGCCTGATGGGATAAAGCTGTTCAGTATGGTTGATAGGGGATCACGCATTGGTACTTGGCACGTCTAATCCTATGGTAATTTTTCTCATGATTGCATATTATGGCTTAATGGGGGTGTTGAATTAGTTAGCAGTTTCATGTTTTTGGTTAATTGCTTTTTTGGCGCATTGATTTCTAGGTTTCTTTAATTGGCTTTTTTTGTTAGCTTTTGTTGGCCCCTGAATGGCTCGATAGGAATCTGGCATTTATGGTTACAGGGGAGATTGATATGTTTGTACTTGGAACTCTGCAATCTGTGGTTAAATTGTAGTTATTGTCTGTCTAAGGTAATAAATACTTTTTAACCATTCTGCTAATTGCCTTTGTATTGTTTTAAGGTACTACTGGTACCATTTATTAATATACTTATTTGTTGGCTGACCAAAAAGAAAAAAACACGGTCTTTACTCTAACTCTACACTTGTTAAAATGTTACAAATGTAAATAACAACAATTTTTTATAAAATAGTAAAGGGTAATTTAATTTTTTTTTGTCTAGTGATCATTAATTGAAAATGTCAAACAACACTTACAAACATAAGATGATATAGAAAGAGCATTACAACAGTACACAACAAATAAATAACGATAAAACAGGCACAGATGTTCAGCCATTTAGCTACACATATAGTAGTCGTGAAAATTTATGCAAAAGTCTTGGACATTTTTACATATTTTTTCTTTGTGGTTCTTTTTAGATTGACAATTGTCCAATAGCAACCCCAAGCAACATACAATGAATCTGAGTAGAATAGTGTTGTGTAATAGAACTTGTAGAAAAGCAACAAATTTGAGTAATGTAACCCTCCTTTCAAATTAAAACATATTTTTCTAATTTAATTTATATTATATATATATATATATATATACACACACACATAAATAATAATACATTGTATTAAAATTCAAAAGTATTCTCAAACTACATTATTGAAATTTATACAAAATACTACTAAAAAAATTCTCTTATCCAAAATATCCCATCCTACAGCTCTGGAATTATCTGCATCTTCTTTCTTCTAACTATTCTCATTCACCTGAAATTTAAACTTCCCTAGAATCTAGGGACAAAATTTACCGGATCAGGCATTTAATTTCTAATACACAGAAAAACAATCACAATCAATGACATTTCATTTCATAACTAAGAATTCACATAAATAATGCAAATGCATTATGCTTTATGAAAATGCAAGTTTATAAAGCAGATATAGTTTTGACTCAAAATACTTTTGACTAAAACCATAAAATCATTTTGACCCTGCTCCATGGAGACTTCCCCTTTGAGTGTTTAGTAAGTAACTGGCCTACCATTACGCACTGCAATTCAGCTATCAGTCCCTACTAAACGCGAATAAGCTAGTAGAATTAGGAGATCAGGATACCCGGAAGGCCACCACGGCAGCATCTCTGTCCAGATTACGACCACATGTGGAATTGCCAATACCCTTCACCCCACAGACTATATAATCACAGACTATACAGTCCTGTCTAACTTACTCTGCTCATCCATTTCTCAGGACTATCAAATTCTCTGTTCATAATCTCAATCATCTTTTCAAATACATGACTACCGTAGTCCCGATTAGTCAACACAGTCCTGAAAATCAATTCCCCCAAAAGTACTCATTTTTCATGACTACCGCAGTCCCGGTTAGTCAACAAAATCATTTCTCATTTAAAAACTCATTTCTCATGACTACCGCAATCCCGGTTAACAAAATCCTTTTTCATTTAAAATCTTTGTATTTTCCAAGAACTCAGGCTTATGCAATATGATAATGATGCTAATAAACAAATAATTAATATTGATCAATCACATAAAAATTCACTAATTAACATTATAACATCAATACCTAAATAAAATACTAACTAGTCCTTTACTAGATAAAATTTCTAAACTTTTACTAAAATAATAATTATGTATTTACTATGAAAATTACTAAACTTTTACTAAAATACCAATTAAGTCTTTAATATGAAAAATTACTAAAATACCCCTATCTTTTTATAAAATTCCAATTTTGCCCTCAAAGGGTGAAATTACCAAATTACCCTTACTATTTTCTAAAATTTCCCATTTTGCCCTTGATCTTTTTATGAAATTCTGAATATGTCCCTAATTGTTCTAGAATATATGAAATTACCTAATTACCCTCATTATTTTTATAAAATTCCTATTGTGCCCTCTAAATGTGAAATTACCTAATTACCCTTATACTTTTTAATTATTGGCGAAAATACCCTGAAACTTTTTCTAAAATTTTCAATGTATCCCTACATGTGAAATGACTATTTTACCCTTGGTCATTTGAAAGATTTCCACTTAGCACCCTTTCAATTCCTTCATGGCCGTGAATTATTTTTTTCTCAAAATTTCCAACATCTCAAAATCAACCAAGCAATTTCAATCACAAACAAACCAATCAAAGTTCAATTCAATCATAACACATCATCAATATCAATCAAACATTACATCAAACACCAATTTCACACTTCTAACATCAAATTTATATAAGCTCCAAATTCAATTTCATGGCTCTTGATCAATTCTTGAATTTAAACATCAAGACATGTTTTTCTACATTTCAAGTGGTCTAAATTGAAATTAAATGCCATGATCCTTACCTAGAATCCTTAGTTTGATGAAGAACCCTTGAGTCCCTTTTTCTCCCTTTCTCTCTTGGATTCTTGAAATTTTTTAGCTTTCCTTCCAATTTCTTCTTTTTTGGCCAAAGCTATTTTGAAATTTGGGAGATTTTGGTTGGTTTATTTCTTTATTTTGGAAGAAAGGATGAAGAGAAATGGAGGAAACTGCTGCAAGAAGCTCACGGTTTTGGAGAGACTTGGAGAGCTATCTTGGTTAGCTTTTTCTTTAGCTTTTTGTTTCTTATGTTTTAAAAAAAAATTCTCCACCAAAATTAATTATAATCTCACGTCCAGATGCAGTAAAAAAGGCAGTCCACTTCTTGATTTCCTGCAGCCACTTGGACGGCCAAAGCAATTCCTTAAGGGAGTTGCTAATTGCTTTTGGTCACTTAGTCAAAAAGTTTGAATTTTGTACATTTTTCTAAAATATTGTAGGACTTTTTAATTATCTTACAAACTAATTTGAATTAGAAGAAATTAATATCACCATTAGATTCCTCACTATCAAAAACCTTGGGATAGTGTCTTAATCATCTCTTAATCAAAGTCTAATTAGCTTAATTTAATTACACTAGAAACTTTAAGTTGTCAAAATTTGATTGGCTAATACTTTTCTTTTTCTTTTTCTTAATTAAAATTTTTTAATGATTATTCTAAACATACTATAATTAGTAGAAAATTCTATAAATGTCATACAAATTTTATCTAAATTTTCCACCTTAAAATTTTATCGTAAAAATTTCTCAGAGTTCTAACTTTCAGAAAATTCTAAGAGTTCGAAATTAAGATTTTAATTTCTTATCTGTATATATTCTTAATCTATATTCAATTATCTTTTTATTAGGTTACAGATTTATCCAAAATGCTACATTGGAGAATTTATCCTGGACAGCTATCTGTCACAACTGTCCAGTCAACAAGAGATTTAAGTCTAATTAAAAGTATCAAAAGACTCAAAAATTTTTACTGAATAGAATTGTATTAATTTTATTATGAAAATATGTATAAAAAGTTTCTATAAAATACAGTACATAATTTCTACTATCCGGTCAACAAGAACTTGAGACCTAAACAAATGTATCAAAAGACTTAGAAAATTTTGCTGAGTAGAACTGTATAATTTTTAGTATGAAAATATGTACAGAAAATTTCTATAAAATACAGTATATAATTTCTCATAATATTTATATAAAAAAAATTATATACAAGTAATAAAATAAAATGAGGGTGTTACAAGTAAAGCAGTGTTGCCTATAAGAATCTCTAGTGGTTTGGGTTCAACTGCAAAAGAAGACTCTAACAAGGAGGATAGAGGCATAGGCAAACCATGAAAAAAAAAATAGAAAAATGGATGAAGGTGTTAGCTAAAAATGGAGCAAGGAATGTGGGTGAAGGCAGTGGCCAAAGGAAGAGAGGTTTTGGTTGTGAAGGAGGAAAAGAGAGGTGGAAGAAAAAAAGAAACTCTTACTATAGAGAGAAAAGAATCCATCAAAAGTGAAGAGAAAACCCTCTCATAGAGGTAAAAGACCCTCCTATATATGGAGGGAGAAAGCCCCCCTAAGGGGGTTACTGCTGCATTAAAAACCCTCGCACCGCTTCTAGAGAGAAAAAGAAAAACCCTCGCACTAAAAAAAATAAAAAAAGAAACAATATAAAAAAAATTATTTTCATTGTATCTTACATAAACATTTGAAAATAAAAAATAAAGTAATATTTTTATAGTTAAAAATAAAAATAAAAAACATTTTTTTGAACCACGCAATCACTAATACTATTAAAAATTTGAATCTCAATTATAATGCAAAGAGTGAATATACACTACGATGCAAATCAAGAATGTCTAACTCATTTGGTTGAACATAGTGTGTAAGTTGTTATAAATTTTTTGATACTTGTTTTAATTTCTACGGATAAAAAAAATAAGACACTACAATGCAACTTATCTATCAAATTTGCTGTAAGTATTGGCAATTGACAACACGTTAACCAGAGCAAAATGTTTCTTGCTAGTTAGAAAGACATAAAAAGTGTAAGGAAAGAAATAAGAGAGAAAAAAAAGGAAAAGGAAAAAATGAGTAAAAAGTGAGATGATTTTATAAATTATTTAGTAAAATAGAAGATAAAAGGAAAGAAAGTTATATATATATATATGGGGAATGCTAATATACACTCACTCAAAAATTAGAAGGTGTATGTTAGCAACCAACACCTTTTTACTTGGACTAAAAAATCATTCATGATTTATTTTCCATCAACATAAATTAAAGGGTTATTAAGTAATTTTAATTTTACTTTATTTTGTTTTAATTTTAAAAATACAAATTATCCTTTTTTCCTTTTTCCCATGTTTCTCTTTCTTTGCCCACTAATTTCTCTTCCCAAATTCTCTTCACATTTCATCTTCTCCAAATCATCTCTTAATTTGAATCCCTTAAATAGAGAGCACCTCTTCCATGGTGTATTAATTTGGCTGCTACGATTCTGCTAAAACTAATTTTGACAAGAACAATAAACCTGGGTCTTTCTGAAATTGTGAAACAATTCCACTTTTTGGATCTTAAAAAAGTACATATAAAAACTAACTGTTGATGTATAGCCATATTCGTAACTAAGGAAAATTTGGAAAGGTAAATTGAGTTATGTCTCAACATTTCCCGTCATCTCTTAATTCAACATCTCCTAAGCAACAGCCCTTGACCGCAGTTGTTCGTGCCTCCATCGCCGTTTACTAGAAAGAGAAATTAGTGGCTGCAGAGAGATAAAAAACGTGGGAGAGAGAAAACAATTAATTTGTATTTTTAAAATTATAACAAAATAGAGTAAAATTAAAATTACTTAATAGTCCTTTAATTTATACTGAAGCAAAATAAAATATGGATAGTTTTTTAGTCCAAATAAAAAGGTGCTAATTGCTAATATACATCTTTCAATTTTTGAATGGATGTATGTTAGCAGTCCTATATATATATATATATATATATATATATATATATATATATATATACTCATGTTTAGGTCCAGATTTTGCCACATCTTGTGATAAAATCTGGTCTCTTGTTTTAATAGGATATTTTATTTTTTCTAAAAAAATATATATATAAAATGACATAAATATATCTAATAAAAAATATATAAAGATAAGGATAATTCAGTCTTTTAATTATAAAAAAATTGTTTTTTCTCTTTGAAAGGATTAAAAATATAGATGGTTCTTATAATTTTTTTTCCTCTATCTTTCTTTTTCTAAGTGATACCAAAGAAAGAAATATTGATTATTTTCCTTCGTTCTCTTTTTAATCCTTCCACTTTCACGTCTTCTAAACATAGTGTATTATGTGTCGGGTTAGTCGTATTTGAGAAATATTTAACTGAGATTAAATTTTGAAACTAACGAGCTAAACAATTATCAAAGCTTCTCGAAGCAGTCCAGTCTAAGGCACTAGCCAAATTGACTGTAATTTAAAACGTGCAACCCCTTTTATAATAAAAACATTGGAGATCCACTCAGCAGACAAAAGAATGAGTAAAGATAATAACCATTAACCAGGTGAAGATTGTGATCATTATTAATTAGAAGATATAACTTGAAAAGCATATCAGATTCAAAAATCATCATTCGAACAAATGTAGAAAGAGTACTAACAATGAAAATAGATAACACTACTTACCCATTAATAACAAAAGATTACAGCGATCGAGAGTAGATATATCTTGCTGGCGTGCTAATAAAAGCTGCCTCAGCTGCGAAACATGCATGTATTATGCATATATTTTGAGTCACAAAAGGTTTAAACATGACGTGGAAAGTAAATTTACGTACGGAGTAAAGATTTGGATTTTCAATTATTAATTATAGCAGACAGACATGTAAACAGTTCACGCCCCACAGCCATCAAAAAAGAATTACTAGAATAAGAAGAACGAGATAATTGAATTCAAAAACAAACGAAGTTATTATGAAAAAAGGCATGATAATGAAGGTTGCTATACTTAACTGACTTTAGCCAAACCGGATGAAAAGAGAGGGAAAAGACTGTAATTTATTAATAGAACAAGTACACCAAAAAAATATTTTAATAGAATAAATATTTTTTGAATCACTATGTTGTGCAAAATATTTATTGACTTTTTTTATAATCAATTTTTGATAAATTATTTTACACTGTCATTTAATCACAAATAACCGTTTGCAAGATTTTTTAGATAATTTTATAAAAGTCAATAAAAAAAATTATCATAAATGGTGATTTGTGATTGAATGACAGTGTATAGTTTTTTTTCTCATCAATTTTTGTCAAAAAACCTAACTTATCACCTTTAATTAGTAGATTCTTATTTTTCAATTACGTTTTTTCATTTTCAATACTTGAACCTATGATCTTATTTATAGGATCTAAATTCAGTTTCATTCAAACTAATGATATATTATTATATAAATATAATCATAGAGAATTTCTATGGTACCCTCAATAATTTTGAAGGTTTTGATACTGTTGATTTTTTAACCAATCAAATTGCATATTATCTTTCTTCTCATCAATTAATAAAAAATTTTGTTTTATTTTTCAAATTAGTCCTTAATTAATTAATTTTTTAAAAAATAAAAATAAAATTACAACTATTTTAAATTAAAAAATCTGATTAAACATTGAACATAAAAAGGTAAATTTACTTTCCCTAACCTCCTTCACCTGTAAACCAAGTATCAACTCTAATCTCATTCACTTCTTTCACCAGTAAACCTAGTTGAATCTGAGCCCTAATCTTTTTCATCTCCTTCACTGGTAAATCATGCTGAATCTAAACCTTAATATCCTTCACCCAGTTTTAAAATAAAAGTAGAATAATTTTTAACCAGAATCTCCTTCACCCAATAGCAAGAACTTTTATTCTAGGTATGATAAATCCTTGGAGGTAATTGTTTTACCAGAATTTCAACCTTTTGTTGCCTTTTGGACATATGGTAAATGAATTGCTTTATTGATAGGTTGCTCAAGATCTCCAATGCTCCATTATAGCGGTTGGAAGCCATTGATTTTGGCCGAAGAATGGCTGTCGAGAAGGAAATAGAGAACACGGAAAGTGAACCACTTCCAAATGCAGTTTTAGATAAAAGTTCCAATTTTCTTATGTATGCAACCTTGCTTGGGATTAAAGTGATGAGATTTTTTTCTTACTCAAGGTTACACTTAGGGGAGTGTATTCAATTAGGATTTTAACAGATTTTTTTTGCATAAAAAAATCCTGTAGATTTTAAAAGATTTTGTAGGAATGTAATGACTTTTAAGATTTTTTTAAAAGACTTTTATGATTAGGATTTTGTAGTTTGGATTTAATGGATTTATAAAATATGAATTCATAAGATTTGAAAAGACTTTATGGATTTACAAGATTTCAAAGGATTCCATGAATTTTTAGAAAACATTCAAAATTATCAAAGTCGATAAAAAGATAACAAATAAATGATAAGATTTGGATAAAAAAAAATCAATACATTTTTTTTTCAATCTTTCTCCGTCTCTTTCTCTTTTTTTAAAATTGACTGCAATTGTCTCAATGCCAGTAGAAAGGCTTAGGGTTTAGGGTTTAGAAAGGTATTTTAATACTTTGGCTTGATTGTTGGTCCTGATGAACTAGAACTCCATCCATGCTCAGATCTACTCTTTTTATGATAGCTTAATTTTTAGCGGAGCCTCCGAACCTAAAGGGGAATGGGATGGTGGACTTGGTCAGGTGATGTAGGCTGGTAGGGTGGTTCGTAGTGATTTGGTGGTATGAACGCATCACTGTTAAGATCATATGAAGAGCGTGTGCATGATTAGAAGAAAGAGATGACCAATTACTCTAGCAGTGTTACCACCATCAAGGAAGAGAGAAAAATATGTGTGATGATGGAAAAGAGAAAAAGTCTGTAATGGAAGAGTAGAAAAATCCCAAGTATTTGGACATGATTGTTTGATGTGTGTGGTATTTATACATATAACTAAAAAGTCACACAAAATCCATCAAAATCCAATTTACAAAACAATCCATTGAAATCTATTAGATTTTGAATACCAGATGACTTTTTTTTAGTTGTAAAAAATCTTGATTGAATACCACCGGATTTTGTTATCTTGAAAAAAAATCTTGAAAGTCTTGATTGAATACCATAAAATTTTTTTATCTTCTTTAAAAATCCTGATTAAATACCACAAGACTTTTTTTTTTTTTTTTTATCAAAACAAAGTCTTTTAAAATCTTTCCAAATCTTAATTGAATACACCCCCTTACAATCACTTCACTTTTGTTATACACTTACACAAATATTAGGAAAACTTCTTATGTTTAATGTTTAATTATATTTTTTAATTTAAAATAGTTGTAATTTTAATTTTTTTAAAAATATTTTAATTAATCAAGGATTAATTTGAAAAAATAATTTTTTTATTAATTAATGAGAAAAAGATGATATATAATTTGATTGGTTAAAAAACCAATAGTATCAAAACCTCCAAAATTATTGGAAGTACCATAGAAACTCTCATAATCATATATGTCTATTTTTTTATTTCCCATTATATCATTTATTAAGTCTATTTTTTTTTTTCTATCTCTTCTATCTTCACTGCGTTAAAAGAGGTGTACCGTGTACGTACCAGTATTATTACCCAAATTAATAATATATATGCACGCCCAAAAGTCAGCTATATATATATATATATATAATGACTAATATTTAAATTAACGTTTTGAGACTTTATAATAATGAAAACAAACAAAATCAAAGTAATAATAAGAAAAACACAAGGAGAGAGAGGTAGTAGGTGCTAGGCAAGAAAGAGACACTTTAGCAATTAGCATGGATGGGGTCTTGTGTATCTGTCCACCCCCGTGGTCTGACTGAACTTTTGTCAACGGTATTCTTATTAAACTTGGAATGGAATGGAATTAGTCGTCCGGTTCAGAACTCATAACCCGGTTTCTTCAAAACTTGCTGCTCTTCCCTGCCCCACTTTTCCTTCTCCCCTTCACTATATATACACCAAAATTTTGATAACATTAACACCCCATTCAAGCTTATTTTTCAGTTTCTCTCCTTCTAAGTCTCATTACATACTACCTATTTCTCAACCAAGGTAGTTTGTAGCAACTCAATTTAAGCTCATCTTTCTAATTTTTCCAATTAAAGAGAAGAGCACATTTTGATCTCTCCAACACACACAGACACAAGATTATATGCATAGAAATATATAGATACAAGGAAATTAAACAAAAACCTTAATTAGTTATATAATTACATAAAATTAAGCATAGTGTTTGTTTGTTTGTTTTTATGTCTCCAGTTATTTATATGGATGTTCTTATATAATTTACTTACGCGTGTTAATTACTTTACATTTTGCAGAGCATATGTCTCCTGCAATGGCACTAAATGAGCAAAAGGGCAAGGATGATATCCCAGAAAGTCAATATCAGAAAGGAGTGAAGCAGTTGTGTGAGAAAGCTCATCTTAATGCGGTACCTAAGAAGTACATACTTCCTGCTTCCGACAGACCCACCAAGAGTGTGGAAGATCCAAATGTTGTGAAGCAAAATCTTCAATTACCCATCATTGATTTTGCCGAATTGCTTGGTCCAAATAGGCCCCAAGTCCTTCAATCCCTAGCCAATGCTTGTCAACAGTATGGGTTTTTCCAGGTAATTAAGTGTTTGGTGCATGGACTGATTCTTCCTTTTCATTTTTTAATATTAAATATAAAATGTCTAACACATTCACTTAATGCTACCTATGTGAGTATATGCTATATATGAAACAAAGTGGAGCCTCGTGCATGAATGTTATATTATATATATATACAAAAGAACCTTGATTAGATTCTGAGGGAAATCATTAATTAGAAAGTGGTGTGATTGAAGTTTGTTGTGTTGGATTGATGCAGCTGGTAAATCATTGCATCTCGGAGGATGTTGTGAGGAGCATGATAGATGTGAATGGGAGGTTCTTCGATCTCCCTTTCGAGGAGAGAGCCAAGTACATGACAACTGATATGCGAGCACCGGTTCGATGTGGGACCAGCTTCAGCCAAACCAAAGACACTGTCTTGTGTTGGAGGGATTTCTTGAAACTCCTGTGCCATCCCTTACCAGATTTCCTCCCCCATTGGCCTGCTTCCCCAGTGGACTTTCGGTGAGTAGAGTGCTACTACAAGCAAGGCTCAAGCTCAATTGAAAAAAATTATAGTTTAATGTTATCTTAAACTTTTAAAATGATAGATGAATAAAAATGTTTTTTTTTTAAAAACAACTGATAAAAATAGGAAAAAAAATAATACCGTTTTCTTTTAATTTCTAGTAAATTATATCAAATTATCAAATTATATATCTAACAGCAACACTGTTGGTTGTCACTCATTATAAGAGGAATGTTATTATCACTTAAATAATAATAATTTTTTGCAATTAAAAATAAAATAAAATGAGTGATGTAATAAAGAGAAAAAAGTATTGTGAAAATTATTGTGAGAATGATATTATTTTAATTACAACCTGTCATGCAAGTGCTGGCTTTGATATTTTTAATTTTTATTTAAAACCAGGAAAGTGGTGGCCACCTACGCAGAAGAAACCAAACATTTGTACCTGGTGGTAATGGAAGCCATCCTAGAGAGCTTAGGAATCATGGAAAACAACCAAGAAGACGAGGAGGAGAATATTCTGAAAGACTTTGAAAATGGGAGCCAAATGATGGTGGCGAATTTCTACCCACCATGCCCTCAACCAGACCTTACCCTTGGGATGCCCCCTCACTCCGACTATGGCTTCCTCACACTTCTCCTACAAGACGAGGTAGAAGGCTTGCAAATCCAATACCAAGACAAATGGGTCACTGTTCAACCCATTCCCAATGCCTTCGTTGTCAATGTTGGTGATCACTTAGAGGTAATCCATAAATTCCTTCATTTTCAAAAAAAAAAGAAAAAAGAAAAAAAGGGAAGATGCACACTCAATATAGTTAATTAAATGCATTTTAACATACAATTTTGTGAGCTCAATGGGTAATCCATATACATTATATTTTGGTGTACAATAGTGACAACAATATTAGAACTTAAATTTTTTATATATTTTTTTTAAATGTCAATTTTTTTAGAAAATTTTTATTCTTATTTATTTATTATTTTTAAAATTTAAGATAATATTAATTATTTTATAAATATATCAATATTTTAGCATGATAAAAAATTATCTATTATTTTTTAACCAAAATGAATAACAATATAATGTGATTATTTTTAAATTATTCAAAAAGATAAACATTTTGTGTTTTATTAGCATGATGTACTACATATAATTGTACAAAGGACATTATATAGATATAGCACTATGGTACTATTAGTGTTGTTTTTCAATTAGATTTAAAGACTTACTTCGATAATCTGTATGGTAAAAGATTTTACTAAATGTCATCGCATATTATTGAAATGAAACACTAGAATACCTACAATACTTATAATACTGCATTTAAGTTTTGTCCATGTATAAATTAGGGAATATATAGAATGAACATTAACATAAAACATTTGAAAATTTCAAAAATAGTATAATGATTAATTAATCATGAATGGTAATAGCTTGAAAAATACTTTCATATTTTTACAATCTTTGGTTAATTGAATTAAGTTAAAGACTTGTATAATATTATAATTATGACATTTTTTGGAAATGCATTGTGAAATATCACAATGTTAACAATATGGTTATTGTATGTTTCAAAAAGTTTCAAAAATGTAAATTTTGTTACTAATAAAGTGTAGTAAATATTATTGACCCTAGAATAATAATTTATGAATGTTATAATATTTGCTTACAATATTTTTGATAGATTTTTATAAAAGGTTTATAATAAGTAACATTCTTGTTTCAAAATCTGAACAAAAAATAATGTTATCAGAAGTGAATCAACCACCAACTCTGTAAAGATGCTAAGTTAACAGATTATTAATTAAACCAGTTAATTAGTTGAACTGCATGAATTAATATAAATTATAACAACATGAATAAATATCTATCATATATAT
Organism: Pueraria montana var. lobata; assembly: GCA_026413185.1. Classification (NCBI taxonomy): domain Eukaryota; kingdom Viridiplantae; phylum Streptophyta; class Magnoliopsida; order Fabales; family Fabaceae; genus Pueraria; species Pueraria montana. Next base: position 12,305,843 of record CM048650.1, read on the forward strand.
TATTGTTTATCTTATGTATAATAAATTATAAATGTAGGTTAATAATTAGACTTATTTATCTTTTCAAAAGTTAAAATCTTGTATTTTTACCGTGTGATTTTGTGAGAATAGCGTGTGTGTGTGTGTACTGTTTGTGACTGTGTGTACTGCATCTTAGAAACAGAAAATGACAAAGGTGAGAGCGGCGCGCCGTTAAAATAAACAGTGGGAAATTAAGCTAAAAACACATAACAAGTTGCAGCGGGATCATAACAAGTTGTATTGTGCTGATTTTACTTTTTGGGTTTGAATGATCAGATATTTAGCAACGGAAAATACAAGAGCGTTTTACATAGAGTTCTGGTGAATGAAGTTAAGAGTAGGGTGTCGGTGGCTTCGCTGCATAGCCTTCCCTTCAACTGCACGGTGAGACCGTCGCCAAAACTCATTGACGAAGCGAATCCCAAGCGTTACATGGACACTGATTTTGGGAGCTTTCTTGCCTACGTATCCTCCAGAGAGCCCAATAAAAAGGATTTCCTCGACTCTAGAAAGTTGCATTGAATTGGTGTATCCATAGATATAATTAGAGAGCAAAATAAAGAAAGAAACACACTAAGAATTAATAACAGGTCAAAGTGAGGGAGACAATATGTAACATCAATCATCGTTTCAATTTGAATGTCTATGATTCATAAATAACAGTCTTAATTGCTGTCGTTCCTTGTATTACTGTTCTGTGTGTGAGTCTGATCAGTCTCTCGCTGATCTTCTCCGTACGTGTGACTTGTGGAAGTTGTGTGATTGTGTTAATGTATGGTGGTATTCTGAAAATTAAATTACCCCAACACTTTCTTCTACTACTCAAAATCTTTATGAACTTGTCATTTTGATTCTTAACAAAAATTTTAATTTTTTCAAACATCACAAATAATTCAAATCTTTGTCTCAAAAAACATATTCATGTCATATGGATCAAGTCATCAATAAATAAAATTAAGTACTTCTTATGATTCATTAAGTACCATGTACGGTTTCTCAAACGAGGACAATTCTTTACCAGCTACCCTTTATTTGTCCGTATTCGTGTTATGTACGTATGTATATGGAGAGTAACTTTGTGCATGACTTCAATATGCTACGCCAGAATTATATGTGAAGTGTCTTGTACGCCATCGCATTGATATGGTAAGTGAAAATTTCTACCGTCAAATACTAGGATATTTAAAATTTTCAGCACAACAATTTAAAATTACATAAATTTTTAATAACATTTCCATGTTGAACCAGAGCAGCCAATGCATTAGAATGTCTTATATATCTATTTCTATATTTTTTCCAAACAATTGTCAAATCTTTACTTCACTTTTCATGCAATTTACACCCTATATATTTTAAATTCTATTATTTAAACATTAACACCGTATTTGACATTTATAAATAATTATTTTTATCTCTCTCTTTATCTTTTTTGTATACACGCATAATATACCTCAACATAAAAAGAGATAACTTATTATTGCCCCACTTTGACGTTAGTTAACCAACTATTTTTCATATTACATCTCTGTCTAAATTACGTAAATTATGACTAATTCTTGTACGCTCTTGAAAAGAAAAGTTCTAGCTCTGTCTGAATTTTCTTTTTATTACATAAATAACTTTCTTTGTCCTCTAGGTTTAAATATATTTTTAGTCTTTACAATTTAATATTTTTTTGCTTTTCGTCTTTGCAAAAAAAAATGGATTTTAGTCATTGCAAATTATGTTTGTTTTGTTTTTTGTCATTAAAGCGGTTTAGATAGCGCTTTGAAAAGTGAAAAAAAAAACACTTTAAACAGTGAAAAAATACTATCTAAACCACTTTAAGGCTCTGTTCGGTTGAATAGACGAAAATAATACACCGCGGGCAGAAATGCGATCTGAGTGTTTGGTATCAAAGAGTTTGAAGAGAATTAAGTTACAAATTTCTATCTTCTCAAAAATTATTTCAAACAGTAAAAATCGATTATTTCACTTAAATAATCAATTTTTTTGACCAATTTAATCGATTATTTGTACATAATAATTGATTTTAAGGGTTACAGTATCAAAAAAATCGATTATTTGTGTATCATACGATTATTTATGCATCATAATTGATTTTTTTGTGTCTATTTCTCACCCATTTCTCTTAAAACAAACAATATAACATACAACTTTATTTTTACTCTATTTCTTCTTTTTCAAATTATCTCTCTTCTATTTCTATTTGTCTTATTTCTCTCCTCTAAACCAAACACAGTATAAGGACAAAAAACAAAATAAACATAATTTGTAAGGATTAAAATAAGTTTTTTTTTACAAGGATGAAAAGTAAAAAAACTCTAAATTACAAATACTAAAAAAGATATTTAAGTCTCTGAAATAATACTAATGTGCTTTCTACTTTCTAGAGTTTCTGTATGGGTCCCCCCATAAAAACATTCACGACCGTTGCGTTGCAGGGGGCTTTCTCGTGCGTATAATTAAGAATTTTCAATAGAGAAGAATGTAGATTTAAAATTATATGAAGAGGAATATTATGCATGCGAACCAGAAAAATAAAAAGAATATTCTTTTGCTAGATGCCTCACATAACAATATCATACATAGTGCCTCTAGCTTGATAGCAAAAAATATAATAGCATCCCCATATGATTGATTAACGGGAAATTCATGTTCGTCAGCAAGTTATTAGCTCAAGTTTTTATTTAGTAATTCCAAGTTGGGTAAAATATGTTTTTGTCCTTTATTTTATCTAAATTTTTGTTTTTGGTCCCTCATAAATTTTTTCTGTGTTTTTAGTCCCTCAAAAATGGTTTTCTTTTGTTTTTAGTCCATGACATTAATTTTAACTGTTAAATGATGTCGTGACGAACATAATTTGTACTTGAAAATTTCTGTTTAAGTTTCTAGCGGTTTTTAACTACTACAAATTTTCTGGCAAACTAAAACTGTCAGAAATGTTAAAAAAAAAAATCAAAACCTCGAACACTAGATTTTCTGAAATCATAAGAAATGTTACAAAATTAAACATTTATGACTGCCAAAAAATTTGTAACGGTTAAAAGTCATTATAAACTTAATTAGGAAATTTTCACACACAAGTTTATGTTTGTCATGTCATCACTTAAGTTGAAATTAACGTCAGGGACTAAAAATATAACAAAACAATTTATGAGGGACTAAAAATAGAAAAAAAATTAAGGGACTAAAAACAGAAATCAAGATAAAATGAGGGACAAAAACATATTTTACCCTTCCCAGTATATAGATGGAAAACACTTCATTTTCCTCTTGCAGGAATATATACATTTTTTTTATATATATATAATTATAGACGAATACTTCAAATTTATATAGCTGCATGACATACATGATACATCACCCCTGCTATATAGCTACTATGATTAGCTGGAATTGTTCATACTTTATTTTATCTTTTTGATATTATTAGGATTAATTAGGATGTGTACTGTACTTCCATCCTTCTATCTCGTATGTGACATATCTCAAACAACATTCATGTGTTAAAATAAAGATCCCACTACTCTTAATGGATTTTCTTTTTAATATTATACACCTAAATTTTTATATATATCAAATTCAAGACCACGTATTTACGGCTTTATACTTCAGCCAAATTTTTGCAATTATTGAGAATATACAAGTCATTCATTCTTGTTCTTAATTTGCAGGAAGGATGGATGGGTCAGAAATTTTATTTTCAGATCCGTGTTTTAATCCTGTAGAGGTCATATGGTCAAGATGTAAAGTCTGATTTAGTCTAAAAGATTGTATATAGTTGGACCGTTGCAGTTTCCTTTGTACTACTATATTAATAAATTCCATTGCTTATTATATATAAAAAAATGTCCCTGTTATGACACACCTTCAATTTGGCTTGATGTAAATGAGTGTTCACACTATTTAGAGGTTATATAATTACACGGAAGAGAAGAAGAGATAAAGACTAAAGAGAGGTGTGAACTGCGAAGTGAGTGTTAAAAAAAATTGTCAACGCCTTACAAGAATTTTTTAAATTATCTTAGATAATGAGCAAGGTTTGAATCGAATAATTAATCAATGTAAATCCACAAATCGAGATGCACACACTAGTTAGCTGGTGTCATGACTTCAGATATTGGCTTGCATCCCATTGTATATATTGCTTCTTGGATTTAAGCTCTATTTGCCCCACACCAAATATCTCCATCATTTCAGTTGCCTCTACTGCATCGACACCATTAAGTAGTATTTCAAGCAATAGTTTGAGTATGCCCTTGGTTCCTTACACATCAGCACAATTTTAATTAAGAATGTACCGCGCGAATTCAGCATATAACATTGAACTGAACTTGCTTGTCTTTTATTTCTGATGCATAAAAAAAGCATAACATTGAACCTGAGCCAGTGTTCTTTCGGAATCCCATCCTATACATCAAATTAAAATGAATAAATTACACTAACACTTTCTAATTTTGTGAGATTATACAACTTTTTCTTATTTTTTCTACTCCTATATTAACTCTTTTAATTATTTAAAAAATATTAAAATGGTATCTCTTATACATTATATTAATCCTCTTAATTGTTTGAAAAATATTAAATCATATTCTCCTATAAAAGAGGTAATTGTAAATGTTAAAAAAAATAAAGAATTTTTGCAATCTCAGAAAACTTGAGGGGGTATATATGTAATTTATCCAATTAAAATTCTATCTGTCTAAACATTTTTGAATAAAAATTTAAGTGTTATCACTACACCAAATTAAAATTAGTTTTAACCGCAATTATTTTGTATTTTGACGACATTTTACATGGCCACTAAAAGTTTTACTGACAATTAATTATTTGTTGGGGGTATTGATCAGTGTCAAGAAAAGTATTACCAACCATTGTAAAGAAAATCAATAACTGCCTAATCAATTGCAATTTGCTTGCAAAAGACATAACATACTGTAGCAATTTTAATAGCTACTGAAAGAGATTTTTTAATAAAAGTTGCTAAAGTTGTTTTTATTTCTTTCTAATATTAGTTTTAATTTCTATTTATCCCAATTAATTTCTATTGCTCAAATAACTTGATTAATTTGGTAGTAGTTTTTAAGAACATTTTTAATGGGGAGTACTAATCTCACTTGTACTGAGAGTAAAAGTTAATTTATACCATTTGAGATGTGAAATTCATTTGATCATTAGGCTGTTTCTGCTATCAACCGGTTCTCTCTTTTCATGTCTCATGTATTAATAATATAAAATTAAATGTTAGATTGTAATTTTTTTTTTAACGTTAAGATTGCAAAGCAGCCTTTTATTAAAATGTATTTATTATTTATTATTTAACGATTAACATTCGAATATATTAAATTGAAATTAAGTTGAATAATAAAATATATACAATAATGAAATATATTGTGGGGTTCATTGAGAAACGTTAATGAGTTTCTTGGTTGAAAAAAAAAATCGATTAACATACTTAAGATGATATATATGACATTATGGAAAAGTGTACAATATTATTAAAAATATAGTATAACAACTCATAAGTTTCTATGTTGGAGATACCCTAATTGAATGTTTTACCTCCTATAAACCTTCGTCAAAGATAAAAGTAAAAGAAGAACAACTAGAGCCAAATCATGCAATTGTACTTTGTAGATTTTGACTAAATCTAACATACATAAATTTAAGAACGGGAAAACTAAAAGTTATTAAGAGCAATAAGTGGATGCCGACGTACATATTGCTAAATAATTAAGTTTAATCAACGTACCGCAACGTGAAAACCGTTGTGTTTATTGGGCAAGACTAGAAGATTAACTCCGTCATGTTTTGAAAGTCCAACTCCAAACTTGAGAAGTCCAAACTGATATTTTAAGACGCCGCATGCAGGTCTTGGTAAATCCATGCAGTAACGAAGATGCATTGTAGGTGCGTATACCTTGACCTTGATGGGATTGGTAGGAGTTAAGACTATATCTATATGTGCCAAATTAATTGACTTGACCAAGCTAGCCATGTCCAAATGCAGGTCTTTAACATAGTTGACGTAATTTTAAATTCTCGATCTATCACGTTATAGTTCATACTACATTATCATACTAATTTCTGACGTGGCATGATCTCATCCTCTAAATTTTTTAGGAGTTGACTTCATATGGTGGTTGATATGGATGATATAATCAAATATCCACGCAAGGGCTGGCAAAGAACCTTCATTTAGCTAGGTTTTCATAAAAAAAAATAAAAAAAATAGTTTACTTTTTAAGCATAATTAAAAAGCTAAAAACTAACTTAGATATATCTTTTAAAGTAATTATTTAAAAAATCAACGGTCTTATTATATATAACAATATATAATTAAATAACAGTTTAACATTTTTGCACTGTCAACATATTTTAATTAAAGTTTATTCACAATAGCACAATAAATTTGCAATGCACGGGGCTTAATTTATAGTTTAATATATTTCTTTAATATAGTTTTATTCATTGAATTAAATTACAATTAGGATAACATTAGTTGATATTACAAAAGATTTACACTAATAGAACTATCAAAATGCTAATTAAAATTCATGATTTTTTTTTTTGTTAACTAAGAATGAAAAGAAAAAAAACAAAATAAGTTTTGTTGCATTTTATTAGTTGTATTTTACTTTATAATTTTATTTAATTTGTTTATCTTTTTTCTTATTTTGTTATTCAACGTTTATATAACTTCCGTATAATAATTCCATACCAAATTGCACTGAAATTTTTAAATAAAGAAATAGAGGATGCAGTCTTTTTTTTTTTCTTCTTTTTTTTTTTATAACAGAGGATGCAGTCTTTTTAAACATTGATTCTTTATAAATCAGCGTCATGAACTTTAATTAGTATATTATATTATATTATGTTTAACAACCATTGAATAGTGACATGGAGAAATCAAAGCTTTTCATTGTTATGAGTCCAATAACTAGTATATTATGTTTAACAACCATTTCTTGGGCCTTATATTTGAAGGAAATTGCTATTCTCACCTCCATTTTGCTATTCTCACCACCTGCATGGGTGGTTTTTTCTTAATTTCCCAAAATATCCTTGTACAACGGAATCACGATTCCGTTGTACATTATACAGCGGAATCACGATTCCGTTGAACAAGAGGTGAAAAAAAGTGTTCAATGGAATTTGCGATTCCGTTGTACAAATTTGTTTCACCCCCTTGTACAACGGAATCACGATTCCGTTGTACAAGGGTACAATCCTAGTAAAATTTTGTAGTAGTGCCTAATATATATTTAAAATACCATCAATCAGTCATAATACAATATAGTTTTGTAAAAAATATTCAACAACCAAAACATTACACAAATAAAGTCCTCTAATGACAATTATTAATAGAGGATTAATTAAATAAAATGAATCCCTAGTAATGTCTACTACATATTGAGATCCTTTAGTTGAATGAAATGATATTGAGTTGAATTCTTACATGCGTTGCATGTACGATTTTGGCCATGATCGAGCTTCAACAGTGCAGTTGTTCTCCATTGAGGTGCAATAGGAGGCAGGAGACAATCATCTTGTAAAAATAGCTAATCAATGAAAATTAAACTGGTAAGCTTAACTTAGTAAACAAATTTGCATAGTTAATAGTTTAGTATATCATGTGTACCTGTACAAAGTGATTTCCGTTAACAAATCCAATAGTTATAAGACGTTGTTGTGCAGCAAATGGAGGCCGGCTCCTAAGCGGAAAGATAGTCCAACTTTGAAGCATAGATAAGTGAACCTGTACAAAGTGATTTCCGTTAACAAATCCATTGCTACTACTGAAAAAAAAATAATTGAAAGTTTACTAAATGAGTACCAGTAAAAAAAATAAATCAAATACTGTCTGCATGCACAACGAAATCGTGATTCAGTTGTGCATGTTTTTTTTCATACACAACGGAATTACGATTCCGTTGTGTAGGAAAAAAAATGCACAACTGAATCATAATTTCATTGTGCATGCCACAACGGAATCACAATTCCGTTGTGTATGAAAATGACATATACAACGGAATCGTAATTCCGTTGTGTATGCAAAAAATAAAAAAATAACGAAATCATGATTCCGCTGTGCATTCAACACAGCGAAACCATGATTCTGTTGATCTACATAACTTACAGGGGGTGTGGGTGTGAGTAACTGAAGGAGGAGAAGGAGAGTGATGCGAGTTTCGGAGTGGGGGTGGAGACTGTGAGGAGAAGGGAGTGGGGTGAGGTGTAAGGAATGGAGAGTAATTTTACAAGGTTAGGGGTGAGAATAGCAATTTGTGAGAGTGAGAATAGCAAAGCCCATATTTGAATACACTAACTCATTTGGAAAGTCTAATTTGATTATCCGACCCACTATTTTAATTTTTCACCCAACAAATTGTGATGGACACCGACTTCTTTTGAAGCTTACAAAGTTTACATGATGTCAATCAGTATTACTGCTAGAGAGTAGTAAATTAGAAATAATAATATTTTTAATTGTTACCATCGATTCATATCACAGGAAAAAACATTCCTTCAAGCATATGCATGGATTAACATTTTGTTGTGCAACGGAGTGGGAGGAAACACCAGGGAGATCTTCATCAATGGGTCATGAGCACACCACATAAGTGAACTTGACACCACCTTTAACCCAAAACCTTAAGGCTTCAGGTTTGTGGGTCTTCCTCACTTATATGTTGCTCAACTAGCCCATTCTTACCCAATGTGGGACTTCACATTCACACTTGTACTCCAACAATCTCCCCCTCAAGTGTGAGTCTCTTTCCACATGGTAGCCTCCCCCTCAAGTGGAAGCCATTTTCACCACGAGTATCCAATGATGGCGCCTCTAGAGCTTAAGCATGCTCTAATACTTTGAACCGCTGTTCCACCGTTCCCTGGTGCGGGACATGCTGCCTGACCTCCATGTATGGACCCACCGCCAGGAAGACTTTCAATACAAGAGATCCCCATGTCCATGCCCGGATCCATCGTCAATCCATCTTACTCGTCTGAGCCGGTCACCTGGTCGAACCTGGCTCTGATACCAATTGTTATGCACCGAGAGGGGTTAAACTCCGGGAAGATTTTCACCAATGGGCCACGAGCACACCACATAAGTGAACCTGACACTATCTTCGACACAAAACCTTAAGGCATTAGGTTTGTGGGTCTTTCTCACTTATATGTTACTCAACTTTCCCATTCCTACCCAATGTGGGACTTCACTTTCACACTTGTACTCCAACAATTGTTGTACACCGAGGGGGTTAAATACCGAGGAGATTTTCACCAATGGGCCACGAGCACACCACATAAGTGAACCTGACACCACCTTCAACCCAAAACCTTAAGGCATTAGGTTTGTGGGTCTTCCTTACTTATATGTTACTCAACTTTCCTATTCCTACCCAATGTGGGACTTCACCTTCACACTTGTACTCCAACAATCTCCCCCTCAAATGTGAGTCTCTTCCACATGGTAGCTCCCCCTCAAGCGGAAGCCATTTTTACCACGAGTATCCAATGATGGCGCCTTTAGAGCTTAACCATGCTCTAGTACCTTGAACCGTCGTTCCACCGTTTCACGGTGCGGGACACGTTGCATGGCCTCCATTTATGGACCCACCGCCAGGAAGACTTTCGATACAAGGGATCCTCATGTCCATGCCCGGATCCATCGCCAATCCACCATACTTGTCCGAGCCGGTCACCTGGTCGAACCATTGGCTCTGATACCAATTGTTGTGCACCGAGGGGGGTTAAACACCTGTGAGATTTTCACCAATGGGCCATGAGCACACCACACAAGTGAACCTGACACTACCTTCAACTCAAAACCTTAAGGCTACATGGTTTGTGTGTCTTCCTCACTTATATGTTGCTCAACTAGCCCATTCTTACCCAATGTGGGACTTCACATTCACACTTGTACTCCAACACATTTTATAGGATAACGTACAACATTGTCTTTTGATTGTTACTGTTCTTCATTTAACTTTTCAGAGAGGAGGTATGAATTCATGAGATTTATGACCACATAACAGTGTGCCATTATCACATAGGATAGGTTTTTCCACTAATCTCTCGTATAGTTCAACTAAAGGATACTCACCCTTTGTTAACACTTTGAAGCCAACGTTTGAAATATGATCCGTTGCTCATTGAGCTTAATATTGTTGCAATACGCATTGCTTATAATAAATACTTCATCTAGACTGAAATATAAGAAAAAAAAATTGAATCGCACCCTTTAAAAAAAATAGTGAACAACATTTAATTTTGATAATCTCAATAAAAAAATTAGCTCATTTCCTAAAGTATCCTTACATTTAATTGCACAGGACAAAAAAAAGAGAAGGTTGTTGGAAATAAAACTCTAATTAAATGAAGAGTATTTTGGAGATGATATCATTAAATAGAGGAGAATTAGTTAAAATTTACTTATATTCTAATGCATCACATATGCAATTTTTTTTGTTTATATTTCAGTCTGGAGGGAGTAATGTGTGGCAATGGGGTGTGCATTCTTAAGTATAATTTTCAATAATTTAAATGAACTTTTATCTTTATTTTTAAATTGAATTTTAATATTTTTAAAAGTAATTATTAATAGTTAAAAAAATGAGTTTAATAATTTTATACTGTTATTTAATTAAAAATCATCATTAATATGAGTTTTAAAATAATTATCATAAAAGTTAATAAACTTAATAGGTTGTGATTGGATAGAGAAATGAGAATACTGACATAGAAAACTACATAGTAACCATTTGGTTTGATTTTGAATATCCTTAATTGTGTTCAAATTAACGGCGTACTACATGGTAACGTAACGACTAACGAGGGAAGCTACACAGGCCTTATTTTATAAAACATTTTCTATAATCTAAGTCACCTTTTCTGCCGCACAGACAAAAGAAAAAAAAAATCAGGTGAAAGTATCTTACTGTATTATTTTGGCATCAAATGATATTCCCCTCTTCTGGAAGTTCAAAGTACACCGCTGACGTATGTCACTAAATGGCGCATGAATGAAACTATCGATATCCCCTTCTTTCTGTTTTCCTTTACAAAATGGAATTCCCCCGTTGTGAAAAAATGGAAATAAAAGATATGCTTAGCTCAGAGTCAGATAAGCTGGTAACTTTTGCATGTAATTGGCGTCCTTTCTCCCTCGTATTCAAAATATCACTTGCCTTTCTTTAATCTTTACCCAACTGTTCTGTTACTCTCACGAATTCGTGTAAGAAGAAGAATTAAAAGAGGAAATGACTGATGGTGTGTCCGGGGAGAGGATTTGGTTCCTTAAAATCAATAAAAATAACGTAATAATTTCTCTAAAATCAATATTTGATATTTCAATATATTTATATAATCTATGATGTATGTATATATAATAAATATTAACAGTTAATTTTTCCATTAATAACTGATCATACATGTTTGTTTTCTCATCACGTGAAAGCATATCCACCTTCATGTCAACACTAGTATTTATAGATTCTGCCTATCAATATAGTTTTGACATGGTATTTTATCTCAACGCACATTATTAAACATTACCAAACACGAAGTGAGATTATTTACTTTACCCTTTAAGTTGATCAGTTTTGTTCATTGCATTTTACTGTTTTTTCCTTTTGCAAAAGTGAGTTATTTTAGAAAATTAGAAAAAGAAAAAAAAAATCTCTCTCTATATGTTCTCAAAACATAATTGGTTGTCTTAAAAGCACTATGCGTTTCATTCATTTGTTTTGGATCAGCTATTGATTTGTGATTAAACCCACTTATTTCTTCGCTAATCATGGGAGAGTCTTTCTTAACCCCCTAATTAAGTACTTAAAACTGGTCTCAAAATACTCATCAAGGAGTAAATCCTCTAGTCAAGGAATGCATAATGCATTACTCAATGAAATGGAGAGTAGAGTATATCTAAGATTCTAAAGGGGGGCTAAGAATGATGCCGCTGTTGTCATAAAGAATATATATCACTAAGATATAATATATAAGAAAAGGAGGAAAGTGAAAGCCTATAACTACCTAACATTTGAACACAACTAAAACTTTTTTAAAGTTGATATTTTCTTTTCCCGATAAAGGAGTACATAACTGCCCTAATTAACAATAAAATATTCGGTGACGCGTGGCCGAGGCTGTTCCTTTTATGCCTTTCGCCCATCCCTTCTCTTAACTTCGCTGCACATGCTAGACAGTAGGGATGGCAAAAAAATTCATGCCCGCGGATATCCGCGGATAAAATCCGTCACGGATAGAAGATGGATAGTATAAACGGATACCCGCGGGTAACGGGTACGGGTTTTTTTTACCCGCGGGTTTAACGGGCGGGTACGGGTATCATACTATCCGTGCCCGCGGATACCCGTTACCCGTAAAATTACTAAATTACCCTCATATATATATATATATATAATTTAAAATCACTAATTTTTGCTCTTGATACTAGTAAATATTATGTCTAGAGATTCAAAATCACATTATAAGATTCTTATTTCTTTGATTTTTTTTAATTAAAGACATGTAATTTTCACATGAAAATTCAATTAACTACACATTTGATTCTTTATTCTTCTTGTAGTAAATAATATGATTTTATTTCCAAATTTTATTGCACATAAATGATCTATTTCTTAGTATTTCTTCTAAAAAATCACCTTTTTTTTAAAAAAAAAAATATTTTTTTAATATGAAATATCCATGGGTATCCACGGATACCCGCGGATATAAGAAAAACCCGCGGATTTTTTTCAAACGGATATCCGGCGGGTAACGGGGCGGGTAACGGGTCGGATTTTCCCCGACGGGTCGGGTAGCGGGTAACCACTATCCGTGCCCGACCCGACCCGTTGCCATCCCTACTAGACAGGAAACATCAGTTAGTTTTTTCTTAGGTGCTATTCTTTTTGTTCTTGTCTTTTACTTTTTATTTTTTAATATATACTACTACATAGAAAACCTTGTAAGTGTGAAAAATATAAAGGGAAAGAGATGAAACTTATACGTCAAGCAAACCACAATAAGAAAATTTTTAGCTCATTTTTTGCATGTTTGGATTAAAGTTTACAAATTTAAGTTGAATTAAACTTAAATTTACAAAAAAATTTACAAAAATATCCTAAGTCTTGCTTATCTAAAATTAAGTTTTTGGATAAAATTTTACTCTTAAACATACTTTTAGGTAGGGATGGCAAAACGGGCCGGGCCAGGCGGGCCGGCCCGCTGTTACTTTGGCGGGGCGGGGTGGGGTTTGCAGCCCGCCGGTCCGCTTTGGCCCGCCCCGCCTGGCCCGCCAGGCTTTTTTTTTTTTAATTAATATATATAAAATAATATAAGTTATTATGGACTATTAATATTTTGTGATGTATTTTTAAAAGACTATTAGTTTGTGGTAAGCATTTTTAAGATGTTATTCATGATGATATTGGACTTGTGGTGTTAAAAGACTATTAGTTTGTGATTTATTGAAGAAAATGAAACAATATTGCAATTATTTTTAATTGTGTTCACACTTCACAGTAACAAAAATACTCTCTATTGTCCTCTTATGATACAAGATCATTTTATTTATATCTTATTTACAATAATTTAAAAAAAAAAAAAAAACTGGCGGGCCAGCCCGCCAGCCCGCTCTAAGGCGGGGCGGGCCAGGACCAGCAGCCCGCCGCAGCTAGGCGGGCCAGCCCGGCCCTGCCTGTTTTCGGCGGGCCACAGGCGGGCCGGGCCAAAACGGGCCGGGCTGACCCGTTTTGCCAACCCTACTTTTAGGAATAACTAAACATGACTTCAAAATAAATTTAGTCTCAAACATATTTTTGAAATACTCTCACAAAAAATCCAAACATATCTATGTTATTCTAGAAGTCATTAACAAATTAAGGTGCTGCGGGTATTGAGGGTGTACAAAAGTTATAGAGCAACAAATGTGCAAGGAATTTTCTGTAAAATAAGGTTTTTAAAAAGTGGTCCATGACTGGAATTGCTTCCACAACATAATTTTTTTTAGGTTTTTGTTATTAATTGTAATTACAGTCGCATCAGTCACATTTGTCTATAATTTCTCAAGAATTCCAGCCAAACTGTGGCTGCATAATCAAATAATGGCGGGGAGGGAGCACAAATGTTTGAATTCCTCCCCAGAAATATGAAGTTTTCTGCAAACTTTATTTAGCTGCATACTGAAGCCAACAACAGAAACCAGGGAATATTGATCTAATACAAACTAGATATCATAGTGTACGAAATTTGTTATCCCTAGTTCCCCTGCTTCAAAGGCCTTGTGACAATAATGCTATGAGCCTATGATGCAATCCATAGAGCAAGCTAGCGACCCCTCTCTTTCTAACAACCTTTTTTATATTATGATAAATAGTTTTAAATTACCATTATCAACGAAAAATATTAACAAAACACTCTCTAATATATTCATTTGAATATATTCTATTATTGATTAAATTTTTTAAAAATCACAAAATTTTGTGGATTACACTTATTTAATAAATATTACTTATGATTTTATAGTTTAAATTAATTTTAACTAATAATAAAGAGTGTGGTATATATTGTGTTCGTGACACTCCTCCTCTCATAATTATATTGTTGCGGTTTAATCTAACCCAATTGCAGCCACATCACGATATGCAATCCGCGATTCTTTGTGAACCAGGTATTCCTCGAAGTAATTAGGTGGTGCTCTGGGTACTGAGGAGTCTTAGAATCCACGCTCAAGTCAATATGGTAAGTTGAGAATTAAGAGAAACATACATTATACCATTACACGTGGAAGTCCTAATAATTTATAACGCGTAATAAAGTCCTCATTCATAATGCAAATAAAGTTGCGTGTATCTAAGGAGTCTAGTTCAATTAATTGAACAATGTGTATGAACTGTTGTAAATCTTCTGGTAATTTTCTTCAATTTCTACTAATAAAAAAAATAGAGTTGCATATAGGTATGAAGAAGTTATAATTATAAAGCAAAAACATACTTATCTATCTGAATTGTGTAACCGTGTTTTCCCTACTCATAATTGTTATAAATGAGTGTTTCCCGAAAGGTAAGTTGGGCATTATAACTAGGTAACTGATGTAACTCGAGTGATGAACTGGGCAAGTAGATAGTTAGGTAGTTTAGGTAACAAGAAACCGATAGCTCAACTGCTCAAGTAGCTAATTAGGAGAAAGCTTAGGGGGAAAGTGCCATAGTGGGATACTATATATACCAACTAAATCATTTTGGAAACGGTCCATCGTGTGTTGCCAAAAAGAAAATACGTATGATGTGAGATTTATGGAAAAGTGAATATCAGATGTGGAGAGCAATGGAGGTGGCCATGGCATATGCTTTGGAAGATGCTCAAATGAGAATCTCCATTTCGCCCTTTTTCTGTTTTATTTTATGTTACCTTTGACAAAAAGTCACCCCTCACACTAGCTAGAGACTAGCTATATACATAAGTCATCACACACTTTCATTGCTATAACACCCAATCCAACATTCATTCTAGAACCCTCTCAAAACTGCACCCCTTCTCGAATAACCCTCACTGCCCCTCTGTGGCAGTGGAGGTGGTGGAGATGCACAGATGGTGGGTAATGGTTATTATCCTCCATTTTTGTCAATGTTTCCTTTTGGTTCGATCATGGTGGAGCAAGAATATGTAATAAGTTGAAAGATTGCAGGGAATGAACCGTCCTTCTTAAGGGCGATTTCTCTTGAAAAGGGCAACTTCCATCCTTTGGCATTTTCCAATTCCTCGAACTCACTTCACTTTGTGTGTGAATCAAGTTCTCGAGGGAACTTTGGCAATACTATATAATAATATCCCTACTATGTACTATTGTACTCTCTTTGTTTTCTTGTACTTTTTTTGTGCTTCAGTTAGAACTGCATTTTATATGTATCAGTGTATCACTATCAATATATATATGATATGATGCTGCCTACTATATAGTATGGTAGGCAATCAATAAATGTTGGTTTTTAGAGAACTCTTGTCACAGTATGTTGTTGTTGTGTTCACTTGGGTAAGTGACTCTGACCTTGTTATTTTGCTTCTTAGTTCTTACATTTTATTCTAGAATTGGACATAATGGTACAAACTACTGCAATGGGCATATGGCATTTTTTTAAAGCTAATAATAAAGCAGCTCTCCACTATCTAGTGTGGTAAACGTGTTTTGCAACTTCCCTGCAGAAAGTAAGGTAGAAATAGCAGTTTCAAAGTTTCAAGCGTATCTTATATTTGAGTAATTGATTAATCAGTGCTCCAAGTCTCGATAGCTTCATCTTCCCCCTGCTCAGCAAAAATTAACCTGCAGATTTTATTTGCATGTTGGAACTTGCCACGACTTGTCCTTTTCTCTCTCTCTCTCTTTATTTTCATTCCCCTCTTCTTTCCCTGATCCTCTTTAAAAAGTTTGTGAGAAGACATTTTTCCCCATCTCAAACTTACTATTTTATTTATTACAATGGAATTACCGAATTAGTAAGCATGACCATAGTTTGTTTAAAAATAAAAGAAATAAAATGATATATTAATATGAATTTAATTTTTCAATTTTTTTATTTTCATATATAAATATTAAACAACTGTCTTAATTTAAAAAAAAAAAAAATCCCCCTTTCATTTTTTTTCTTTCGAAAACCCCAGTCTCGAACATTACCTGTAATTTTGCAAGTTAGTTCCTAATTTAATAAAATTTAACTAAGAATTTATTATAAATAATGACAAATTATCTAAATTTACCCCTTAAAATAGAGGTTAATATTATGATTGCTCAGTAATTTTACGTCTAGCATGCAATCTATCTGTTTGATAGTTTAATTTCCAATATGTACTGTGTTTGAGACTTTTTGCTACAAAATTTTGTTCTCGAGTGTATCAGCTAGCTACATTCATAATGCTATTTTTTGTTTTAGTAAGTCTGCAACCTTCTGCTCCATTAGCTGGAGCTTTTTCTGCGTGCTATATATATGCTAAAAAATATATACAAGCTAGCAATATAATTACTGCTAAATTTGTAACTAATCTCTCGCTGAATCGATATCTGGTATATGCATTTTTGTATAAGAGAGAGGATAACCGAAGCTATAGGCTACAATCTAATAGGGTTTTAGAGAAACTGAAATCAGAATGGCCAATAGGTAGGTTAGATGATATTTGGCTATGTGCATATGCTTGGAGGATACTATAGTTCTGGTAAACTTGGAATGGAAATGTTTTCATCAATCTACGTGTCCAATCATTTGGGCAATTGGGCTTGCTTCTTGCTTAGAAATATGTGAAAATTTTCTGTCCAATTGTATTTTTTTTATAATAATTAATTTAATTATTCAAAATTTTAAATCAGAATATATATATATACTTATTATAATTACTTTAACTACTATATTTATATAATTTAATGAATTAAAAATAGATAAAAAAATCTTTGTATGTGTTGATAATAATAATAATTAATTTAATTATTCAGAATTTCATATCAGAACATATATACTTATCATAATTACTTTAATTACTATATTTATATAATATTATGAATTAAAAAATAGAAAAAAATTATCTAAAAATTTCTCATCTAGTTGCATAAAATTTCCCGTTTAGACTTATTTATTTTTATTATAATAAAGATAAAGATCCCTTATTTTAAAAAGAGTTGAACTTATTCATATTAGCCAGTAGTAATATTAGTACATGTTTTAAAAAGTATTTTAAAAAAAAATAAAGTACTAGTATTTGTTAAACACAACATAGTTTAAGCATATGTAAACCAGAAGCCATTTGTGTGACTTAAAAGGGAAGATATCGGATCCACCACTAACGCATAGTTACTTCCTTTTTATGGGAACCGTGATATCAGGTTATCAAACTTTGTTTCATTTTATTTACTTCTTATGTTCCAAAATGAATGTCGTCCTAATTTATTTTATACAGAATAAGAAAAATTAATAAATAGACGAGAAAGAATAATAATTTTATAAAATTAACCTTAATATTAATATCACATTAAAAAACTAAAGTGATACTTATTAGGGATACTTAATGAGGGAGTACTTTTTGGGGACGTGCTTAAGCAATCTTTGCGTCCGTTCCTCTTTTCTGCTTGGAAACTTAAGCTATGTCCATGACTAGCGCTTCAGTTCCAAATAAAGTAAATATATTTTTCTTTTTCGGTGAGTTGAGAAGATAATATAAATAAACAAAAATACACCTCTTTATAATTAGAGAAAAAGGTTATGCACTAAGTGTAAATTTCTTTTATACCGTTATCTAATCACAACACATCATATATGGTAAGTTTATTGACTTTTACAGAATTACCTAAAAGTAACATTAATAGTGATTTATGATTGGATGACTGTGTAAAATAGTTTTACACCTTCAGTGTATCACCGTTAAATTCTTATAATTAAAATATTTTTTAATCTTTGTGCATGATTTTAAAGCATAATATTTAAAATAAAAATATTAAGAATTTTTTTAATTGTTAATGTTTACATAAAAAATTATCAAATAAATATTATTAATATACTTGATATTTATAACAAAATTTTAAAATTTTATTTATTTAATCTACACCTATATTATTTATAAATTTGAATCCGCATCCTTAAATTAGAGTGATTTTAGGAATTACTCTTATTCTTGAATTTAATGTTTTTAAGTTATTTTCATTCTTAATAAACGACATATCTTATCCTAATATTATATATTATATATTGAACATTTAATTTTTATTCATTTTTTTTACCATGTTATTGGTACGAAGTATCTACCGGCTTTGTCGATAACTAATTTTCGTCGAAGAACTTGATTGACCACCTTTAATGGGGTTCTCCCTTTCCAACCATATTTTTTCCATCTACAAGACTCGAACCCGAGACTTTGCTTAAGGGAATCGAGTTCAATACCATTCAAACCAACGACAATATACTTCTCAATTTTAATTTTAAATTTAATTTGATTTAATAATTAATTTAAAAAATTATTTTTCGACCATCTTAAACTACTATTCTTTTATCTTTATTTGTAAACTTAATAATTTTCTTAACTTCTTATCTATTTAATTTATTTTTAAGTTAAATTTTAATAGTTTTTAAGTAATTAAAAATAATCTTGAATCACAATATAATTTTTTTATCATAAATATAAAATATAATTTATATGTTCAAATATTTTAATTATATAAAAATAAATATTTTTCGAAATCGTAAATATTTATATTTATATAAAAAATCTTAAAAGTCCGAGGTAAAAGTATCTTGTCGAATGAGCCATGGTCCCATGTAATTCGTGATTCCGAATCGTAATTGACTTCTGAACTGACGGGGGCATTTCAGTCAATTGAACACTTCGTTTTAATTTGATGAATTTATTTACGGATCTGCCATTCTCCCCTTTCTTCAAACCTCATCTTCTACTACGTTATCTCTCTCTGTTTGTGTTGTGTGCGTTCACTGAGAGTGAAACCAGTGGACCCTTTTCTCCTTCCTCGCTTCCTTTTTCTTTCAATCCAATCAAAAACCAAAACCCCTACGCTGATTATCATGCTCAATTATGCTCGTTTCCTCAATTCAATTCTCCTATCCGTTGCTTAGGGCTCATCTCAATTTCTCGCAGATTTAGCCGTTCATGGACGCCGTGAAGCCGGAACCGGAATCCGCGACCGTTTCGACGGATCAGCCTCGGAAAGTTTCCGTGGTGAATGGTTACATTGTTTACACTCGCGCCAAGAGGTCTCTCGATTCGTGTAATTCTGAACACGTGGAATTGAAAGCGAGTGCGGAGATTTCAGTAAAAACGGAGAACGGAGAGTGTGAGAAGCAGCTGAAGAATGAGTCCATAGAGGTGGCGGTGAGGACGCGCAAGCGGTACCGGCGATCGGCGTTGGAAGCTAAGGTTGAGTGTTGTGATCAGACGGTGGTGAATGAGTCGGAACAAGTTGCGAATGGTGGAATCAACGGTGCATTGGGAGCGCCGAGGAACAAGTTGGAGTTGAAGATGTCGAAGAAGATTGTGGTCAACAGGAAGCCTATGACTGTGAAAGAGCTCTTCGATACTGGTTTTCTTGATGGCGTCTCGGTGGTTTACATGGGCGGCATTAAGAAGGTTCGTTTTTATATGCTCTGCTCTGCGTGAATGAAAAAAATATTACAAGTTTTTTTATAGTAGTAAGATTGTAAGTTAGCTATCAATTTTAGTGGGAAAAATATTAGCATGCATTTTAAATTGAAGGAAAACTCACTTTTTAGTAGTAGTAGATTAACTGTGTACCTTAACCAAATGGTCAGAAAAAAAAAAGAAGATAAATTGTGCCTCGTCACCAACATGGTGTGTAGCATGAATGTCAGATAATTATGTTCCTTGAGAGGTTGGATTTCCGAGTCAAATTCGTGAAAGAACATCTGTTAGAAAAAAAAATCTGTTCTTTAAATAGATAGATTTTCATACCTCAGGTCACATTAGTGACTGATTCTAGGTCTGGTAGAGTCGGGATATCCTCCACAACCAAAAAAAAAAAAAAGATTGTGTCACGTCTTATTTATTTGTTTTTATAAAAAGAAGTAATTGAGTAATTTAGGACTTATTGAGTAGTTAATTAAATGAGCCATTAGGAGAAGCGTTACGAGTCAATAACCTTTTTATTATAGTTAGGAGGACTTGTTAGCTGCAGTTAGAGTGAGGCAGTAGTCATAAGTCATAACGTTATAAATGTAGTTAAAAGTGGGATACGACTATTATGTCTAGCTCTTTGAGCATTTAAGAATTAGTACCTGTAAAATTATTTCATAATAATTATCCTTCTAGCTGGTGCTCGGTGCCCTGTTTGAAAAAGGGCTGCTTTAGTATTTCTAATGCCCACGATGTTTAGAATCGATAGTTTGATATGTTATTTGTTTATTGTTATTATTATAGGCTTCGGGATTACGAGGTGTGATTAGAGATGGGGGAATATTGTGCTCGTGCTGTCTGTGCAATGGACGCAGGGTGAGTTACGATTCTGTTTCATACCCATTTGTTTCTTTGGTCTGGGACTGTCCCGTGGTTTATTAAATTATTATTTTTATGTTTCTCCTGCTTACGTAGGTTATTCCACCTTCCCAATTCGAGATCCATGCTTGCAAACAATATAGGAGAGCTGCGCAGTATATTTGCCTCGAAAATGGGAAGAGCCTGCTTGATCTGTTGAGAGCATGCAGGGGAGCTACCCTGCATACTTTGGAGGTGACAGTTCAAAATTTTGTTTGTTCTCCACCTGAAGAAAGATATTTTACTTGTAAAAGGTGCAAAGGTGAGCTTTGCTTCTGCTATCCAAAGTCATTGGTTTTTTGTTGTCCAGTTTGTCATTTGTCAAGCTGATCATAATTTTATTCGCAAAAATTATGGGAAAATGCAATGGAGTTTTCTTCTTTTTTTTTTTTTTTTTTTCATTGAGTGCTTACTATTAGTATTATTATTTTCCCCATAGGATGTTTCCCTTCTTCATTTGTGGAAGGAGTGGGGCCTATATGCCGTTCTTGTGTGGAATCAAGGAAGTCTGAAGAAAGTTCAAATAACGTAGTTGGCAAAAGAGTTAGGTACTCATTTCTTCTACTTATGTTGTTTGTTATACACATGTTTGACAATCTGCACCATGATGAAATTCTAGATATAATTGATTTTTGATTGTTTAATCGGCTCTTTTTAAGTAGGCTAATACAGAAAACTGAAACATTTTATTTTTTTCCTTCTCATCTATCAATTTGGTAAGTCTTTTGGCTTAAATATCTTTTTGGTCTCTCAAATTTGGGCAAAGTTTGTTTTTGGTCCCTCAAATTTAAAAGTGATTTTTTAGTTCCTTAATTTGAAAATAACCCACTTTTAGTCCATACCAAGGACTAAAATAATTACAAATTAAGGATTAAAAGTGGACTATTTCCAAATTATGAGGACTAAAATAACCACTTTTTTAATTTTGGGGACCAAAAATGAACTTGACCCAATTTGATAGACAAAAAGATATTTAAGTTTTTTTTTTTTTTAATTTTAAATGGTTTTGTGTTTGCTTCCATTGAGCTCAGTTAAAATTGAATTTACTTAACCAGTAACCAGTACATATATGATTCCAGCACCCAGTATTTGAGTTTTTATCATTTTAGTGTAGGCCACTGGGCACTCAACGGTTATGACTTGTGAACATACATTAATTGCTTTTGTATAAGAGAAGGTTCCTATTTAAAGTTTTTAGACAATAGTAATAGCTTAATTTTGCCATTTATTTTGTTAAGCTAGGGCTAGGATTATAATCATATGATTCATATGAAATAACATAATGTCTCAGTTTAATGGAAATCAAGGCTAGGCTCAAAATGTTGAAACTTGAAGCCATGTGGAAGGTGCAATGGCTTGTCTTCTATCTCTTTTCCTGTTCCCTCTCTAATTTTATACGTTCTTTTATTGTTTTATAACAATATTTCAGGTCCCCTAGACCAGTGTTGCTCTCCAACCCATTCAGTACGTCTGAGCTGTCTGTCTCTTCACAAATTAAGAGACACAGGAAGAAAAGAACAAAGTTGGTATTCATATCTATTTCATCTATCCTATATTTCTTACAAATTTTTGCATGCTATTTTTCACCTATCCAGTGGTCTATGTGGTTACATAGTTTGAAACTTCATAGATTCCATGAATTGATAATGTTTCTTTGATAATTGTTATGTGGTTTTCTTTCTCTCTCTGGACTTACATTCTGCTAACCGTGTTATTAAGGTCATCAAAAAGGATTATCCGTTCAAATGCTTCCAAGAATGCTTCTGTGGCTGTTCTACCCCGGAAGAAAATTTTGTTGAAGATGAAAAAGAAGTTTGTATCTACCTTTATTT
Source organism: Pueraria montana var. lobata (assembly GCA_026413185.1). NCBI lineage: Eukaryota > Viridiplantae > Streptophyta > Magnoliopsida > Fabales > Fabaceae > Pueraria > Pueraria montana. The sequence continues at coordinate 12,328,747 of CM048650.1, forward strand.
TTTGGCACTCTTGATGTATTTAGGATAATATGGTTGTGGGTGAATTGTTACAGCCAAATAATTTTTTCCCCTCTTTATTCTAATCAACTGTTATTACTAGGTCACTGTCGGTAAAGTCGAAGTCCCCCGAAAAAACTTCAAATTCGAAATCTAATAAGAGTCAATGGAGGATAACTAAGAAGTTAGTTCCCTACAACCCTTTCATTTCTGTGTATTTATCTGGCTGTATTGTTTTATCACTCGTTGCTGATGATAATCATTTTGTTAATCCAATGTCTTCTTCTCAAGGGATCAGCGATTGCATAAGTTAGTTTTTGAAGAAAATGGATTGCCTGATGGAACTGAAGTAGCTTATTATGCACGTGGACAGGTTGTTTTTGTGTGTGTTGTGTACAGGTTATTGTATATCTACTACTCTGTTAACAGTCACATTTGGTTGACAGAAATTGCTTGAAGGTTTCAAGATGGGCTCTGGCATTGTTTGTCGATGCTGCAACACTGAGGTGTTGCTCGTTACATTTGTATATTTGTGGGTATTCCTTAAGAATCTCTAAGTATAATTTTCTTTCAATGTATTAAATGTTGTGCAGATCAGCCCCTCACAGTTTGAGGTCCATGCAGGCTGGGCTTCTCGCAAGAAACCGTGAGTCTTTTTCTTCCTTGGGAGTTGGTGGGAGGGATATTAAACTGCTTTTTGATTATGGATATAGGTTTTAATGGAAGTGCAATAATGTTGGGCAGTTATGCATACATTTACACATCAAATGGGGTGTCTCTCCATGAATTAGCAATATCTCTCTCAAAAGATCGAAAATACTCTGCGAAGGACAATGATGATCTATGCATTGTTTGTTGGGATGGTGGTAATCTGTTGCTTTGCGATGGATGCCCAAGAGCATTTCATAAAGGTCAGATATACATTACAAAATCCTTGATGGACAAATTATTTGCTACAATTGTTTGAAGAGTGGAGTCATCTTTCTTCCCCACAATTTATTATTCTTTCATTACTATATGTTTATTAAAACCAAATTGCTTGATGAATCAGTTAGGTAACTGGTCCAAGTAGCCTATTAGGCCAGATACCGGCCTAAACTAGCTATAAATAAGGTTGAACCTGTTCCAGTTTTATGAGTTGAATCAGTTTTGCAAAATATTTAGTGCACCACAGTTAATTCAGGTGATAGCAACTATTACACCAGTTATATGTTAGTCATACTCCCTGATACGTTAGTATGCACTTATTCGTGCTTATTAATATACAAATATGTTGTTTGGTTGACCCGTACCTTGACTGAGTCAATTACCAAACCGAGTTCAAAAACACTGCCTAAGATGATAATATGTTAGGTTCTCTTCTTTGACAACAGAAGACTTTAAGTGACCATGAAGATCATGATTATAATTCATAGGTTACCTAAAATGTAAGACACCATTTTATAATTCAGCACTTGCCTCTTCTATAACTCTTTTTGCAAAAATAACAAAAGAGAAGGAACTAGAAAAATTCTTCTTTATCTATTTTTTGCCATACTTAATATTTTTTTCCTGCTTGGGTAAATGCCTAGTTAATAGTTGTGTTATACTAGATTTGTTATCTAAAAGCTTACTTGTTAGCATAATCTTTTGCATTGAACTTATTTTGTATATATTTGATGGATGGAATTGTTGATCTACTGGAATTTGTACTCTCACCATGCTTTTAGGAAAGTTGTGTATGAAATATTATACTTTACATATCTTTTTAAATGGTATTATCTTTTATTTAATATAGAAATGGCTGAAACTTTTGTTTTTGATGCCTAAATTTTGTTTCAAAATTTACTGAATGGAAGCAGCATGAAGAATAATTGCTTTGTCAGGTAAATTATGAGATAGTCATCTTCTAAGCAAACTCTTATGTTCTATGTTTGAAAATGTACAGAATGTGCAGCTCTATCTAGTATTCCGCGTGGTGACTGGTACTGTCAATTTTGCCAAAACATGTTCCAGAGAGAAAAGTTTGTGGCACACAATGCCAATGCTGTGGCAGCTGGAAGGATTGAAGGAGTTGATCCTATTGAACAGATTACCAATAGATGCATTCGCATAGTCAAAGACATTGAAGCTGAGCTTAGTGCATGTGCTTTATGCAGGTAACAAATTCATTTTAAAGATTAGAAGCCATTTTATAGACTTAGCTGTCATTTAACACTCTACCTGAAATTGGCAACTGTCACCATGCGGATATGCTCCAATGTTCAAGTTAGCGAAACCAATATTGTATATTCATGATTGCACTGAGCTATACAATATAAAGAGAAAATTTTGTACATGTAGGGGTGTTGATTTCAGCAGATCTGGCTTTGGTCCACGCACAATAATACTCTGCGACCAGGTATGCATTCTGATCCAGTTTTGATTTTGATGTTGCCTACAAGGCCTCTGTAATCATTGGTGCAAGTATGAAGTATCTATTTCTTAGTTTTATTGAGCTAGCTTTTTGTTTGCCCATCTCGCGTTTGCTGCAGTGTGAAAAGGAATATCATGTTGGCTGTTTGAGGGATCACAAGATGGCATATTTAAAGGTATGCAGTTCTTGTCATGTCTTTATATATGGATATATTACTTTTGACACTAACTTCTCTTTTGTCTGTTGGGCATAATATGTGTCAAACTAATTACAGGAATTGCCAGAAGGTAATTGGCTTTGTTGCAATGATTGTACAAGAATACATTCTACTTTGGAGAACCTTTTGGTTAGGGGGGCTGAGAGACTCCCTGAATCTCTCTTGGGTGTTATAAAGAAGAAGCAAGAGGAAAAAGGATTAGAACCCATCAATGATATTGATGTAAGATGGAGGCTTCTTAATGGCAAAATTGCTTCTCCTGAAACTAGACCATTGCTTTTGGAGGCTGTTTCAATCTTTCATGTAAGTACTACTTACCCTTCTGAATTTATCGATAATCATTTTTTGTTCTCTTTGATTTTGTAGAGGTAATTTTCCTTGTTTGTTCCCTAACAAATGATGGAGCTGCTTTGGAGTTTTACCCCCGAAACACTTTCCTTATTTTTTGTTACTGTCCTTCCTTTTCTCTGTTAAGCTTCACCTTACACCGTTATGTGGTTGTAGCCTGTGATTTGGCAGTAATTGGATAAAATATGTACAAGGTTTTAAAATGCGGTTGTGTTGTGCTCCAAGTGGTCTGCAATCACAGCCTGATGCGGATTGTGGTTGAATTATGTGATTAAAACTGCTATATATATACCATTTTTAGGAAAATATTGAACAAAGTATCCAATCATGGGATTCCACATCTCTATTGCTGTTACACTACCATGGTGTGTCACAAGTTGTCTCTGTGATGCATATAGTATCAGGTCTTGTTTGGACAAAGTGGTCATCACTGTGCAGTCACCACCGGTGATATGTGAATTTTTGTCTCTCTGATTTCTGTCATATGCCAAGTGAGATAAGGTTTTTGTTGTTGATTTCTGTCATGCCTCCCCCAGTGGTTTGAGCTTCACCATTGGTTTTAGTTATGCCGTTCATGTTTTTAGCCAAAGGTTGGTTTTATCATGCCCACAACAGTCAAAATTGCAATCTTCCTCGTGAGCTTGCACAATTTTACATGCTCCCAGTGATCCTGATCAGCCTAAAAAACTCGTTCTGGTATGATTGGTCGGTTTGCATGGTCTTGGACGTAGGATTGGCATGTGATCAGATGATCTCACTTCCCACCATTTAACTCAAGAAGCCAATTTTTTTTTTGGGGGGGGACTGAGACCCACCTGGAAAAAAAATCCTTGAACTCTATTTCCTTCATTTCAACTTGTATATTCTGCATATATTTATGTGCGCTTTGCATAAAGTATTGCTTTTGTGAAATGTGTTACAATTTCAGTCTATTGGTGCCACTTTTCTGTTTTATCCCTTAGGAAACCATTTTCGATCTTTTAATGCATTAATTAATTGGATTGATGATTGAGACGAGGCTTCCCCTGCTTGTTTCAGGAATGCTTTAATCCTATAGTTGATGCAGCTAGTGGACGTGACCTTATTCCAGCCATGGTTTATGGGTTAGAAACTCCTTTTAAACCATTTTTTGTCTCATTTTTTCTGTCTTCTCTCTTTTCTTTGTCTCAATTAAAGTATCATCCACATACAGGAGGAATGTGCGGGGTCAGGAGTTTGGAGGAATGTATTGTGCATTACTAATTGTCAAGTAAGAAATGGTTTTCTGTATTTAACTTTCTTTCTTTAATGCTTACAGTACTTCTTACAGTTTGTTTTTTGGATGTTGAAGTTCATCTGTGGTATCTGCGGGCATGCTTCGAATTTTTGGCTCAGATATCGCTGAACTCCCTTTAGTTGCAACAAGTAACGGGAACCATGGAAAGGTAATAGGCTGTAGTGTACTTCTGGTTGTCTGCCTTGCTCGCATCTTATTCTTTCCTTTATTTGAAATTTTTTGCACTCTGGAATTACGATTGATTGATGTATATTATGATCACTTACGGCTGTCTTGGTAGTGCATTAATTATAAATTATAATTATATTTGTTTGATCCAAGCAGGGCTACTTCCAAACACTCTTCTCCTGCATCGAGAGGCTGCTGGCTTTCTTGAATGTGAAGAACCTTGTGCTGCCAGCTGCAGAAGAAGCAGAATCAATATGGACGGATAAATTTGGGTTTAGCAAGATGAATCCAGATCAGGTATATATTCTGCTTTTATAGACTTTTGAGGTCGTAGCTAAGTTAAAATTTTTGCCCTTCTTTTCAGTCCAGCATTTTTGCAGGTTAGCTCTACTAGGTTACTGTGGCAGATAATTTAACGATCTGCATTTTTGTCACAACACCAACTTAAAAAAAAAAATATTTTCATCTTGTGCTGCAGCTTACCAACTATAGAAAGAACTGCCATCAGATGGTAAGTTTCAAAGGGACAAATATGCTGCATAAAATGGTGCCTTCGTGTCGGGTCATCAATAATCAATCATGACATTTTTTTTTATAGAAAAAAAAGTCAATCGTGAAAGGGGGGTAAACCCCTAGCTTTCTCGCCTCCTTTTTCCCTTTCTTCAGGTTTTGTATATATAATATTAACTTTTGGCTATTTGAAGCCATTCCTAGAACGTTCCTGCCATTTGTTTTAACATTTATAATTTCATGTGTTCTATTTTAATTTTAATTTTAGTTGAATATACAAGTTCAAGTTCCGAAGTTCTTGATATCGGACAAGTATTTGAAATATAAAATATCTTTTACCTGATACTACTAGCGCCACTAGTTCGTTGCCTACGTATGTAGGCTTTGGTTTACAATTTTTAATGCATTATAATATTGTTTATACATTTAAATTGATTAGAGTAAATTAGAATTGACCCGTCTTAAGTTTGTTCTTATTATACTCTGGAATTACGATTGATTGATGTATATTATGACCCGTATTAAGTTTTTCTATTTTTTTACATTATTTTGAATATCTCTAAGGGAGGATCGGTGTAATATTTTTTAAATCTAAAAGGGGAGGTCAGTGTAATGATTTATATTTAAGAGGAGGGGTCAATGTAAAGAAAGTTAAAAAATTAGGAGATTTTTTGTAGGATTAAAAAATGAAGGAATATGAGTGTAATAAAGACAAACATCAAGAAAAATTCGTGTAATTTATTCGATTGATTAATATATTGGATAATATATGTAATGAAATTTTTCTAAAAGATTTTAAAAACTTTAAAAGTAATTTTAGTATTCGTTCACAAGTTAAAAAGTTAACTTTTATAAACAACATTAAAAATTTTTTTCTACGCAGCTTAACAGTTAACGGTGTTTGATATAAGTAAAAGAGCAGAGAAAGAAATTGATAAGAGAATAAGGTTCTTCTCTTGTTTGGTCCTGTTAAAAAAATGAGACTATATAGCCGACGAAAAAAAGGAATCACAGGAAAAGTTAATAAACACAACATAAAGCATCCTTAATAACCTAGGAGGAAAGGTACACAACTTTTTTTTTTTTTTTAATTTAGGGTTTCATGTGGTATTTCTCATTTTTCTCACAAAAATTCTATGTAGGCGTTTGAACATACGTTGCTTTCCTTTCTGCGAGAATTTTGAGTTGATAGCATACAAAATATATTCATGATGCCAATATATGTACTAAAATCTTACTTTGGCATAGCTCACTGCAGTACTCTTGATATACCATATCTGCTAAAATTATTTGTGCTCTTAATTTATTTTAACCCAACTGAAGGCTAAAAAAGTTCTGAAGGATTAAATTCGTAGGTTCCATTATTTTTCTTCGCAAGAAATATACAAGCTTAATGTTTCTTAATACTTTTTTGGTGGTGTTTGCGCCGATATATTTGTTAATATTGTACACACTGTTATCGTTTGGTTTTGCAACACAAAACCCTGAATTTCTCTCAGCCATGTATTAATTAACAAGTAATACGCAAGACACCAGTCCAAGAGGGGCGGTTGCAACGGATTCAATTCGAAGTATCTGCAATAGAAACTGAACATAGTGCATTCCAAGCTAAGAAGCCAACTTCACTCCTTCAGAAGGAAACAAAATATTCATCTTTATTCATATATAGTCTCACTGACACCGCCCCAATACTGAATGGACCTTCATTTATTCTATCCTCACCTTTAATTTTTTATTTTCAATATTTGTGCAATGACTTAGCGTGTCCATCTTCCAATCTATTACTGCGCATCTTTGTCTTACCATCAAATTTTTTCCTAGATCCATAATGCTTTGGAAAGCAGGCTTTAGTAAGAACCTTTACACGCCTAGCTAGACCCATACGTACATTTCTTACCTCCCACTCCAATCAAAGCATCACTAGCACACCCCTTTCACAGGCACATAATAAAAGCATTCCTCACTCTCCTCTCTCAAAATAACACAAATATACTAACCATTTCATAAAGCTAAAAGATGGGATTCAACAGAACCCACTTTTGGCTTTCTGGCTTTGTCATTTTTCTCTTTTCTATCATATTTGTTCTTTATGCCATGCCACCTTCCCCCACCGCTAACACTGCCATTAGTGATCCTCAAGATAGTTTCAGTTTCCAGCTTGGTATATTTAGTAAGATTATAAAGCTTAGTGGCGCTCATGACTTTGTGTCTCTGATAACAAGTATAGCTAGGAGGAGACATCATCATCACCGGAGGAGACATAAGGGAAAATGTGACGGGTCCAAATGGGATTCCAAGCTTATTCAAGACTATAACGTGAGTCTTGTTCTCACGGTTGACTTAAAGGGCTGTGCTAACTTCAGTAGCGTGCAGAAAGCTGTTGATGCTGTTCCTGAATCTAGCTCTGATACCACCCTTATCATAATCGATTCTGGCACATACAGGTTGTTGTCTCAGTTTTTATTCATCCTTTCTGCCTAATCACCTCCATTTTTCTTTTTCTTTCCTTTTCATTTGTTAAACCATTATAAATCTATAACAATTTTAGAAGTTTAAATTATTGGGTGAAAACAAATGAATGATTTTATATTACATCTCAGAAACTCTCTTTCATGCAAGAGTCTTCTGAGACTGAAGGGTAAATAATGCACTGGTTTATTTACCTTATGTTAAAATTTAATTTTGGTAAAAATGGAGGGGCAGTAAGGGATCACATTTTAGATGACTTGGTCCTAACGGTTCTAATTCCATGTCATGAACTTACTACCTAAAAGGTTAAATTATTAGGTGATGATACTTGAATGATTCTTTCTCACATCACTAACAGTTAACTAGTGTTTTCAATCCAAGTTGTTGGGCATGATCATATATATATGTTTGCTTATATATATAATCATAAGGTTTTCCTATTATATCTCAATCCCTTCAATTCTTTTAGAAGGAATATTTTAGCATTATATGCACCAAAATTTTGAAAAAAGAAACTCAAACTTTTAGATGCAACAACCTACAACCCCGCTAGAAGGGCATTTAAATCAACAGATTTTATTTTGAAAATTAAAAGAAAAATTCTCAATTCTTTTACAAATCACAGGGAGAAGGTAGTGGTGCAGGCCAACAAAACAAACTTGATAGTTCAAGGTCAAGGGTATTTGAATACAATCATAGAATGGAACGACACCGCAAATGCCACCGGCGGGACTTCCTATAGCTACTCGTTTGGCATCTTTGCTTCTAAGTTCACTGCTTACAACATCAGCTTTAAGGTAATTAATATAATAAGCATGCATGCAATTTAATTGGTTACGTACTTTGTTCAATGTCCTTTTCCTTCATACGTTGCGACTTGTGAGATGTTAACGTTTTGTTTCTTTGAAAAGAACACGGCTCCTCCACCGTCACCAGGAGTGGTTGGGGCACAAGCGGTGGCACTGAGGGTTACCGGTGATCAAGTTGCTTTCTATGGGTGTGGGTTTTATGGTGCGCAAGACACACTCAATGATGATGCTGGAAGACATTATTTTAAAGAATGCTTCATCCAAGGATCCATTGATTTCATATTTGGAAATGCTAGATCACTTTATGAGGTAAAAATAAATAAATAAATAACTGCCTTCCATTTAAAGTATGTCTTGTCTACCGCAATCCATTACAACATACACAAACTAACGGACTCTTTAGATCCTGCAATAATACGGCTCTCAATTTTAGTAGCCCCATCATAATTGAAAGATTAGGTGAAACTAGTAATGAAAAGTTATTATATGAAGGTATATAAATGGATATGATTCATTTGACAAAGTGAAGTAATGCAATTCTAGCAAGTCTGCAGTGTTTTCTTCGCAATTATTTTATAATACCTTTAAAATATAATTTATTGGGAATATTTGTTAAATATGTTATAAAAGAGTTAAATATGATTTTAATTCCTTTAAAAATTAGACAAATTTTAGTTTTAAGTTTTTTTTTTATTGTTTTAAGTTATTTTTGGTTTTATTATTTATTTAATGATGATGTAACATGTTTTTAAACCTATCATATTAGTAACTATTTTAACATAATATGTGACGTGATATGTATATATAGTGTATGTTACGTGATTACCAAATGATAGTAATAAAGATAATTTTCAAAATTTTAAAATTTACTTGGATAAAAATAATTAATATGATATCATTAGGAGAAAAGTTGATATATAAGTAGTTTGGAAAAACTCAGCAATTATTTATTAGTTAAATTGTGACATGACACGTGCAGGATTGTACCATAAACTGTGTAGCAAAAGAAGAGAAGGAAGGGATTAGCGGGTCGATCACCGCTCAAGGTAGGCAATCGATGAATGAGGAAAGTGGATTTTCGTTTGTGAATTGTAGCATTGTTGGGAGTGGGAGAGTGTGGCTTGGAAGAGCTTGGGGAGCCTATGCTACTGTGGTCTTCTCAACAACATACATGTCTGATGTCGTTGCTCCTGATGGATGGAATGATTGGAGAGATCCCTCTAGAGATCAGTCTGTATCTCTTCTCCTCATCCTCATAATTTTTATCTTTTAACTCAACTTAATTTCAACACATGATTTTTTACGTCCAATAATCTTATTTTACTCAACGTTCATCTACTTAATTCACAATATTGAATCAACATGTTGTGTTGATCTTATATATGTCTAACAACTTACTAATTACTTTTTTGTTTCCTACGAGAGGATGAAGGATAAGATACTACCTAGGATTAATATTACGTGTTTTGATTTGATTAATTTTGGGTGAAAAATTACTCTCTCTTTTTTTTTTTCTCACAGTATTTTTATCAATTAAGATTTTGATCTTAAATTATTAATTTTAAATATAAAATAAGAGAATCTAAAATACGGATAAAATAGTTGACTTATTTAAATTTTTAAGGTTCATATATATAAATCCAGCATTAATATGGAAAACAAGAGCTAAATAAAACAATTTATGGTTCTTTAATTATTTTTAGAGTAATTAAGATAATTTGATTAAATCTTAAAACACATTTAAGAGCTCATGAAATTAAAGAAAAGGAAAGAAGCTGTGGTTAGTAGGTCCTACCTCAGTATGCATATTTTTAATTTGTAAACTGAATAATATAATTTGTATATGTTAGTCAATTAAAGTGAAAATGATAGAGGCTTTGAATAATTTATAGGATGTCTTATTGTCCTACATTTCAAATAGTCATAGCCAAACAGGAAAAAAATAAAATAAAATAAAAACAAACTTTTGTCTATGTTATTCACAATCTGGTTTGATTGACAACGTTATTTTTTGTTTAACACAGGACCGTCTTCTTTGGGGAGTACCGTTGTCTTGGACCTGGAGCAAATTATACCTCCAGAGTCTCTTATGCGAAGCAACTCCGGGATTACGAAGCAAACTCCTACATGAATATTTCGTACATTGATGGAACTGATTGGCTTCTTAATTGTTTTCAAAACTATGTTAACCCTTCATATATCTAATGGGAAACAATAAATCTCAACTGCTAAATGTATGTACGTATATTTGCCCAATAAGTACAATCAAGTCTTTATTTTTTCTTTTGTTCATTCAGCAGTTTAATGAGTACATTTGAAGTAGTAACTTAATTTATACAAGTTCAAACCAAGTTGTAGAGGGATAATTAACTGTAAGCAATTTCTCTTATTTAATAATCATAAAATATAAAATAGCTATTATGTACGACGACTAAACAGAAACAAGAAATGTACATTGATAATAGTAGCCTTCATACCACATCAAATGAAAGACCAGAAATATACAATTTATATGTACAGTTAGATATATATGTAAAACGGTCAACGGCAGAACCATATATATTTTATATTTTATCATGAAAAATATTGTAGTCTCTTACTTTTCTTAACACCCAAAAGTTTATTTTATTTTATGTGTTATAAGTCATCCACGAGAAAAATCACACAAGGAAAAAACAAAGATTGCTTATTAATCACCAGCTGTAATAAAAATCTTAACCCACATATTTAATATATTAATTAATGTTTCATAATATCTTCAATTAAGCATGAAATGTTGAAGTGAGATGAACCTTCCTCCACTATGGAACTTCTTGCGTTCTTTCCAAGCTCTATTGCTCTATTCCTCCTCTTTTCGCCCTCTTCACCTCCCACCATGCACATCTCTATAGCTTCCATGATTCTACTTTTCTTCACCATTGCGCCAACTTTCTCTTCATCACCCCACCTTACCGGAACCTCAACACCTATTCTAACCCCAATCTTCAAAACTTGCACAATAAATTTTTCATTCAAGAATTGCTCAGCAAATAAAGGCCATGTTATCATTGGCAACCCGGAGCACACACCTTCTATGGTTGAATTCCAACCACAGTGGGTCAGGAATCCACCAACTGAAGGGTGAGACAATATCAAAGTTTGTGGGGCCCATCCCTTTATGACAAGTCCTCTACCTCTTACCCTTTCATCAAAATTTTCATCCTCTAACCAATTATTTAGCTCTGAAAGATTTTCTCCAGCAGTTTTGACTACCCAAATAAAAGGTTGATTTGATGCTTCTAGACCCAACCCAAGTTCTATCAATTGAGATGTAACAAGCCTACACAAGCTGCCAAGGCACACATAAATAACTGATCTTGGTTCCATTGAGTTTAGCCATTCCAAGCATTGCTTCTCTTCAATTGAAGGCTTGCTCCCTCTCTCAAATTTGTCCAAACCATCCTTGTTGGATAAAGACACAGGACCAATGCACCAAACTCTCTTCTTCGAGGCCTTCTCATACTCCTTAGCACAACCATGCTCCAATTCTTCAAAGCTATTTACCACAACCCCAGAAGCAGACATTTCAGCCTCCAACATTTTATGTCTAAAATCATCCAAATCAGGCAGAGAAAAAAATGCTCCAGGAAGTTGTGCTTTGGTTATCTCAATCCTCTGAGGCAGTCCTGGTATGAGAAAAGGTTCTGAGTCAGAAGAGCAAGAAAGATGAGAGTTGTGGAGCTTGATATTAGAGGAGCTAAGTAATGAAAAACAAGACATCCCATGAAAGACAAGCCTTGGAATATTGAACTTCTTGGCTGTTGTAGAAGTCCAAGAGAGGCATTTATCTGATATAATGCAACTTGGAGGAGAAGGGTGGTTTTGGAGGTACTGCTCCAATGGTTCTTGCATCATGTTAAGGGCAATATAAAAGTTTCTGAGTAGGTTTCTTGATGGTAAAGTATCAAGGTTTTCACATCCTAATGGAAGTCCCACTTTTTGGCATGGAAATGGGATTTGTAGGAGCTGAATTGGAAGGCCTGATTTTGCTGCTCTAATAATTGTTTGCTCAAATCTTGAGGCATTGTGAGGGGTACTCACCAATGTGATAATAACCCCTCTCTCTGCCAAAATCCTTGCCATGTCTATCATGGGGATCATGTGGCCTTGAGCCAGAAGTGGAACTAACACAAAATGAGGCTGCTTAAGTGGCAAAGCCATTACGTAATGAATTATAAGTAAAATTATGTGGCTAGTAAAATGGGTATAAATAAATAGAGAAGGCCAATATTTATTGTTGGCCTTGCGTCACACATATGACTTTTCTTTTTAAAACTGCTGATAATCTCAAACCTGCTAGAGTATATTTTATATATTTTTTTGATTCAGGGAGTATATTTTATATGTGGTGATAAGATACTAATTAAAACAAACAAAATGTAATTAATGTCCACGGTGCATGTGAGATATACAAACTGCTCCTATCGTTCAAAGAATTACATGCATGAATGTCAACAAACCCAGAATTACATGCATGAATGTCAACAAACCCAGCTCACAAGTCTTTTGACTCATAGAGAGTTAAAAATTCACAAGTCCATTCACCTTATATATATATATATATATATATATATATATATATATATATATATATATATATATATATAATTTCAACATTTTATTGGATGATAACAATATTAAAAGTCGAACTCTAAATCGTTTGATTATTAAAGATAGATTTATAAATAATCTTACAGTCACAATTTATATGTCAATTTTCGTATAATTTTTTTTGAGTACTATTTATCATTATATATCCAACTTTAATGTACATATATAATATATTTTGTAACCACATACATTTTTTTATGGCATAAGATTATTTAATTGATACTGAAGGATTGTTTAGTCATTATGATAGGACAGCCTCTTTTATATAAATAACTATATTTAAATAAGAGTATTTTTAAGAGCTATTATCTAACTAAAGCATTTTTTAGGAGGTTTTCTTAAAAGATCAAAAACGTTTTTAAGAATTATTTTCACTTTCACATGTTTGATTTTCTTAGCTTTTTGTCTCTTTCAAATATACGGTAGAATACAATTAACCATCTATATAAACAACCACTTACACAACTTTTTATGACTGGAATCTCCTTTACTCAATTTGAGCAATATGACTTGCAGAAACGGTGGGTTCCTCGTTGATTAGGTCAAAAGATGCATGAGGAAAGAGCAAAACAAGTTTTGTATTCTATATATATATATTACCTAAATTTCCACTCTCAAATATGATATCCTGGATATATTTACCTTTTACTTCATGCTTATAGTATAAAAGTTTATATTTAGAATATTATTCAGACTACTTTAAAGAAGATGTTATTGGATAAAATTCAAAAATACTTTATCAATATCAATACATTAAAAAAAATGAGATAATTAATGTTCTTTCAATATTATTTTTGGAAAATAACTATCAAGTTTAACTTCAATCATATTGGGGACGCGTGTTTTGCGATTATTAATATAAGGCTTAATTACCAATTTGGTCATCAAATTTATTTATTAACGTCAATTTGGTCTCCATATTTTTAAAAACGTCAATTTGATCTCTAAGTTTTTAAAAATGTGTCAATTTGGTCTCCACCGTCAGATTCTGTTAATTTGATTGATGGAGATATGTGACGTGACACTGATGTGATTTTATTTAATGAGAACCAAATTGATACATTTTTTAAAATTTGGAAACCAAATTAACATATTTTTAAAAATTTGGGGACCAAATTGACATTTTTAAAAATATGAGGATCAAATTGACGTTAATAAATAAATTTGATGACCAAATTGGTAATTAAGCCTTAATATAAACACTGAAAAGTATAATGCCTAGACAAGAAAACTAGAACGCCGCCCATTGGCTACTGAGATTTTCTAAGCTTAGTTTCAAAAGAAGGTTCCTTCGTCCCTCCAAGTAAACTACGTAAATACGTGGGTTTTGAAGAGTAATATATATAATCAATTGCAAAGAAGAAATATAGGTTTCTTAGCAAATGTACCTTTGAATTTTCGTGACTCAAGTATGTAATCCAATGGCAAGAAATGAAGAAGTTTCTTAGCAAATTACATACTAATGAATTCACTAAAATTTTCGTGTATTCGTATAATCAGTTCATCATGAACCATAAACATTTTAACCATTTTAAAATTAAGACAAAATTTGAGTACTTTCACTATTTTTTTAAAATTAAAATTAAAATTCTACCTAAACAATTAGTGTCGACCTTTAATATGTTAACCTTTATTATAAATTATCGAGATAAAATCTAATTTTGATTAAAAAAAATAGTAACAAAAATACTTAAAATATTGTACTTATCTTTGGTCATTAAAATTATAAATAAACTCAAATCATGTACCAATCACGCTTGGAATAGGTAAGCTTGTTGAACGAATCTTACTGTCTTGAAGAATTAGTCTTGAACTCTTTATTAGAGGATACCTTGAGTTCAACAATATATATAATTTTATTAATTCAATTATTAAATATTAATTCAACGATCATGCACACCAACTTTTAAATAAATCAAACATTTTATATTTATATAATCTTACAGTAAACATTTACTTATATTTTAAAATGTAGAACACAATAGATTGAATTTATTTAATGAAGTATTAAATGGTGTTAAAATTTGATAAAAATTTGTAAACTTGATCTACTCAATAAAAAAAATTTATTTAATAGTTGAATAATAAAATTTAATATATAAGAAGAATGATTGAGGAGAGTAACTCTTTGTATTTACTCATATTTTTAAAATGTACTGTATATTATATGTTAAATTGAAGGCTTAATGACCAAATTGGTCCCCAAAATATATTAAAAACTTCAATTTGGTCTCCAAATTTTAAAAATCGTCAATTTGGTTCCCAAATTTTAAAAAATGCATCAATTTAGTCATTTTCGTATAGTTGGAGTTGACGCCGTTAATAATTTGGGACCAAATTGGCAAGACTTATTTAATCTTCTTACTTATTGGGGATAATTTAGCCTTTAACCAGATTGGAGTCTATGTCTAAAGTCGAGCTTAGTGTCCCGTGCTGAGTTTCCAAGAGAATCGGTTCTTACAGCCGCCATGAGACTTATTTAATTTTTTGGGGTGTTCAGTAACAGAGAAATATTTCAGAATAGTGAATTCAGAAATGGAGTTGGACATGACACCAGCGTTGATAGTTCCTGTTAGAAAAACATTGGAGTTGACAAGATTTACCGCAGATTTGAAATGTAATATCTGATTATCAAATCTAAAAAGATTCCTACGTTTTCAAATAGAAACTTGTTAGTTAAAGTGAATATTGCAAACTAAAAAAAAAAAAAAAACTTACATGAACCAAAATTAAAAAAACACAAATTTACAGGAACTAAAAATGAAAAAAATAAATTTACAGGACCAAAATTGAAAAACATGAACTTAGATGACTAAATTTATATTTAAGCCTATTTTTTTTTATGTACGAAAAATTGTTAAATTTAGACATAGCATAATTAAAAATATATGTATTTTTATTATAAAAAATTACATCATAACAGTAATTGTAGGTCATTAGAATTAATACGTAATTAATTACTATTACTATTTGTAACACCCCTTATATTCATTTAATTAATAATCCTATTTGAAAGCTTGAATTAATTTTAATAAAATTCTTTAATTAGTTACTTATGAAAAACTGTGTAAATTTTTCGCGCAATAAACATTGATAATAAAAGGTGGGATTAATTTAAACACCAACAAAGAGATCATAACATTAATCATAATCATCATGAGGTTTTAGTACATCAAATGATTACACTGAAATGGAAATACATCGGAAAAGGAGATGCATCATAAGAAAGACGCCATTAATTATACCTTGACTCAAAACCCCTAACAGAGCAGTATCGACACACTAGTACCCTCCCTCGTTGTCGAGCTCGATAGGATGTCGTTTGTAACATCCCAAGTTTCGGGTAATAGGAATATACCTTAAGAAGAACCCTTATTAGGACCCTTTTGTTATATTTTCTGTAAATTCTTGTTATTATTACTTGTATATTGATTTTGTCCTAAGCATGTACCTATGTTGTGATAGTGTTTGTACTTTTCTATGCACGTGTGTCGTGTGTATTTTATTATTGTTGTTGTTGTTGTTTGTGATCTTATTGGTGTGGATGTTAGATTATTATTTTTATCTTTATTATATTATATTATATTATATTAGTGTTATAGTTATTATATTTGGTGTTAGATGAGTGTTAGATTAAGTTCTTATAATTAGAATGGTTGAAAAATGTTTAAGTATAGTGAAGAGCTTTATGATGAAAATCCTAGAAAGACTACATCATATCTTGAGTTGTACTTGTCCGTTTGAGGTGTCGTTTGCGTCGTTGGAAAGCTTGCTGAACAAGCTACAATTTATCCTTACACCTTAGAAACCAAAATCGGCTTTCATTTTAGATAAAATTGACTCTGAAGTAGGTCACTTGATTATGAAAAACCATTTAAGTCTCACATTGGGCAAAACAATTTCATAAATACATTCCTTCCTATATATATAGAGGAGATCACCAAGCCTTAGGCCCACCAAAGAATAAAGTGGGCTTAGCGTTAAGCGCGGAGCCCCTTATAGTTAATATTTTTATCCTCCCCTTAGAGTTTCCAAACGCGGGGCATATAGGCGGCTTGGGATCGTGTTTTTCTCACATCCAAGTTTTATCCATAGTAAGAGCTGTTGTGGTGGTCATGATGGACAACGCCACCAAGCTCTCCTGGGTCGGTGGGAGATCATGATGGACAACGCCACCAAGTGAGTGCTTTCCCCTACTCTTCGCTTTTATATTTTAATTGGACGGGTTGTGAATACCCCGAAGCATTATGTTTTCTTTAATGGGATGATAAATTAATTATTTTCGAATTGTAGATATTTAAGTATCTTAACCTATCTCAGGAAGAAATATCTTATCATAGTTTAGAAGAATGATATGGAAATCAAGAGATGTGAATATAGTAACCATGAACGTGATTTTTAATGTGAAAAACAAGTTACAAAGATGACCGAATTAGGCTTAGATGTCTTCATAAGAAATGTAGCCCTAGATGTTAGCTAACTAATGGCTTTGGTTTCACGGTAATCATAATTCTATAACTCTAGATATCAACGAATTAGTGAGCAAAGGTCAAGCTGTCAGGATTCTGCGATAAGTTGGTGTTGTTCTTAATTTTAGGCATATAATATTATAAAACTAGATTTTGAGGCCAACATAGAAGTTTTATATAATTTTATTATCTTTAAAACAAGATAAAATTAAACTTGATATGATTCTCTAGATATAATGTTTATACCTCACAAAGGTCATAGACGCGCAACATAAAATGATAAAAGTAATACTCAAAACTTAATGGATGTTATATCAATCATAATACAAAGTAGATAGATGCTATAATTGATGTATGACATAGGGTTAAGATGTATTTCAGGTACTTGACTTGATTGAATAATGATATTGAATACATGTGTGTTGATGTTATAACTTGAATGGTGATTTATGAGTGTTGTGCAATCATTGAATGCTTTACATTATCCCTAAAGCGTGAATTGTGATGTATGAGTATTAAGTGTCTTTGACTTTGAGTTAAGAGGTGATATTTTGACTGTGAGTGACCTAGCCCATGTGGGGCGAGAATGGGCTCACTATGTTTGATGTGAGGTTTAATGAAGCCATGAACATTGATGCGTAAAAATGCGTTTGCAAAGGACAAGCGTACCCTACGCAGTAGTAACAGTGGACTCTAGGAGTCCGGATATCGAACCCAAAGGACCAGTCGCGTTCCCAAATAATTAATCTCGCAAATAACTAAGCAATCCAGAATATAAAAATCAAATCGAGAAGAATGTTGGTCAATTGTTCTTTTCAAAAGAAAGAGAATCGGAGCAGAAAGATTACTGTGAGAACAATTATGATAAAGAAGCCTAGGATTGTGATTTCACATGTACCCCCTTTTTCCCCCAATTCTAATCTTAATAAAATCCCTAAATGTGTTACTTGCCAGCGACCTCTTAAATTCGTTAATTAACAATTGATCATAGTTAATAACGCTATTTCCCCTAATTTAATTCCCAATTGATCATAGGTGAATTAATTTAGAGCAAATGATAAATCTCAGAGAGGTTGATTAACAGGTTAATCTACTGGAAATTCATACAATAAGTTTGATCATGCAAATTGTACAAATCTAATCACTTCACAGTTTAGTTAATCGCAAGCAATTGATCATAGACAAGAGATTAACTTATGTTTAGACTGATCGGTCATAAAAGCAATAAAAGTAGTGAAGAGATACAAATAACTGAATAACATCGAGGTTTTATTAAAATTAGAACAGGAGTACAAGGGTACAGCTACATCACAATCCGGGGCTAAGAGAAACTAGCCACTCATGTTCATGATTAAGCCAGAAAACTCAAAAGAAGACATAAAGATTACAAAAGGGAAGAAACTTTACAGTGATGATCCCCAATGGTGTTCTCTACGTCCTCCCGCAGCTCAGAGTCTCTCACAGGACCTCTTTCTCACCCACAACCCTCAGTTTTCGAAATAGAACAAAAGATAAAGATAAAAGGGTTTCCTATCCTATTTATAATAATTCAAATTTTAAATGGCTAACAGCACAACTTACCACGGCCGTGGTAAAATGACCACGGCCGTGGTCCTTGCATAAAAGTCCAATTCTACTACGCAACCAGCATGGCCATGGTAAATTTACCATGGCCATGGTAATTTACCATGGCCATGGTAATTTACCATGGCCATGGTCCTTGCGTTACTTCAATTCTGGCCTCTTTTTCTTGGTCCTCTAGACAGTGGCATTTTTGCTCCAAAAAGTGCAATTTTCAACTCTTTTCCTCATGAAGCCTCTTGAGTACCTGTCTTGCACCAACTAACACCAAACAGTGAGTTTTGCCAATAAAATATATTCAAAATGTATGAAAATGACATCTAAACTCACATCAAAATACAATCAAAGTCCGGTTTATCAACCTCCCCACACTTGAGCATTGCTTGCCCTCAAGCAATTATTCTGAGTCAAATATCAAAACCAATTCCCTCTAGTCAAGAACTTGTAACAGAACCCCAATTTATTTTGAATGGAAAATGAAACATAAGCAACAATAAAAGCAACAAAGTGCAGCAGAATTTTTCCAAAGAATCCATTAGACTTAAAACACCCGCATAAATGACCAATTTCCCATGAGTCTGGTTCACTCATCTCTCATTCTCTCAGTGTTTCAGGGTCAACAGAAATTCTCTTAAATCACACTTAATTGAGCATGTTCACAAATCTATTCATCAATCAACTCAACTCAATCAACTTTTCACAAACAGAACAAATGAGGCATGACAGGGTGTAATGGGGCCCAGTTTATAATGATAGGTAGATGTTGAAAGGAAAGGACAACAAAGGGCTCTAATGGCAGTTCACACTCAGTGATCTAAAATCAAAAGGGAGCCAATGCCTTCCTTCATCCACTTTTTCACTACCCATATTTCAGCTCTTGCTTCTTCTCCTGTTATTCTATTTTTCTTCTCCTTTTTTTTTCTTCTTTTTTTTTTAAAGGTTTTTGACCTTATTTTATTCAATTCACAGGAGAAGTTGAGAGACACTGAATTCTTTTTTTTTTTTTTTTAACTGGATGCTCTGCATTACATTGGTTTTTCCCCCATCCTTCAGATCACCAAGCATAAACAAATATACATAATTTCACAGAGTAAGGTGACAAATGAATATTTAATTAGGCTCAAAACAGGCAACTAGATGGGGATGTAACACAAAATCTGAATCTAGAAAAATGCCTAACCAATGCCTCAACAGTTTCAGAAAATAAAAAGCCAATCAAGGATATGTATTTCAGGATAGAAAATAGAACATGCCACCTAAGGTGGATCAGAATCACACACTAAAAGAAACAAAAGCTCAAAACTCACATTTCTATGGCTAAGCTCAAGGGAAAACAATTTATTCAATTATGTTCGGTGCTAATGTTCGTTTTCTTGAAGAAAATCCCAATGCAATGCTGCAATTTTTTTTTTTTAAAGGGGTTCTGAAAGCAAAATTTCATAACTATCAAGAATTCAAAAATAACACAGAACAATGTACTGGCATAATCACAAATCACAGCAATTCAAAGCTGGGGAGAAAAACCGTGACCCCCTCCCCACACTTAAAGTATGCAATGTCCTCAATGCACCCAAAAGCATAAATCAACAAGACATGAACATAAAATGTACTGAAGGGAAACATAAAATAAAGTACTGAAACAAGAAAACAAAAAAATAGAAAAAGAAATAGAAAAACCTCCTCAAAAGTGGGTCTCTAAGGTATCTGGTAATGCTTCTGGTGAGGAGGGACCATGAACCTGAAAAAGAAAAGAAAGAAATTTTTTTTTTTTTAAAATTTTTTTTTTCAGTTTTTTTTTTTTTACCATGGCCGTGGTAAAATTTACCACAGCCGTGGTCGGAAAATTTTGACGCTGATTTTCACAAAAATTGAAAATTTTCTACTTCCAAGGTCCATTTACCCAACCCGTGGTCATTAACCACGGCCATGGTCAATTTAACACGGCCGTGGTCGTAAATGACGTTGATTTTCACAAAAATTGCAAAATTTCCACTTCCAGGGTCCATTGACCACGGCCATGGTAATTTTAGCACGGCTGTGGTCGTAAATGACGTTGTTTGGAAATGCTGGGAGCACAGCTGTGGTCAAATATAACCACAGCCTTGCTTCTACCACCACGGCTGTGCTCAATTTAGCACGGCTGTGGTCCCCACATGCGAGAACAACCAAAAAAAATAAAATAAAACAGTTCCTAAGCTCTAAGCTCTAGAATGCAAAATAAAATAATTAAAAGGATACAGTGGGTTCATGAACCCACTCTTCTCAGGTTGCCTCCTGAGCAGCGCTTGTTTAACGTCCCGAGCCTGACGGGTGAAAAGGAAATCAACCTCCCTCAAACAAGGTGATATTCCTTTCTTGTAGTAAACCTTCAGCATGCCCATCCACTCTATAGCCAGGAGCTTCCTTCCCCACATTTGGGTGAAGCTCGGTATCAATCATCTTCACCTTGTCAATGGCTTGCACAAAATTACAGGAAGCGGAAGAGGAGGAGCTTTTTGCAGTATCGTACACTTTAATCACTTCCTCCTCATCACCTAGCCTCAAAGTTAATCTCCCTTTTCTGACCTCAATCACAACATCTCCTGTGTTGAGGAAGGGTCGTCCCAAAATAATTGGGATTTCCTCATCCTCCTTAATGTCCAAAATAACAAAGTCAGCAGGAAAAATAAATTTCCCAACCTTAACCAACAAGTTCTCCACTATTCCTCGCGGATAGGTGAGAGTCCTGTCTGCAAGCAAAATAGAGATATCAGTGGGTTGGGGTTCTTGTAACCCCAACTTCTTATAAACAGAATAAGGCATTAGATTAATGCTAGCACCCAAATCACATAATGCTCTATCAAATTGCAAATTGCCAATGGTACAAGGAATTGAAAAACTCCCGGGATCCTTAAGCTTAGGAGGCAATTTCTTTAAAATCACAGCAGAGCATTCTTCGTTGAGGCCAATTGTAGCAAAGTCCGCCAGTTTTCCTTTATTTGAAATAATTTCTTTTAAATACTTGGCGTACTTTGGCATTTGAGCAATTGCCTCAGCGAAGGGGATATTAATATGCAAACCTTTCAGCATCTCTACAAATCTAGCAAAATACCTATCCTCACTCTTGTCTTTCAACCTTTGGGGGAAAGGAACACTTACCTGAGGAGGTGTCAGTACCTCCTTTTCCTTCTCTTTCTCAATAGTTGGGTTCTCTTCAGTAAGAACCTCCTCTTCTAGACTTGGAGCTGACTCTTCTTTCTTCTTCTGCTCCTCTTTAGCCTTGTTGCTCCTAGTCATTACAACATTCGCCTCCTCCTTCTTAGGATTAGTTTCAGTTTGGGAAGGAAGGGTACCAGGAGCTCTCTGGGATAGTAAAGCTCGCATGCTAGAAAGCTGAGACTCCATAGTCTTCATGCGCTCATCACTCTTGGCTATATATTGCATCATGACATCCTCCAGTGATGGCATTCTCTCTTCTTGTCTTGACCTCTGATTTTGCATATGTGGAGGCCTATACACATTTTGATTCAGCTCCTGCCTGGGACCTTGGTCCCTCTGGTTTCTCCAACAAAGGTGAGGATGATCCGTCCATCCTTGGTTGAATGTGTTGGAGTAGGGATCATATTCTGCACTCTTCCCACTGGCATAATTTACCTCCTCCATAGCTTGAGCAAGTGCATTATTCACAGGGCATTCTCCTCTATGGGCTTCCCCACACTTATCACAAGTGGGTGGTGGAAGAGCTGCAATCAGAAGCTGTACCTGTGCTTTCATCACGGTCTCCATCTGCTTAGATAACTTCTCCAGCTTCTGATCAATGCTTGAACTAGATGTTCCAGCTTCCACTTGGTTCACCGGTTTCATCAGAATACGTCTATCTGCAGTGTGGTTGTAGGCATTGGAGGCCATGGCTTCAATGATTCTATTTGCCTCTGCTGGTGATTTAGCCATCAGGGAACCTCCACAAGCAGCGTCGAGGCTAGTCCTGTTATGGCTGGACACACCTCCATAAAAAATTTGGATGATTCTCTGCTGGCTAAACCCATGATGTGGGCAACTACGAAGTAGCTCCTGAAATCTGTCCCAGGCTTTTGATAGGCTCTCCTGCTCCCTCTGAGCAAAATTGCCTATCTCTCTCTGTATCTGGTCTGTCTTCACTACAGAATAGTATTTCCGGAGGAATTTGTTGGTGCACATCTCCCAGGTAGTGATGCTGTTGGCCGGAAGTGAGCACAACCAATTGAGAGCTTTCCCGTTGAGTGAGAATGGGAAAGCAGCCAGTCTGATATATTCAACAGACACTCGAGGATATCTTACAGTACTGGCCATCCTCATGAATCTTCTCAGATGTTCCACTGGGTCCTCAGTAGCCAGCCCATGGAACTGGTTACTCTCTATCATCTGGAGGCAGCCATGTTTCAATTCAAAATTGACATCCCCCAGTGCTGGCAATAGGATGCTGTTAGCTACCCCAACTTGAGGAGTGAGATAGTCTAACAGAGACTGCTCCACTGGTGGGTCATTTTCTTCAGCCATTACTCTTCTTCTTTGTTCCGCTCTGTTCTTTCGGGCAACCCTTTCAATCTCAGGTTCGTTCACAAGCTCTGGCCTTTGGGATCTGGTTAGCATAAACTGTCAACACAGAAAAAGGGATCAAAACGCAACTGGCAAAAGAGAATGACTAATTAAAATAAACGGAGTTTTTTTTTAATAAAATAAAATAAAAATTCAAAAATTAAACAAACGAAATAAAATAAAATAAAATAAAAAAATAATAAAATAAAAATAAAAATAAAAAATAGATAAAACAGAAAATTAAAAGGAATGAAAACTATGAACAATATGAACAAGAATTGCTTAATTTTCACAAAATAAATTATCTAGGAACTACACAACTAGTCCCCGGCAACGGCGCCAGAAACTTGATGCGTAAAAATGCGTTTGCAAAGGGCAAGCGTACCCTACGCAGTAGTAACAGTGGACTCTAGGAGTCCGGATATCGAACCCAAAGGACCAGTCGCGTTCCCAAATAATTAATCTCGCAAATAACTAAGCAATCCAGAATATAAAAATCAAATTGAGAAGAATGTTGGTCAATTGTTCTTTTCAAAAGAAAGAGAATCGGAGCAGAAAGATTACTGTGAGAACAATTATGATAAAGAAGCCTAGGATTGTGATTTCACATGTACCCCCTTTTTCCCCCAATTCTAATCTTAATAAAATCCCTAAATGTGTTACTTGCCAGCGACCTCTTAAATTCGTTAATTAACAATTGATCATAGTTAATAACGCTATTTCCCCTAATTTAATTCCCAATTGATCATAGGTGAATTAATTTAGAGCAAATGATAAATCTCAGAGAGGTTGATTAACAGGTTAATCTACTGGAAATTCATACAATAAGTTTGATCATGCAAATTGTACAAATCTAATCACTTCACAGTTCAGTTAATCGCAAGCAATTGATCATAGACAAGAGATTAACTTATGTTTAGACTGATCGGTCCTAAAAGCAATAAAAGTAGTGAAGAGATACAAATAACTGAATAACATCGAGGTTTTATTAAAATTAGAACCGGAGTACAAGGGTACAGCTACATCACAATCCGGGGCTAAGAGAAACTAGCCACTCATGTTCATGATTAAGCCAGAAAACTCAAAAGAAGACATAAAGATTACAAAAGGGAAGAAACTTTACAGTGATGATCCCCAATGGTGTTCTCTACGTCCTCCCGCAGCTCAGAGTCTCTCACAGGACCTCTTTCTCACCCACAACCCTCAGTTTTCGAAATAGAACAAAAGATAAAGATAAAAGGGTTTCCTATCCTATTTATAATAATTCAAATTTTAAATGGCTGACAGCACAACTTACCACGGCCGTGGTCCTTGCATAAAAGTCCAATTCTACTACGCAACCAGCATGGCCATGGTAAATTTACCATGGCCATGGTAATTTACCATGGCCATGGTCCTTGCGTTACTTCAATTCTGGCATCTTTTTCTTGGTCCTCTAGACAGTGGCATTTTTGCTCCAAAAAGTGCAATTTTCAACTCTTTTCCTCATGAAGCCTCTTGAGTACCTGTCTTGCACCAACTAACACCAAACAGTGAGTTTTGCCAATAAAATATATTCAAAATGTATGAAAATGACATCTAAACTCACATCAAAATACAATCAAAGTCTGGTTTATCAAACATCTATGTGAATCATGCATTATAACATGATATATATGTGTTTTCGAAAGTTGTTTATGAACCTAACTGGGGAGGTTGTGAAGAACTCGATGAGTTCTGACCTTGGGGGTGTTATCTGGTTTGGAATCTCCTTTAAACTCATGTTGATCCCATGGGTTGGAGTATACTTGCAAGACTGGGTAACCCTGACGAGCCGCTAGTGGTATCATCTTGGTTGAGACTGTTAGTGTTGGATGCCCATGGTGTGGCTATTCGTCGACTCGCACGTACTCCCAAGCTACTTTCACAAGAGTATTTTACTGGTACCACATGCATATAAGAAAAGAGAATGGAACATCGCATTGCATACGTGCATTATTGTAAGTTTTGTCTGAGTTGTGTGGTTTATGAAGTGGATGCCATGTATACATTGTGTTGTACTTATGTGATGTGCGAATGATTTTATCCATAATCGTAATATGTTGTGAATGTATATGTATTTAGACTTGTAATGGAATGGGATAGGATGTGACTCTTTATGGGCATAGAGAGAGATGTACTTAGAACGACACTATGTGAGTATAGGTCATGATGTATTTTGCTATTAAGAAATAGACTGATGCAAAGAAAGTGTTAGATAGTAGAATACGAGCATGGAGAGTGAAGTTAACGTGAGAGGGAGTAATGGAAGTAACTTGCTAGTTAAAGAATAAATACTAAGATACCGATGATGGTGAACCAGCGTAGTAGAGTGAGCACGAGAGATGTGTTATAGGAAAGTGTTTATGATCGATGAATGTAGACCAACTATAGAAATAATAGAGTTTGATAGAGGCTCGGAGAGGGTAAATCCATAAAGACTAATAGATGAATTGTTCAGGTAGAAGGGTTTAACCCAGCCATAGAGTCTTAGAGCACTCACTGTGACCTTATGTCTCACCCATTTAAGTTACCTCCTTTCAGGAAACAGGTGATGGCGCGTGTCGTTGGAGCATGGAGCCTCGTCATGGAAGATGTAGCTTAGTTATTTTATATTTCTATTTAATTTTCTTATATGTTGTATGATGTAAATGTTACAAGAAATAAGTTGTAATTATTAAATCAAGTTGTAATTTATATGTTTATATGTTAGCTTCCGCATGAGATTGTTGAGTAAATGTTTTTAATTTTTGCGTCTTTAGAAATATTAAGCGTAGTTACGGTAATACCCTTAGGGTGTTACATCGTTCATCACCCCCAGGTATGAGAGGTGACAGAGGCGGACATATATACTCGTTGTCGATCCTAGGATTGATAGTAGACTGCTCCCAGTCAAGTGCAGAGAATAATCCTGTAGGAAAAGCGAGCTCAGGTGACACCATAGGTTCACCTAACGATGGTAGGTTACCTCCACAACACTCGTCCTCGTCGAAAAGCCACTGCCCTTTTGGTCCAAATGTTGCTTCCAAGTTCCATGCTGCTAGGTCCATCTTGCAAAACAGAACATACAAAGAAACATAAAAAGTATGGAGTGAGATTGTATTCTTTCGATGTTGTTTCCATGGAAAGAGTCGAGACGTTTTCTCACTCCAACACACAATCAATCAAGCACACATATTTTACGGGGGACCTATCATATACTGCTAAGTTATATCTAATCCTCATTACTAACATCATCATCATCATCATCGTCGTCGTATGGATCCATACTCTTGGTTAATCAACCATCAAATCATAATTCATCCTACGAGAAGCGACAGGGAGTAAGTATATCTCTGATCCTCAATCCTTGGTACACTGACACCTATCCCAGCACGTCAGTTATCAATATCCATATTTATCTTGTTACGCGTAATCCTCCGAGCGAAACCCTGCAAGAGATATACCCTCCGCTCCATCACAGATAGCTTGGCATTTATCGAGGTGTGCGAGCTGGCAATCGCTCATCCCGGCTCGTGGGTTGCAAGCCCACCCCTAGGATTCCACGCACTCGCGCCATTCACCCCTTAGACCCACAAAAGGCCACACCCTAAGCCATCTACAATGTACCACGTTGTACCTTCCCGCACCACTTCCAAGCATACCTTCCGTCCAGCTTGGCTAATCCAAGCCCTTAAGGCTCTAAGGTACTTATCCTTGGAATAACTCCAAGAGAGGTCTATTCATTGCAAGGGTCGTTCTCACCCTTCACATCATTATCATTATGTCTCAATCATACATATCAATAAACATTCACAAGGGTCGTTCTCACCCTCCACATGATAATGATTCATAATTCAATCGTAAATACCAATCACAAGGACATAGTGCAAGAACCAATCATACGCGCTTAGTGGTACACCTTCCAATTTAATTATCCACCACTTAAATTAATTCTTAGTCAAGCATACTTGGACAATTATATCATAACCTTGTCATCAAATATTTATTTAAGCCTTATATATACCACCATATTAAAGAATATATTTAACTTTTGAAATATAAATTCCCATAAGGCAAACATAATACGTGTTCTTTTATAAAAGTGACAATGTCATCATAATTAAATTTCTTTTCTTATTATTTCTTCAAAATAAGACTATCCATAGGAAAATAAATACTTCCACATAAAATAATAACTTTTTCTCATGGAATATTTTTCATATATATATTCCTTAAAAATAAATCTATATATAAGATAATTATTATTTTCACATAAAATGATAGCTTTCCCTTCTTAGAATATTATCCATAATTATTCCTTTGCATAAGATGTTATGTATATAACTTGAAATAATACTCCACCATTTGTCTTTATTAGTTAAAAAAAACTTATTATAATAACTCACAACTTTTTCACATAAAATGATACATAAAATATTATTCATAATAACTCCTCTATAAAATTTTACCCATGTCACATGAAAATATTCATTACTTAACTCTAATAGCTAACTCATAACAATCCTTTCAAAAACTTATTATAATATTTCACACAAAATAATACGTGTTGTTTCTCATCAATTAATTTTTCTCCCTTCATAAGTAATAACTTCTTCACATAAATTATTGTTTCCTTCACATAAGATAATAACATTTTAGAGAATATTTATTATTTAACAAAGTAAATTATCATGTCAAAATCAAGTAATTATGTAAGAGATAAAACTATAATTTTCCCTCCTATTTGTACAAAATGTGATCTTGAGACTAATAGGATTCAAAAATTTGATTCTTCATGTATAATTAAAATCATAGATCCCCAAATGATTTTTAAAACCATTTATTTAATTCTAAAACAGTGGCATTATAAAAATTATTTTATCACTTAATACTCTTTTAATTACTTAAAATCAATTTACTAACACATTCCCCTTCCTCACAAACACTCACGTCACACACACACACAAACCCTCATATACTCACGTCACACACACACCCCTTCCTCACATTTAAAACAATTTGCTAACACACCCCCTCCCTTCCTATTTCTCACGTCACCTCACCTGCACACTCACACGGCCCATTTTTTTTTCTTCATCTATTTCACTTATGGTCACACTAAGGCCCATTATAACATGCATTCAAGTTACTTCCAGTACCCAATCCTCATTCTTTCACGTTGGAATTAAATTGGCAGCAACAACACTTCAACATCATCATATCACATGGATCAAACCAATTCCTTTCATGCAACAAACACAGTGGCAACGTGCAAACAACTCAACAACATGAATACATGTAATATAAAGATCAAAATGACATTTTAGTAAGAACATGAAATGAGAGGTTCTTCAAGAACCATCATAACCCAAACCATGGAAAAAGCATCACAAATGAAAGAAATAACCCCACTCCCCCCCATACCTTAATTAATTTCGTGTAGCCTAGGGAGCAAGGTGGTGGCTGGAAAACTTTCTTCCTCCTCTCTAAAGGCTAGCTGAACACCTCGAAGGGGCAAGGCTCCCTCTCCAAGCTTTCTCCAACACCAAAACTTCACTATCTCACTAAAACTCTCTCTACTTTGCACTAGTAGCTTTGTTGTGTGTTTGTGTGAAATGAGCTTGGTGAGAGCTCTATTTATAGGTGAGGGAGAACACTCTAGAAGAGTGTTGGCTGAAGCTTGCATGTTGGTGGTGGCAAGAGAGGCCAATGGGTGGTCTTGCTTGGAGAGATTTAAGGCTTGACCAAATTATGAAAGCTTGGAGTGTTTGAGAAGCTTGATGTGATATTTGCATGAGTGAATAGTTAGTTAGGAGAGATTTTTTTTGTGTTCAGACCCTCTCTCTCTCTCTCTTTCTATTTTTGTTTTGGGTGGGTTTGGGACAGTTTAGACTAAGCCTTTTTGTAAAATAGGTCTGTTTCAAGTTAATTGGGCCAAAAATAGTCCATAGCCCAATCTGTTACCACTCTCACCCCCTTTTTACTTTTTGAACCTTTGTTTGCAACATGCTAGTTTTACTAGCTGTACTCTCCGTACTGCTATATGCACCCCTGGCAGAATTTTGTTTTCTAACTTCCTGGGCCCAAATATTTCTCCTATTTTTCTAGACCCATAATTATATATACCAAAACATATCTATTTAATTAACATACTAAATCATATAATTAAATTCATAGTGTCATCACATTCACATCAACATATGCTAATTTAATCAATTTCAAACATCACCAAGTAATTACTCAAATAAAAATCTAACAAGGGCTTGAAATATTCAATCACACATCAAGAAACATTTTGTCATGGCGAAAGAATTATTAAAACCCCAATACAAATTTACTTAAGGAATTAACTGCAATTTACCGCGCGTCAAATTCCTTTAAATCAATCAATTATATTTTAAGAAATAATTAAATTCCTTAAAATATATCAAATAATTTAAATTCTTAAATGGCAAAAAATGTGTCGTTACACTATTAATTACATAACAATATACTCAGCTAATGAATATGAAGGATTTTCATTGTAGAAGAAGTGTATAGATTTGAGTCTTATTCTTTCCCGTATGATGACAGAATTAATCCTTGCGTGAACCAAAACCACATAATCCTCATCCTAAAACTAGGTAGATTAAAGACTGTTGACTTACCATAGTTCTAAGTCTTCCACTAATAACAAGCCGTGCGAGCTTGACTCATAAGAACTTGCATAGGTAGGCGCTTATATAACAGAAATAGGAATAGCTATGAGATGCTTTTAAGAGAAGTGTCTAACAGACCATAAACAAGTGCATTTTAGAAGTGTGTCAAATCCAAATGGCATCACCCCAAGTACCTCAGCTTCACTTTGTTTTGTTTCCTCTCATGTCCCCAGGCCACATGTGTTGGGAAATGCCATCATAATTTCCCTCCTCTGTAAACTCAAAATAGGCACTTAGCGGAAACGTAGAATAATAACACGGTAAATTTTTAGCGTGGAAAACCTTTTCAATTTGAGTAAGGAAAAACCACGGGACCCGTAGGCCTCTTAAATCTCCACTATAATAATAATGGGAATACAAAATACAATAATCTTCAATTTTGTGGATACAACTTTCTCACAAAATGGCTCACTAATTTTCTCTCTTAGAAACTCTAAGGCTCTCACTATTTTTCTCTCACAATTTTTTCTCTCTAAATGTGAGGAACTCTTGCTTCTTGCTTGTTGTTGTTCTTCACCTCCTCTATTTATAGAGGGATTTCACCATGAGAAATTTGCTAGCTTGGTAAGTTTTCAAAGGCACCGAAAAGTTGCAGCAAATTGGTTGAAAATTTTTCAACCTTGCATTTAAGCACCGAATGCACTTTGCATTCCTTTTTCTTTGCACCGTTCAGATTTCACATTTGCTTGTTGTGTTTCTATATTGCTTGGCTGGACCCACATTTCTCCCCCTCCAGCCAAAGGGAAATATCCTTGGATCAATTCGGGGTTGATGCTAAGCCTACGGCTTTTTTACAAAATTCTAACTTTTCTTTTGCTAGAGCTTTTGTCATCATATCTGCCCCATTGTCCTTTGTGTGAATTTTCTCAACTTGCAGCAGTTTACTTTCCAACACATCATGTATCCAGTGATACCTTACGTCAATGTGTTTCGACTTTGCATGAAAAGTTGAGTTCTTGCTGAGATGAATTGCGCTCTGGCTGTTGCAATAGAGAACATAGCTTTCTTGATTCTGGCCTAACTCTTGTAGGAACTTCTTCATCCACAAGATCTCCTTACAACCTTCAGTGATTGCGATGAACTCTGCTTCTGTAGTGCTTAAAGCAATGCACTTTTGTAGTCGCGATTGCCATGATATAGCTCCCCCTGCAAAAGTAATCAGATATCCTGATGTTGACTTTCTGGAATCTACATCTCCTGCCATATCTACATCTGAATACCCGAGAAGCATTAAATTTCCATTGCCAAAACACAAGCAGTTTTTGGTAGTTCCCTTCAGATATCTTAATATCCATTTCACAGCATTCCAATGCTCATTTCCTGGGTTTGACAGGAATCTGCTTACAACTCCAACAGCATAAGCAATGTCTGGTCTTGTACAAACCATTGCATACATAAGGCTACCCACTGCAGAAGAATAGGGCACCTTGATCATTTCTTCTTTTTCTTCTTCATTCATTGGACATTGTGTCTTGCTGAGTTTAAGATGACCAGGTAATGGAACATGCACAGGTTTGGCATTATGCATGTTGAACCTTTCAAGAACTTTCTTGATATAGTCTTCTTGTGACATCCACAACATTCTTCTAGAACGATCTCTAATGATCTTCATTCCAAGAATCTTCTTTACTGCACCCAGATCTTTCATGGCAAAAGATTTGCTCAATGCCTTCTTGAGAGCAGCTATCTTTGTTTTGTCTTTTCCAACAACTAGCATATCATCAACATACAACAGAAGTATGATGGATTCACCATTCTCATAGTTCTTCACAAACACACAATGGTCTACGGAGGTCTTCTTGAAATTGTGTTGGGACATAAAAAGATCAAACTTCTTGTACCATTGTCTTGGAGCTTGTTTTAGACCATAGAGACTTTTCTTTAAGCAACACACTAAGTGTTCCTTGCTTGGTTATGCAAAACCTTCTGGTTGCTCCATATAGATTTCTTCCTCTAGGTCTCCATGTAAGAATGCTGTTTTGACATCAAGTTGCTCTATTTCCAAGTCTAGTTTGGCAGCTAGACAGAGAATTGCTCTAATGGATGTCATCTTCACCACTGGTGAGAAGATTTCTTCAAAATCTATGCCTTTCTTCTGGTTACATCCCTTCACGACGATTCGTGCTTTATACCTGGGGCTTGGGTTATTCTCTTCAGTCTTGAGTTTGAATACCCATTTATTTTTCAATGCCTTTCTTCCTTCTGGTAATTTCACCAGGTCATATGTTTGATTCTCTTTCAGGGATTGGATTTCTTCTTCCATGGCTTGCATCCATTTCTTTTTATCAGTTGTTTCAATGGCTTCCATGAAGCTTTGTGGTTCCTTCTTGAATGCTGCTTGTTTCTTGTTGATCATCTTGGTTGGGGACCATATTCTGTCTGCACATTATCCACTGCTTGATCTTCATTCGTCACATCTGGTTGCATTGTCTGATGAGGTTGTTCCATCTCACGAGTCTCTCCCCCTGAATTATCTACCACAACGGGATTCGAATCATGAACCACCGTTTGTTTTGGCTTCCCAGACTTGATATCTTGGATTGTTTGATCTTCAAAGAATACCACATCTCTGCTTCGAACAATCTTCTTGTTTGTAGGATCCCATAATCTGAAGCCAAGTTCATCTCTTGGTGAACCAAGGTATATGCATTCTTTTGCTTTAGCATCGAGCTTTGCTCTTTCATCTTTCGGAATGTGAACAGATGCCTTACACCCGAAGACTCTCAAGTGACCATAAGAGGCTCTTTTTCCAGACCACACCTCATCTGGAAGCTTTCCATTTAAAGGTCTTGAAGGTGACAGATTTATCAACTCAGCTGCAGTTCTCACTGCTTCACCCCAAAATGATTTGGGAAGTTTTGCTTGAGAAAGCATGCTTCTGACTTTCTCTGCAATTGTTCTGTTCATCCTTTCAGCTACTCCATTCATCTGAGGAGTCTTGGGAGGTATTTTCTCATGTCTTATCCCATGAATTTTGCAGTATGCCTCAAATTGACCTATATATTCTCCGCCATTATCAGTTCTCAAGCATTTCAGCTTTCTTCCAGTTGATCGTTCTACAGAGGCATGAAACTCCTTGAATGCTTGAAGAACTTGATCTTTCGTCTTCAATGGATACACCTACAATTTCCTTGAGTGATCATCAATGAAGGTAACAAAATATTGGGCACCGCCAATTGACCTTTCAGAAGTTGAGCAAACATCTGAGTGAATAAGATCTAGAATATGTTTTCTTCTTCTTGCATCATCTGGTCTTCTGAAAGATACTCTGTGTTGTTTTCCTGCTAGACAATCTTCACAGGATTCAAGTGGTTGCCCTTTTATGTTTGGGAGATGATCTTTTGCGAGGATCTCCAAACCCTTCTCGCTCATGTGGCCCAATCGTCTATGCCATAATTCTTTTGATGCATCTTGAGCAACATTCATCTCTCCTCTGCATATCTTTCCCTGCATAGTGTACAAGGAGCCTTCCTTCTTTCCGCGTGCAACAATCATGCTTCCTCGACTG
The DNA here is from genome assembly GCA_026413185.1 of Pueraria montana var. lobata. Classification (NCBI taxonomy): domain Eukaryota; kingdom Viridiplantae; phylum Streptophyta; class Magnoliopsida; order Fabales; family Fabaceae; genus Pueraria; species Pueraria montana. The sequence continues at coordinate 12,362,396 of CM048650.1, forward strand.
AGTTTCCATCTACCGGCACCAAATTGGTTTATCATCCCAGCTTCATCTAGCTTTCCAGCAGAAATAAGATTCAGACGCATCTCCGGAACATGTCTTACGTCCTTTAGAATCAACTTGTTTCCACTCTCAGTCATCAAGGTCACTTCACCTATGCCAACAATTTTGCTTGTGACATGATTTCCCATCTTCACTGTACCAAAGTCTCCTTTTTGGTATGATGAGAAGAATTCTTCATGAGGACTTACGTGGAAGGATGCTCCTGAGTCAATTATCCAAATGCAATCATCAGATGCAACATTTAGATAATTATCCTCTCCGACAAGAAATATGCCCTCATCATTCGAGGTCACTGTAGTGGCTGATCCGTCTTCCTTCTTTTTCTTTGGGTCAATCTGGTCAGGATGGACTGTTCCAGCTTGTTGATCTCTCTTAAGGAATCTGCACTCAAACTTCCTGTGGCCAGGTTTACCACAGTAATAACAACTTAGTCTAGTGCGAGATTTGGATCTGCCTTGTGATTTTTCACGATCTCCTTTTCCTTGACTTCTACTCCTTCCTCTGTTTTCAACAACGTTGGCTTCGAACTTATTGTTCAAGCCTCTTTCTCTCCGTCTTGACTCTTCATTCAACAAACTGTCGATAACGAGATCCATGCTGAGTTTTGGAGTGGAATTGTTGAGAGTGATAACTAGAGTGTCCCAACTCTCAGGCAGAGAACTGATGAGTAGAAGAGTCTGCAACTCATCTTCTATCTTCATTTCTGCTTTCGTCAGTTGATTCACAATACCTTTGAACACGTTCAGATGTTCGATCATGCTTTGACCGTCCATGTACTCCAATTTTGCCAATCGTTTGACAAGGTGGGCTTTGTTTCTGGGTGTCCTCTTTTGAATCAAGGATTCAAGTTTTGTCCACAACTCATACGCATTGGTATAAGTTGATACATGCTCGAACAAGCTTCGATCAATATATTTTCTGATCACAGCTACTGCTTTTCGATGCTGGAGCTCCCAATCTTTGTCAGTCTTCCCTTCCGGTTTGTCCTGTTGAGTGATTGGTTCGTGCAAATCTTTGCAGTATAAGTGATCTTCCATCATCGGCTTCCAATACGAGTAATTATCAGCAGTTAGCTTGAACGTATCTCCATCATGAGTCACAGCTCCCTCCATCTTGAGTTATACAGGCTAGATAACGTACTAAGAATTACCGTATACCGAAATATTTACCGTAGTTCGTGAATAGTGCACTAGGTAAGTTCCCAGGAAAGAGAGGTGGGTCACCAACGGACACGCTTAAATACCAAGTCTTTCCTTAGCCAGAACTTTTCCTAGACATGCACTTTCGCAATCCCACGTTTTATTTCGGCAACACAAGAATAATCCTTTTCTGATGTGGAAGATCAGACAATGCTGCAACCACAGAGCATACTAAGAATTTTCTTATGAATACGGTACCTTAGTATCCGAGAGCTCTGAGAGCTCTGATACCACTGTTGGGAAATGCCATCATAATTTCCCTCCTCTGTAAACTCAAAATAGGCACTTAGCGAAAACGTAGAATAATAACACGGTAAATTTTTAGCGTGGAAAACCTTTTCAATTTGAGTAAGGAAAAACCACGGGACCCGTAGGCCTCTTAAATCTCCACTATAATAATAATGGGAATACAAAATACAATAATCTTCAATTTTGTGGATACAACTTTCTCACAAAATGGCTCACTAATTTTCTCTTTTAGAAACTCTAAGGCTCTCACTATTTTTCTCTCACAATTTTTTCTCTCTAAATGTGAGGAACTCTTGCTTCTTGCTTGTTGTTGTTCTTCACCTCCTCTATTTATAGAGGGATTTCACCATGAGAAATTTGCTAGCTTGGTAAGTTTTCAAAGGCACCGAAAAGTTGCAGCAAATTGGTTGAAAATTTTTCAACCTTGCATTTAAGCACCGAATGCACTTTTCATTCCTTTTTCTTTGCACCGTTCAGATTTCACATTTGCTTGTTGTGTTTCTATATTGCTTGGCTGGACCCACAACATGCTCCCCATGATAGACCTTGCAACAATATTGGCACAGCATAACATGATTGTCACCGTAGTCACCACCCCACACAACGCTTCCCGTTTCTCAGAAACCTTTGCTCGGGCTTCGGACTCGGGCCCAGACCTCCGATTGGTTCAACACCAATTTCCAGCCCAAGATGCTGGATTTCCAGAAGGGTGTGAGAATTTTGACATGCTGCCTTCAATGGGCATGGGCTTTAATTTCTTCATTGCCGCTAACGACTTTCTTCACGAACCGGCAGAGAAAGTGTTTGAAGAGTTAACACCGAAACCAAACTGCATCATCTCTGATGTGAGTTTAGCATACACAGCCCACATTGCCACCAAATTCAACATCCCCAGAATTTCTTTCTTCGGAGTTGGTTGCTTCTGCCTCTCCTGGCTGGAGAAGTTGGTCAATTCTAAGGTTCTTGAGAGCATAGCCACAGATTCAGAGTACTTTTTGATACCTGACATCCCTGACAAAGTTGAGATCACCAAAGCACAGATGCCAAGACCAATGCATGAAAACTGGAGCGAGTTTGTTGACAAAATGGCCTCGGTTGAAGGGGTTACTTATGGCGTGGTCGTGAATTCTTTTGAGGAGTTGGAGCCAGCATATGCAAGAGATTACAAAAAGACCAGAAATGATAAAGTGTGGTGTGTTGGCCCTGTTTCACTCAGAAACAGGAATCACTTGGACAAGGCTCAGAGAGGGAACAAGGCCTCAAGTGATGCGCACAGTTGCATCAAGTGGCTAAACTTGCAAAACCCAAATTCAGTTATTTATGTGTGCCTTGGGAGCATGTGCAATTTAACTCCTTTGCAGTTGATAGAGCTTGGTATGGCCTTAGAAGCATCTAAAATACCATTCATTTGGGTCATCAGGGAAAGGAATCAAACAGAAGAATTGATGAAGTGGATTAAGGAATCGGGGTTTGAGGAAAGGACCAAGGGGATAGGCTTTTTGATTCGGGGTTGGGCTCCAAAGGTACTGATACTATCACACCCTGCTATTGGAGGGTTCTTAACACACTGCGGTTGGAACTCAACCTTAGAAGCAATATCCGCGGGCGTGCCAATGCTTACATGGCCGTTGTTTGGGGATCAATTCTTGAATGAGAGGTTCATTGTGCAGATACTAAGAATTGGAGTAAGAGTTGGGGTGGAAAGTCAGGTAATCTGGGGTGAAGAAGAGAAAACTGGGGTGTTGGTGAAGAAGGAAGATGTTCTGAGGGCTATGGAGAAGTTAATGGATGAGGGAAATGAAAGGGAAGAGAGGAGAAAAAGGGCTAGAGAGCTTGCGGAGATGGCTAAGAAAGCTGTAGAAGGAGGATCTTCTCACTTCAATGTAACCCAGCTAATCCAAGATATCATGCAACAGTCTAACAAAGACTAGTACTAACGATCATCTTCGGTTATCAAAGGCATATTAATATATATACTATTTCATGAGAAGTTCCTAATTAGCTTGCAGAGTGTTGCAAAGAATACTGTGTAGAAAGCCTGCGAAGGCTTGAAGAAACAGAATACTCTGTAATCTGGTGTGATTACTATGATGAAATTCTACTAGAAACATGGAATGGTTATAGCCTAAGGATTTGAGGGTGAACAAATATAAAAAATTTATGTGTAGTTTCTTCCGTACCTTGGTTCTTAACTGTCTACACGTGTTTTACTGTTTATTGTTTTAAATGTGTTTTCTAATTTAAAAACCAATAAACCTTGAGCTAACCCGAAGTTTTAATTTTATATCTTTGATCAAGTTTAAGCAAGGCCACCTTGAAGAACTAGGTAGGCAAGAAACAAATTTATATTTTCTTTGCCAAATGTTGCATCAGAATCAGCAATTAGTTGTGGCTGAAAGCCTAAAATGGTGTTGCTTCTTGTGAAATATACATCTCTATCATAGGTGAGTGATCAACAATTAAAATTGGTAGAGCATGGATGATGACTTTCCTATGCTAATGCTCAAAAGGATCAACATATATTGGTTCAAGCTGAGCTAATACTCCTACAACTATATGAGCATCTGATCTTGCATGCTATGATGCTAGCATCTTTCTCATTATTCACATAAGCTTCAAGCGTTACCACTTCCTTGTTTTGAGATGATATGTCTTCATCTTTTGAGATTTTAAAATCTCAGTTTTCTCAGAAGTTTTCTCAAAACCTGTGGATAAACTTGTATTTAGAAGAAGATTATTAGAAGTAGTATAAAGAGTAGAGATTGCATGACTACCTTGTTTGTTAGTTAACATTAGATCCTCCCCTTTCTGCTTATAATATTAAATTATATTTTATATTACATTGAGTAATATTTAGCAACACATTACCCAAATAATGAGACTGATAGTTATTTAAAGTTTTTCTATAAACAATGTTTTGGGTAATTTTGTCCCTTTATCCGATATCATAACAATGAGACTGATAGTTATTTAAAGTTTTTCTATAACCAATTTTTTGCATAATTTTGTCCTTTATCCGACATCATAATTGAGTACAACACATAAGACATGTCTTTGAATAGAGTTCAATTATTTGTTTCTCTACAATTGGGCGAATATGATGAGAACAAATATGTTGATGAACATTTTATATCGTAATGCATTTTCCACTCTCATTCTATCAAGGAGGCTTCAGAATATCACTAATGTTAGTTAACTCATTAACTGTGTTAGTGTACTAACATCATCAGCAAAAATATAGGGCAAGAATCCTTTGGCACGCTCACACACAAATCAAGATTACAAAAGATATCAATATATCTTACTGATTTGCTAATAAGCAAATTAGGAACTTCTCATGAAATAGTACTATGTATTAATATGCTTTTGATAACTGAAGATAATCGTTAGTCCTTGTTGGACTGTTGCACGATATCCTGGATTAGCTGGGTCACATTGAAGTGAGAAGATCCTCCTTCCACAGCTTTCTTAGCCAACTTCGCAAGCTCTCTAGCCCTTTTTCTCCTTTCTTCCCTTTCATTTCCCTCATCCATTAAGATTTCTATAGCCTTCAGAACATCTTCCTTCTTCACCAAGACCCCACTTTTCTCTTCATCGCCCCATATCACCGGACTTTCTACCCCAACACTTACTCCAATCCTCAGTATCTGCACAATGAACCTCTCATTGAAGAATTGATCCCCAAACAATGGCCAAGTAAGCATTGGCAGGCCAGCGGATATTGCTTCTAAGGAAGAGTTCCAACCGCAGTGTGTTAAGAACCCTCCAATTGCAGGGTGTGATAGTATCAGTACCTGAGGAGCCCAACCCCGAATCAAAAGACCCACCCCCTTGGTCCTCTCCTCAAACCCCGATTCCTTAATCCACTTGTTCAATTCTTCTGTTTGATTTCTTTCCCTGATAACCCATATGAATGGTGTTTTAGATGCTTCTAAGGCCATACCAAGCTCTATCAACTGCAACGGAATTAAATTGCAAATGCTCCCAAGGCACACGTAAATTACTGAATTTGGTTTTTGCAAATCAAGCCACTTCATGCAACTGTGCACATCACTTGAGGCTTTGTTCCCTCTCTGAGCCTTGTTCCTGTTTCTAAGTGAAACAGGGCCAACACACCACACTTTATCGTTTCTGGTCTTCTTGAAATCCCTTGCATATGCTGGCTCCAACTCCTCAAAAGAATTCACGACCACGCCATAAGTAACTGCTTCAGCTGCAGCCATTTTTTCCATAAACTCGCTCCAATTTTCATGCATTGGTCTTGACGTCTGTTCTTTGGTGACCTCAATTTTGTCAGGGATGTCAGGTATCAAAAAGTACTCCGAATCTGTGGCTATGCTCTCAAGAAGATTAGAAGTGACCAACTTTAGCTGCCACAAGAGACAGAAGCAGCTAACTCCGTAGAAAGAAATTCTGGGGATGTTGAATTTGGTGGCGATGTGGGCCGTGTATGCTAAACTCACATCAGAGATGATGCAGTTTGGTTTCGGTGTTAACTCTTGAAACACTTTCTCAGCTGGTTCGAGTAGAAACTTGTTTGCGGCAAGGAAGAAACTCAAGCCCATGCCCATTGAAGGCAGCATGTCAAAATTCTCACACCCTTCTGGAAGTCCAGCTTCTTGGGCTGGAAATTGGAGTTGAACCAATCGGAGGTCTAGGCCCGAGTCTGAAGCACGAGCAAAGGTTTCTGAGAGACGTGAAGCGTTATGTGGGGTTGTGACTACGGTAACAATCATGTTATGCTGTGCCAATATTGTTGCAAGGTCTGTCATGGGGAGCAAGTGGCCTGGGGACATGAGGGGAAACAGAACAAAGTGAAGCTGAGGTTCTTGGGATGCCATTTGGATTTGGATGGGTCGAATAACAGACACTTCTCAAATGCACTTGTTTATGATTAAAAAGTATGCTGTAGCTATTTCTGTGATGTAAGCGCCTACCTATGCAAGTTACCAGTCAACACGTCTTTAGAGTCTGCCTACCATGTAGATGAGGATCTACGAGGAAGGTTCCTGCCGGGGTTGGGATATTCTCCAGTGATAATTTCATTGCATTGCATGAGATCTCAACCATTAAAATTGATTAATTTATTTTATAAAGTTGTATTTAAAATTTATAGATGGAGAGAATCCATTCCCGTTGGTGCTGTAATGTTAGTAAGAACAAGACTTATCTCACAAGAATTTGATTTTGAGTATCGTTGCCAAATGTAAAGATTTTATTGTAAATAATTTATAAGTATTTTTATAAATGTTTATTAACAGTTTATGAGTATCTTAATATTTTTGCAAGTTTAGATTGAGTTGGATGTAATTTTATGTTTTTAACTTTATAGAGTTAATAAGTTATCTGTGTTTAAAATTAAATGAATTTGATTTTGTCATTTATTTTATTCTATTTAAAATTTTATTTTTTACTCAAAATCTTTATAAATTATATTAATTAAGTTGTCTTCTGTCTAAGACTTACTAACTAAAATATTAAATTTCATCTAAAATATAAAAAAATTTCAAATTTTTCCTCTTCAAGCACTAATATTACGTTACATGACAATTACAAGTCTGTAGTACTGAATTTCTTAGTTAAATTAAACAGATAAAGAAAAAAATTTAACAAACTTACAATAAAGTAAAAGAAAAAAAATTAACAATTGCAAATTATTCCTCAATATCACGAATAGGGCATGATGATTTGGATTTGAACTCCATCTATTGAACTAGCCCCATCTTTTTTTCTTTATCTTTATTAATTATGAACTAGCCCCACAATTTCTTGAATAAATAATTTGCAATTTGAAGCTGATGATCCACCATCTTGAACTGCCTTATGTGCCATTTCTTGTATCTCTCTAGCTCTGTTCCTTCTTCTGTGTTCCCCATCCCCACCTTGATCCATGAGCTGGTCAATAGCCTTTTTCACATCCTCTTTCTTCACCAATGGTTTCCCAGCCTTCTCTCCCTCCATGGGGTCCACAAGAGCTTCAACCCCAATCCCCACACCAATCTTCAGCACTTGCACAATGAGCTTCTCATTGAAGAACTGCTCAGCAGACATTGGCCAAGTCATCATTGGGACCCCTGCACAAACTGCTTCCAGTGTGGAATTCCAACCACAATGGGATAAGAACCCACCAGTTGAAGGATGGGATAGTATCTCAACCTGTGGTGCCCATCCTCTAATTATGACACCCCTTCCTCTATTCCTCTCTTCATAACTCTCTTCTGCCAACCATTTCTCTATCTCTTCAGAACAATCATTCTTTCCAATCACCCAAATGAATGGGTGGCTTGATGCTTCCAAGCCCAAAGCAATCTCCTTCAGCTGTGAAGCTTTAATGCGACACAAGCTTCCAAAACAGACATAGATCACAGAACAAGGCTTCTTGGAAGAAAGAAAATTTAGACATTCAGATTCATCTGTTGAAGTCTTATTACCATCTCTCCCTTGCCTTTCCAAGATTAACTTGTCATGTAAAGAAAGTGGCCCTATACACCAAATTTTTCTTCCCACTTTCTCGTACCCTCTCACGTACATCTTCTCCAACTCCTCAAAAGTATTCACCAATATCCCTTCTGCGGAATGTTCCCCAGCTTTGAATTGTTCAACGGCGCGCTTCCAAGCCTTTGAGTCCTGACTCATTGCCTCAGGCAACTGTGCCTTGGTGAATTCAATCTTGTCAGGCAAGTCCGGCACCACGAATAGCTGTGACATTGAGGTGACAGTTTCATGCACCTTGGAATGGCCAATCTTGTGTGAGCACAAGAGGGCGAAGCATGAGATTCCGTGGAAGACAACCCTCTTTATCTTGAACTTTGATGCAACATCAGTTGTCCAAGGTAGGCAAATGTCGGAAACGATGCAAGTGGGTAGTGTTTCCAACTCTGAGAGCCATTTCTCAAGTGGCTCTTTCAGCCTATTGGAAGCAGCGAAAAACAAGTGTTGGTATTGAGGGGAAGGGAGGGTGTCCACGTTTTCACACCCTTCTGGCAATCCTGCTTCTGCGGAAGGAAAGGGTAGCAAGTGAAACTGGATGTTGAGGTTTAAGGCTTTTGCTTGGTCAATGAGAGTGTTGAACCTGGCTGCATTAAGGGGTGTAAGGACAATGGTGACAGAGACGCCATTGGCTGCAAGCAATTTGGCCAACTGTGTGAAGGGAATGAGATGGCTTTGGGACATTAAGGGAACAAGAAGGAAGTGTGGGAGGTTATGATTTTGGGAAGCCATGGAGTAGAAGTGTACTGAGTGTATGAAGGTGGAGTTGCAATATAGTGCTCGTGATAGGGTGTGAGAGAGAAAATAAAATGCCAAAGTGAAAGGAAGGTGGTAATCTTTCTGTTCTTTGAAATCTTCGGGGTTCTGCAACTACCTTTGCACTTTCAACTCTTTATTCGGAAGGTCGTTATATATAGAGTGATGATAAAGGTACACCGCCCAATATACGGGTAATTGTGGTGGAAAGAAGAGATGACACGGAGAGACCAGAAAAGAAAATTAAAGAAATATAATAAAAAACAAAGAATGATGATACATAAATATCCCACTATTTTAAATATTCTAATAAATCTTTCATTTCTCTCTATTTCTCTTGTATTCCTGTCATATCATAAATCTTATTGTACCTATATTTTTTGAGCAATGCTATACATTACGAATAAAATATCGCACGAAACGCACGGACACCTACGTGGATCAATGTGCTTTTTTTAAATAAATAATAATTAAAAAAAATTTAAAAACATGTGGATATGTTTTGGTAGGGATAAACAGTTCATGTGATAGCACGAAATACTATTTCGTACGAAATAGTATTTTTCATATTTTTTCTTTTTTTCTCACTAGGTATTGCATAGCATTGTAGGTGTTAATCAAACATTTTTTTTTTTAAATAGAGATAAAATGAAGACTACTTTTTTTTACCTATCTTTGCCGTCGCAAAAAATGTGTTGATGTTACACATAATTCATACATACTACCTCTTCTATATATACTAGTTAGTTACTCGCGTTCGCACGAGTTGTCTTGATTTCTACGTATTTTTTTAGATGATTTATGTATATCACAACTTGCTTAAAAATAATTTTTTTATATTACTTAAAAATAAATATTAGATATACATTTATTACTCAATGATAATAAGAAACCAAAACATGAATGTTTAATAAGAATGATAAAGCAAGAATAGTTGATCTAGTTAATGTTGTATAAATTGTATTAAAACAGTAACTTAAAACATATTAAAAAATTTAGTCTCACAATAACAAATGTTTCTGAAAGTGTTAATAAAAAAACAGCAAAAGTAGCACAAGATTTCATGCATTTGCACGGATCACTCGTTTTCATGCATGTTTAAAATACACATGTTTATAAAATTAAATTTTTATATTGAGACAAAAGTAATTAGTTGTTTAAATTTTCCAAAAATGCAAAAAGAGTTAGAGTATTCAAGCAGAGAAAATATGTTTAGTTATAATCCCATAGATATTTCTTATTTCATTTAAATTTTTTATAAAATTGTATGAAAAATTATGTTTAAAAATTTAGAAAGAATTTAACTTATGTTTAATTAAAATATATTTTGTAATGTTGAAATGTGAAATGATAAAATAATCCAATTATTTTACAACTATATTGTGAATAAAAAATTATTAATTTTATAATACTTATAGTTTATAAACAATACTTCAAATAATTTAAAGTCTAAGAATTAATTAAATTGAATGCAAACTTTTGAAATCAAATATTAGTTACCAACATGTCGTTGATAAAATCAGATCTCTTAAGCAAAGTCTTAGGTCTAAGACTTGTGGTTAAAAGAGATATTGCTAAAGTCAATTAATACTAATAAATTATTATTTTATTCTCTAATAGACAAATTATATTTCATTGGTAAGTACTTGTGTAAGATGAGTTGTTATAAATTTTTAGTATTATCTTTAACCTGTGAGAAGAAAATGTACTAAGTTAAAAAAGAATAATATTTTTGTCTAAATATTTCAATCAGTTTTTCATGAAGGATTTATAACGGTATTATATGTGGTAACTCATAATCATGTTAAAAGTATATTTAATAATTTCATTATAATATATTTATGTAAAAAAAGTTAACATTATTATAAAATATTAATCAAGAAAATTTTCGTAACTGAAGTTATTAAGCATAGAGTAAAAATATTATTTTGTAATAAATATATTAACTAATTAGATTTAAATTAATTTTTAATATAAAGAGTTTAACCTCATAAAATAAATATTATTCAATAAAATATTTATTTATGAAATTATTTAAAATTATTTTATACGATTTTTAAGTTAAAATAATTTTATAGGATTTAAGAGTAAAAAAGAAATTGTTGAGTCTTGACTCTCTTGAGTATGCAATTATGTTAAATACCATAGAAATGCATTTGTCACCCATAATGGTCTTACCTGATTCGAGTAAGATTGTCTCCCGTGAATGGTATATGTGGACTCTATATATGAAGTTATTAAACATAGAGTCAAAATATTATTTTGTAATAAATACATTAACCAATTAGATTTAAATTGTTTTTTAGTATAAAAATTTAATCCTCATAAAACAAATATTATTCAAAAAAATATTTATTTATAAAATTATTTAAAATTATTTAATATGATTTCTAAGTAAAAATGTTTTATAGGATTTAAAAGTTAAAAAAAATATTATTGAGTCTTAGGTATGAAGTTATATTAAATACTCTGAAAAATTGATTTGTCGCCTATAATTGTCCTACCTGACTCGAGCATGATTGTCTCTTGTGAATGATATTTGTGATATTTATCATTAGAAAATTTAAACTAATTTAATTTATGATATAATTAATGAAGTAATTTAAAACTAATTTGTAATGAGAATATATTTAATAAATTTATTATAATATATTTATTAGATATTTACATAAAAAAGTAAACATTATTACAAAAATATTAATCAAGAATATCTTTGTATCTGAAGTTATTAATCATAGAGTCAAATATTATTTTGTAATAAATATCTTAACTAATTATATTTAAATTAATTTTTAGTATAAACAATTTAACCTCAAAAAATAAATATTATTTAATAAAATATTTATTTATGAAATAATTTAAAATTATTTATACGATTTCTAAGTAAAAATGATTTTATAGGATTGAAAAGTAAAAAAACAATTATTGAGTCTTGAGTATGCAATTGTATTAAATACTTAAAGAAATAAAATTTTCACCCGTAATAATCTTACCGTACTTGAGCATGATTGTCTCTCGTGAATGATACATTTGGACTCTTACATAAAAATAAAAAATATTTAATTGATGATATTATTGATGAATTAATTTAAAATAATTTTTGTAATAAAAATATATTTAATAAATTAATACATACATATATATATATATATGAATTTAACATTATTATATAAATATGAATCAACAAAATTTTCGTATATGAGGTTATTAAACATGGAGTCAAAATATTATTTCATAATAAATATATTAGCTAATTATATTTAATTATTTTTTAGTGTAAAAATTTCAACCTAATAAAATAAATACTATTCAACAAAATATTTATTTATAAAATTATTTAAAATTATATTATATAATTACTAAATAAAAAGGATTTTATAGGATTTAGAAGTAAAAAAAATGTTGAGTCTTAGGTATGAAGGTGTGTTAAATACTCGAAGAAATAGATTTGTCGCCTATAATGATTTCTACCTAATCGGGCAAGATTGTCTCCCGTGAATGATACTTGTAGTTGTAATATCCCTAATTTACGAACCTTAGAAATAAATAATAAAGAAACATTTTTTTAATAGACTTTATATTTAATGGTTAAATGATACCCTTATGTATTATTAATAATAGTTACTTTTTTATATGAGTTGTCAGGAATTAAATAATAGGATCTAGATGGGGAGCCAAGGCCCAAGGTGAGCTGAGGCCCACTTAGCCCCACACACCACATACTTTATATAGAAAAGGAGAGGGAGAGTTAGAGAGAGAAAAAGAAAGAAAGAAAGAAAGAAAGAAAGAAAGAAAGGGAAAGGTAGAGAGAAGGAGGAGAAGAGGAGAAGAAGAGGAAGAAGGAGAGGGAGCAAAGATATGAAGACCCAGTGCTCGGAGCTTATCTCTACATGTCCCGGGAGATGAGTGTTTCCCCCTAGTCCTTTCCTATCCCCTTGATTTGTATGTTTTCCCCTTTTTCTCTTTTGAACCTTAGGTTTGGAGATTTTGGATTTTTAGTGATTTTGATTGATTAAGGGGTTTTTCGGGTAAATCAATCGGTTGAAAATGTAATAGAAGTGTTTAGGATTTGATTTTGTATGATTGGGATGAGTGGGTATGTCATTAATAGCCATGGAGCTCACAGGTCGCAACCCATTTTCGTTTGGGCCCAATCGAAATTTGGTTCAGCTGGGCCGGAATGCGTTAGAATGGAGAACATAATCTTCAGGGGAGTTTCAGCCCAGCCGAAACTTGGTGCAGCTGGACCGAAATGTGACAGAGGAGAAATAAATAAATTCAGGGGAGCTCCGGCTGGGCTGGAATTTAATTTTTTTTTTAATTCTCTTAAAATATCTCCTTTTTGAATATTTAAATGATTTTAAATATTTATACAAATGTAATATATTTAATTATAAGATGATTATGTTGTTCTTGAGGTGTTTATATTATGGCAAGGTAGTTACATTATTGTTGTAATAATTATATTTTGATGAGGTAGAGGTATTATTGTTGGGATGTATATGAATTGTTGATGAGATGATGTTGTGAGATGGATAAATGATAGTTTGAATTATAAATATTATGTTAAGTTAAAGTATATTATTTGTACATGAAGAAATGTAATTGTTATTTGTTGAATATAACATTGAGAAGATTATGATGTTTTAAGAATTTGAAATGAAATATTAATGAGTATGATTTGAAAAGATGATGATGATGATGTTTGTGAACTATGTGTTGGAACCATCCCTATATGTTAGAAAGGAGTTAGCTATGACCTTTGGAAAGTTTTTATAGAAAAATGGTATATTTGGGAGGGTGAATTTTATGCCAGAACTCCGACCCACTAAAGCAACCTAGGGGTCTCGCCTAGTGGGTTATCTTCCCAAGTACCACCCCTATGTTTTGACTCCGAATGGCGTGTTGGAGTGTTGAGAACTACTTTCCAAGTGGTTTAGTGACTCTTTTAGTGTATAGGGGATGGGTTGTTGTCGTGGTTAAGGATTGTTGATGTTGCTGAGATATATTTGGACCCTTAAGTCAAGCCATTGGAGATGGCAGGTACGGAGGTGTCGTATCTCAGACTATAAAGGACTCCAAATATGTTTAGACGTTGGAATACGATGGGTGCACATAGTTGGTGCACCAAAACATTCCAAATGTTGTATTTGCACAGTTGATGCGTAGGTGTGTACAATTGGTGCACAAGCATATGAGTAGGCACTTAAGTTGAGGGTGCTAGGTAGGCTCTCAACCTAGTGCCGAAGGTTTTCATGGTGGCTAATGGTGGGCCAATGGAATAGCCAAGTGGGCGAATTCCTATAGATGTAAGGTTTTGCAAACCTTATAGAGGTAAGCTAATACCCACACTTGTCTATATTCGATTAAAACCACACTTCCTCCACAGGGTCAGCTTAAGGGACTTCCTAAATGGTCAAAAGGTGAGACTATGGTAGGGGATGGGGCCTATGAGGGATCGCTCATATGGTGTCGAAACTCCATGGAGTAGAGTCAGTGTTTGATGTTTGAGGTTGCCTATTGGCTTCTGGTGTACGTCAGTTGTGATGATGGTTGGTGATGATTGATTTATTATGAGACTTTTGGATTGATGATGTTTAAATGTGATTTATGATGGTTGACGTATTATGGTGATTGTATTTGACGTTGTTGGCTATTGGTGTCTTATTGATGTATATGTATGAAATGAATTAATATAAATCTGTATCTTTTTATAGATTTATAGTTATTATATACAGTATTTTCGAAGTATATAAAGTTTAGTTTCTTTCCTTTTCCTTGATTGGAATCTGCTTATGTATATGTAAATATTTGTCCAGTTTGGGGATAAAGGAAGAGATGTTGAGATTATAGTTGTGAGTATGAGTGTCAAGAAAAGAAATGAGAAGCTATGAGAGTTAAGAAAAGGATCTCTAGAATAGAAAGTCAACCTAGAGTCCTTAGAGCACTCACTGAGACATTATGTCTCATCCTTTTTAGTTTCATGTTTTTTTTCATGTTTAGCAGGTGGATGCCTCATGGAAGGAGATTGGAGCATGGAATTGCTTGTTGGGACGAAGATAATTATAGAGTTGTATCTCCCAATGTATGGGAGTTAGTTTATATTCAAGTACCCTTGAGGTTGTGTTTTGTATGGCACATAAGTGCCAAGAGCTTTGTATTAGATATGTTTTAAGTTTTATTTTTCTGCATAGTAAACTCTGATATCCTTATATTCTAAATTGTCAATATTTAGTAATATAAATAGGAAAAAGGTACACACCCCTTGGGGTGTTACAATAGTCTCTATCATTAAAAAATTAAAACTAATTCAATTTATGATATTATTAATGAAGTAATTTAAAATTATTTTGTAATGAAAATATATTTAATAAATTAATTTTAACATATTTATTATATATATAAATAAATTAATAAATTTAACATTATTATATACATATGAATAAACAAAATTTTCTTATACGAAGTTAGTAAACATAGAGTCAAAATATTATTTTGTAATAAATACATTAAATAATTAGATTTAAATTATTTTTTAGTATAAAATTTTCAACCTCATAAAACAAATATTATTAAAAAAGGTATTTATTTATAAAATTATTTAAAATATTTTATATGATTTTTAGGTAAAAATGATTTTATAGGATTCAAAAGTAAAAAAAAAAATATTGTTGAATCTTAGGTATGAAGATGTGTTAAATAGTCAAAGAAATTGATTTGCCACCTATAATTGTTCCACCTAACTCGGGCATGATTGTTTCTCGTGAATTATACCTAAGATTGTCTCTCGTGAATGATATTTATGGTTTATATCATTAGAAAATTAAAACTAATTTAATTTATGATATTATTAATGAAGTAATTTAAAACTAATTTGTAATTAAAATATATTTAATAAATTTATCATGATAAAATTATTATATATTTATGGAAAAAAAGTTAACATTATTATAAAGATATTAATCAAGAAAATTTTTGTATCCAAAATTATTAAACATATAGTCAAAATATTATTTTGTAGTAAATATATTAACTAATTAGATTTAGATTATTTTTAGCATAAACAGTTTGACCTCGTAAAATAAATATTATTCAACAAAATATTTATGTATGAAATTATTTAAAATTATTTTATATGATT
Source organism: Pueraria montana var. lobata (assembly GCA_026413185.1). Taxonomy (NCBI): domain Eukaryota; kingdom Viridiplantae; phylum Streptophyta; class Magnoliopsida; order Fabales; family Fabaceae; genus Pueraria; species Pueraria montana. The sequence goes on from CM048650.1 coordinate 12,378,287, forward strand.
TCTAAATAAAAATGATTTTATAGGATTGAAGAGTAAAAAAAAAATGTTGAGTCTGGAGTATGCAATTGTGTTAAATACCCAAAGAAATAAATTTTTCATCCATAATGGTCTTACCTGATTCGAGCAGGATTGTCTCCCGTGAATGATAAGTTTGGACTTTAAAATAAAAAAAATAAAAATATTTAATTTATGATATTATTGATTAAGTAATTCAAAACAATTTTTTGTAATAAAAATATATTTAATAAATTAATATATATATATATATATATATATATATATATTTAACATTATTATATAGATATGAATCAACAAAATTTTCGTATATGAAGTTTTAAACATAGAGTCAAAATATTATTTTGTAATAAATATATTAACTTATTAGATTTAGTTGTTTTTAGTACAAAATTTCAACCTAATAAAATAAATATTATTGAACAAAATATTTATTTATGAATTTTTTTTTGAAAATGTATTATATAATTACTAAATAAAAATAATTTTATAGGATTTAAAAGCAAAAAAAAAAATGTTAAGTCTTATATATGAAGTTGTGTTAAATACTTAAAGAAATATATTTGTCATTCATAATGGTTCTACTTGACTTGGGTAAAAGTGTCTCCCGTAAATGATTGATATTTATAATATTATAAACAAATAAATTTATGTATCATTTAATATAAAAAGAAAGAAAAAAAGAAGCATAAAAAGAAAAAAAAAACTAAAAAGAAGAAAAAAATAACGTAAAAAGAAAAAAGAAATAAAAAGTAAAAGGAAAAAAAAAACAAAAAATAAAAAAAGAAAGAAAAAAAAAAGAAGAAATATATGCTTAAAGAAAAAAAAAACTGAAAAAGAAGAAAGAAAAAAAAAAGTAAGAGAAAAATTGAAAAGGAAGAGAGAGAGTAAATAGAAGACAAAAAAAAAAAGTAAGTAAAAGACATAAAAAAAAAAAAAAAAAGGATAGGTGTAACAAAAAGAAGAAGAGTTGGTGTTGTCTTTTTTTTAGTATAAAAAATTCTTAAATAGATAGTAGAAGACCGCGATCTACACTCTATGGGATGAACCAAACTGGATCGAATTCCACAACTGATTAATGAAGCTGAGCCTTAAAGGAATATTCAAAATCTAAGTTAAACAAGGTTCTCATAGCTGAAACAAAGGAAACTACGGTGAAAACGCAAAACGGCATAAAATTTTTGGTAACTTTAAAGCATCTAGAAAGGTGAATTGAAAAAAATCGAGAATAAAGAAAATCAAGCAAGCAAGCCATAACAGCGTGGGATATAGAAGGTTCCTTTTTAAAAAAATAAAATTACACAGCCGTAACACTTTTTTAAATTTATAAATAGTAGAAATAAAAAGACAAAGGAGAAATGATCATATATACTAACAATTTTCAAATAGTCTCATACTAATAATTATTTAAAAATAACCCTATTTTAATAAATGTTTTGTAAAAAATACCAAATTAATCAATAAACCTTTTGAGTGAGTGAAATGAGTTTCAATACAGTTCTATTGTACCCAAGATTTGGAAATATTATTATTATTACTTTTTTCTAAATATTATTATTATTATTTTAAAATGAAAAGTACAATATTTATCTTTAGAAACGAATGATATACTATTAAAAAAATTATATTACAAACAGTCAAAATTAATAAATTGGTCCTTTCAATATCTAAATTATCTGTAGTATCGTCTTCAAATTAAGTGGAACTATGTATGGCGTATTTATTATTTAGTTGCGTTCGAATTATTATTGTACAAGTGACGTAAGAGCAAACGTTTTCAAGATCAGAGTTGCAAGTACGCTCTAACTCTTATTTTTTAATGATAAAATTTCGTTCTAAGGTATGCCTGTGGTGCACGTCTCTTGACATGGATTACCGGAACCTCACTACCGGATCCGGAGGTGAGAGATAACATTAAGTAGGAGACATATTAACATGCTTCATGATTAAAATACTAACCACCGTAGCCAGTGGTAAGAAAAAAAATGCTAACCAGTGGAGTTAGGATTATTAACTTTAATAAGGCTGTTCATACTTTAAACTTTAATATTCATTTTATTTGTTAATTTTTTTAAAATTTTAAACAAAAACCAAAATTGTTTAGGATTATGGATTTCATTATAACCAAATAGAAAATAAATCCAAAATGCTTCCCTAAAAAAAAAAATAAGAAATCCAAAATGTTTATAATATGCCTCTGGAAACCTTTTTTTTTTTATAAAAAAAATAGAAGGGATATAATCGATTACAGTTCTCATGCTCAACACTTTTTGGACTTGGTGCTTAAATAAATGGTGAGTGACCTTTTAATGGATTTAAGATAGATCATGATATCATTTTAGAATGTAGGTTTGAGCCTAATTTAACTCTAAAAGCTAACTTGTAAAGGTTGTCTCTCACTTATATATTCTATCTTAATACTATCTTTAGTCAATGTGATACTTGAATTTTTCCTAATAAGAACATATAATCAATTATGATTATGCCATAATCGATTATATGTCCCAACCTAAGACTAATTTTCTCAATTTGGTACCATATCTTGATGTCAATAATACAAGCTTGTAACTAATTTTTCATTTTTTTTTTCAATTTGGTAGCATATGTTGATGCCAATAACGCCATGCATAATATATAATGTGCAATTTAAATTTTTTTTTTTTATTAACCATGCATACTAATAAGTTTTTTTTTTCATGCAATTTAAAATTAATTTTTTTTCTCTTCTAAAAAAAAACGTTTTTTTCCATGACTTATTCCCAAATAAGCCCACTTATACGTACGGAGCAAATGAATACTTAATAAACACACACACACACACACACACACAATGAATCACATGCTTTGTATTCATTCTCGGTGCAGAGAATGCCATCCATACATCAAAGTTTATTATTATTATTATTTTTCAAAATGGGCGTACAAAGGCATCCAAATTTGGTTGGTGATCCCAACTAATATATATTTGATGCCAATAATACAAGCTTGTAACGTTATGCATAATATATAATATGCAATTTAAAATTAAATTTTTTTATTAACCATGTATAATAATAAGTTTTTTTTTTTCCCATGACTTATTCCTAAATAAACCCACTTATACGTACGGAGTAAATGAATACTTAAAAACACACACACACACACAATGAATTACATGCTTTGTATTCATTCTCGGTGCAGAGAATGCCATCCATACATCAAAGTTTATTATTTTATTTTTTTCAAAATAGGCGTACAAATGCATCAAAATTTGGTTGGTGATCCCAACTAGGTAACCGTGGAAGATCAAATAAATAATACTATGATACTTACACACAACAGAAATTAGCATAGAATACCATAGGAAGAACGGAATCACCAGATTTTAAAAACATTGAAAAGCAATTTCGGCCAAAGTCCCAAAATAGGTCTCCTATGCACATCAAAATCAATTATGCCGTGGACATAATCGATTAAGTTTGAAAAAGATAAAAAAAAAAGAAAAGACTCAGGTATACAGTTTGCAACGAGAGTCACAAGGAAATAAAAAGGAGGGGCTGTTTTGGAAATAAGGATTTCATTATACATTTCATTGGCTTTCACCTCATTTTCGTAATGAAAGTATATTCAATGGTCCTATCAAATTTTTAAAACTTTCATCTCTGATTCAGTTGAACCAAACAAGATTAAAAACTCATTTTCATCTTTTTCACTTTCATCTCTCAACTTTCAGCCCAAACAAACACAATGTTAATCTTGGCATTAGATACTTTTTTATCTTAGAAAAGGCACAACTAGCAGGAATGGATTTCTTGACACTAACAGCATATAACTCGTGGTTTGAGATTAAAATTACATGTATGATTTTACACACAGAAACAAACCATATATAAAGTCTTATAATTATTTTAGATAACTCAAAATATATTGCAGAAAATGATCAGGCACATCATCCATCGTTGTTCCCTGAACAAGATAAAGCTGGACTTTGTTTTGGAATCGTTTTATTGTTTGTCTTTACCAGGAACATTATTATATGAAGAATATTTCAGTAATATAACCTACAAGGGGTTCAAAGCACAACAATCCAAATAGGTTGGAGCACTTGGTTGCTATATAGCCTATAACTAAGGGGACCAAGCTAGACTCATATACTACTCTAGCTAGGTGCGAGTTGTTGCCTGCGGTGTAAGCTTCTTGCTTACCCTTGAGAAGGAAAGAGAAAACAAAGATTAGTATAATTAAAGAATAGGAAAATGTCTAAGATTATCATTGTTTGTATGTAATAATGTAATGGACAAGGATCCTTCCATTGTTTCGACAATTTGTTGCTAGAGACGGCCGGGATTATTCCACACTTTATCTATTTGTCTCTCTCTCTATATCGTTAATTAGATTATAACAACTGTACAGGCAGCACAGCTCATTATTGTTTGTATGTTAGATGTTAAATTATCTTCCAGATTGAAATTTTGAGCATTGGAGGTGGAAATGGGGAGATTTGAAAAACGACCTCATTCTGACACCAGCTCAAAATTCTTTCATAGTACTTTAATCTACTTGATTTTTTTTTCTTTTCTTTTGACATATTTTATAGTTTATAGTTACAACAAATTTGCTTGATTCCAGGAGATTTAGAATAATCAATTTTGCTAGTAGAGTACATGATGTCAGATATTCTATATTTCATAATATGATATACTTATAATTGCGTCAAATTATACTTATAATTGCATCAAAACTAAGTTTCAGTTATATTTATTCGTTTTGTTCATATTTTGGGACTAACCTACCCATACCAAACAAATTATACTCATACTTATATAGTAGAACTAAAATCTTAATCCTAATCTTACCAAAAGAAGAGGCTTGCTGCATTGCAGCCGCAACAGAGAATGAGAAGGGAGGTACAGGTACGAACTCGCAAGGGCAGTGCACGCGGGGCTTGCTCGTGAAGGCGCTGGGTTCTGATATCGTTAATACAGTGGATTCAGGCACAGGGGCAGTGGTGGTGGTGGGTTAACATGTTGATTTATATGTCATATTTATTTACAAAATAGTTTTAAAATAATTCTTAAACACCATTTCTATATAACAAAAAAAAAAAAGTATTCACAAGGACATTCAACATAATTCCGATTCCTATACTATATAATTACCGCAAGAAAAAAAAAAATGCACGGAAATACAATTAAACTTTATATATGAAGCACACTTTTTTGTAGTTTACAAACCATTGATACCTCCTTTAGATTTTGCTGATCAATTTGATTGACAAAACACTCGGTTTACACCTTAAAAACCATATCATACTGTTAATAGTCTTAAATACTTAATTTTTACATCATTTATAAGGTAATTAATATAATTTTCTCCACATTTAGGGTGATGTTTTACTCATTTTATCTTAGTTTTGTAAATATTAATTTTTTAGTTTAGATATTTAATTTCTTAGGTTGCATCTAATATTTTTTGTCTACTTTTTGTAGAAGCGGAATGGAAAGTGAAAAAACTTTAGAGCCATTTTGTAGAAAAAACAAACTTTGATTTAGCTAAACTAAGGAAGGGAGCTGAAGCTGAATTCTGGCAACAAGAAAAAAGACCTCTGCAAGCTTGGGATAAATTTGGGAGTTTTAGCTAGATTATGTTTTTGTACTTAGGTTGCTTTATACTTTAGTTAAGCTAAAATTGCGAGCTTAAGCTAAAAGTTACTAAAAATATAATCTTTTGGCTCTTGTATAAATAGAGTTGACTGCCATTTATGGGATAGTACGTACTTCATTTGGCACTTGATCACTATCCCATTGAGAGAAAAAGCTTCCCTTGGGCTTCATTCTTCATCTTCTTCTTTCCTCCATGTATTTTGATGCTACTTATGGCTATGAGTAGCTAGTTTCCTCCATTGTTGGGGTTAAATGTAACCAAACTCATATTTTCTTGTATCTTTTGATATATATATATATATATATATATATATATATATATATATATATATATATTCAGTGTTTTTATGTTAGTATTTGCTTCTTCACTTAATGCTTGTTGTGGAATGGCCAACCATGACATGTTTTTGGGACTTGATTGTTGTTGGAAAATGCTTTCATAGTCTTGAACTGAAGCAAAATACCCAATGAATTTTGTGTCTAGGAATGAAGCTTAGTTCATCAGTTATCTTGAATCACTAAGCTTAAAGCTAGTTCATTTCTTAAGTTTTTGAGGAATTGAAACTTAATAACGGAACTAAGACTCTTTTTACCTAAGGGATTAGGGCTAAGAAAGCATTTATTGATTGATTTTAACATCGATTCACAACGGGTATATGTATTATGCGTTCAAGCAAGAAGAGAGTGAGTTTTGATGAAGTCTAACCCGACAATATTTTTATCATTTGAAAACCCCCTCGTTTTAAGCTTTGTTTTGCAAACCACAAAAATAGTATCTTTAACTTTGGTTCTGTTTTTAGTATGTTTTAAGTTCCTAAAAATCATTCAAAAGTTAATGTTTTTACCGCTTTCTTGTGATATTTGTTAGCTTAGTTAATAATTGTGTGAAAATTGTCCAATCTTACGTAAGTCCCTTGAGAAACGATACTTAGACTTACCAAGATATTACTTGTACGATTTGGTTCACTTGTCAAAAAGTTAACAAATACACACTTGTATATATAAATACAGGTCAATATTATTCATGAAAACACCTTATAACTTAAAAACCAAAGCTAAGGTCTATAGAAATACATGCCAAGTTGCCAATTTTCTCCATGGAGCATCCTTCTCAGAAAATACATCCATGTCAACTTTATTCATAGAACATCCGTATGTAAACTCAATGAAAACAATGCAAACCTTCTATAAAGATATAGATCAAATTTATTTATGAAACACCCTAACTTTTTGTAACTTAAAAACCATCCACACAACTTGTCCCGTATAAATACAAGACAACTTTATTCAGAAAACACCACTGTGAGCTTAAGAACCACCCACAATTCCTGCTTGCATACAGGTAAACTTTATTCAAGCACACCACACTTCAATAGAAAAGAAAAGCCCTTGATTTATTAATAACTGTCGCCATGATGCTATCGATCCACCTATCGTATTGCGTTCTTTCATTCCCCCTGAACCATGAATTTTTTTTTAATAAAGAAAACAATAACATTAGATAATAGCTGAAGTTAAAATAGTTTGAAACTTAAAAAAGAAAATATGTTGAATCTATTAATCAATATGGTGACAGGACGTTTAAAACATATCAAATTTTGGTGTTTTAATGATTTCTTTTGGCTAGACTAATTTTACAAAACAAGTTTTGACAACTTTGAGCTTCTACCCATGCTAAATCAAATTGAATTCGTTATCATGTTCGATTTTTTTAAAAATATTTCTCAAAATTAACTTGTCATTTTGTCTTTTACTATGTTAAAGTATGGTTTCATGATATAAAAAAATAGAAACAGGAAAAATAACAAACCCATTAGGATTCCATGTTTTTTACTCTGTTGTTGCATGAAGAAAAGAGTTTTCAAGGCTAACCTGAGTGAACGCAATGACAATAAGCTTCCCTCACCAGACAACAATTTCCTGAAGCAAATTATTAACAAAAGTGAGGTAATTAGAAAAGTCAATTCAGATAGAATATGCATTCATTTAACAGTCTCAATTCTCGAATATAGGTGAAAAACATAAAAAGACGTTGTTAGATGCTGAATGAGCCTTCTCACTCAATCAATAGCAGTTGATTAGCATGTATTTCATGTCCATGAGAATAAGCTAATGCAATATATTGCACGTCCTGCCTTAACTGAGGAGAAGCTAACGACTATGGGGGCTAGTATCACTGAACAGGAAACTAAGCAAGCACTTTTTGCTAAGAGAAGCTACAAGGCTCCAGGAGAGGACGGTTTTCGACCAATCTTCTACAAAAGCCAATGGACTGTGGTGTGCCATTCAAGGATGCCTTTTCAGAAACAGCCAGGGTGGAGGAGCTTAATGGTACGCTCATTACCTTAATCCATAAGGTGGAATTTGCTAGTAAGCTTTCTCAGTTCAGACCTATAAGTTTGTGTACGTAATGTTACTTATAAAAGTCTAACAAACATGTTAGCTAATCGTTTGAAAGGGTTCATGGATCATCTTGCTAATCTTGTTCAATGTAATTTTGTCCCTAATAGACAAAGCAAAGACAATGAGATTGTTGTTCAAGAGGTTATTCATTCCTTGCGAAATAAAAAGGAAAGAAGGGTTGAATGGGGATAAGTTTTAATCTGATCCTTGGGGGTTGCTCTAGCCTGCACCCTGCTAGCTCTCTAGTCAACGAAATACATGCCTTGGGTCTGAGAACTAGTCACATTGAGTGGCACGATATATACATGGAGGCCAATTTCCCTGAAGATTCTTTGGCTAAACATGGGATGGGTTTAGACTTGGGGATAAAAATTTAGTTTCCCCCTGATTTTCTTTTCTTTCACTTGCTGGCTATTGATCAATGCAGCCATTTCTTGTTTGGTAGTTAGTTTTGTTTTCTTGGCCTTCCCATTAATCAAAGAGAGAGAGAGAGAGAGAGAGAGAGAATAAGCTAATTATATTTAGACTTACAAGTCAAGGGAATCTGTCACCACCATACTGACTCAGGATGCCTCCTCCTCAACATGTTGCATGATCACAGAACTTATATCGCGTTTACAGACTTTTCCATCTATTTTCACTTCCAATCCATTTGGTGGTACTTTGTCGACACCAAGACGGAAAAGTTTCACGCTGTAGCATTTGCTAAACGACACTTCTTCCAAGGATGGAAAATTCAAAGTGAAACTCCCAGTGTAAAAGCTTCTAAGTTTTGGTAACGACCTAAGAGTTAAAGTCTGGAGCTCCTTGAATATCAACTCATCTTTACCTTCACCTTCACCTTCACCGTCATCTTCTTCACCTTCACCTTCATCTTCATCTTGTTCACCTTCACCTTCATCATCATCATCTTCTTCTTCATCATCATCTTCATCTTCTTCTTCTTCTTCATCATCATCTTCATCTTCTTCTTCTTCAGTATCATCCTCATCGTCATCAACTTCTTCATCATCAACACCTTGTTCTTGTTCTTCTATTTCTTCTTCTTCTTCTTCTTCTTCTTCTTCTTCTTCTTCTTCTCCATCCTTAGCCACTATTGTTTTTATTGATCTGCAATTGGTTATGTGCATCTCCTTCAGCACAACCAATGATTTGGCAGTTGAAAAAGTGAACAAGTATTTCAACCCATGACAATCCTTTACATTAAGCTTTATGAGATTAGAGAAAGACACTGTGGATGGTGTCAAGTTTGTCAAATAATGGCAGCGCCAAACAAATAAGGTTTCTAAATTTTCAAGGAAAGGGCTTATCCAGGAGTGCTCCAATCCTATGGATTTAAGTTGGAACAGACTCTGAAGCTCCAATTCTTTAAGCTGTGAAAGGATTGTAGTAAAATCTATGCCTGGTGTTTGAGAGGGAAATATCTCTTTGAAGGCACTATGAAGCAACCCAAGACTTTCAATACTGGGTAGTGACACCTTTGAACCAAAAACAAATGGAAATACATCCCATTCATCATGAAAGCACTGCAATTTGAGGGAGTTTAGTTTTGGGAGGTCAATAAGAAGTTCTCCTTGCTCAATCATCTTCGCTTCTTCCTTACCCAGTGACATTATCTCCATGCAGGGAGTAACCTTGGATTTAAAATAAATAAGAAAGGTTAGAAGGGCAAAAGGAGTTTTGAAATATAATAGCTTTTAGCTAAAATATAACTTATTTATCACTTATCAGATATTTTTGTCAAACGTAACCTACATTATCCAAGAATTTCTCATCACTAAATAACATAGCTCTGTACACATAGAAGGAGTATAAGTGTATAAGGTTAATCACAAAATTGAAAATTGTAACACAAGGAGGACGTTGTATGTCCCAATAATAAATGTATATATAAGCACAAAATGCAATGTGTTTAGGTGTGGGCTTTCATATACAAAAACAGCCATACCTTTTTAAGTGAGACAATGGCTTGCTGTTCTGCTGAAAATCTATCTTGACCATCAGGATGTAAATCTGGAGAATTTTGAAATTCTGTTGCAAAAAACTTCAGCTTTTGACAATGTTTGACTTGTAATTCTTTTAACACACCCCATTCTAGAATGTGCATTCCTGGATAAATGCAGCTTAGATTTGGCAAATTCGATAGCCTCAACAAGGTTATGCTGGAGAATATAGTAAGCTCTTTATTTGCTTCTTCAGTGTCTGCTGCATCCTTTGCAACAATCTCCCCTAACTCTTTACAGTTTTCCACATAAAGTATTTCCAGCAGAAATGGAAGGCTAAAACTTCCTTGAGGACCCATATTAATGATCTTTGTATGACTAAATATTGCCTTTAGAGAATTACATTTCCGCACTCGCAACTTTTTCAAGTTACTGAGAAAAGGAAGTACATGAGAAGGTAGTATCGCATTTGATAAAAATTCACATCCTTCCACGACCATAGAAGTTAAATTGCGGAAATACCAGTCTGGGAGTGGCTCTGACTTAAGCCGTATCTCGCTCAACATATAAGAATCCCCAAAAACTAAGTGATCCTGGGCATACAAAAGAATAAAGACATGTTAAGTAATGTAAGGATGTATGTTTTACATTTTCAAATGTTGTACTCTTTTTTTTCTTTCTTTGCCAATTGAAGTATTTTATTTTGTCATTTTATCTTCTTTGCGATCTCTTACATTCATCATTTATCTCACTCTAAGCTTTTCTACTACTTTTCCAAGGGAAGGGTTGTTCTATCAAAGGACCCACGATTGGTTTGTACAATGCTTATTGTAAACATGAAAACAAATTAAATTTATATAGTTGAATTTGAGTAAAAATTCACATGTACATCGTACACACTAGAAAAAACTGAAGAGTATGAATTTTTTGTAGAGAAGCAAAGGAGCTATGCAGTGAGTTTTCCCCAAGTTAGTGCCAAAAGCAGCGAAATGTAAAATTTCAACAACTCGTCTCAAAAGTATATGAAGCAAATGGCACTATGGCTGATCATCAGTATTTCTTTATACAAAGTAAACCGCTAATATTTTGATTAAGATAACTTAAAAATGTATTAATTGCAATAATGATAGGAAAGTTATTAATATAATAACAAACTACTAACAAATATATTATCAAAATATCGGTATCACAATATATATTAGGGAAATAATTATAAGAATACAAATGTTGCTGTCAGTGCCACAATGGATCAAAAAGAGATGTTTGGACTTTGGATAGCTATTAGCTAGTTTAACTAAGACATTAAATTCACACAAAAGTTGAAGTCATAGTGAATTGATTCAAAAGAAGTGGTTACCTGAAGTAGAAACACCTTTTTTACCGAAGAGTTAACATCATTGAACAAGACCAATTCATCATTTGAGTCACTCGAAGCTTGAATTCCTCTAAAAGAATTCGCACGTATCGATCCTTGAGAAAAAAATTCCATCTTGGGGCACTTCCATATGTCCACTTGTATCAAAGAGGGTAACTGCAAAGTGTAATTGCCTGAATAAAAACATTCCAAGCTTGACAAACGATTTAGATCTACCCGGTATAGCCGCTCTAAATTGATCTCTCCTGAAGTTGTTTCATCTTGTTCTTTTGCCACTATTTCTTTTATTGATTTACAATCCCAGACTTCCATATGCTCAAGGTGAATTAACTTTTTTGCTGCTGAGGATGTGAATAAATACTTCAATGCATGACAATCGGTTATGCACAATTCTTTCACGTAGAGGAAAGACACAGCAGAGGTAGAATGCACTAATGTTGTCAAATGAGGACAATTAAAAACATTTAATTCGTGGAGCTTATTACAAATCATGTTTAACCATGGCGAATCCTCTGATCCGATGGACTGGAGTTCCCATACATGATTCAGTGTCAATGTTTTCAACTTTGTAAGCATCTTGTGCTCTTTAATTTCGGGTATTTGAGTGAGGAATATCTCGAGGCAAAGGCAAAATTCTATACTCGTTTCTTTTAAATTGGGTGCCTTACGTAGGATTTCAATGGGCAAAATAGGCTTCTCATTCACATCAACATCAAAGAACAAGCGAATATCATTTAAATATTTGAGGTAGCCTGTAAGTTCTCCTAACCTTGCCCTTAACACCAAAGTGTGTTCCACATCAAGTGACAGTTCCTCAAGGTTGGAAATGTCCTAGTGAAAGCAAAACAAATAAAAAAGAAAGGACTATGTATCAGAAGATGAAACCAAAAAAAAAAAAAGATTGAAAATACATGGTTATGTTTGAAAAAATTTCTCAATAAACATTTATAAGAGAAAAAAAATAAGAAGCTAAAATGAATTAATTAGCTTCTCACATAAGTTAAAACTAGTTTATGCATAAGTTAAAATTAACTTTTGGAGAAGTTAAATAAGAAAGCTTTTATAAATGAGCATATTTGTTACTTACTTTTAGATCCAAGAAAAGGGGTTGTTTGTTAGAACTTTCAAACAGCTCCATCTTTGGGCAATCCAACACAACTAATTTATTTAACACACGGCATTCCAGAGTGAAAGATTCAGGGTAAAAATAAATGAGCTCTGGCAGGTCAAGAAGATCGATTGTGGTTAAACAAGGGAACACAAACTTTTGTGCTATGTCCGCTGCTGTGTCTTCTTCCTTTCCAACAATTTCTAGCAACCCAGGACAAGATTCGATTTCAATTTTGTCGAGCTTCTTAAGATTTTTGGCCACGGCCACAGGAAAAACAGTTTGCAGGTTTTCACAGTCACTAACAAACACTACTTGCAAATTTTGAAAGCTATGAGTTTCTTTACCATTCCTTTTCCACACATGCAGAAGTTTTCGCAGCCTTTGTAAAGTCAATTTCTGCAATTGGAATGTTGTTTCTGCACCCTCTGTGACATTCATCTCAAAAATTACCTCTACATTTTTGCAACCTTGTACTTCCAGTTCTTTTAAGCTCTTCAAATAAGGAAGAACATTAGATGGAATTGCACAGGGTTGAATTTTACATTTCTCCAGCTTCAAAATTTTCAAACTATAAAACCAACTATGAATATTTTGCGGATCAACTTCACCTTGCCAAGCTTGTTGTAGCTTAGGATGTTCGGAAAAACTCATCTCGCTCATGCCTTCAAAAAATTTCTGTAAATATATATTGCAAATAAGTTCATCATCAGACATATATTCCATTCAGTCAGTCAATTGTCATTCACTTTCATGAAAAAAAAAAATTTGTCATTCACTTTATTTTATTATGTCTATATATTAAATGGGTATGACTGAAATTTCTTAATCGTGAAAATGGAGCTTCATATCTACACATTAGAATACTTGAATTTGAGACTTAAAAGTGTGAAACACCTACGCTTCCTCTTCTTGCAATTGAATTAGAGATTCTCAATATTACATTTTTTCTTTTTGATAAATGCATTTCACACATTATTTGTATAACTAAGGCAAAATATCATTTTATTGCCCTTCTTTTTTAATTCACCAACAATTCAAACAAATTTTTATTTAAGCAAAATAATTTAATTATTTTAAATTAACTTTTAAAAGAGGAGAGGAAATAACAAAATGTAAAATAAAAATTCAGTCAAAAAAATCATGCATATTACATACCTTTTCCTCGAATATTTTTTGTATTGTAGCATTTAAATCACCTTCCCAGCAGCATCTTTTCTTCTCTTTTTCATGTACGACATATATATTTTGTAAAATTGGTGTGCTCGTGACCTTTTCAGAAAATTTTTCCATGTTATAACATGCACTCACTACTAATTTTTCCAATGATGGGAACTCAAAGTCACAACTATCAGAGCTACAGAAACTATTGAGGTTATTCAGTGAAACAAGTTCCAGGGCTTTCAGTTGTTTAAAAACAACTTTGCCAGCATTTTCTCCTTCTTTTCCTACTATTTCCATCAGAGATGCACATTTGATTACTTTCATGGTGTTGAGTTGACCCAAACTTTTTGCAGTAGATGGTGACATTAGATTTTTCAATCCATCACAATTAACCACTTCTAGATTTGTCAAGCGAGCGAGAGATGCCGAGGAAGGCACTACAGTGATCATACAAGGACAATTCTTTAGAATCAAGAACTCTATCCTTTTAAGAATTATGTCTGGTTCAAAGCCTATCTCTTTGAGCTTAGGCAAGTCTATCAACTTCAAGCTTTTCAGCTTTGGAACTACTCCCAGTTTTTCAATTTTAGTGAGTTTTTCGAGAGGCACTATCTCTTCAAAGAAACAATTATTCAATGACAGGCTTTTCAGATTAGGATTTCTATGAAGGAAAGAAAATAAAATCTCAGTATCCATTAATCTAGATAAGCAAAGCTCTTCTAGGTTATCCCTTCGATGGTTCCCTTCTCCCATATAACTGCTTGGTGACTTTGCATGCCAAGACTCAATTTGCATGGACTTCAACTTATTGATTACCTGAAATAAATAAATAATGAAAAAGAAGAGTAAATTTATGTAAATAAATGTAATCAATATAAAAACAAGTGCACCTTCCATGTGAATGAGAATATTCTTTTCATTGACATAACTTTTTATTTATTTTTGTATGAATTATTAGTACCTTTTCAGGAAAGAGGACACGCTTTCTTTGTGCATCTGCAGTTTCTTTGTTGAATGGTTCTAGCATCTCACAAAGTTCAATAGTCAGGTCAATCAATGTTGGACAAAACAATTTATAAGCTCCAGGATAGAAACTCATAAGTCGTGGTAGTTCTGAAAATTTGATGGCATTTAGTTTAGGGAAGTTAAATGATGGACCAAGATTGGCTGTTTCAGTATTGGGAGTTTCTCCTTTGGCAACAATTTCTCTCAATACAGAGCAATCCCACACCACAAGGTATTCAAGATTACCAAGACACTTGGCTACAGAAAATGGAAATATATTTTCCAAGCTGTCACATTTTTGAATCCATATCTTTTGCAGATTGTTCAAGTTAAGAACCCTTCCTTTGTCTTCGTTCAATTTCCATACATGCTCCAATGCTGGAAGTGTTTCTAAATGAACATCTTGCAAGTTAGCTGCATCCCCAACTTGTTCAAGTATATTAAATATTGCTTGCATTGACCTGCAATTTGTAACTCTCAAGTTGCATAGACTTCGAAATATTCCCCCAATGTAACAAGGAAAAACATTGACTAATTTATCACATTCCTCAATGATTAGCGTGTCCAGTTTGCTAAAGGAATCTGAAGGGAGTTTCGAATTCCATATCTCACTCAAACTCTTCATGCTACTAAGTTTGATATTCTTCAATTTTGGAAAAATGCTACCCTGTTTTGGTTAACAATAACCATAAGTTAATCGAATTAGATGTCAAACATATAGAAAATGAAATCAATAAAGATTAAAGAGAGCAAAAATTACTTCAACTATAATTACCATAGATTTCAAATTCTATAACATGAAAGATATTGTGGGAGGTATTAGTTATTAATAGAAGGTATATATAGAGATCTAAAAATCGAATCTAATCCCACCAATTTACATACCTTCATTTTCTGGTGACTATCTTGTTCTAGGGGAAAGATGCTTCTCATGTTCTCACATTCACTTACAAAAAGGCTTTGAAGACTTAACAGACTCTTCGCCATTGAAAATGATATTAAATATTTTAATTCCCAACAGCCATTAACATCCAAATGTGTCAAATTTTTAAAAGAGGATCTTAGTGAAGGTTGGTCACTCCATATTGTGTCAATCTGGATTGAGGACAACTCCAGCCTCTCTAGTTTTGAAACTTCAACCTGAGAAGAGACACACATGATTAGGGTCTCCAAAAATTAAAGAATTGATTTTAACTTTCTCAACTTAATTTTTGCAATAGATAAGATGTCATTTTTTTAAGGATACCACCTTACAAACTCCTTCCTTTTAGTTTTAAGAAAATAAAATTTGTGAAAAAAAAAAGTTTGGGTTGTAAAAGATAATGACATTTAGAGGATAATTTTAAACACACCTTTTCGTGGAAGAGTTCTTTGTCCTTTTCTTCTGTTGATGAAATGGGATAAAATCCAATAAATTTAGATAAAGACTGTAGCTTCAAACAGCGTAATTCAGGAAACGTAAGAAGCTTGATTTCATTAGTGTTGCTTTGCCTTTCCACAGGGACAATCTCCTTCAAAGAGTTACATTCAGAAACTTCAATTGTTTCAAGAGCACTTAAAAGTCTAACCAGAGAAATTAAGAAGACATTCTTCAATTGACCACAAAGATTGATCTTGATGACTTTCAGTTTACCAAAGGAAGGTTCTGAAAGTTCACAGGAGCATATATTGTCCATCTTCTTGAGATTATAAAGATACAATGACTCCAATTTAGGAAAAGCTTTCTCAGGGTGTTGTCTATCCTCTGGTTGGATGAGTGATTGAATGGTAGAATCATTCACAATCAACAAATTTTTAAGATATGGAAATCCTTTTAAATTCAATCTATAAAAAATATCATGGACAACATTATCTTCTTCATGGACATTGTTATCTTCTTTATGGAAAGAATTAAGTTCTTCTAGAAACAAATTTTCAACTCTTTCAAACAGCATTTTGATCCCCTTTAGAGAATGAATGTCGAAGCCAGCTTTCAATTTTGAAATTGCCAAAAATCTCGATGTTTCATACTTCTCCGGCATCTTAAAATCAGACTCTAAATAAGCAGTCAAATCTCCAATAACAATCTTGTAACTATATAACTGGTCAAAGAACAAGTTCTTCGGCAGATAGGAAACCTCTGGGATTTGTATATCTAGAGTTGTCAACTGATTCAAATGTTTCAACTCAGAAAGACTAGCTTTTTTACTTTCATGTGTACGTTCTTCATCCTCCCATTGAATTAAGGTGTTTCTCATATACAGCTCCTCCAAACTTACCAAGCTTGATAGGACACCAGATGGAATTTCTTTAAGTTTAGAGCAATTACTTATGTCAAAAATTTGTAGCTTTTCTAATTGTTTCAGTTCAACTGGCAAATTTTCAATATCAGATCCTGAAAAACTAAGAATTCTTAACCTTTTCAGCTTGCCTATGATGGATAAATCCTTCTCTAGCATGCATTGCTCCAAACAGAGCATTCTAAGTTCTGTCAAGGATGAAATTGACAACTTTAAAAGGGAAAGACGAATGCCAGTCAATATCAACACTCTGAGTTCTTTCATTCCTTTAAAAAAGTTTTTGGGTATTTGGAGATTTGGATCATTATTGTTAACATGGAAGACTCTAAGTCTTCGGTAGTTTATTCTCTTTAGAAACCCCTCAATGAAGTCACAATGATGTAAGGAAATAGCAGCATACCTTTCAAGTTTATCAGGCCATTCACCTATTTTCCCCTTTGTCATTGTAAATAAATGATTTTCCTTGTATGCTATTGACAAAGCTGCATTGCGAACAATATCTTGCATGGTAAAATGATCACTTGAATAACTGTCGGACAACAAACCTGACACTTTAAGCTTTGCAACCAACGCCAATACTCTGTCTCTAGTTTCCCTTACAGTGTAGACCCCTTGAAGAAAACCCAAACCAATGCAATGTTTCACCAAGTCCATAATCAATGCATCATGACCCATACGAGCACAAAGTAAGAAAGTATACTTGAGTTCCTCATCTTCTAAAAGATCATAACTCAACTTTGTTGAAAACTCAGATGCTCCAGCTAAATTCTGCCACTCAAGTCTTCGATGAATATCCTCCCATACAGAGCGGCCCTGATTTTTCAATGCCCTTGCAGTTGTAACTATTGACATTGGCAACCCTTTACACTTATTGGCAATTTGAGCTGCTAACTTTTCAAATTCAGAATTCTTGTCACCTATTCCAGCCATTTTCTTGAACAGCATCTCAGCTTCCTTCTCCTTTAAGACTTCCATAGAGAAAATAGAGTTTGCATTCCCTTCCATTTGACTCAACAATACTTGTTTGCTTTCAGAAATCATCAAAATTTTGCATCCTTTGTATTGACTGAGAGTCTTTTCTGTTTTCACCCTATCGGAAGCAACAGAGGTTTTTTTTGCTTTCGTCGTACTCGTACTAGAAGAACTAGAGGAATATTTTCCTTCTTTGGCATTCTTCGAGCCATCAACATCGAGGGATTTTCCTTGTTTAACATTCTTTAGGCCATCATCAGTATCTATTTCATATGGAACCCCTAGCATATTAAGGTCCAATTTTTCCCAAAGATCATCAAGGATTATAAGCGTGCTTTTCTTCTCATTCTTTAACATATTTTGTATTTTAGCAGCTCTTGCAATGTCACTTTCCTCTTCCAATATAACCCCTAACATGTCAACAATTTGTCCTTGGATTTTTCTTATGTCAGGGTTTCTTGTCACGCTAGCCATGGTCACCACATCGAACATCTTATCATCTAAGGCTTCCTTAACAACTTCTTTGACTAAAGTGGTCTTGCCCACACCACTCAACCCATGAAGGCCAATCATTCTAACACTTGGCTTTTCCAATTCTTCAATAATCTTTCTCATAGTTTCTTCTCTTGATGGAAAGCTTTCATAACCAAGGTTAGAAAAAAAGGCAGCCATGGAGGGTGGGCCAGACCAATAAGAAAATGAGTCAAAGGTTGCCGTTTGCAATAACCCATTGGCCTTCTTTGTAATATCATATGCTTCTCTGCTTCGACGATACCTTATCCCTGGCTTGGGAAGGTAACCATTGTGTAACAAGTCTAACACCGCAAGTTCATGGCTTGTGTCCTCATTGAAATCTTCATATTCAGAAATTAGTCTATCTGCCCTCTCTATCCATTCTTTAACTTCAACAAGAATTCCTCTTCCATGTCGATGTTCTTCCTCGTCAACTGTATGTTGAATTAGGTCTCTTTTTTTCTTGAGCTTATCAACAACACCTTTTAGTTCACTAACTCTTGTCTCGTACAACTTGAGGTGAATCCATTGCTCCTTTAGCCACTCCTTTACACGAGGTGACGTCAGGAATTGGTGACACCCAATTAGAGAACCCATGCTATGCTACATCTCTACTACATCTTCTGCATGCATGTAAATAACAAAATAATATTAATTAAGAGAATATATTGAATTAATGAATAAAAAATATAATAGATGAGATGATGAGCTTTGTTGTTCTTTGAACAAGAAATTTTAAGTTTTGTAATACAAGATGGTTTATGTGATGTGATTGGTATGAAAAACTGACTTTGACGAAAAAAACCTAATGGTATAAAGTATAAGTGACAAAAAGGATTGCATAATTTTCTAAAATTTCTTTATGTCTTAAAACTCTGATATTCAAAGGATGGAATTCCTTTGTATTTGCCTGAGGTTGTGTTTGGAAGGAGGATTTTAGAATTCTAAGTAATTTTAAATTCTAAGAATTTCAAATGTTTCAATTGAAATTCCTTCATTTTTAAATTTTCTTGTTTAGATAATGAAATTAAATTTTATTTATTTTCAAAATCTCGTATTTGGGTAAAGCAATTAAATTTCTTCATTTATAAAATTTCTTATTTTGATAAAATAACCAAATTCCTCCATTTTAAAAATTTTATATTTGAATAAAACAATTAAATTTCTTTCATTTAAATCTTTTTATTCAGAATAAAATAATTAAATTTTCTTCATTTATAAATTGTATTATTTAAATAAAGTAAATTTTTTTCATAATTATTTTATTTTGGATATATATTTTCTTCAACTATATTTTAAAAATTATAAATTTAAAACTAAAGCATAAAAAATATATATTTTCCAATAAAAAAGAAAAAATAAAACATAAATAAAAGATCTAGAAGTAACTTTATCATTTTGCTATTATTAGTTTAATTAAAAAGCACAAAAATGAGAACTATTCGGTTTGAAAGCTAAGATACCACTTGGGATATATAATAATCAAGTAGAGAATTCTAAGTCCAACTCTCGCAAGCTTAGTAGTTTATCTTCTTCTTTTGCTAGTAAACAATCCAACACAACATTCAGCATGCCTAATCCTAGAATGACAAGTAGAAATGATACAAGTTTGAAAGCTAAATTAAAGTTGTTACCATCATCAATGTAGAGTTCAACCTCAACTGCTCGGGAACTATTCAAAGTTATAACCTATAAAAAAGAAAACCATATCAAATTATCAATTATCAGTTGCTGCCATTTTTTGGTTGGAATGCAACAAATAAACTATACGTTTTGTGATTTGTCCACCTAATTAAAGAAGCCTTGTCAGATTCATATAGAAAAACCAACCTTTGTGCTTCAATTGACAAATAAAAACAACTCAGAAAAGAATGAAGCAGATGTGCTTCAAATGATTATGAGCCTTATAATTAATTGCATGTGAAACAAAGTCTTGAAAATGAGCAAAACGTTCACAGGTGTTAGGAAAGAAAAAAGAAGAAAAAGGAATTGCTTAAATCAAAGTTAGCTGCATACTTTATTAGAAACTCATGTTCATGACCAAAAAAGTCTAACAAATTTTACTTATGCTCCAATATATTGTCATCTTTGCAAATAAAATGGATCACCACCGAAATAGAGTCTCTCACGACTGCTTCTAGATTTTTAACTACTTACGAGTACAAATCTAGAGTTGGAATGCAAATGGGAAACGAATTTTAAATTATACTCCCTCCGGTCCTTTTTATAAGAAACAAAATAGTGTTCTTTTTTTTGTCCTAATTATAAGAAACATAGATCCACTTTAAACTATATTAATTGTTAGTTTTCTTTTTTATCCTTCATCTTGTGAAATCCATTAATGAGACACCTACTCATTTCTCATGCATTTATTGGTCTATTAACCATACAAGTTAAACTTATTGGTGGAGGTGCAGTGTCATTAATGTAACAACTACTTAAACCAATCAATTTAAGGGGTACTTTTGGAATAAAATTAAAATTTATGACATTATTAATTATAACTAACTAACTTAACTATTTAGTTATTTATTTCTTATATAAAGGACCGGAGGGAGTATAACACATTATTATGCATTTTGAATTAACTTATTTTAAAAGAAAAAATTATTAGTATGAGGAGCTAACTAGCATAATTAGGAAACAACTTATTGCTTGTCTTTCACATACATGTGTTACGAGAAACAATGCGGTTCAAAACACACTCAATGCGGTTCAGTAATGCATGAAACAGAATGGAGGCAGAATTGTTTCAGGCATAAAATTGTGCCTCGAGTTGACTCCTATGAATCGCTATGGAATAAAAAGAATTGCAGTTCTACACATCAAACAACTTTTGCACATCCAGATCGCATTATAGGATGACAGAATTTTCAATTCATCAACAACTCGAAAAATTCAAGACAACCAAGGCACTTTTTGGAATGACCAAGGCAATAGAATTGAAAACTAGAGACAAAAAAGCAAACCAGTGAATATTTATATCATTTTTCAGAATTTCAATATTTAAACCTAAAGCAATAGCTTAGGAAGCAGTATTCAGCATATCAGGGATTAGTCACTTAGGAAATAAAGATCTACAGTCTGAAGCAGTGAGGTACGTGCAAAATTTATCAAAAGCAGCAGATTTATCTCAGAGATGTATCAAATAAACAAAAAACATTAGGCATGTGGGTACAAATGGCCAACACAGTGGCACAATACATACCAACAACTACATAAATAAATGAAAAACAGGTTATTCTACTTCTTAGAACAAAAAAAAGATCTATAGAGTTGCTGTCTTGCTGATACTTTTATTTATTTATTTTCAATATTCATTTGCTTAAACACCATCCCATGAACAATTTCATAATAGCAGTGTACTGTTCTCAACCATGCTTTCTTTCGGTATTTAGAGCTAGCCTGCTACTTTCTAGCATAATTGTGTCCTGCTCAAACATAGCACCTCAAAGAGTCAAAAATTTTATTTCATTAAACAAAGCACAATCACCCCCATTTCTACGCTCAAATGGAGCAAAATTAGGTAAAGGAAACAACCACTATCAATACCTATTACCTAAAATTGCAGATTCTATGTTGGGAAAATTAAGAGTTATGTATCAGATCACTAGATTCAAAAGTTTAATTCAAGTTATAAGAAGGAAATAATACATGATGACAAGAATCACATGATATTCACATTTCCAACTCAAATCAAACCGTAAGAGAGAGACGAACCAGGGAGAAATTCAAGGTTGTGAGAGCGAGAGTTCAAGGTTGCGAGAACAGAGCTCAAGATTGCCACGCCGGAACGTGACCGAGAAGAGGCTACAGAATCTTTCCTCCGATCAGTTTACATCATTGAGATCACCTTGTAAATGAAGTTGTCAAAACTAATATTGACATATTTTGATTAGTAGCACAATTCCGGAGATGAGAGGAATCGGTATTTAATCAACGTTTGCGTTCAAGATATACTAGTACCAATTAAATATAGGCATTTAATCATTGCAGCAATGTTCACATGGTACACTGGTAGAAGCCACCTAATAATTGGGTTGAATTGTACTTGTTATCATTATGGTTGTTACTATATATTTGCTTAGTATCTCATTGGAATACTAAAAAATTAAACGTGATGTGACTGAACAAGACTTTTGGCGTATAGTATATACTATAAAGCATGTTGCCCTTACTTAAACATTAGCCATTTAGCTTGATCTATCTCGGATCCACCATTGGCTTTTTAATTAATTCTTTACATGACTAGTTCAAACGACTTTTGAAGTCGTCTTAAACAATTGTTACGTCGTCTCTATACTTATACAATCACGAGTAACTTTTTCTTTGTGTCCATTCACCGATATATTAATTAATTAATTAATTAAATATTGAATCATTTTAACGGGGCTAACTTCTACTGAATATGTATTACTAATAAATAGTAGTACTATTATGCATAGTTTTAAAAAGGCTAAATGTTACATCTAGTCTTTTATGTTTGAGTATTTTTTCGTTTTGATACATAATTTAAAAGTTTTACTTTGGTTTTTTATGTTTTCGAAAGATATTATTTTAGTCATTTTTTTAATTTTTCGTTTAAAACGTTAGTGTCATGTTAAAATTTAAATTTTGAAATAATTAATTTAACATAGTGACTATGTTAAAATGTTAGCCGTCACTATGTTAAATTAATTATTTCAAAATTTAAATATTAGCTGAACACTAATGTTTTAAACGGAAAATAGAAGAAATGGCCAAAACGATACTTTTGAAAACATAAAGGATCATAATGAAACTTTTAAAACATTATGTACCAAAACGAAAAAACACTAAAATATAAAGGACTAAAAGTAGCATTTAGCCTTTTAAAAATCGAACAGGTGATAGAACTGGTCAAGGCACTGGGTTACTGAGTTAATGGTCGAACCAGTGAGTCACTAATTGACCTGCATGACCCGGCCTGTATTAAAAAATTTGAAAATTTTATACCTAAAAGTAAAAAAAAAAAATTACATAACAAATTAATATAATTCCACAAGTTCATTTTTCAAGTTCAAATCCATTGACATTCATAGTAATAAAATCACATTATAAATTACTTATTACACTTATTTAAAGTTTAAACATAATTCAAAATAATAGAATCACACTATCAACTGTACCATCACTTCTTCAAACAAAATTCACAGTGATAGAATCACAGTATCAATTACCTAAGAATTACTACTCATATACAATAAAAAAGAATCAACTAAAAATAACATTCAAGTTGGATTAAACAGAATCATGTGGTGTGAACCGATGTGGTTGAGTTGAGGGCCTTAGGGTTTATCTATGTGCACTTTGAAGTTTGAAGAAGAAGAGTCACATACTCACAAACACGACACAACAAGCAATACTTTGCCAAATGCTCACAGCCACAAAACCTTTCTTTCTTTTGGTTTTTTTATCCAAATGACGTCGTTTCAAGCAATTTAAAAAAAAGTGTGTGACCCGGGTCGGGTCACAAGTTTAACCACGGGTCGCACCAGGTTTGACCGAGTTGCACTGGGTTTGACTGGGTCGAAAGCATGGCCGATTCGATAGCCTGCTCGACCCGGTCTACCCTCTGGGTCACGGTCCGACCGGTCGGGTCGGTCTGGTTTTTAAAACTATACTATTATGATTGGGTCATACGATGTAGTTGTGGGTAGCTTTCAGAAGAAATTTATTGTCGTGTGATTTCAGTGGCATGCTGCCATTCTACACCAGTTCAACACAACACCATTACATGAGCTAGTTACATTGGGTGAGTAGTTGATTAAGATGGTTTTAAATTCAATAATTTATTACAGTGGGAGTGTGTTATTACGGTGGAAACATGTATCTGGGTCCTGGGAGCATGTTCCTTTATGTAAGTGAGTAGATCAAATCACATGTACATCCTCTAGTGCCATAAAAAAGTTCAACTTGGGTAGAATATACTATTTGTATAAAGATGTTTTGTATTTTTGTTCAAAGTCGGAAGAAAGAATAGAAATGTAATATGAAAAAAAAGGACTAAAGTGTCTTTTCATTCAGTCATGTAGAACTACTTCTAATACTACTTTTAGAAGTAATATGTACTCTGTTCCTATTTATAATTTAGAAGTAATATATATTGTTCTTCCAAAAGTACTCTTAACTTTTTTAAAATTAATCATCTCTATCCACTTAATTATTTTTCATCTATGTTGTGCATCGAGGGGATTAAACATCGGAGAGATCTACACCAATGGGTTACGAGCACACTACACAAGTGAGAATTGACACCACCTTCAACCCAAAATCTTAAGGCATTAGATTTGCAAGTCTTCCTCATTTATATGTTACTCAACTTGCCCATTTTTATCCAATGTGAGACTTCACTTTCACACTTGTACTCCAACAATCTCTCCCTCAAGTGTGAGTCTTTTCCACATGGTAGCTCCCCCTCAAGCGAAAGTCATTTTCACCCTGAGTATCTAATGATGGTGCCTTTAGAGCTTAATGCTCTAGTACCCTGCACCGCCGCCTCCACCGTTTCACAACCACGGGACACGCGCGCCTGGCCTCCATGTATGGACTCACTGCTAGGAAGACTTTCGATACAAGGAATCCCTATGCTCATGCCTGGATCCATCACCCCATCTTACTCGTGAAAATGGTGGAGGCGGCGATGCAAGGTACTAGAGCATTAAGCTCTAAAGGCGCCATCATTGGATACTCATGGTGAGAATGACTTCCGCTTGAGGGGGAGCTACTATGTGGAAGAGACTCACACTTGAGGGGGGGAAGATTGTTGGAGTTCAAGTGTGAAGGTGAAGTCTCACATTGGGTAGAAATAGACAAGTTGAGCAACAATCTAATTAATTAATGTTTGGAGAGAGAATAATTAATTATAGGTACTTTAGGAAAAAAAATAATTAATGCATCTAGAATTTAGAAAAGAATCTTATAAATAGGGAAGAAATATTAAGAGTGTAGAAATAGAAGAAAAATAGAAAATTAAATGTGTTTAACAGAGGAGAAACATGTGAGAAGAAAAATTCTATAAAAAGGTACAATGGTTATTAACCTTAACCTCTTCTCCTCAACCTCTCTTCCCCAACCACTTTTCCTCAACATAAACTTTAATTATAAAGTTTTTTAATAATTAATAATTTTTAATTAATTTATAATTAACTTAATAATTCTACTAATCATAATTATTAGTTAATAATCTAACAGGAGGACCAAAATTGTCAATTTGTAAAACTAGGAGAACCAAATGTTACAATTAAAAATTAGGGGACCAAAATCATGAATTTAGAAAACTAGGAAGACCAAAATTACAATTTAGTCTTTTATTTATTTTATTTCACTCTTTTTTATTTTCATTTATCTTATTTTTCACTTCTTTCTTTTTTTTTTTTTTTTTTACCAAATACACCCTATATTCAATCTTGAACTTTGTATTCCTATTTATTTTTAATTGTGTAGTGCCAGTTGCCACCTACTTCATCCTTATGTTTTACTTGTGCTTTTGATTTCAAGGGAGGATAGACATCCTCCAAGCGACCACGGCAGTATGAGGAGTCACTCTCACTTTAATGACCAATGTATGCCTTGTTGAGTTGGTATCCAGGGTAATATTAATAATATACTTCGTAACATATTTTTTAAAATATATTTTTATTAATAACTAAATTTATTAAAAATTACATAATTTTATGAATTTTATCTCTTATTTAATTAATCTCTTTTATAATTTTTAATAATTTTTTGTTAAAGTAAAAGTATGAAGGTGAAGTGGTAAAAATGTGAAGTTGAACAACATATAAGTAAAAAGACTCATAAATCTAATGTCTTAAGATTTTGAATAGAAGGTAATGCCAAATTCCCTTGTGTAAATGTGCTCATACCCATTGATAAAGATATCTCCCATGGCATCGGGATAATCCATCATTGGATACTCATAAAATCCTACATCGGATAGAAATGTGTACGTTAAACGTGTTTAAGTAAACTAGTGTTTTAGCCCGTGCATTGCACGGACTTATTAAAATCACTATCTTACTTTTATAGTCAATAGAAAGAAATTTGAAAAAAAAATTATATAGCACATTGAAAGAAATTTTAAAAAAGAGATAATTATAAAAGAAATTAGAAACTATAAAATTAAAAAAAATATATATAAGAGAAGATGTAACAATGTAACTTTAATTTTATTTAATATTGACTAAAGAGAGAAATCTTCGGAATTAAAAAATAGAGTTAGAAAACCTGATAAAAGAAATATTAAAAAAAATATATTAGAGAGTATAAAATTTGAAGAAAAAAATTATATAGTACATCAAAAGAAATTTTGAAAAAGAGATAATCATAAAAGAAATTAGAAACTATAATTTTTTTTAAAGAAAAAAAAGATGTAATGATGTAACTTCAATTTTTTTAATATTAAATTTGAAAATTGAAAAGTAAATTGAATTAAGGATTTGAAATTATTGATGAAAGAGAGAATTCTTCAGAATTAAAAAATAGAGTTAGAAAATCAGATAAAAGAAATATTAAAAAAAAAGTCCAAAATATTAGAGAGTATAAAATTTGAAAAAAAAAAGAATTATATAGCACATCGAAAGAAAATTTGAAAAAGAGATAATTATAAAAGAAATTAGAAATTATAAGTTTTTTTAAAGAAAAAAAAGATAAGGGAAGATATAATGATATAACTTTAATTTTTTAAAATAACTTTGAAAATTGAAAAGTAAACTGAATTAAGGATTTGAAATTATTTATAAATGAGAAAAATCTTCGAAATTAAAAAATAAAGTTAAAAAAATTGATAAAAATATATTTTAAAAAATATAGCATCAGATAAAGAAGTGAATAAAGGTAGTTATAGAAATATTGTGAATGTGAGGTAGTTACAAAAATTGATAAAAGAAATTTTAGGAAAAGTAGAAGAACCAAATGCATGTCAGGAGAGTGAACTACATCACTTCATGAGAGGAGAGTATTCAAATAAGAATGAATGTAAGAGAGAGTGGGAAAAGTGAAGCAAGGAGAAGAGATAATATTTTAATCAAAGAGATTTGTTAGGCAGTGGATCGTACATATCTCAAGTGAATTCTCATACGGATATAATATTATAATAAAATTGGGAGACAGAAAATTTTAAAGCTGGAAGGGTGGGCACAAAATCTAATAAGTGAGGCTCATAAACTTGATTGGACTTATATTCACGTGATGTAAATCTAATTAGTGAATATATGACATTAAATTAGATTGGAACAACTTGAAATATAATATGAATTCATCCTAAAATGTATCAATTTTATTTCATAAACTCGAACCATAAAAAATCCTTACAACCTAAATCGGATTAGTGAGATAGGACATGTTATAAACATCCCTAAACTCGTACACAACATAAGGATTTTCTATGTTTAAATTGTAAGTTTCGGGTGTTTTTTAATTGTAAGTTTAAATTTTTTTAAAAAGAACAATCAATTTTTAGTTTTTAAAATTTAGTTTAGTTTTTTTTCTCTAATTTTTATTTTTAAAATAAACTCATTTTGAAAGTTTTCTATTGTATTAAAATTAGTTTAAGAGCATTTTTGGACAAACTTCTCTAAAAGAACTTATAGGATAAGAAACTAAAAAAAAAAGGTTTCTCCGTAAGTTAAAATTAACTTATGTATAAGTTAATTAATTTGTAAAAGTTTTCTCATATTAGTTTATTCAAAAGTTTATTTTTAACTAATGCATAAGTTAATTTTATCTTATGAAGAGGGTTTTTTTTTTCTTCTTCTTATTTTCTTTCCTTATAAGTTCTTCTTGAGAAAGTGTACAAAGATTTAGAGATAAATACTTATATTAATTATAATAATCTTGTATGAATATTTTTTCTTATTTTTTCTAACCCAACTTATTTATCTAAACACAATTATTTTTTTACGATAATTAATTTATATTTAATTACATAAGAAAAAAGAATCAAATTAAACCAATGTTTTCATTACTATCTTCTCCATTTAACATTAATGTCTAATATCAGTTTTAGGAAATTTTTTAGTTATTTCTTATTTATTATCTTTTTATTTAACTAAATTGTTGGAGTTTTTGTTTTACTTGGACAAATTTAAATTTTTTTACACATTTACATCTATATGTAAATTTATTAATATAAAAATTATATACAAAATATAACACACGGAGAAAAATATTTTTTTATATAAAAACAAGTATTTATAGTTAACCCACAAAATGAACAATTTATTTAAAATCTCGTTAGAATGAAAATAAGCTTTTTAAATCTATTATTATAATAATTTTTATATAAATATATTTTTTCCTACTTACTTTTTTCTACAATGGCCATTCTAATGCAAATCATTTTTTTTATGGAATGCAATGCAAATAATTTATTACATTAAATTTAGTGCAAATCATTAATAACATTGTTGTTCCTTAAAAGGGTTGAATCTAGGGTTGTTAAATTCAAAATTTTCTTAGCTACTCCCTTCGTTCCAAAGTGACTGATGTTTAAAGTTTTTTCACAGATTAAGAAAATAATATTTATGTGAGGACAATTTTACTAAAATATTCTTATTCTTTTTCTTAATTTCAATAAATGTATTATTAAGTCTTTCAAGACAACAATATTTATTAGAGAACAGTAACATCATAATAAATGATTTAATATCTAATTAAAAACTAAAAATATCAATTAATATGGAATTTTTTTCAATACTAAAACATCAATCAATTTGATCACAGGGAGTATAATTTATTTTGGGCAGTCAATTGTCATTGTCTCTATTTGGTTGTATGATTAATTTGTTATGTTAAATTGTCTTGGATTGTTTTTTATATTTTTTTATGGGTTGGTGTTATTGGTGATGTGACACTTATTAATGTCAGCATAATGTTGGTATAATGTCATCACCATAAGTCATGTTGGTATTTTTGTAATGAAGTGTGACAGTAGGTACGGAAAAAACTTAGATACAGTATAATAGGTACTGTTGGTGATATTCTTTCATTAGAGTTGGAATTTTACCTCAATAATTCGCAATGATATTTATTGAAATCTGTTACAACACAGATTACTGAAGTGAAACTCCAATTCTAATAACACCAACAATACCATAGGTACTGTATCTAAGTTTTGTCCGGTAGGTACTTAAAAACAAAACATTAGAAAATTACAAGAGGCTAAATTACATGTTTGGTTCTTTATGTTTTAGTTTTTGTTCAGTTTGGTCCTTTATGTTTTAGAAGCTCCAATTTAATCTTTTATGTTTTTTTTTTATCCGTAGGAATCGAAGACAGTACTAGGAGGTTTACAACATTCACGCACCCTGCTCAACCAATTGAGCTAGACTCCCTCGGTAGTCTTTTATGTTTTTAAAGTGAGTCAAAATGGTCCTTTTGAAAAATGATCATTTTCGATTTTGGGACACGATTTTGAACCCTTTTTTTACTAATTCGAGACATGAAAATTATTCCATTAGGTTCACTTACATGAAAACTATGGAACCTAACTAATGTACAAATCAAAAAGGGGTCAAACATGGTGAAAATCGCTTGAAAAATGAGTCTCATGAACAACTAGAAAAAAATTTAATATTAGATTTTTTAATTTTTCAGTTGTTCATTGGATTCACTTTTCACGCGATTTTCACTATGGTTATAAGCTTTTTTTATTCAAATATCAACTGTGCTTCATAGTTCTCATGTAAGTGAACCTAATGGAATAATTTTCACGTCTTAAATTAGTCAAAAAGGGTTCAAAATCGCATCCTAAAATCGAAAACGACCATTGTTTCAGAAAGACCATTTTGATTCACTTTAAAAACATAAAGGACTAGAATAGATAACGTGAAGCCAAGAAAAAACCCTCTTCGCTCGCTTTTCGCTCTCTCCGTTCGCTCAGTTCTTCATCCACCGGAGGGGGTGGTTTTGGGTCATTTTTGGCTTGGAATCACCCATCTACAGTGTTTTTTCTCTTCTTTAACCTAAATAAGTGGTTTTTCCGCATAGATCTGGTTTTTCTTTCATGATTTTTCATATTTTCGTCGTCTATGTGCGGCGGTGTTGGTTCCCATCTTGGTGCGGTGATGTGTGGTTTTCTGTTTCGGCGCGGTGTTGTTTGCTTTCCCTTCTTTGTGCAGTGTTTGTTCGGTTCAGATTGGTAGATCTGCTTCGATCATTTATAGATTCAGTCAAGATTTGGGTTTTAACGCTACAGATCCGAAAGCATGGGTATTCCGATCACTTTGATTTTGTCACACTTGTAGGCATTTTGCCGTGTTATGCTATTAACCTAAATGATCTGTGTTTGTTCACAGATTCATCCTTTTCAGTTTTTAGCGATGTTGAATTTGTATTGTTCTCGATGTATGCTACTTATTTGAATGAATGAATACCTTTTTTAGTAAAAAAAAAAAAAACATAAAGGACTAAATTAGAACTTCTAAAACATAAAAAATCAAACTGAAAAAAAACTAAAACATAATGGACCAAACATGTAATTTAGAAGTTACAAGAATGCAAACTAAAAAAAATAAATTATAGTGAACAAAAATAAAAACTGATACAATCAGATATCAAAATCATATTCAAATCTAAATAATATCATTTAGTAATGTTTATGACTTAGTTTTGGCCAAACATTTTGACATGTACGATGTCTTCGATTAGTAGGGACATGTTACGGTAAGATGACCCACCGTCTTCTATTGTTTTCATTGCCATGTTCGCATACTCTGTAGCTCTTTCCCTTATCTCTTCTTTTTCTTTGCCTTCACCCATTACCTTCTCAATAGAATGCTTAACATTTTCCCTGGTCACCTGAACACGAGACTTATCTTCCTCTCCCAAGTGCACAACAGATTCAGCTCCCACGCTCACCCCAATCTCCACCACTTGTTCAACAACCTTCTCATTGAGAAACTGCTCACCAAACAGAGGAAAAGTCACCAACGGCACCCCAGCACAAATCCCTTCCAATGTGGAATTCCATCCACAATGTGTCAAGAACGCTCCTATTGCGCTGTGTGATAGTATCAACACTTGTGGCGCCCAACCCTTGATCAAAAGCCCTCTCCCTTTCACCCTCTCTTCAAACCCATCTTCCAAAAGCCACTTCTCCATTTCCTCTCTTCCATATGCACCTCTAAGCACCCAAATGAATGGCCTTTTTGTCGCTTCCAATCCTAACCCGAGCTCTATTAATTGCTGAGGCGTCGCACGGTTTAGGCTACCAAGGCAGACATAAATCACTGACCTTGGAGGCCATGAATCAAGCCACTTCACATACTTTCTCTCATCATCACTTGAGTTTCTCTTACTTCTCAAAGCCTTGTCCATGTCATCCTTATTGCACAGTGACACAGGCCCAACACACCATACCTTACGCCCCGTAACCCTTTGATACTCTTTAACATATTCTCCTTCCAACTCTTCAAAACTATTAACCACTATCCCATATGCGTTTTCTGCAACTTCCTTTACTGCTTCACGATAACCTTGCAACTTCATGTCTTTGCCAGGATAGAATATCCCGGGGAGTTGAGATCTTCGCAATTCAATTCTGTGGGGCATTCCGGGGACAAGAAATTTCTCCTCATAAGGCACAGCTTCATGGACCTTATCCTTGTTCAAATTGTGGCAGCATAGGAGAAAGAAACAATTAGTCCCGTCGAATATTATTCTAGGGACATTCAACTTGTTGGCAACATCAGCCACACATATGAAATGCTTGTCGGCAATTATGCAGCTTGGAAAGGGTCTTTGCTTTTCAAGTAACTCTTCTAGTGGCCGCTGCAACAAGCTTAAAGCATCGATGAAGTTGGTTTGTAAATCCATCGATGGAAGAGTGTCTACGCTCTCACACCCCTCTGGTATTCCAGCCTCGGCGCATGGGAATGGAACATGCAGAATTTGGATTGGTGAGCCAGATTGAATCTCTCTGTCTATGCTGGCTTGGAAGTGGATGGAATTGAGGGGTGTGGTGACTATGCTCACTTTCACTTTGCGCCGTGCCAACAATTTGGCCATGTCCACCATGGGGAGAAGATGACCTGGGGCCATTAAGGGGATGAACACAAAATGGAGGTTGCAAAGGGGTGTTGAATCCATTGCAGGTTTCTGTGTCGTGGGAAATGATAAGGAAATGGATTCTTTTTACTTTTTCGTTTTACAGCAGAGAAAGGCACGAGAGAAGGCTATTTAATGACTATGCAATTTGAACCACCAAATTCAGATGAAAACGAAAAATCATTACTAACTGGTATAGCTCAGTTGATTGAGTAGAATGTATAAATTGTTGTAAACTCTTCAGTATCTATTTTTAATTTCCACAAATAAAAAAAAAAAAAAATCATTCATGGACTTGTTTTCATATATTGCTTATCTTTAATGCTAGTAGATTATCAAAATAAATTTAAATTTTACTAGTACTTTTAAAAATTGAGTCTAAACTTAGCCCTTTCAATATCTAAATTTGAGTATCATGTGCAGATTAAGTGGAAGTATGTGTGGCCTATTTATTGTTTAGTTGCTATCGAATTATTGTACAAGTGACGTAAGAGCAAACGTTTTCAAAACCAGAGTCCCAAGTACGCTCTAACTTTTTTCTTTTTTATGATAAATTTCGTTCTAAGGTATGCATATGGTGCACGTCTCTTGACTGTCCAAACTAATACGCCTTGCATTGATGTCATAAAATTAAAATGAAAATTTCCCTGAGCTAATCAAATTACATCCTGGTGTTGACATTGAGTTTTCAAGAAATTCAATCAATTTGCCAGAATACTAAAAATTAGAGAGCAATTGTAGATTACATGGATATTCAGTACAGCTGAAACAAAATAACTACCTATCAAAATTGTATAGACTAGCACACCCTATGAATAAATTTGAAAGAGGTCGTGGGGTACACCATTCAAAAGATAGATAGTTAAGTGAAAAACTACAAGGTGTGGCCTTTTACTTCAAATTGGTTTATGACAAATGAGATTGTCACACATCTCTCTTGATTTTTTGCATGATATCCTGGATAAGCAAGGTCACATCAGAATGAGAGGATCCCCCTTTCTCTACAGCTCTTTTAGCCACCTCTGCAAGCTCTATTGCCCTTTTTCTTCTTTCTTCATTTTCGTTAGTCTCATCCATTAAACTATCTATTGCCCTTTCAATATCTCCCTTCTTCACTTGCACACCAATTTCCTCTTCCTTGCCCCATTTGATAGTATTATCCGCACCAACCTTCACTCCAACTTTCAGTATCTGCACAACCAAAATTTCATTAAAAAATTGATCCCCAAATAGTGGCCATGTAACCATTGGCACCCCAGCACATATTGCTTCTAAGGTAGAGTTCCAACCACAGTGTGTTATGAACCCTCCAATAGCAGGGTGTGATAATATTAGCAATTGAGGAGCCCAACCCCGAATTAGAAGGCTTCTAGCATTGGTCCTTTCCTCAAATCCGTCTTCCTTAATCCACTTTTCCATTGCTTCTGACAGACTTCCTCCCCTGATAACCCAAATGAAGGGTCTTTTTGATGCCTCCAAGGCTAAACCAAGCTCTATCAATTGTGGTGGTGTTAAATTGCATAGGCTTCCAAGGCATGCATAGATTACAGTCCCTGGTTGCTGACAATCAAGCCAGCACTTTAGGTGACACTCGTCAATGGAGGCCTTGTTACCTCTTTCAGCCTTGTCCAAGTGATCCTTGTTACTTAGTGATAGTGGTCCAATACACCATACTTTATGGTTATTGATCTTCTTGTAATCCCTTGCATATGCTGGCTCCAAGTCTTCAAAAGAATTCGCAATTATCCCGTAAGTAGCAGTGCTAGCTGCAATATATTCATCAATAAAAAGTTTCCATCTTTCATCCGTTAAGTGTTCTGTGTGGCCATTGGTTATTTCAATTTTGTCAGGGAGATCAGGCAAAACAAAATACTCCGATTCAGTAGCTTTGTTTTCCATCAAATTGTAGGCTAGCAAACTTTGCAGACATAGGAGAAAGAGGCAACTTACAGCGGCGAAACAAATCCTGGGAATATTGAATTTTTTAGCGATGTGGACCGTATATGGCAAACCCATATCAGAGATTATGCAACTTGGTGCTGGTGTTAACTCTTCAAACAGTTTTTCCACTGGTTGCCATGAAACGTTTGCTGCACTGAAGAAACTGAACCCCATGCCAAGTGAAGGTAGCATATCAAGATTCTCACACTCTTCTGGTAATCCAGACTCTTTACTTGGAAATTGAAGTTGAGCTACTCTAATCTGGAACCCTGCTTCAATATAGCGATCAATGATTGATGCAAAACGAGCAGCGTTATGTGGTGTTGTGACTACTGTCACAACAACGTTTTGTTGCGCCAATACTTTTGCAATGTCCATCATAGGGATCATGTGGCCTTGAGCCATGAATGGAAACAAGACGAAGTGAAGCTGAGGTGCTTGGGAAGCCATTGGTGTGTGGGTGGGAGGATAAGGTAGAATGGTATGTATGGTGAATTCAGTAATTCACCACAACTAGTTAATTTGTTAAGTAATTTTCACACATCGTACGTCCCTTTATTGGTGACGTAAGCGCCTACCTCAACAATGGATTATGTTCATTGTTTGCTACACTAAGGTCAAGTCACGTTTATCTTATCTTATGTTGTACTTCAGCAAACAATTCACTGAATACAGTATTGACTTTTACTCAGTGTTTGAAACAGTTGAAAGATAAGTGAATACTGATGAAAGTACGTGGATTCCACGATGAAATTAGGGGTGCTTTGATTATTCAAATAATCGTAATTAGAACTATTAAATAATTAAATTGTAATTAATTATTATAATCATAACTATTACTAGTTTTATATAATTAGTTATAATTTAATATAATTGATTATTATTTTTAAAAATTAGTTATATAATCAGTTATGAATATATAACTGGTTATATAATTGGAATAAATAACCGTTATATAAATAATTATTTAACTAGTTTTAAAAAAATAAAATTTAAAATTGATAATATTGTTAAATAAAATATCTTTTTAATAATATATAAATACATCCTAATCCAGTAGTATATGAAATTTAATAATATAATTTTTTTTAATAGTATCCAAAAAAAAAAAAATAGTTCCTACCCTTTTTTGTTTTTCATCAAAAAGAGATTGTGCTCCTTGTATATTTAAAAACAGAACAGGTACATTTGATTTAGTTTGTTCAAAACAACATTCATGCGACCAATGGATCCTTTATTATAATGAATGAATGAATAATAACAAACTGAAACAACGTTAGTGCCACAAAAAATGCAATTCACTTAGCCTAAAATTGATTCACACAAGACACAAACACAAAAACACCCACAGACCAACAAATAAATCAATTAAGCTTTCCCCATTTATGCTAGAGTTCTTGCTGTCAATGAATGCATTATGTTCTCTCTAGTGTTTACATAGACTGTTCAACTTATTATCTTATTGAAGAAATGTTTGAAAGGTACCAGGAACTTGGACAAACCTTGTAAATAAAATAGTTATATTTTTTTTTTATAACTAGTTATATTTTTATAACTAGTTTTAGCTAACTAGATATATTTTTCATGGTACATTTTTTTTTTGGGTACATTAACTAGATATATTTTAATTAATTAGTTTTATAATTTTAACTTAATCAATAATACAGTTATATTTTTATAACTACTTTTAGTTAACTAAATATTTTATAACTAGTTATGTATAGTTATGCTTAACTGGTTTTATAACTAATTAATTTGAGTACAACTAAACTTGTTTTCACCATTACCAATAATGTTATTAAATTTATAGGGTATTAAATATGCTTTTATGTTATTATTAATTTTATAGGGCATCATTGTTTCTTAATTTTTGTACATATATATTATTAATAAAAAATCGTAAATAAAATAAATCCCTCTTTTCTTGATTTGTAGTATTTTGCACCTTGATTTTTATTTTATTTAAATTTAAATTGGCTTAGAATAACAAAATCATTTTATATTTTAATTTGTCTGTAAAATTATAAGATGTGAATAATTAGTGTTGGTAAAGAATGACAAATGAGCAATTCCCGGAAGCAATCAAACATTGAATTGAAAGCGGTGCCCTCATCGATTCCAACCACAAGTGCATGTACTATTATGAGTTGAGTTGGAATCCCATGTTATTATAAAACAGTTATAGTTTTTAGACTTAAATACTTTTTTAGTCCTTGTAATTTAAGATTTTTTTGTTTTTTGTTCTTGTAAAATATTTTTTTTGGTTTTGGTCATTGCAAATTATGTTTGTTTTATTTTTCGTCCTTAAAGTGGTTTAAATAGCATTTTTTTACTGTTCAAAGCGCTATCTAAACTGCTTTAAGGACGAAAAATAAAACAAACATAATTTGCAAGGACTAAAATAAAAAAAAAATTGCAAGGACGAAAAACAAAAAAACACTAAATTACAAGGACTAAAAACATATTTAAACCTAATTTTTATAACTAATTATATTTTTATAACTAGTTTTAGGTAACCAAATATATTTTAACTAGTTTTATAATTTTAACTTAATCAATAAAATAGTTATATTGTTATAACTAGTTTTAGCTAACTAGATATTTTATAACTAGTTATATATAATTATGCTTAACTAGTTTTATAACTAGTTAATTTGAGCATCTCTAGTTGAAATACTTTCACTTCAAAATGAAATGAAAGAGAATAAAAACTACAATTAAAGTAAGCTGCAAAGTATCATTTTCTATATAATAATATTTTATAGACACTCCAAATACTAATTTACACCTAAAAAGAGAAGAAAAAAATAGAAAAATATAAATATGATAGATGATATGATGTAATAGAAAGAGAGAAATAAAAAGAAATAAGAGGTATTGATGAGGTGTTAAAAAAAATGGAATGTCAAAATATAACTATTCTTTTCCATACTACCCTTCAACTCCCTCGTGCCATGCCAATCATTGTAGACCCGTGGCTTTCTTCAAATGGATAAGTATTGAACATTAATAAAAAGTTAATATGGAATTAAATATTAAACCCGTGCCTTACAGAGCTGGTCCTTCACGAAATTATTTTTTCCTTCAACTTTATTCTTCAAAAAAAAAAAGTTTATGTCAAAAAAAAAATAGCATAATTGATTATGGTTATAACCATAATCAGTTATGCTAATTTAATTTTAAAAAAAATGTTTTCGTTGTCCCAATTTTTTTTCAGGATTAGGGATAAATTTGGAATTTTATAATTGTTTAATTTTAGTTTTTTTCTTTTATTATTCATCTAACCACTTTAATTGAAATCTTTTATCTCTCTTTCATCTCTTTTCATTCCTCACACTTTCATTTGTTTTCATTCATCTCTACCAAACAAAGTCTTAGACACACTTCATTTTTTTAGAGCAAAACTCTCTTAACTTTTTATAAATTAAACATAACATTTTTTTTATTCCTACACTAATCTCTTTTATATTTAAAAATATTACACTGATACTCCATATATATTATACTAATACTTTCTACAAGGGAGGATGTTACTCTAATGATTAACAAAGTATAAAATATTTCTGCAATTTTATAATACTTCAAGAGTGGTTAGTATAATTTACTCTTCTTTTTTTTATACATTCCTTTAATACTTTTTATTTTTATTTTATCTCTTTCTTTTTATTATATCATATAATCTTTTTTTTTATTACATTACTTTTTGATAAATATTTTGAGAGAAAATATATATTCTTATTATATTTATATTTTTTCTCTTTTTTATTTCTCTTACTAAATGTTGAATAACAATTGGTGCATCTAAAAACTATTTTTGAACAATATATAGTTGCTATTTGCAAAAGCAATGAGGAATGACTAAAGTAAAAATGCTTTTTGTCCTAAATGCAATAAAAAATAAACTCGTATTCTAATAAAAAATGTTAAACGATAAAGATAATTTCTATTGATAAAGAACATTGTAATCCTCTTTCACGACTTCCTAAATATCTAAAGTCTTTAGGTATAACTTCATTCTCATTGCTTACAAATCACAATTTTCTCTATCAAAGATAGGAGAAAAAAGGTTGATTCGACTTTGATTTACACATGTTTGTAGGAATATAGCTTTGATATCAATTTGTTAGTTGTTTTTGTAGTAAAGAAAAATATTTTTTGAAAGAACTGATAATATTTTATGTAGAGGAGTTTATTAAATTTTTATCCATGGACTCTATATATAAAGTTAAAGTGTAATATAAAATTTAAATACTAACAACATCCCATTCTTAAAATCAAACTGATAATATTTCTTAAGTTTAGATTATAAGAATAATATCTTTATCTAAACAAATTAAATTCCGAAAAACTAAATTATTCTTTTTCAAATACAGATATTTAAGCATATTTTCAACACACAAATCATACCAATTTACCATCACACTGATGTGCCTTAAGCACTGGTATGTGAAAACTGAAAAGAGAATAAACGAGGGATGTGAAGTGGAAAAAACTAATTGGCGGCTAGAAACAGCTCTGCAGCAACCAGCAAGACAAGAAGTTAAGCAAGTTTTCACGCAATTTGTGATGTATATACGACTAGTTAGAGATTTATGTACAAGTATATTTAACAGCTTTTAACTTCATAAAATGACAGTTGTTCCGTAAATGATTCTCCTTATTCATCTGTAATTATAAGCTTTGTGCCTTCTATTTACATAAATAATGGTCCTGTGCTAATTTCTGCACATTTTTAATATGTCTGTACAAGGACAATTAACCTTTGTTGCTGCTGGCCAGTTCGTAAGCAACTAAGTCTAAATAATAAAAGACGTTAAAAGCTAATACTCTATAAAAGGAACTAAATCTTGTTAATAATGAACCTTTATACTATTTCACGAGTAAAACTAAGATGGGTCTCAGCCTAACAGAAAAGAAAAAGAAAGCATACATACATGATTGATGTACAGGAGCAAATATCAGTTCAGATATCTGTTATTGAAACAAAACTTGTATTATTAGCTGATTGTGTAGAAACGGACTGCAACACATAAATGGGCTCCAAATTCCAATACTTGATGTCACACTTATTTGCTTATTACTAGTTCAAGCACACATGAAATTGCATACTATATAACGTTTGTCTAATCTAATTATAAGTGACAGGGGAATACAAAAAGGACATCTCATTTATCCTTTAAAAAAGTTGTCGCAGGCCTATCTAGCCGGCATTGCCAAGAAGTGTTTGTATATAATCCAGCTTCATAGAAAAAACAAGCCAAAACTTTGACTGTCCAAACCAATATGCCTTGCTTTGATATCATAAAATAAAAATGACATTTCCTCTGGGCTAACCAAATTACATCTTGCTGTTGAGTGTTAACATTGAATTTTACAAGAAATTTAATCAATTTGCGGGAATACTAAAAATTAGAGAACAATGGTAGGTAGATTACATATTCAGTATTGCTGAAACAAAATATTTGCCTGTAAAAACTGTATCACAACTTGTGAATAAATTTGAAAGAGGTCATGGACTCATGGTACACCATTCAAAAGATAGATAATTCAGTGAAAAACTACATGGTGTTGCCTTTTATTTCAAATTGGTTTACGGCAACTAATATTATCACACATCTCGTTTGATTTTTTGCATGATATCCTGGATAAGCAAGGTTACATTAGAATGAGAGGATCCCCCTTTCTCTACAGCTCTTTTAGCCTTCTCTGCAAGTTCTCTTACCCTTTTTCTTCTTTCTTCACTTTCTCTTGTCTCATCCATTAACTTTACTATTGCCCTTTCAATATCTTTCTTCTTCACCATCACACCAATTTTCTCTTCTTCACCCCATTTAACAGGACTCTCCACCCCAACCTTTACTCCAACATTTAATATTTGCACGACTAGACTTTCATTCATAAACTGATCACCAAATAGTGGCCACGTAACCATTGGCACACCAGCACATATTGCTTCTAAGGTAGAGTTCCAACCACAGTGTGTTATGAACCCTCCAACAGCGGGGTGCGATAATATTAGTAACTGAGGAGCCCAACCCCGAATTAGAAGGCCACGAGCGCTGGTTCTTTCCTCAAATCCATCTTGCTTAACCCATTTCTCCAATGCTTCTGACTGACTTCCTTCCCTGAAAACCCAAATGAAGGGTCTTTCTGATGCTTCTAAGGCTAAACCAAGCTCTACCAACTGTGGTGGTGTTAAATTGCATATGCTTCCAAAGCATGCATATATTACACTCCCTGGCTTTTGACAATCAAGCCAGCACTTCAGGTGGCACTCGTCAATTGAAGCCTTTTTACCTCTCTGAGCCTTATCCAAGTGATCCTTGTTAGTATATGACAGCGGTCCGAAGCACCACACTTTATTGTTTCTCATCTTCTTGTATCCCTCTGCATATGCTGGCTCTAACTCTTCAAAAGAATTCATGATCATCCCATAAGCTTCCGTTTCAGCTTCAAACATTGCATTGCTAAACTCTTTCATGCCTTCATTAATTGCTAGTCCTGTCTTAGCTATGTTCATTTCAATTTTGTCAGGGATACCAGGCAAAACAAAGTACTCCGATTCAGTAGTTATGCTCTCCATAACATTATAGATGCGTACATTAGACATGCAGAAGAGATAGAAGCAACTTACTCCAACAAATGAAATCCTGGGAACATTAATTTTTTTAGCAACGTGGTTTATATATGGTAAACACATATCAGAGATGATGCAGCTTGGTGGTGGTGTTAACTCTTCAAGTAGTTTTTCCGCTGGCTGTCGTAGAAAGTTTGTTGCATTGAAGAATCTCGCAGCCATGCCAAGTGAAGGTATCATATCGAGATTCTCACATCCTTCTGGTACTCCAGCTTCTTTGCATGGGAATTGAAGTTGAACTAATCTGATTTGATGCCCAGATTCAATATAACGATCAAAGATTGACGTGAAACGAGCTGCATTATGTGGTGTTGTGACTACTGTCACAATAACATTATGGTGCACCAATATTTTTGCTATATCCATCATGGGGATCATGTGGCCTTGAGCCATCAATGGAAACAAGACAAAGTGGAGTTGCTGTTCTTGGGGAGCCATTCTTGTTGTGGAATGATATTGGTACAATGGATTTACTTCAACTTGTTTATTAGTACGGTATTTATACGCATCATACATCGCTCTATTGCTGATGTAAGCGCCTACACAATTACGTTGGATTATGAGACAGTGCATTGAAAATTTCCTTGCCTTTTGTCTGTTTGGTTTTGCATCTTCCGTTGGAACAAATACATGAAGTTGGAAAGTTTCTATTTCTATGTGTCATCATGTGCCTTTGTCGATCGCAAGCCGGCCACACGAGAGTTGTAATTAGAGTGAGAATAACGCCTTGCCAATACATAATTTGTACAAGTAATTATATATGGAGATCTCGATATTATAAACACTTTATTTTCATTTCTCTCCTCGTATCATTTAATCAATGAGTATTCCCCTCCCCACTTTGGAGGAGTCAATTTCGCTTAATAGTCATGTATAATGTAAAATAATTTTAAAGGAAGCCATCTAATCACAAATAATTAATATGACTTTTAAGGTAATTATTATAAAAATTAATAAACTTATCATATGATTATATGACAGTATAAAACTATTTTATACTATTACTTCTTTTTCTATTCATCTATCATATTTATACATTTTTTTTCTATTCCCTTTTCTCCCTAGCCTAGGTGCACTCGATACCGTCATACATATTATGAGGAGAAATTCTAACATTTTTTGAGTTTGTATGAACAAAATTGATATTAGGGGTGGCAAAACGGGCCCAATCCGACGGGTTGGCCCGTTTGACCCGTTTTTTTTTGGCGGGGCGGGTCAAGGTTTATAACCCGCCAACCTGCTGTGACCCGCCCCGACATGGCCCGCCAAAAAACGGGTTGATGGCGGGTCGGGGCGGGTTGGCCCGCCAACCCGTTTTAATTAATAATTATATATTTTTAATATTTTATGCATATATTATTAATATTTATGTAATTTATTTTTTTCTAAATAAATTATTATTCCAAATTTAAGGTAATATATTTAATTTTTTTTAATAAATATTTATTATTTAGTATTTTTAAAAGATAAAAATAATTAAAATCAATTAAAATATATATATATATATTATTTTTTTTTTGGTTTTTAGCGGGTTGGCGGGTTGGCCCGCCAACCCGAGTAAAATGGGGCGGGCTTGGTTTCGCAACCCACTTTCTTATGCGGGGCGGGCCAACCCGTTTTCGGCGGGTCAACGGCGGGGCGGGGCGGGTTGGCCCGTTTTGCTACCCCTAATTGATATATGAACATTTTCATATTACATACATTTTATTAACGCATATAATTTTTCCATTTGGCGTATACTAATGTATATATGGAAAAGGATTAAAAAAATATTTTACAAATTTGAAGGACTAAAAAAAGTAACTTTTAATTTAGAAAATTAAAATAGAAAGACCCTTATAGTTGTGGGACTAAAAACATATTTAAGTCTTACAAATATATAAGGTTCTTGTCCTACCTTTCCAATCTTTTTCCCGAACTCACAACCTCCAAATGGAACAAGTAGCAATAGACAGTGTCATTC
Organism: Pueraria montana var. lobata; assembly: GCA_026413185.1. NCBI lineage: Eukaryota > Viridiplantae > Streptophyta > Magnoliopsida > Fabales > Fabaceae > Pueraria > Pueraria montana. The sequence goes on from CM048650.1 coordinate 12,421,314, forward strand.
ATACTCTGGGGAAAAAAAAAGACAATATCATTCACAACTCACGGTGGTGACGTTGACTTGGATAAATCAATCCAAACATCTCCTTATATATATAAATGACTAAGAAATTATTTCATATTCTTGCTTCACTCTCCCCACTCTCTCTAACATTCACTCTTAAATACTCTCCTCTCATGGAGTGGTGTAGTTTACTCTCTTAACATGCATATGGTTCTTCTACTTTTCCTAAAATTTCTCTTATCAATTTTTGTAACTACCCCCATGTAACACTGTGATTTTCTAATCTATGATGAAGTGATTGAAAATAATAACAAGAGACAATTAAATTTAATTTCATGAGAAAATATAATTAATAAACATGTGTGATTTTTCTATGTAAGTTTTAGTGGAAAATTTCACTGAAATCGGGACTGTGTTGCACACTGGCAGTGTAAGAATACGCTGTAAAAGTGAGAAAATAGTAAAGAAATTAAAAGTATTTAATTATAATTAGTCTCTAATAATTATAATTGGGTTCCTCTAAATTTTTTATGTTATTCTGTTACACTTGATTAAAATAATAATATTTTAATGTGGTTCTAAAGAGAGTGATTTTGAGAACTTTTTTAGAGTTAGAAAAATTCAAAGACTGAGAAAAAATTAAACTTACCTACTGGAAGACGCAAAGCAATTCAAAGAACATTAACCACTATTTTTTTTAATTGGTCTACATGCGTAACCATTCAATATGAAGGAGAAAAAAATTTTACGCTGCAGGATTTGTAGCATGTTCAAAAGACAAAGAGAATATAATCTTACGTTTTTTTCTTCTTTCCTATGCACGTATCTTATTGATCAGAGAAGAGAAATTAATTTTTTTGACTTTACTTCCTTCCTATAAAGCTTGACCTATTACACCTATCAAAATTAATTGTCAACATGTTCACACATGTTTCATTTCAAACTACTTTGCAAGTTCCTGATGCTATGTGCGTACATCACCACTCCCTTTCCAATTCACGTTTCCTTTTCTTTTTATTAATTGAGTTTACAAAGTCAAGATTTACAAAATTTCAAATAGGAGGACCCTTAAACTTAGCTGACAGAGGTAGCGGAAGATTTGATACAAATAAACCCCTGCCTTGCATTTCTTCAACTAATCTGACATTGTGCCCCAATTTCTTCACCCGTATAAATTTGAAAGACTGATTTTTACTTCCATTGTGTAAGTTTGTCAAAATTTCAACCACAAAACCCATTATTCATGCTGATAGTAACTGCTATTTTGAAATTTAGGAAACTTTGTCACGTTGCCTTTAAATTGGGTCAATTTCTTTGCAAAAATAAAAAAATAAAAAAATAATAGTTATTTATGTTTATAAATTGCTGAAGGCAAAACATAATTTCTTACCTGTTCTCCTTTCATGCATCGGTGAAGTCACCAACACCTCTTTCTTCTTCATTTTCGTTTTTTTTCTTTTGCCTCAAAATACTCACGGCTAGTTACATAATTATGGGTTCCAAGAGTATTCAAAGCTAGGAAATTAAGTTCTTTTCTTGACTTGGTCTGTACTTAATATTTACCTTGTTCAAAGAACTAAAATTCTTCCATTTCCCACTCTCCAAAAACTCAATCTTTTTAGCATCTCTTCGAGGTAAGGAAAGTTTACAGTTTTCATGTATTCTTTGATGTATGGATATGTTGTGATGTGTATTGATTTTTGAAAGTAATGTTTTGATAATTTGTTTGTGATATAAGTCAATTGAATGAAAGTATATGATAGCTGAAAACAAAATGTTTGCTGTCTGGTGCGTTGTTTTCTGAACATGTGTTAGTATTTTTGTGATAACTTTGGTTTTGGTGAATGAAATTAGATTTCGTTTGTTGGAGATGAAAGTAGACATACGGGGCTACAATTTCGGCACAAGAACTGCTAAAAAATATTGAAAATCGAAGGAGTTATTGCTCTCGAAAGTTGAACTTCCAGTCAGAAAAACGTGACTGAACATAGTATCTGGTTTTGCAATTCTGTATTTCTACAAAAATCGTATTCAAAAACGAGTTATATGATTAGAAAATAGATATTTCAAGCTTTCTAACAGTATATGATATGATGATAATAATAATTTAAATATTTTAAACTAAACAATACGCCTTGCGTTGATACCGTAAAATGAAAATGACATTTCCCCTCAGTTAGTGCACGTTTGCTTCTTCGATCATTCTGCTGCCGCATGAAGTAGGAGACAAGTTGAACCCAAAAGTATTGAGGAGATTGCTTATGGAAACGGAGGTTCGGATTGCCGCACCGACAATCTAAATATGCTCCTAATCAAATTAAATCCTGCTGTTGTCGTTGAGTTTTACAAGAAATTCAATCAATTTTCGGGAATGCTAAATATTAGATAGCAATGGTAGATTACATATTAGTATTGCCAAAACAAAATAGTAGCCTTTAAAAATTCTATCGACTTGCACAACTTATGGATAAATTTGGAAGAGGTCATGCATTCATAAGATAGATAATTAAGTAAAAAACTAGAAGGTTGACCTTTTATTTCAAATTGGTTTATAGCAATTGATATTATCATACATCTCGTTTGATTTTTTGAATGATATCCTGGATAAACAAGGTCACATTAGAATGAGAGGATCCCCCTTTCTCTAAAGATCTTTTAGCCTTCTCTGCAAGCACCCTTATCCTTTTTCTTCTTTCTTCACTTTCGCTTGTCTCATCCATTAGCATCACTATTCCCCTTTCAACATCTTCCTTCTTCACCAGCACACCAATTTCCTCTTCTTTGCCCCATGTAACAGGACTCTCCACTCCAACCTTTACTCCAACTTTTAATATTTCCACCACTAGACTTTCATTCAGAAACTGATCAGCAAATAGTGGCCATGTAGCCATTGGTACCCCAGCACATATTGCTTCTAAGATAGAGTTCCAACCACAGTGTGTTATGAACCCTCCAATAGCAGGGTGTGATAATATTAGTAACTGAGGAGCCCAACCCCGAATTAGAAGGCCACGACCACTGGTTCTTTCCTCAAATCCATCTTGTTTAACCCATTTCTCCAATGCTTCTGACTGACTTCCTTCCCTGAAAACCCAAATGAAGGGTCTTTCTGATGCTTCCAAGGCTAAACCAAGCTCAATCAACTGGGGTGGTGTTAAATTGCATATGCTTCCAAAGCATGCATATATTACACTCCCTGGCTTCTGACAATCAAGCCAGCACTTCAGTTGGCACTCGTCAATTATGGCCTTTTTACCTCTTTGAGCCTTATCCAAGTGATCCTTGTTGCTATATGACAGTGGCCCGAAACACCACACTTTATCGTTTCTCATCTTCTTGTAACCCCTTGCATATGCTGGCTCCAACTCTTCAAAAGAATTCATGATCATCCCATAAGCTTCCATTTCAACTGCAAACACTGCATCAGCAACCTGTTGCATGCTCTCATCCACTGCTAGTCCTGTCTTAGCTATGGTCGTTTCAATTTTGTCAGGTATACCAGGCACAACAAAGTACTCCGATTCAGTAGTTACGCTCTCCATAACATTATGGATGCGTACATTAGACATGCATAAGAAATAGAAGCAACTTACTCCAAGAAAAGAAATCCTGGGGATATTATATTTTTTAGCAATGTGGTTTGTATACGGTAAACACATATCAGAGATGATGCAGCTTGGTGGTGGTGTTAACTCTTCAAAGAGTTTTTCTGCTGGCTGTAGCAGAAAGTTTGTTGCACTGAAGAAACTCGCAGCCATGCCAAGTGAAGGTATCGTATCGAGATTCTCGCATCCATCTGGTACTCCAGCTTCTTTGCATGGGAATTGAAGTTGAACTAATCTGATTTGATGCCCAGATTCAATATAACGATCAAAGATTGACGCGAAACGAGCTGCATTATGTGGTGTTGTGATTACAGTCACAATAACATCACGTTGCGCCAATATTTTTGCTATGTCCATCATGGGGATCATGTGGCCTTGAGCCATCATTGGAAACAAGACGAAGTGGAGTTGCTGTTCTTGGGGAGCCATTCTTGTTGTGGAACGATATTGGTACAATGGATTTACTTCAACTTTGTTTATTGGTACGGTATTTATACGCATCATACATTGCTCTATTGCTGATGTAAGCGGCTACACAATTACGTTGGATTATGAGACATGAATTGAAAATTTCCTTGCGTTTTGTCTGTTTTGTTTGTTTTGCATCTTCTGTTGGAAAGTTTCTATTTCTATATGTCATCATGTCCCTTTGTCGATCCCAAGCCGGCCAAGAGTTGTAGTAATTAATTAGAGTGAGAATAACGCCGTCCGAATACACAATTTGTACCTGAGCAATTCTATTTAGTACCTACACTTCTCTCTTCTCTCTTTTTCCAAAATTTAAATGGATCTGTTTATATATAGTTAGTGATGGGCATCTATTTTGAGATTTTAAGGTAATTACGTACTAATTACAACTCTAAGAATACACAATTCTGCATTTATTAATAGTAGCTAAATCAAAATATATATAGATGTCTAAAAATCAAAATCAAAATCAAAATATACATTATTTTAAGATAGTGTTTTCGTCATCTTTCTTTCTTTTTTTTCAAGTCTTCTTGAAAAGGATAAATCAATCCAATCATAATATTTTTAGAGAAAATTTTAAAATAAAAGGAGGTTTTTAAATGAAGAAAAAAAAATAGCTTCTATAGACTATAGAAATGGAGAAATTTTTTAAAAATATTTAGGCTTTTTCTCCTACCTTCACGATCTTTTTTTTCCAAACGCACGACCTCCAAATGGAACAAGTAGCAGTACTGCAATAGAAAATGAGCATGTTTGAAAATTCGTTTGCCAACTTCAAACTTACTTTTGAAGAAGGTGGCTATTTTGGGGGACCTTGTAATGTCCCCCATCATGGGAAAGTAATTTTAGTCACAGGATATGTTAATTTTTTGAGATTGATGTGAGATTATCATACAACTGTTTATAATAGATTTTTTAAGATCATTCTTATTCTATTTAAGTTTTTTTTTTTAAAAAAGCGACCATTCTTCTCCGTTGTTGCTTTGCTTCTACCCCTCTTTCCATTTTTTTTTCTCTCATTTTATCTTGATTTCTGTTTTTAGTCCCTCATAAATGTTTTTACTGTTTTTAATCTGTCATAAATTGTTTTGTTTTGTTTTTAGTCCCTTATAAATTATTTTGTTCTGTTTTTAGCCCCTGACATTAATTTTAACTGTTAAGTGATGACATGACAGACATAAACTGTATATGTGAAAATTTTCTAATTAAGTTTCATGTGACTTTTAACCGCTGCAAATTTTTTGGCAGTCAGAAATGTTTACTTTTGTAAAATTTTTTGTAATTTCAGAAATTCTAGTGTTTGAGATTTTGATTTTTTTTATTTTATTTTTTAACATTTCTGACAGTTTTAGTTTGCCAAAAATTTGCAGTAGTTAAAAATCACTAGAAACTTAAACAGAAGAAGAAGGATCCCTTTTTTTAAAATAAAAAAAAATCTAGTGTAAGCAGTTGTATGGTAGTCCCACATCAATAAGCAACAACGGAGAAGAAACGTCACTTTTTAAAATAAAAAAAAAAACTTAAACAAAAGAAGAATGATCCCTTTTTTTAAAATAAAAAAATCTAGTGTAAACAGTTGTATGGTAGTCCCACATCAATTTCAAAAAATGAACATATCCTATGGTTAAAATTACTTTCCCATGGTGGGGGACATTACAAGGTCCCCCAAAATAGCCAGCGTCTACTTTTGAAAGGCTAAACTCAGTTTAGAGGGATGTTTGGATACCCCTAGAATTAATTCTCGTACATACGTTTTGGTCCAAATTGAGTTTTGAGCAAAAGCAACCAATGACATGCTTTTCATTGTTCCGTTTCGGTTGAAAGCAATTATGAGAATTAATTTCCATTTTTACCCACTCTTCCATTAAGCATTTACACGGTTAAAGTGAGGGGGATCGTTGCCAAGTTCATGATTGTGGGCATCTCAGCACTTGGCATTTTTCTTTTCTTTTCATTTTTTTTTCGATAGCAAGCACATAGAATTTTTCTTTTTCACTATTTCAACGTATCAATGATAAGTAAGGTAACGTAAATAGCCACATATTTTTTTTTTATTCTTTTCATATTCTTAGATAATTTAGAGTATATTTCACAATTCATTTCACTTAGTTTGTATATTATTTTACTAAAAAAAATGTGGTGCTACTTAGAAGTATTTATTAAATTTGTTCATTTCACTAAGTTTGGACGATATATAAAGTTTAATTGTTAATGTTTTTTGGAATCTTATTATTTATTAATGAAAATATTTAATATTATTTTAATACTTTTTAATGATTTGTTGATTATTTTTAATAATATATTGTTACTTCATATTTAATATTACATTATAAACCTCATACCCTTTTCAATAATTATACATTTAAAAGTATTTTTTATTAATATTATTCAAACAAGTTTCATTTCATCAAACGTACTTTTGAACTTAGAAATATTCAAACATAAATCATGTTGTGTAAACTCATTTTTTGGCAAACATAAATTTCCAATATATTTTCATGAACTTTAATCCAAACATGTACAATGTCATTCACAACCCACGGTGATGTTGGCTTCGGTTTGTAATAACTCTTTGCATAGTTTGTTTTAGCTAGGCTCTCGCAAGCGACACAAAATAGATGAGGTATTACTAGACCAAGTTAGGTTTATGCATATGCGACTAAGACTTATTATGCTTAGCTAAGCTAGGACCATTTGGATCTATGATTTGAGTTAGTGAGGTAATTTATTTTAAAAAAATAATTATTATTATCATCATATCATGGAATGGAATAAAATGCGAAATGGAATGAATTGTTTAGTTTAATAAAGTTTAAAATATTTAGAGAGCTAAAGATGAAACGAAACGTTAAAAAAAATAAAATGCCAATAACAGACAAAATTTGGGTTAGTGAAAAATTAGGAACAGTTGATTCAAATATATAAAATTAGGCGAAAAAATATAAAAACTCTAAATATATATGAAAATTTTCTCAACTTTAACATAGGATCACCATTGCCTTGGGCTCCACTTAATTTTGTGATGTACACGTTCATATATCTGCACGGATAGACCATAAGAATTGGTCTAATGATGGAGATTTGAGTAGTTTACACTAGGTTCTAGGAAGAAATCCCGATGTTGTCATTATATATCAAAAAATATATATCTGTGGGGATAGGTTAATTATTTAAATAAAAAATAAAGTCTAGTGCGTAAATAATGGTCCCTGTGCTTACTTCTGCTATCATTTTTTAATATGCCAGTACAAGGACAATCAATCTTTTTGGCTGCTGGCCAATTCGTAAACAACTAGCTCTAATTAATAAAAGATGTAAAAAAATAAAAACTATAGAAGGAACTAAGTCTGATTATTAATAAACCTTTATACTCTTTCTCGAGTAAAACTAAGACAGGTCCCAGCCTAACAGAAAAGAAAAGAAAGCAAAGCATAGACAGATACAGGATTGAAAGACAGCAGAGCAAATATATCAATCCAGATATCCGTTATTGAAACAAAACTTGTATTAGCTGATTGTGTAGAAATGGACCCCAACACAGAAATTGGTTCTCTCTCTCTTGTTGCCACACTTATTTGTTTATTACTAGTTGCTTAGCGCAAATGAATTTTCATTCTATATATTTGTCTAATTATAAACTGACGGGAGAATACAAACAGAACAAGCCATTCCGTTTATCCTAAAAATAATATTGTCGCAGGCCGATCTAGCAGGCATTAACAAAAGTTTTCGTATATGATTCAACTTCATAGAAAAACCAAGTAAAGAAACTTTGACTGTCTAAACCAATACGACTTGTGCTGATACCATACAATGAAAATGACATTTCCTCCGGGCTAATCAAATTACATCCTGGTGATCACATTGAGTTTTACAAGAAATTCAATCAATTTGCCGGAATACTACGAACTAGATAGTAGAGTGTATTTGAGTGAGTGTTTATAAAATTGATTTTAAATAAAATTATTTTGAAATAAAATGATTTATGTTGAATATTTTTATTATAAAAGTAAGTTAGTATGAATTTTTTTTATTCAATATAAAATTTATCTAAAATTACTTTAACTCAAAATTAATTTTAAATTCATAATTAATTTTTAAAATAAGATCGGGTGAATATTTATTTAAAATTACATTAGTTAGTATTCTAACATGATTTTAGGTGTTGGAACGTGAATATATAAACACTCACTACAAATTCAGTTGAAACAACAAATTAATTTCCTATAAAAATTGTATGACTTGCACAAATTAGGAATAAATTTGAAAATCAATATGGTATGGCATGGTTGACAGATAACCTTATCTTTTAAGCATGTGGTCAGGAGTTCGATTTCTGGTCCGCGCATATGAAATAACACCTGTTGGAAAAGATCAATTCCTTAAATAGATTTTCATGGATTAGTCCTTAGTTTTCAGCTGAGAGATGTCCGGTTCATAAAAAAAGAAAATTTGAAAAGAGATGATCATGTATTCAAAAGATAAAGTGAAAACCTAGAAGGTGGGGCTTTTATTTCAAATTGGTTTATGGTAACAGAGAACTGATATCATCATACATCTCGTTTGATTTTCTGCATGATATCCTCGATAAGCAAAGTTACATTAGAATGAGAGGATCCCCCTTTCTCTACAGCTCTTTTAGCCACCTCAGCAAGCTCTCTTACTCTTTTTCTTCTTTCTTCATTTTCATTTGTCTCATCCATTAACTTTACGATTGCCCTTTCAACATCTTCTTTCTTCACTAGCACACCAACTTCCTCTTCTTTGCCCCATGTAACAGGTCTCTCCACCCCAATCTTTACTCCAACTTTTAATACTTCCACCACTAGACTTTCATTCAAAAACTGATCAGCAAATAGTGGCCATGTAACCATTGGCACCCCAGCACATATTGCTTCTAAGGTAGAGTTCCAACCACAGTGTGTTATGAACCCTCCAATAGCAGCGTGTGATAATATTAGTAACTGAGGAGCCCAACCCCGAATTAGAAGGCCACGAGCACTGGTTCTTTCCTCAAATCCATCTTCCTTAACCCATTTCTCCAATGCTTCTGACTGACTTCCTTCCCTGAAAACCCAAATGAAGGGTCTTTCTGATGCTTCTAAGGCCAAACCAAGCTCTATCAACTGTGGTGGTGTTAAATTGCATATGCTTCCAAAGCATGCATATATTACACTCCCTGGCTTCTGACAATCAAGCCAGCACTTCAGGTGGCACTCGTCAATTGTTGCCTTTTTACCTCTTTGAGCCTTATCCAAGTGATCCTTGTTGCTATATGACAGTGGTCCGAAACACCACACTTTGTCGTTTCTCATCTTCTTGTATCCCGCTGCATATGCTGGCTCCAACTCTTCAAAAGAATTCATGATCATCCCATAAGCTTCCGTTTCAACTGCAAACACTGCATCAGTAACCTGTTGCATGCTTTCATTCATTGCTAGTCCTGTCTTAGCTACGGTCGTTTCAATTTTGTCAGGTATACCAGGCACAACAAAATACTCCGATTCAGTAGTTATGCTCTCCAGAGCATTATGGATGCGTATATTAGACATGCAAAAGAGATAGAAGCAACTTACTCCAACAAAAGAAATCCTTGGAATATTATGTTTTTTAGCAATGTGGTTTGTATATGTTAAACACATATCAGATATTATGCAGCTTGGTGGTGGTGTTAACTCTTCAAAGAGTTTTTCCGCTGGCTGAAGTAGAAAGTTTGTTGCATTGAAGAAACTCGCGGCCATGCCAAGTGAAGGTATCGTATCGAGACTCTCGCATCCATCTGGTACTCCAGCTTCTTTGCATGGGAATTGAAGTTGAACTAATCTGATTTGATGCCCAGATTCAATATAACGATCAAAGATTGACGCGAAACGAGCTGCATTATGTGGTGTTGTGACTACTGTCACAATAACATTGCGGTGCACCAATATTTTTGCGATGTCCATCATGGGGATCATGTGGCCTTGAGCCATCAATGGAAACAAGACGAAGTGGAGTTGCTGTTCTTGGGGAGTCATTTTTGTTGTGGAAAGATATGGTGCAATGAATTCACTTCAACTTGCTTATTTATATGCTTCATACATAGCTCTGTTGCTGATGTAAGTGCCTACTACACAATTACTTTAATACGTTGATTATGAGACAGTGCATTGCAAATTTCGTTGCCTTTTGTCTGTTTTGTTTTGCATCTTCTGTTGAAACAAATACATGAAGTTGGAAAGTTTTATTGTTATTACAATGTCCGATCGTTTTTGTCGATCGCAAGCCGGCCATGAGAGTGTCGTAATTAGAGTGAAAATAATGCCCTGTATATATGTGGACCATGTAAATTTAATCGCAATGCGTGGAGAAATTCTAACATCTTTTTGAAGCATTCATATAATTAATGCACTCTAACAACATTTGCGCAAGTGATACCAGTTCATAGGTTCAATTTTCCATTATAAGATTGAGATTCCTATATATCTTTCACCTTCTTATCTCTCACCTGATATACTTATTATATACACAGAGAGAGAAATAGGATGTATTTACACAAGTATAAATTTAAAGACTTACATCAAATTTAAACTATTTATATTATTTTTTTTTTATCATTATGTTATTAATGTAAAGCATTCATTGATAAATAATTTTTACCAAAAAACTAGCTAATTATCTTAATAAGATCTCATCTCTCAATCATATTTTTAATTTTCATTCACAAGATTCAAACACAATGATATTTTCACTCTTACATTATCATGTTTCCAAATATTTTTACTTCTACATATATGCATCGATATCATACATCGCTCTATTGGTAATGCAAGTGCTACACAATTTACGTTGGATTATGAGACAGTGCATTGAAAATTTCCTTTCCCTTTGTCTTTTTGGTTTTGCATCATCTGTTGGAACAAATACATGAAGTTCGAAAGTTAAATTTATTTTTGTTTATCATCAGAAAAAATGTCCCTTTTGTCGATCGCATGCCGGCCATGAGAGTCGTAATTAGAGTGAGAAAAATGTCCGGTACATATTTGGACCATATAAATCACCTCATAAACATATGTGGAGAAATTCTAACATCTTTTTGATGCATAGGCTCAAACAATTTAAATTATTTGGTTCATACAATTGTTCTCATATGATGAATATTATTTTAATTATTTTTAATTTCAACTATTCATTTCAATTATATGATTGGGATTCTTTTATTTCTTCCGCTCTTTATATATATATGAAGAGGACAGAGACACATACAAATGAGAATGATTAATTTCTTTTGCGGGATGTCATATGGGTCTATCCCCCACCTGTAATGCGTCTGATTAATTTTTTTTAGACTCAAGCCCTTTATAATAATAACAAAAAAATATTGTATATTAATTATTTCTATTTTTAAAAAATTATTTTTATCTTTCAAAAGCTAAAAAAAAGACTTATTTGATAGATAAATAGTGTGTTTCGATTAGTTTGATGGTAAGAAATAATTAATAATTTTTTTTGATAATTTTGTACAGTAAAATTGATTTTTGGATATTATCTAAACACACTAAAAACCAGTTTTGTCCAGCTTGATTTATCATTTTACGTGTTGTCTTTTTGAAATACAACAACCAGAGCAACACGATTAGACAGTATTGCAATTCCGAAAAGTCAAACCTTAAATATATAGCTTGTGTTATGCATCTAAAGCTTTTTGATCAACAATGGTTGGTTTAAGCGACTGTAACTTGGACTTTTTAAATATATGATTAGGAGTTCAAATCCTAACTAGTACGTATAAAAAGAATTATTATTACAAAGGGACAATTCGTCTATGAGTGCCAACACATTTCTTGGAGGGGTTTAAAAATTTTGGTAACTAACCAAAATACTCCTTTACAATCATACCTACATAAAAAAAAAAAAAAACTAAAGCTTTTCTTTGGTGTCATTCTTTTTTCCCATGCCATTGAAAAGTGGAAAGATAAACATCTTTTAACTGTTTTTGTTTTTTGATTTTTAAAATACTTATTCTAAAAATTGTTTTCAAAATATAATAAACTTCAGATGATATATTCATTTATAAGTAAAGTAAAATTATTTTAAAAAACAGTTTTTAAAAATAAAAAAGAAAAAAAAATCAAACAAGGCCCATATGTTTGTCAAAATAGCAAAGGAATATAACAGGACATACTCCCTTTTATCCTTTCAAAAAATATTGTCGCAGGTCTGTCGAGTCGGCATGCAGTATAAACCAAAAACAGTGTTTGAATGCTAGACTTTGACTGTATAACCAATACGCCAAGAGTTGATAACTTCAAAATGAAAATGACATTTCTTTGAGTAACCGATGATTAGTTTATTTAGTAGTATATACCCCACCGTTTTACATAATTTTTCGAATTTTATTCACCTGTATAAAAAAATTCATTAAGAAAAATAATCTCTTTTATAATGTTTTTGAGTAAAATAAAATTAGTATCTTATAAAAAATATATATAGCTAAAAAAAGAGTAATTTCTTTTGCTAATCAAACTACATCCTGCTAATGATATTGAGTTTTATTAGAGATTCAATCAACGAGCAGGAACACACCATTCAAAAGATAGTTAATTTGGCTCTCAAAAGAAGAAAAGATAGATAATTCGCAAATTTGAAAGAGGTCACAGACAGAGCATTTAAAAGATAGATAATTAAGTGAAAAATTACAAGGTTTGGCCTTCTACTTCAAATTGGTTTATGGCAAATGAGATCATCACACATCTCTCTTGTTTTTTTGCATGATCTCCTGGATAAGCAAGGTCACATTAGAATAAGATGATCCCCCTTTCTCTACTGCTCTTTCACCCTTTTTCTTCTTTCTTCACTTTCGCTTGTCTCATCCATCAACTTTGCTATTGCCCTTTCAACATCTTCCTTCTTCACTTGCACACCAATTTCCACTTCCTTGCCCCATGTAACCGGAATTTCCACCCCAACCTTTACTCCAACTTTTAGTACATGCACGACTAGACTTTCATTCAAAAATTGATCCGCAAACAGTGGCCACGTAACCATTGGCACCCCAGCACATACTGCTTCCAAGGTAGAGTTCCAACCACAGTGTGTTATGAACCCTCCAATAGCAGGGTGTGCTAATATTAATAATTGAGGTGCCCAACCCCGAATCAGAAGGCTTCTAGAATTGGTCCTTTCCTCAAATCCATATTCCTTAATCCACTTTTCCAATGCTTCTGAATCATGACTTCCTTCCCTGATAACCCAAATGAAGGGTCTTTCTGATGCTTCCAAGGCTAAACCAAGCTCTATCAACTGGGGTGGTGTTAAATTGCATAGGCTTCCAAGACATGCATAGATTACAGTTCCTGGCTTCTGACAATCAAGCCATTCTAAGTATTGGGACACATCAATTGAGGCCCTACCTCTTTGAGCCTTATCCAAATGATCCTTGTTAATAAGAGACACAGGGCCTATACACCACAATTTATCGCCTCTGATCTTCTTGTAGTCCCTTGCATATGCCGGCTCCAACTCTTCAAAAGAATTCATGATTACCCCATAACTAGACATTTCAGCTTCCCTAATTTCTTCATTAATCTGCTTCCAGGTTTCATTCATAGGTTGTCCAGCCTGTGCTATGGTCATCTCAATTTTGTCAGGGATACCAGGCAGAACAAAGTACTCTGACTCACATGCTACGCTCTCCCTAACATTATAGATGCCTATATTATGCATACACAAAAGACAAAAGCAACTTACTCCAACAAAAGAAATCCTGGGAACATTGAATTTTTTGGCAATTTGGGTCGTATATGGCAAACACATATCAGAGATTATGCAGCTTGGTGGTGGTGTTAACTCTTCAAAGAGTTCTTCCGCTGGTTGTTGTAGAAGTTGTGTTGCTTTGAAGAAACTCGTGGCCGTGCCAAGTGAAGGTATCATATCGAGATTCTCGCATCCATCTGGTACTCCGGCTTCTTCACATGGGAATTGAAGTTGAACTAATCTAATAGGAAAGCCAGACTCAATATAACGATCAAAGGTTGATGTGAAACGAGCTGCGTTATGTGGCGTTGTGACTACTGTCACAATGACATTGCGGTGCACCAATATTTTTGCAATGTCCATCATGGGGATCATGTGGCCTTGGGCCATCAGTGGAAACAAGACGAAGTGTGGTGCTTCGGAAGCCATATTCTTGCAGTGAAATGATGAGGTACAATTACAATACAATGAATGTAATTGGCTTCATCTTGTCTATTTGTAAGACTTGTATGCAGCGGTGCTTTAGTTGAATGTCATGTAAGCGCTTACGTAAGCACGTTGGATTTATGTGAGAATTATTAGTCAAGTTTTGTGAACTTTTTGTCCGCTTGATTTCAAATCTACTGGCTAGTAATACATGAGCTGTGTTTATTTTTATGCATCAATTTGTCTCTTTGACCATCACACGCTAGCTGTCCATGAGAGAGTCACAATCAGAATTGGAATAATTCCTAATGCACACTACTACCATGTAAATCACGTATGGAAAATTTCTGACATATATGGAGCACTAGTAATTAACAAATGATCCAATCCAAGTTTGTTTATTTAAAATTTAGGTGGACATGTCATGTGTCAATTAACAATCGATGATGAAAATCTTTTCAAAACATTTATTAATAGATATTCTCGTCAAGGGTATTAAAAATAAGTTAAATTATTCAATAGGTTTTTCTAAAATATTTAAAAATGGAAGAGCATAACAACTTTCGTTTTTTGATGTAATACCATACTTAACCATCAGTTTCATTCATATTTTTGTGAAATACATAAAGGATAAATGCCATACATACTTTGTCGTCAGTAAAAAGACATGTACCCATTGTCATTAGATAAACAATTTTCCCCAAAATCAGATTATACCCATAGCTACTTAACACGACATTACCCACTGAAATAAGTAAAGATAATTACATAAGCAAAAAAAATATATATTTAGAAAAGTTTTACAAGTTTAACCGTTAAAAACAAGTCAAGCGCTACATGTAAATTGCGACTCTTTAGGCGTCAACTTTACATCCTCTTTGCTACTTGATTGTTGCATAATGTCTTGGATAAGCAAAGTCATGTCAAGATGAGAAGACCCACCTTTTTCAACTGCTCTCTTTGCCATCTCACTGAGTTTGCTTGCCTTTTCTCTTCTCTCTTTGCTTTCTTCTCCATCATCATCCATCACCATGCATATTGCCCTCATAATATCTTCCTTCTTCACCAACACACCTGTTTTCTCTTCCTCTCCCCACTTCATTGGAACCTCTGCCCCAACGCTCACACCAATCTTCAACACTTGAGTAACGAGCTTCTCATTTAAAAATTGATCAGCAAATAGAGGCCAGGTAACCATTGGCACTCCAGCACTTATCCCTTCAAGAGTTGAATTCCAACCACAATGTGTTAAGAATCCTCCAATTGCAGGGTGTGATAATATTAGTACTTGTGGAGCCCAACCTCGAATTATAAGGCCTCTCCCTTTGGTCCTTTCCTCGAACCCTTATTCACTGATCCACTTTTCCAACTCTTGGAAGTTACTTCCCTCCCTTATGACCCATACAAATGGTCTTTTACTATCTTCCAAGGCCAAGGCCAGCTCCACAAGTTGTGAAGGAATCAAGTTGCACAAGCTTCCAAAACAAGCATAGACCACAGACTTGGGTTTCTGCAAATCTAGCCACTTCAAGCAATGGTGCTCATTAATTGAGGCCTGGTTGCCTCTTTGAGCCTTATCCAAACCATCTTTGTTACATAATGAAACGGGACCAATGCACCACACCTTATCATTTTTCACCTTCTTGTAATCCCTCACATACGCCTTCTCCAACTCTTCAAAAGTATTTATGACTACCCCATACGACTTCATGTCAGCATCACGCACCTGCTCTCCAAAGTCCTTCAATTCATTAGAGAGTCCTCCAGGTAACTGCTCTGTGGTAACTTGAATATGGTCAGGTATGCCAGGAACAGTGAAGTACTCGGATTCTGAATTGATGCTTTCACAAACATTTGAAGTCTGTATCTGGTACAGGCAATGGAGGCAGAAGCAAGAAAATCCGTGGAATGAAATCCTTGGAATATGATACTTTTGAGCTACTTGAGCAGTCCAAGGAATGCAGAAGTCAGAGATTATGCAACTTGGTTTGGGTGTTAGTGCTTCAAAGAACTCCTCTGCTGGCTTTTGGAGCATGTTGATGCCGTGGAAAATTTTGTACATCATATCTGTTGAACTCACCATGTCCAAATTCTCACATCCTTCAGGTAGTCCTGCTTCTTTTGATGGAAAATGGAGTTGTACTAGCCGGATTTGGAGGCCAGATGAAACAGCACGAGAAAGAACTGAATTGAAACGTGATGCATTTTTTGGGGTGGTGAAAATGGTAACAATCACACCACGCCGTGCCAATAGTCTTGCAATGTCCATCATGGGGATGATGTGGCCTTGAGCCATTAGGGGAAACAATACGAAGTGAGGATTGTTTGTTTGGAAAACCATGGCTACTACAAGAGGCAAATGAAATGAGGAGTACGTAGTATGTATCTCACTATGTTGCTTTTCTCGTGTGGTTTTGGGTTGCTCTTTGCAAGTGCTTGATTGTCACTCTTTATATTAATAAAGAGTGACGTAGTTTATAGGGTTCTCGAACATCTTAGTTGGTGATGATGTAAGAGCATATGCAATGCAAGTTGGATTATTTGAAATAGGTACGTCTGTGCGTGCTTGTGGTGCATGGATGATTGGATGGGACTAGAATCTTGTGGACGATGTAAGAGGCTTTTTGAATCACAGATTTCTCTGCCGAGACGCAAGCAAAAAGGTTAGGAGCGAGAAGTGACGAGAGAAGACTCGGTTTCTATATTTGTTCCAACAAAAATAAAAGATAATCGTCCTGTCACTTTGTTTATGTGGTCAGCTTCTAGTTATCTCTGGCGCCTAGCGCCTAATTTACCTCCGTATTGATATGTTATTTTTTGGTGCATGTAGTTCTGATATCACTTATTGATTATATTTTTGTTATTTGTGGAAAAGATATATATTTGTAAAGGAAGGAGATATATAGTAAAGATGAATTTCATGAATATTTTATTCATGTGCATTACAAGTTTTGTGGAGAAGAAAAAACTTGTAAACCTAATCATCTTCATTACAAGTTTTGGTGAAACTTGCAAATCCTTTCTTCATATGATCTCCCTCTCTATTTATAGACCTAATTTCCTAATCTTAAAAATAAAACAAATTCCTAATTTAAATATAATATCTTTAAATCTAAACAATATCCTAAAGATAATTTTAAATCTAAATAATATCCTAAAGATTTGAAACAAATAACAAATTCTTAAAAGATAAATTAAATTATTCAAATATCCAAACTAAAGATTTCAGACATACTTTTCAACACTCCTCCTGGACTAAATATCTTTAGACATCCAATTTGAATTTCTTTGAGATTTGGCTTTCCTCCTCCTTTTGATTTTTGCTTTCTTCTTCTTTATCTTTCTTTTCTTCTTCTCTTCTTTCTTTCTTCTCTTTTCTTGTCACCAGCCAAGCCGTAGGAACTATGAAGCTCGACAGCTGATACCACTGATATATTATTTTTGCGGTGTATGAAGCTCTGATTATATGCGAAAAAGATGTATTTATAAAAGAAGGAGATATATTGTAAAGAGGAGCTTCATATATTTTATTCATGTGCATTACAAGTTTTTATGGAAAACTTGTAAACCCTTGGACATCTTCATATGCATTACAAGTTTTTTTTTATCAAAACAAGATCTTAGAGATAATTTTAAATCTAAACAATATCCTAAATATTTGAAACAAATAACAAATTCTTAAAAGATAAACTAAATTATTCAAATATCTAAACTAAAGATTTCAGGCATATTTCTCAACACATATAACTAAGAAGAAATTAGAAATACGTTGCTTTTATATAAATTTTTTTATAATGGTTTTTATAACAAGAAAAGGATAGAAAGATAAGAAAAAAAGAATGAGATAGGGAATTATGTAAAAAAAATGAGATGGGGAATAGAGACATAAAAAATGCAAAAAGTATTTTCATAATGTAATGTTGTACTTTTTCTACAATTTGTGGTTGCTAAACACATTATAAAAATTGTACTACTCGGACTCGGCATTCCACCGAGTAGAGAGCCTGGCCGAGTAAGGAGAAGCTTACTCGGACCACGAAGGTTATAACGGAAAGTATATCTTACACAAGGATAAGATATACTAAGATTAACACACAAGATCATGATAGAAGATAAACTCATCTCTATCATAATTAACGAGATTCGATAAGATTCAATAGGAAATAACCCTATCCAATCTATCTTTCTACACTCTATAAATATGAAGCTACTCACTTCAAGCAAGGTACGAAAATCTACACCAAACTGTGATACATGTCTCCTACCTTTGCACCTTTAACTTGAGCGTCGAAGTGTCTTTACAGGTACACTCCCCACCATTCACAGAGGAGATTCTGGCGGAGCCACCACACCGGAACACTTACCAAATCTAGTAAGAACATTTGGCGCCCACCGTGGGGCTCAGTGAAACTTTTTCTAGCCACACCAATCAGCGCGAAACAATCGCAATGGCAGCAACCCAAGACGAAACAATGAATCTTGAAAAGCGACCACAAGGGCTGGAAACCGTAACTCGCGAAACACTAGCACAAGGGGATACCCCTCCGGGTAACCCCCACAATTGTGGTGCCCATCTCGCGTCAGGCGCTTAAGAATCACCCGTTGATCCAAGCCCTGCAAAGGGAGGTGATCACACTGAAGTGAAATAGCACGAAAGAGATAGAAGATCTCCGCAGGGAGAACGCTAACCTCCGAGAGCAATACCAGAAATTGCAAGAGGACCGAAACGCACACTCGGCTGCCCACGCGACCGGTCACGAATAGCCCGATCGAACAGAACGAGACGACACTACTTGGAGTGAGGCAGACCAAACAATAACTCAAATAGAATCCAGACCCATATCCGCTACGCACACGGTCCCTAGACGGAACGCAACACTAGAGACAATGAGACGACACCCGTTCGTAGATGGCATTATGGAAACACCACTACTGGCTGGGTGGAAGCCCCTGTCCATGGACAATTACGACAGCCTAGCAGACCCGAACGAGCACATCGACGCGTTCGTCACCCAGGTCAACCTATACATAAACGACGACGCCATCATGTGCCGCATTTTCCCAACCACGTTGAAGGGGGCAGCGTTGAATTGGTACACATGCCTTCAACCACATTCGATTTACTCTTTCGCCACCTTGGTTGCTCATTTCGGTGCCCAATATGCTACGAGCCAGCCTCATCACCTGATAGTAGTGGCCTTGGCCAACATTCGGTAAGAGAACAACGAATCCGTTAGGGACTTCATGGAGAGATTCGTTGAGGTCTCAGTTAAAATCTGAGACTTGAATCCCCAAGTTGCATTGACCGCCATGTTAATGGCCCTGAAATATGGACCTTTCTCAGACAGCCTCTACAAGAAGCCGTCACATGATATGGGTGAGCTAAGAGCGAGAACAGCAGGGTACATTCAGATGGAAGAGATGACAAAGTTTCGAGAACGCATTAGAGGGGAATCCAGAAAAAAGCATGAGGAACGTGAGAAAATAGGAACCAGCCGAGAGCAGACTTCTAACAACAGATCCAGGGCTGAGAAGCTGCCTCGAGCAAGATTCACTCACTACACTCCCTTGATAGAAAGTAGAAGTCTAGTTTTAGAAGAAGCTTGCAGCGCCGAACTGATTAGTCTGCCTACTCGAAACCGGTTCCCAGAAAAAGCGGACAGGTCTAAATTTTGCAGATACCATCGAGTGCATGGACACGCCACCGAAGACTGCACTACACTGAAGGATAAGATTGGAAAACTTATCCAAGAAGGCAAGCTACGAAGCTTTGTCCGAGATGACAACAGAAAGTCTGAGCGAGAACGAACCAGAGACAACGGGGAAGATCGCGACAGAAAATCTCGACGAATAGAGGAGACCTCGTCAAGAAGAATCAACTAACCCTCCCGAGACTCGGCTCTGAGGCATTATTAACACAATAGCAGGAGGATTCCCCGGAGGAGGGAGCTCGAGCTCAACAAGGAAGAGACACCTACGTGGCATCCAGTCAATCAACTCGGCTTCCGTAAGACCGAGAGCACTAAGAAGTATGCCCCCCATAAAGTTCACTGACGTAAACTTTGAAGGGATAGAACTCAACCATGAAACTCAGTGGTAGTCAAAGTTTAGGTTGCCAATTTCCTAGTATGCAAGGTCTTGGTAGACCAGGGCAGCTCGACTGACATCTTATATTGGTCCACCTTCAAACAATTAGACATCCCCGAAAGCAAGATACAGCCATACACCTAACAACTAGTTGGATTTTTAGGCGAAAAAGTGGATACCAGAGGCTACATAGACCTCCTCACCACTTTCGGAGAAGACAAGGACAAGGGGTCCAAGACCATTATAGTCAAGTACCTCTTAGTCAACGCCCTCACTTCATATAATATTCTTATAGGTAGACCTGCACTCAATGAGTTAGGAGCAGTGATCTCAACTCTCCACCTGGCGTTGAAGTTCCCCAACTCGGAAGGGGAAATAGTAAGAGTAAAAATTGATCAAGAAACAGCCTAGGAGTGCCACTTGGAAAGTCTAAAGATAGCCAGTGGTAAAAAGGTTCCAGAACCAAAAGTGAAGCATATATCATGCACCTTGTTCATGGTACAACCAACGGAGGAGGCTGAACTCGACCCCAGGAAAGGTGAGCCGAGAGCAGAACCCACCGAAGAGGAAAAGCCCTTCCAGTTAGGGAAAAAAGCATGTCAATGCACAAAGCTCAGGACTTAGCTAACTAGCAAAACCAAGAACGCAATCGCCCAAGTCTTATCAAAGAACACCGACCTGTTTGCATGGTCAGCAACCAACATGCCTGAAATCGACCCAAACTTCCATTGCCACAAACTTGTCGTCCGCCTAGAGGCCAAGCCAATCTCCCAAAAGAAGAGAAAGCTTGGGGCCAAGAAAGGAAAAGCGGTCAGAGAGGAAATTAAAAAGTTACTCAACGTCGGTTTCATAAGAGAAGTACACTATACCACATGGCTAGCGAACATCGTTATGGTAAAGAAAGCAAACGGCAAGTGGATGATGTGTATTGACTACACAGACCTTAACAAGGCATGTCACAAGGACTCATACCCACTGTCAAGTATCAACAGGTTGGTGGACGGAGCATCTGGTTATCCCATCTTGAGTTTTCTGGAAGTGTGTTCCGGTTACAATCAGATACCTATGTTTCCACCAGATGAGGAGAAACGACATTCATAACCGATATGGCTAACTACTGTTACACGGTAATGCCATCCAGGGTAAAGAACATAGGTGCAACATACCAGCGTCTGATGGACAAGATATTCGCGGAGCAACTCGGACAAAATCTAGAAGTCTACATAGACGACATGGTAGTCAAAAGTCAAGACCTGAACTCACATTCAGGAGACTTAGCCGAAATATTTGATGAGATCAGAAAACACAATATGAGGCTAAACCTAGAGAAGTGTGTATTCAGAGTACAAGGCAAAAATTTCTTAGGCTTCAAGCTCACACACAGAGGCATAGAGGCCAACCCTGAGAAATGCGCAGCTATTATAAACATGAGAAGCCCGAGTAACATGAAGGAAGTACAAAGGCTAACTGGAAGGTTGGCTTCCTTATCCCGTTTTCTGCCGAAAGCGGCAGAGATAGCCAAACCCTTTTTCCAGCTCCTCAAGAAGCAACAAATATTTGAATGGAATGAAGAGTGTGAAGTGAACTTCCTAAAGTTGAAAACGCTACTCACCTCACCACCAATCCTAACGCCCTGAACCCGGCAAAGACTTAGTGTTATACCTAGCAATCTCGGGGGATACGATCAGCTCGGTCATCATCCAAGAAGAAAAACAGACGCAAACACTAGTCTACTACGTAAGCCGAGTGCTGAAAGATGCCAAAACAAGGTACCAGATGATCGAAAAGTTAGCACTAGCCTTGGTCACTTCAGCACGACGGCTACGACCATACTTTCAGAGCCACCAAATGGTGGTACGAACCGACCACCCAATACGACAAGTGTTGAGGAAGCCGGAACTTGCCGGAAGAATGATAGCTTGGTCAGTAGAACTATCAAAGTTCGACATCAAATATGAATCGATGGGACTTATCAAAGGCCAATGCCTAGTCGACTTCATCGCAGAGCTAGCACCAGTAGAAGAGGCACCCTATCTATGGTGGACCCTCTACGTGGATGGCTCCTCAAACACCAAAGGTAGCAGAGCATGCATCATAATCGAAAGCCCCGAAGGGATTATTTTAGAACAGTCACTCAGGTTTTATTTCAATGCATCTAACAACCAAGCCGAGTATGAAGTCCTGTTAGCCGGGCTAAAACTCGCTAAAGAAGTAGAAGCAAAGCACCTCAGGAGCTGGAGCGACTCAAACCTGGTCACGGGGTAAATGAACGGATCCTATCAAACGAAGGACCCCCAGATGACAAGGTACTACCACCTAGCTTCCTAGTTGAAGAACGAATTCACCAAGTTTGAACTCAACCATATCCTAAGAGAGAAAAATGAAAGAGCCAACCTGCTATCAAAATTGGCAAGTACAAAGAAGAAAGGCTAACACCGAACTGTCATACAGGAGACAATATCCGCTCCAAGTATTGACAAAGAAGTTTCCAATATCAGCCCAGCAGACCGAGAGTGGATGACCGAGATATGGAACTTCTTGAAAGGAGGAATCCTCCCCGAAAACCTAGAGGAAGCTAGGAAGATTAGAAGAAGGGTGAGTTACTATGTGATAGAAGGAGAAGACCTTTACAGAAGTGGCTTCACCGCACGATTGCTAAAGTGCATTATGAAGGCACAGGCCGAGTACGTGGTGAACGAGATGCATAGAGGAATATGTGGAATGCACTCAGGAGGAAAAGTCATGGCCGCCCGAGTATTATGAGTTGGATACTACTGGCCGACAATGCGTCTAGACTGCACCGAATACGTAAGAAAATGTGAAGAATGCCAAAAATATGACAACATATCTCACCTACCAGCGGAAGAACTACACAACATCACGGCACCATGGCCCTTTGACATGTGGGGAGTAGATATCTTAGGACCATTTCCAATTGCTAAATGACAGGTCAAATTCCTCCTGGTCGGAATCGACTACTTCACGAAGTGGATCGAAGCCGAACCTTTGGCCACCATCACGGCCAACAACGTACAAAAGTTCGTATGGAAAAATATCATATGCCGATTCGACATCCCCCACTCAATAATATTTGACAACGGAAAATAGTTCGTTGAAAAGAACCTGGAAGAGTTCTTTAAGAACCTCGGGATTCGGCACCGGGTGACTTCAGTAGAGCACCCTCAAACCAATGGGCAAACTGAAGCGGCCAACAAAGTCATACTAGGAGAACTAAAAAAGCGAGTCAACAACGCCAAAGGAAGTTGGGTCGAGGAGCTTCCTGCAATACTTTAGGCATATCGTTGCACGCCACAATCTACAACCGGGGAAACACCTTTTCGACTCTCATATGGATCAGATGCCATGATACTAGTAGAAGTCGGAGAGCACACTTTGTTCAAGAGAACAATGACCAGTCACTAAGGCATGCACTCGACATGGCCAAAGAAACCCTTAACGAGGTCCAAATCAGACCAGAGGCATGCAAAAGAAGAGCCGAGAAGAGATACTAGCAAGATCAAGCCAAGAAACTTCAAAGTTGGAGATCTGGTTTGAAGAAAATGCGGAGAAGCAAAAAAAGCAATCGGAGAGGGCAAGCTGGTAGCAAACTGGGAAGGCCCCTTCAAAGTAACTGAGACACTAGGAAATGGAGCTTACCGACTAGAGCATCCATCTGGCAAAGCCATCCCTTGTACTTGGCATGCTACTCATCTGAAGTTTTACTACAACTAGAACATTGTAAGTGTTGATGTACTCTTTTTCTACTTTGACATTTTTTCCTAAGAAGTTTTTTGTCAAAGAGGTTTTAACGAGGCATACCCGACTTTCATTATTAATAAAAGTTCCTTTTTTCCATCACATTATCTTAATTCACATAAGACCAAGTAGACCAACCGGATATCACTTAAAGTGAGCGACATTCAGCATCCCGAAAGGAGATTGACAGAACCTCGATAACTAGCTCTCGAAAGACTAAGTTACGAAAATAAGCTAACCGTGTAGACCTATACAGGATACAAAAAAATGAGTTAAGCTAAAAAACCGCGCAGACCTCTAACAGGATACAAAAGAATATGTTAAAAACCGTGTAGACCTTCAACCGGATACGAAAAACAAGTTAAACCAACAACGTAAACCCTAATCGGCTACAAATCATTGATATCACACACGCGAAAAAATAAGGGCATCATACTTAATTCATTAAGATAAAGGCACCCTATTGGATGGGCCAGGTGCGAGCCTTTTAAAAAAAGAAAACAAATAAAAACGCCTAAGAGCTAAGTAGAAGGCTGGTTAGGTTGGGCCGAGTCACCTGGAGCCTTGTCATCCGGGATGGCCGACTCATCCACCAACTCCCCCTATTTGTTGACATCCTTATCGATATGAAAAACAGAGGTATCAGCATCCTTAAAAAAGAACCGGACTTGGCGAATCGCCTTCTTGAACCCAGCCTCATGAGTCGAGATGACCTCATCCACAACCTCACCTAGGTCGGCTCTCAGCTTGGTCTCGGGGTTAGCAGTATCCAGCTTCACCAGTTCAAGCTCTTGGTTGAGGCGCTCCACCTCGGCTTGTAGATCCTACGCTGAATTGTCGGTAGTGGTCAAAGAAAGCTTCAAGGCCTCCTCTCGGTCTTCTGCCTCCTTCAACTTGGTTTCTGCTACCTCAAGGGACTTACGAGACTCCTCAGCACCCTGAAATAGAGTCTCGTTAGCCCGAGTAGCATCCACCAAAGCCTACTTGGCCTTCGAAGTAGTCTCCTTGGCCATGGAGAGCTCGCGGTGACCACGGTCAAACTCTTCAGCCCAAAATTGGGCAATGACCCAAGAATAAGCCTGGAAGCGCGAAATAGCCTCCATGGAAAGTCGAGGCTCGACATCCTTCAACATGTCCTGGTCAGCTTGACCGAGATTCTCGGCATTCATGAGGACTTGAGGGTTGAAGTCTTTACCCCAAAGAGAAGCCCGCCCGTCCTTCATAGAAAGAAAGGCCGGATGCCTCTCAACAGGAGAGGCCGCAATTTGAGCAGGAGGCGAACTCGATTTCGCCCTCTTCGAAGGGTCGTCTTCCCCTTGAGCAACCCTTTGGTTCTTCCTCTTTGGTGAAGTAAGAGGAGGAGGAGGAGGAGGAGACGGAACTGGAGAAGCAACCTAGACCCCCTCAGCGGCAACATCCTTGCTCTTCAGCTTCTCAAGCCGAAGCTTCTTAGCATTCTTATGGTCGAACTTCCCCATCACAACTGCATAAGAAGAAAAAGGGTTAGCAAAAATAGACAAGCACAAAAGAAATTAAAGTCGAGTAAAGAAAACACTCACAGTCCCAATCCTCTCTTGGAGTCCAAGAAACAGAGATCCCCACCATTGTCTTACAATGTAATAAATGCGGCAACTTGCACAGAATAACCATGTCATCCTGATCTTCAGGAGACGTGTCCACAACTTGCCAAGATGACCGCTTATTCGGAGCTCGGGTCCAATAAAGAGGGAATCTTGGGTTCCCACGCCCATCAAAAAAGTCAATCTCCCCTTCCGAACTAGGCCCAACCTAAAAAAATCCACTCTTGAAGTTTTTCCAAGAAGAGGTATAAGGACCTGAGATGGACCGACCAGGGATTCCGGTCAGAGAAACCCAACCACCCTTTCTACTCTCCTTAACTGAATAATGGTAAAGAAATTTGAGAGTGGTTGGAGTGATAAAAAACTTACTACAAAGTACCCGGAAAGGTTGAAGAGAAGCCTAGGCATTCAGATGCAACTGAGTAGGAGCAACATTCAGCTCCCAGGGAACATCAGTCTCAAACTTTATCAAAAGGCATCGTGATTCCGAGAACAAAGCCTCATACGCATATGTGAAATGAGACTGACATGGAAGAGCCGAAAGGAAAACATGCTCTTTAGGCCCATAAGGCTCAGCATTAACCATACCTGGCCTCTCCGAGTGACACAAATCAATTTTCGAGAGGAGAGAAGATAAAGACTCCTCGGTCTAATACCGAGAGAAGTAAGCCCTCATCTCACCATTAACCCAGAAATAACCTGGAATAGTAACGGGGGGATAAGATTTCTTTGAACCCTTAGACTCATCGAGTTGGGGGAAAGAGGGAGGAGGCGGAGGAGGTCGGGTGTGCCGAATAACTAAAGGATGCACCTCAGTAGCCTCAGAATCATCCAAGACTACAACCCCTTCGGCAGGGATGGCCAGAGGCACCTGCCCGAAATCAGCAGAGGGGCGAACCAGCCCCGCATTCGCAGCAGCAGCGTTTGCCGCTGACGCGCCATCGCTAACTCCGCCGAAGTTAGAGCGGCGCAAGGAAGGACCATCATCAGAGCCCTCTCCGATGAGGTGAACCTTCAGCGATAGCATATGACCACCGCCGGAATGCCCCAATTCCCCGAAAAATGAGGACATTTTTGAGAAAAAATAGCAATACAGGAGGAAGAGAGGGCATACCAACATATGCGTGGAAAGTTCTACCAACATTGGTTGGCACAAGTGGTAGCGACTTGTGTCCCTTAACCAAGTGGTCCAGGGTTCGAATCCTGGTAATGCCACTTTGGGTATAGAATAAATCATGTTAGAGGAAGAATACCCACATTGGTGTGTGCTCACAGTCCCCGCAGAATTTAGTCATTGTTTCCGGTTATGAAGTTATGAGCCTTTTGCACCCCTTCAATTTTATTTTATTTTTTTTGGTGAATTTTGCACCCCTTCTATTAATCCACGGAATTTCAACTTTCTTTGCGAAGTATCTGCCCATACAATTATTATATTTTTAAGAAAATTAAAATATTGGGAAGACTCTTCGAAAGAATTATTCCCCAGATTCCATCTTACGTATTCACTATTTATTGAGTATCGTTTCTTAAAGTTAATAACCTCAGGATTTAACAATTTAAGTGGTTAATTGAGCTTATTTTTGAAAATTAATATAACTTCCAGTCTTATTTTATTTTAGAAAAAGCGATTATTTCATAAAATTAATCAATTTCTAAACGTACTATTGTACCAAAAATATTTTCTAAACGTACTACATAAAAAGAAAAACCCTCTCCATATATGATGAATTGATGAAATTTATAGGCTAAAGATTGTGTTTTGTGTGACATGGATCATATCAGATTTGCACCCACTGGGATATATACCTAGCTACATATGGGATGGTCATTGGGTTGCTATTTAACACTGATGCATTACCCTCTCTGATACTCTCTTGCACTTGTATACCCGCCAATTTATTCTTATAAAAATTAATCTTAAGCCTGGACACCATCTCAATGCATCCTAGTACACTCTTCATAGCAACTATATTCTGCACTAAATCCTCTGCAAAGAAACAATGTAGGAGAGAGAGATGATCATATCTTCCTTCCCCACTTTGAAACACTGATCAGTCACATGTTTTCTTGTGATCAGCTTTAAAATAAAACAGTTTCTTTTTTTTTTGGCTTCATATACTACCTTATTCATAATCAGTATTCCATTCAAGAGATTCCACCCCTCCCCTCAATGAATACACGTTGTCTCTCATCAATTATAAAACTTCCCCCCTTAACCTCCTAAACATGACCTTAACAATGATTTTGTACATACATCCTAATTCTCTGTGGTGAAACAAAATCCTAGATTTCCAGCTTCGGGCAGCACCCCATTTGCATGCACTCTTCCATTTCATAATGATCAACATAGTTTTGAACAACTTTTATTATGATTGTAGTCTCTTTTTTCTTTTTGCCTCAACTTTTGAAAATACTTCATTAGCATATTTGTTATTTGATCAGCAACAAAAGATACAAATAAAAAAAAAACCTATAGGCTTAATTATTTTCTTAATACTATCATTTTTATTTAAATGTTTTAAACCTTTTTTTCTTTGTCAATCTATACAAATTAATTATGCCACATCTATGTTACATTCTCATTAATTATTCGATGAAATTAATAACTAAATAGGGATTCGAGAATTTTAATATCTAAATGCAAATAGTTTAATTAAAATAAGGGGAAGTAAAATTATATATAAATTGAAAAATAGGAATTCAATGTGAAATTAAACAAAAAATATATAATAATTTAATTTAATTAACAAAAAAGTAAAATAAAGAAAACAAAAAAAAAGTACTATAATTGAAGTTCGAGCTCATTTTTGTGGATACGCATTTTTTTTCCAAAAAATATAGTGGCCAAATTTAACTAATTAATTCAAATCCAATATGGTTTGATTTGACAGTTCTCTCATTTTTATTTTTTTTGTAAATTTAGTTCTCTCGATTTTGTTGATTTGACTTAATTTCATTCTTTTTAAACAGCCAACATTGGTTGGATTTGAGTTCACATGACAAACAAGCTTTAAAAAATGGAGTCTTTTTTTTTAAAGCAAAAAGGGTGGTAGACTAAGGAGTAATGATTGAGGTTATCCCAACTAGATCGGCACCACCCAAACCAAAAGCCATAAGCTGCACACACCAAAATATATTAAAATGAATATAAACAGAATAAAAAATGGAGTCTTAACTACTAACAAGTATTTTTAAGACATTAGTTTGGAAAATGAATAAATAAAAGGTTCTATTTAAAAATTAGTGATACATTGTTAAAATTAAACATGTTACACTTTTCTGCAAATCATACTGTCCCCTTCTTTCTTGTTCTTTATTTTAGGTCAAAAGTTTTATGAGTATCCTTTTTGCATCAATATACCATCCACTTGCTGGGAGTTGAGAAGACTAACTCTTTCTCCAACTCATGCAGGCTTTGCAAACATATTTTCGGTTTAACACTTTTGAAATTTAGTTTCCATAATGTATTTAATTTATTCCATAAACTAAATTTTAGAAGTGTTATAATTACTAAAAATATATTTTGGAAACTAATTTTCGAAGAAAGAATTTTTCGAAAAGTAACAAAAAAGCAAAAGTGTAAAAATAAAAAGAAAAATACATTTAACAATTGCCAATACGTAATGACACACACAACAGATTGATTGATCAACGTGGTGCTTTTTTATCAACTGTTTTTTTTATAAAAAAAAAAAAAAGGTTATTTTGAAACAACAATATTACATGGTCATTTTTATCAACTGTTTTTTTATACTGAACCAGTAGTAGTAGTTTTTTTATTGCAGTTTTAACTAAAAATGGTCATTTTCTAGCGATTTTGCTACAATACTGATATACTATTATATGTTATTTTTGGGCTATTTAAAATTGCTAGAAAATAACAATATTACAAAAACTGCAAGAAAGTAACGGATAATAATACATTAATATTGTAACAAAATTATTAGAAAAATGACAATTTCTGAAAATTTTAAAAAAGGTAAAAAAAATAACTGCCACTACAAAACAGCTTCATGCAAGAGGTTTATTTTAAAACAAACCCATTTTAATGAGTAGTTAGTAAAAAAAAAGCACTACATTGATGAAATCACCCCCCAACAAATTATTTCATCCTTTCCAAACACCCTCATCGTTCTCCTTTCTGTTTTTTGCGGGATATCCACCTTCCTTAATTTGCTTGCTTTGCTCTATTGTTTATGGGCATTAAGCCCTCCATAGAATAAAAAAAATTAGATTAATTATATTTTTGTTCTCTGAACTTTTTCAAATTTTTACTTTTAGTCCCAGAACAAAAAATTGACTGATCTTACTCCATGAAATTTTTATTCGTCAATGATTCTGGTCATTGTCGTCAAATGTTGACGTTAAATGATGATGTGACAATAATTTTATTATTATAATATTACATTTTCTAGTGGTTAGATTTTCGACAATTTTTGACCGCCAAAAATTACTTGATGGAAGTGCTTATCCAATTAAATGATTTTTTGTGGCTAAAAACCACCAAAAATTGCTTCAGTTTAAAAACTCAGAAACCTTAACTATCAAACTCCGATTCACAAAAGAACAACAACATCAATCAAATATACGAAGTCCATAATCTCATCAAATAGTTTAACGAATTCGTTCACACAGTTAACAAAAGGAGAGGAGGAGGGCGTAGTGTCCGCTCTCGATGAGGAGGAACAGCTCGGCATCCGCGCCTCAGTTGGGGCGATTTCGCTGTAGGTGGCGTGCTAGACGGTGAGGAGCTTCGATGAGGCGGCTGCGGTGCCCGGCATAGAGTGATGGTCGTTGCGAAGCCCATTGCAGATATGTTCGTCGTCGTTGCCGAACTATGCCACTGACAGGAGTTTGGCGGCTCGTGGCGGTGGAGTTGGGCTTGCCGCACGTCTCCATTGGAATCGACACAACCCCATTGTGCTCACAGGACCGCGTTCTTGAAGGGGTTCGCCCTCAACATCACCAGATTCGACAAACCCACCCAGATTTGAAATTTTGCACAATGGAACACAAGCAACATATTTTCCTACGAGGAATTAAGTTCAGTATCAAGGGAGTTTCGGAAGGAGATGTTGTTAGGTTCTGGAGGGTTCGGGAGAGTGTACAGAGGGACGTTATCGAACAACACGCAGATTGCGGTGAAGTGTGTGAACCACGATTCGAAGCAAGGGTTGCGGGAATTCATGGCGGAGATATCGAGCATGGGGAGGTTGCAACATAAAAACTTAGTCCAAATGCGAGGGTGGTGTAGAAAGGGGAAAGAGCTTTTGTTGGTTTTCGATCGATGAGGTCGTTGTTGTTTTTGCAAAGAAAAGGGTGTGGCTAGTGGATGAATGATGATTGTAAATTTGAAATTTCTATGGCTGATATATGGGGATGTGAACAGTTGCCAATAAATAAAAGGGAGAAGAGACACCCAACAAACACGTAAAGGGAAAAGTAATTTTTAGTGATTTTTAATCGTTAAAAATTATATAATATATTTTAATCTCATCAAAATATTTTTTAACTGTTAAAAATTGTCAAAAAATTAATCGGTAATTAAATAATAATAAAATTATTATCACATTCTCATCTGATGGCAACTATCAAAATCAAATAAATAAAAATTCAAAAAAATTCAGAAACTAAAAATATAATTAAATCAAATAAATCGCATACTATATGTTTGTCAAATTATAAGTGACAAAACATGACATAATATTGTCGCATGCCAGTCGGGTCCGCATGTATTAAAAAACAACAAAGAAAAACAGTAATGATAGACTTTGACTGTAAAACCAATGCGCCATGCGTTGATCACTTCAAAATGAAAATGACATTTCTGAGTAAATGATTATCAGTTTAATTAGTGAACGCCCCATTTTTTTTTAAAATAAAATTTCGATTTTAGTCATGTGTATGAAAAATTCCATTCAGAAAAGTAATCCCATCTATAAATATAATGTTTCCGAGTCAAATAAAATTATATCTTGAAAATTAAAGATATATAATCTAGAAGAAAAACAAAAAAGAAATTTCTTTTGCTAATCAAATTACATCGAGCTAATGACAATGAGTTTTATTAGAGATTCAATAGACAAGGGAACACTAAACTTAATTAGAGAACAATAGAAGATTACATGCAGAGAGGACAACCGAAAGAATATAATTGCCTAAAAATATTATACCGACTTGCACAAATATAAAGAAATTTGAAAGAGGTCATGGACAGCATTTAAAACATAGATAATTAAGCCAAAAACTACAAGGAGTGGCCTTTTACTTCAAATTGGTTTTTTGAAAGATATCCTGGATAAGCAAGGTCACATTAGAATAAGAGGATCCCCCTTTCTCTACAGCTCTTTTAGCCATCTCAGCAAGCTGTCTCACCCTTTTTCTTCTTTCTTCACTTTCGCTTGTCTCATCCATCAACTTTGCTATTGCCCTTTCAACATCTTTCTTCTTCACTTGCACACCAATTTCCACTTCCTTGCCCCATTTGACCGGGATTTCCACCCCAACCTTCACTCCAATTTTTAATACTTGCACGACTAGACTTTCATTGAAAAACTGATCCGCAAATAGTGGCCACGTAACCATTGGCACCCTAGCACATATTGCTTCTAGGGTAGAGTTCCAACCACAGTGTGTTATGAACCCTCCAATAGCAGGGTGTGCTAATATTAATAATTGAGGTGCCCAACCCAGAATCAGAAGGCTTCTAGCATTGGTCCTTTCCTCAAATCCATATTCCTTAATCCACTTTTCCAATTCTTCTGAATGACTTCCTTCCCTGATAACCCAAATGAATGGTCTTTCTGATGCTTCCAAGGCTAAACCAAGCTCTATCAGCTGGGGTGGTGTTAAATTGCATAAGCTTCCAAGACATGCATAGATTACAGTCCCTGGCTTCTGACAATCAAGCCATTCTAGGTGTTGGGACACATCAATTGAGGCCCTACCTCTTTGAGCCTTATCCAAGTGATCCTTGTTAATAAGTGACACAGGGCCTATAGACCACACTTTTTCTCCTCTGATCTTCTTGTAGTCCCTTACATATGCTGGCTCCAACTCTTCAAAAGAATTCGTGATTACCCCATAACTACCCATTTCAGCTGCCATAATTTCATAACCAAACTGTTTCCAGTTTTCACTCAGCGGTGGTGCAGCCTGTGCTTTGGTCATTTCAATTTTGTTAGGGATACCAGGCAAAACAAAGTACTCGGACTCAGATGTTATGCTCTCCTCAACATTATAGATGCGTATATTATGCAAACACAAAAGATAAAAGCAACCTACTCCGCCAAAAGAAATCCTGGGAATATTGAATTTTTTGGCAATATGGATTGTGTATGGTAAACACATATCAGAGATCATGCAGCTTGGTGGTGGTGTTAACTCTTCAAAGAGTTTTTCCGCTGGTTGTTGTAGAAGATTTGCTGCTCTGAAGAAACTCTCGGCCGTGCCAAGTGAAGGTATCATATCGAGACTCTCGCATCCATCTGGTACTCCAGCTTCTTCACATGGGAATTGAAGTTGAGCTAATCTAATAGGAAAACCAGACTCAATATAACGATCAAAGATTGATGTGAAACGAGCCGCGTTATGGGGCGTTGTGACTACAGTCACAATAACACTGCGGTGCACCAATATTTTTGCGATGTCCATCATGGGGATCATGTGGCCTTGGGCCATCAATGGGAACAAGACAAAGTGTGGCTTTTGTGCTTCGGAAACCATATTTTTGCAGTGAAATGGTGAGGTACAATACAATGAATTCGCTTCATCTTATCTATTTGTAAGACTTGTATTCATTGTATTGGTGAACTGACATGGTCATGTAAGCGCTTACGTAAGCACGTTTGGATTATGTGACACTTATGAGTCAAGTTTTGTGGCCTTTTTGTCTGCTTGATTTCAAAACGAATGGCTATAGTGAAACAAATTTCTATGGGATCGATCGAGAATAAATTAATACATGATCTAAGAGCAGTGTTTATTTTTCTGCATCGATTTGTATCTTTGTCCATCACAGGCTGTCCATGGGAGTCAATCAGTAATAGAATAAGAGTTAATTACATTGACCCCCCTAAGGTTTACTCTTATTACACCTAGTATCCTTCCATTTTTGAACATTACTTTGAGTACCCCTAAGGGGGGGTCAGTGTAAGATTTTTCAAACTTAAGAGGGGGGGTCCGTGTAACAATTTAAACTTAAGAGGGGGGTCGGTGTAATGAAAGTCTAAAAAGTAAGGGGGGTTTCTGTAGGATTCAAAAATGGAGGAGTATCGGATGTAATTAAAGCAAACCTCAGGGGGGATCAATGTAATTAACTCATAGAATAATGCCTAATACACACTACTACCATGTAAATAAGGTCGTACATACGTGTGGAGAAATTCCGACATGTATGGAGCACTAGTAATTCACGCATCATCCAAGAAGATTTCCAAGTTTTTTTTTTAAAAAAAAATAAAAATTAGGCGGATATATGTAGCTTTTCATGTTAGCAGCACAAAAAAAAAAAAAATTGTTTCCCCAAAATACCCAAAATTATTTACCTAAATACAACACTTTATTGTTCCTATTAAGAACCCCTCTCCCTAAACCCGTATGAGTAATGATTTATGGTTACCATGTATCATTAACATCTATTTAACAACTTTTTTTTTTTATTTCTCTTTTTATCAAATTATCTTATCATATTTATATTTCTCTCCTCTTTCTTTTTCTTTCAAGGTGTAAAATAGCATTAGGATGTCCATAAATATTTATTCAAACCGAAATTCTCTCTTTCCCATCTTTAAATTTTGTTTTTTTTAATAAAATATGGATATAATTGTATAAAAGTAACGTAAATAAAATGTGTGCAAATATCACTGTAGTTAAATTTAGTTGGTGATGATGTAAGAGCATATGTAATGAGCATTGGATTATTTGAATAGTCTGTACGTGCTTGTGGTGCATGGATGGGATGGGACTGGACGATGTAAGAGACTAAGATGCTTGTTGAGTCACAGATTTCTCTTGCGAGACGCAAGCAAAAAGGTTAAGAATTGACGAGAGAAGATTCAGTTCCATACGTGTTACCAACAAAATTAAAAGATAATCGTCCTGTCATTTAGGCATTTAGGCCCTCTATATAGAAAAATAAATATTCGCATACTATACGTTTGTCAAATTATAAGCGACAAAGGAATATAAACAGGAAATAATATTGGCGCAGGCGAGTCGACTGAAGTCGGCATGCATTCAAAAAGCAAAAAGAAATTAAAATAGTAATGCTAGAGTTTGACTGTAAAACCAATACGCCATGCATTGATAACTTCATAATGAAAATGACATTTTTTTTTTTTTAGTATTGATTATCAGTTTGAGTAGGGTATTCCACCATTTTTTTTAAAAATAAAATTTCGAATTTGTTAGGTGTATAAAAAAAGAAAATGTTATTCGTTGTGAATTTGTATAGTTTAGGAAAATCTCATCACACCGCAACTGTTGCTTGATATCGAGAAATTATACCCTGATTACCATGTCAGCTGTGGTGGTAGCCAATAATCATTTCACATGTGAATTATTATAAGAAAATTCAGTATAAGCAGGATAACAAAGTCATCATTTACAACCGTTTTAAATTTTGATTGACCGCAAATTATGTGCAAAATCATATCTCAGATCAATTCAATTTAAAACCCACGTTATTTCAAAAAATAACTGCTCCATCATGTCTACTCTCTTTGACAACGTCGGAAATGCAGATCCAGCTGCCGCTCCATTGTTGAAGACTAGGGTATAATTTTTCCTTGATTTGTCTCGTAGATTGAATTTTCTACTTTAAACATTTAACCATATGTATTCGTACCGTCTTTGTGTAAATAATATTCGTATTATATAGCACTTCTGATAAAAAAAAATCATTAAAAAAATTAATCTCATCTATAATGTTCCGCGTCAAATAAAATTATAACTTATCTAAGATAAATATAAATCCAGAAGAAATTTAAAAAAAGAATAGAAAAGAAAAGAAATTTCTTTAGCTAATGACATTGAATTTTATCAGAGATTCAATGGACGCGCGGGAATACTAAACTTGATTAATTATAGAGCAATGGCAGATAATATGTACAGAGGACAACCGAAAGAAAATAATTGCCCAAAAATATGATATCAACTTGCACAATATAAAGAAATTTAATTTGGACGATCATGAACTCATGGTAAACCATTCAAAAGATAGATGTTGCAAGTCCCACATCGGGTGGTTAACGAGCCTGCTGAATGCTTATATAGCTGGATAGACCACCCCCTTATGAACCGGTTTTTGAGGAGACCTTTCGGTTACCTGGCCGAATTTTATCATGGTATCAGAGCTCGAGGGGACGTGTTGCGACCACCACATCGGGTGGTTAACGAGCCTGATGAGTGTTTATATAGCTGGGTAGGCCACCCCCTTATGAATCGGTTTTGGCCAAATTTTATCAATAGACAATAAATTTGAAGCACTTAAAAGATAGATGATTAAGTGCAAAACTACAAGCTAGGTGTGGCCTTTTATTTCAAATTGGTTTATGGCAAATGAAGATTATCATATATCTCTCTTGATTTTTTGCATGATATCCTGGATAAGCAAGGATACATTAGAATCAGAGGAACCCCCTTTCTCTACGGCTCTTTTCGCCATCTCAGCAAGCTCTCTCACCCTTTTTCTTCTTTCTTCACTTTCGCTTGTCTCATCCATCAATTTTACAATTGCTCTTTCAACATCTTCCTTCTTCACTTGCACACCAATTTCCACTTCCTTGCCCCATTTGACCGGGATTTCCACCCCAACCTTTACTCCAACTTTTAATACTTGCACGACTAGACTTTCATTCAAAAACTGATCCGCAAATAGTGGCCATGTAACCATTGGCACCCCAGCACATATTGCTTCTAAGGTAGAGTTCCAACCACAGTGTGTTATGAACCCTCCAATAGCAGGGTGAGATAATATTAATATTTGAGGAGCCCAACCCCGAATGAGAAGGCTTCTAGCATTGGTCCTTTCCTCAAATCCATATTCCTTAATCCACTTTTCCAATGCTTCTGAATCATGACTTCCTTCCCTGATAACCCAAATGAAGGGTCTTTCTGATGCTTCCAAGGCTAAACCAAGCTCTATCAACTGGGGTGGTGTTAAATTGCATAGGCTTCCAAGACATGCATAGATTACAGTCCCTGGCTTCTGACAATCAAGCCATTCCAAGTGTTGGGACACATCAATTGAGGCCCTACCTCTTTGAGCCTTATCCAAGTGATCCTTGTTAATAAGTGACACAGGGCCTATACACCACACTTTATCGCCTCTGACCTTCTTATAATCTCTTGCATATGCTGGCTCCAACTCTTCAAAAGAATTCATGATTATCCCATAACTACCCATTTCAGCTGCCATAATTTCATCACCAAACTCTTTCCAGCTTTCATTCAGCGGTTGTGCAGCCTGTGCTGTTGTCATTTCAATTTTGTCAGGGATACCAGGCACAACAAAGTACTCGGACTCAGATGTTATGCTCTCTGTAACATTATAGATGCGTATATTATGCTTACACAAAATATAAAAGCAACTTACTCCGACAAAAGAAATCCTTGGAATATTGAACTTTTTGGCGATATGGTTTGTATATGGTAAACACATATCAGAGATTATGCAGCTTGGTTGTGGTGTTAACTCTTCAAAGAGTTTTTCCACTGGTTGTTGGAGAAGACTTGTTGCTTTGAAGAAACTCGTGGCCGTGCCAAGTGAAGGTATCACATCGAGATTCTCGCATCCATCTGGTACTCCAGCTTCTTCACACGGGAATTGGAGCTGAACTAATCTAATAGGAAACCCAGACTCAATATAACGATCAAAGATTGATGTGAAACGAGCTGCATTACGTGGTGTTGTGACAACTGTCACAATAACATTGCGTTGCACCAGTATTTTTGCGATGTCCATCATGGGGATCATGTGGCCTTGGGCCATCAATGGAAACAAGACAAAGTGTGGCTTTTGTGCTTCGGAAACCATATTTTTGCAGTGAAATGATGAGGTACAATTACAATACAATGAATTCGCTTCATCTTGTCTATATGCAAGACTTGTATGCGTTGCTGTATTGGTGAATGGTCGTAAGAGCTTACGTAAGAACGTTGGATTATGTGACACTTTTGAGTCAAGTTTTGTGGCCTTTTGTCTGCTTGATTTCGAATCAAATTGGCTAGTAAAACAAGTTTCTACATGGGAACGAGAATAATTAAATACATGGTCTAGAGGTAATGTTTATTTTTGTGCATCAATTTGTCTCGTTGTCACTTGTCACTACTTCACTATACTGTGTAAATCACGTCGTACATACTGCAGCACTAGTAATTAACGCGTGATCCAAGAAGATTTCCATGTTCGTTTTTTTTAAAGTTTAGGTGGATATGTCCACAATTAATGATAAAATATTTTTAGGATGTGTTTGGTCCAGCTTATTTTTAGCTTAAAAATTATTTTTAAGTTAAAGTTAAAAATTAGAGCTTAAAAAAATAAGTATAAATTGTTTGTCAAATTTTATTTTTTTAACTTAAAAGTTTCTTTTAAGCTAAAAGTTGTTTGGTATTTTTTTAAAAAATATTAGTAAAATAAATATATTTATAAAATAAAATATGATGGAAAATTAATTTAATTTACGTAAATTTATTTTAATGATATTAAAAGTAAATTAAAATATTAAAGTACAAGTATTTAAAGTTTTAATGTCAAGACATGCCAAAAATTACTTTAATTAATAAAATTTTATTATAATGATTATTTTTTTGTAACGTATTTTAATGATTATTTTAGGTTTTGTTTTATAAAAAAAAACTAGATAATAGACCCATGCGATGCACGGGAAAAATTAAGTATAATTTTATATTTAAAAAAAATTAAAAAATGTAAAATGATAATTTTGAAAAAAATTGTTGTGTTCAATTTTGTTAAAAAGGATTGAAAAAAAAGCAACATCAAATTTTATACATCTTTACAACTATTTATTAAAAGGCTTAAATACATTTTTAGTCTTTGCAATTTAACGTTTTTTTGCTTTTCATCCTTGCAAATTATTATTTTTTGTTTTAGTTCTTGCTAATTATGTTTGTTTTATTTTTTGTCTTTAAAGTGGTTTAGATAATGCTTTGAATAGTGAAAAAAATGCTATATAAACCGTTATAAGGACGAAAAATAAAACAAACATAATTTGCAAGGACTAAAATCAATTTTTTTTTTGCAAGGACGAAAAATAAAAAAATACTAAATTGCAAGGACTAAAAAGATATTTAAACCTTATTAAAATGAAAGTTAGCTTATAAATCTTTAAAAGTAACATAATTCAACTAAATAGGTGACTTACATTGTTAGAATAATTACAATAATACAACGATAATAAATAATCATTACTCATCGTATACACTAATTTTTTTTTGACAGAATATACACTAAAATTTAATCTTTGGTCTTATATCTGCATTTGGATGGTTATGGTTAGACTAAGGAAAATTTTAAGTAAAAGTAATAAATTTCAAATTACTAATTTAACCCCCATTGTTCTTAGTTTCAAAAGTTCATTTATAACATTTTTAAAATTTTAAAATCTAAAGAAAGAATTTGTAACAAATTTTAAATAATTAAAATTAATAAATTTAGTTATTTAACCTCAATTGTTTCCGATTTTAATAAAGCATTTATAACATGTTTTTAAAAGTTAATATTCCAAGAAAACATAATTTTTTTAATCATCCAAGAAAACATTTATAACAATTTTTAAATAATTAAAATGAACAGATTTAAATTACTAATTAATCTCCAACTATTCCTAGTTTCAAAAAATAATTTATAACATTTTTTTAAAAGTTTAAGATTTTTAGAAAGAATTTCATAGTTTTCAAATAATTAAAATTAATAAATTTAAATTTAATTATTTAACCTCAATTATTTCTAATTTCAAGATAGTATTTGTAACGTTTTTTAAAAAGTTAAAACTTCACTCATGATGTATATTATAAACATTAAGATAAAATTCAGTATATTAATTAAGTGATAAATAAAATTAAAAAGGAATATATTTATATTAAAATTAGAATAACAATAAATTTAAAATGCATTTCATTAAAACAAGCATTTTACCATAAAAATATATTTTTATGAAAATAATAACATGTTCATATAAAATGTTATTGTGTCTCATATTTTTATTTTCACATAAACTTTTTACATAAAATACAAATATTTTTACCATGAGAATGAAGCATAAATAATATCACCGACCACTTTATTTAGGGCCACCACATCGTAAAAAAATTGTATATTTGTTATGCCTACATAAAATCTTCCAACTCATCATTGATCACCCTTCATATATTCAAGTTCTTAATTACCAAGAGATTATAATAACTCAGACATTCTACTCAACCAACTGAGTTAGACTCCCTTAGTGGTGAACAAATTTAGAATGATACAATTGTATAACATATAATGCTAAAATATCTTTCTTAATGTATTGATGCATTAAATTTCAACAATTTTTAAAAAAAAACAAAGAAAGAGAAAAATAGTAGATAACAAAGAGAAAGAGAGAAATAGAACTACAAAGAAGAAGCCAAAACTTGAGTCAAAGCATAAGCAAACATCAAATCAGGTTCATCAACTATTCTTCAATAGAGTATAAATTGACATATGGTATTTGAACCCAAAATTTAATTTAGGCTTAAATGTAATTTTAGTTCCCCTATTTTTTAAAATCTGTAATTTTGGTCCCTCTATTTTAAAATAGAGACATTCACTCCCCCAGTTTTGTAAAATTTGTGATTTTGGTCCTTCTGTCAAATTGAAAGCTGACTGTTAAGAGATTAACGATGACTATGACATGAATATTAAACAAATAATATCGTGCCATGTTAGTAAATTTGGGCCACATCAAGTTAATTTCTTAACGATCAATGTTTTGAATTAATTCGATGGAATGACCAAAATCGCAAAATTTACAAAACTGAAGGACTAAATGTTTCTATTTTAAAATATGGGGTCTAAAATTACAGATTTTGAAGAAAAAAAAATGGGAACTAAATGTCTATATTTTAAAATTGAAGAACCAAAATTACAGATTTTAAAAAATAGGGGGACCAAAATTGTATTTAAGCCTTTAATTTAAATTTTTAAACTAATTGAAGATTATAACTCTAAAACAGAGAAGTGGATTTTTCTTAATGTTTAATGTCACAAATCTACAACAATAAGAGGGAAAAAAAGTAAAAGAATAGAGAAATACATAATCTATATTAACATAAGAGCTATTTATATTTCATAAAAATAAAGAAAATTCAAGATTATACAATTAGAACATATCCCCGTTAAACTAATAAATTCATAAAACTACCAAACAAAAACCTTAAAATAAAAAATCACTATACCACACCAAAGAAATAAGAAGAAAAATTAAGACCACAAAGCTCATTGAACAAATTAGAGAAAAAAATTATAATTTTGACCTATTATATGAGAATAAAGCCTCATCCCATTAACTTAAATTCTTAAATACCCTTTTGAATTTAAGCCCCATCAACGGGCACCCTTTAATTACCACCCGTAGCCTTTTTACATTACCCACAGGAAATTAGTAGCATATTATATGAATAAATATTTCAATTCAATTATTCATTTTTTTCTCACATTTCATATAATGTACCTATAGTCTATACAGAAAAATTAGACAATTCATTATTTTAGGAAATATACCCTTTTGAGCAAAAAGAATGAGAATAAAACACCCATAAAATTGTACACAAAAATTTATATATAGAATTGCAATAAAAATATTAGAAAAACATTTATATAAATGCGCCCAGATTTATTTAAATAGAAGGAGAAAAAAATTAGCATGTACTGAAAGTGGAAGGAGAAAGAAAGAAACATAAAGAGAAAAAAAATTAGTAGCATATAGCAATGACTTTTAATGACTCAATTAAATGGCACAATTACCACCCAAATTTAATCTCCAAATCTAACTCCTATATTATTGAAAGTAGCATATTTTTTAAAGTTGAAACCACCAACTAAATAAGGAAGTCGTGCCTTAAATTTGTCCAACTAATGGCTAATGAAAAAATTTTAATTAATTATTAATTGATACAATTTAATAATGGGTTAAGAGATATTTAACCTCTACAATTTAATTATTTAATAATGGGTTAAGGGATATTTAACCACCCAAATAAATCATTTTATATATTATTAACTGAACCCAAATATTTATAGTTTTAAGAGGTATTTATAACAGTTTTAAAAAGTAAAAAAATCTAAATAATTAAAATTAGTAAATTTGAATTTAATAATTTAATCTTGACTTTTTCCAGTTTCATAAAGTATTTATAACATTTTTTTAAAACTTTAAATTTCTAAGAAAGCATTTGTAACAATTTTAAAATAATTGAAATTAGTAAATTTTAACCCCAATTCCCAATTTTAGGAAAACATTTATAACATTTTTAATAATTTAAAATTATAATGCATTTATAACCCTTCAGGATTTTTTTTCAAGTTTCAATTAATGAAACAATTTTCAAAAAAAGATAAAATGATTTTCACAAAAATATACCCCTTCCAGAAGTTTTTATTTATATACAAAAATATTAATATAAATACTTAATTTTGTGTTATAAATACATTGCTTACCAAATTAGTTTTTTGTGTTATACCATGTATGCTTCTACCAAATTTAGAAATTGGTATATATATATATATATATATATATATATATATATATATATATAATCTAAAAGAATAGATTTTTTTCACCTAAAATAAAACTCTAATTATAATTATAATCATAACTATAATTTACATACTAATGTAACAACAACACACAAACACAGAATGTATTACCTTTTGATGCAGAGAATGCAAAACGATTTCTCCTTTAATAGAAATGCCAAATTTGCACACTACAATAGAATAATTCCAGATAAGTAGAATAAACTTTCTATATATTATAACCTTCTAAAAGAATAGATTTTTTTTCCCCTAAAATAAAAGTCAGCCTATATGAGGGCAGCAACAATTTAAATAGACCAAATTAAACCATTCAAGTATGAATCAGAATTAGCCAACACACTTTGGAAGAATAGGTAGAAGACAACAAAATTCAATTTATTGACAATGAAGAATAGAAGACAACAAAATAAAGTTTTTGAAAGTGAATTGCTACCTGAATTTGTTAAGAAAAAAATAGAGTTTTGAAAAAGTAGCACCACTTTAAATACACTACAATAACCTTTCAACTACGCTCATTCAAAATCTAAAAATTTGCCTCTTTAATTTCCTATAAAAAATTTAATTTAATGTGCCTTTTAGTTCAAACAAAACGTGCAGAGTACTTTCTTTTAGAAGAGGTCTTTTCCAATTCTCCACCCCGTATATTTAAGTGCTTAAGTATTGAATGCATATGTCACCTCCTTTTACGTGTTAAATTGTTTATATTTATTAAGTACATTAAATGTTTTTTTTTTCTGTTCGTTTCACTTGTAGAAATCACAAATTTTAATGCCATTTTTTTTAATTATAGAGTACATGCAGCCAATTAATAAATGGGAATACTTTGAAATTGATTTGGGTTTTGTGCTTCATATTAATATATATAAGTGATGTCATTAATATTTGCTGCATATCCAGTGCATTTTAAACGCTAGTAATATGTTGCTGGTTTTTAATTATTATTACTAATTAACAATTAATAATTATATTAGTATTATTTAATATAATTTCTAATTATACCCTCAATTTACGTGGGAAAATAATTACTTAGACTTCCTTCCTTTTATAAATAAGGATGAAAAAAGGGACAAGATTCACGTGGAATCAATCATGATTCAGGTGTCTTTGCAAAGAAAGCACCGCACAAGTCAAATTGAGAATTTTGTTTTAGAAAATAAAAGTTAGAAAATATGAAGGAAACAACCAACGCAGGAATCGAAGGTAAGCCTCGGTACGAAAAGCTCTGCATAAGCCAGAAACAAGTAGCTCTAAGGAGCTTTTTTTAAAAGCTACTTTTTATAAGATTTACACTATAAAATAAGCTACTTAAAATTTAAGAGCTTTTGTATAAATATTGTTTGGCCCAACTTCTTCTTTTAAGAAAAAAAAAAAAAGAAGCTGAAATTAAGCTGGGGGTAAACACACTCTTAAAGCATATAATAATAGATATTCTTATCGAGGGTATTAAAAATATTAGTTAAAGAATAAATAAATCTTTATATAAAATTACAGTGGCCGACTGGCCGTGTATTAAAAATCACAATGAAGATACATTATTATAAAGTGTTTTAATTAATAATTTCTTAATCGGTATTTTAATGGTACTTCATAATATTTGCTCATATTAATTATTACTTTTAGGAGTATATTAATTAATTTCTCCATTTATTTGGATTTTGGAGTAATAGAATCAAAGTAT
This sequence comes from Pueraria montana var. lobata, assembly GCA_026413185.1. Taxonomy (NCBI): domain Eukaryota; kingdom Viridiplantae; phylum Streptophyta; class Magnoliopsida; order Fabales; family Fabaceae; genus Pueraria; species Pueraria montana. Next base: position 12,465,453 of record CM048650.1, read on the forward strand.
ATATATGATTCAATCAAATTCTTCAACAAAAAAAAAATAAAAAATGATTCAATCAATGTACAGAAATGTAGGTTAATTTTCCTACTACTAAATTATATTGACCTCAATCAACACTTAGGGTGTTACCAATATATAGACTTAGAAGGATCATTACAGAAACTGAGCATAAGTTTTTTATTTTTTTTATTTTTATTTTTTTTATGGAAGGAACTGAGCATCAGTTCGTTCCATAATATAGTATCTTTTCATAAACAGCGTAAACATATATAACCGACGATATATATGTTTTTAATGCTGATGAGCAAACTCTATAGATTTATTACAATGATAAAAAGTTAAAAACATGTGAAGAAGGAACAGCTTGTGCAGCTAACATACATTGAAAGTGAGAATATATACTGCCTCATCGTCTCTCTTTTTAATTCCAATTCTCGTTAGATGTCCCCTGTTATCATTCTGTATATTAAGTCACTTCGCAAAAACGTATATTTCGAATAAAATAATTCCAAATTTTTATGATCGATCCACAAAAGAAAACATTTCATGCCCCACTTATTTTTTCTGCATTATCCTCACACTTATATTTTTTACGATAAAAAGAAAGAGAAATTCAAATTTAATTTTATGTCATCTGTCAACCATAAAAAAAAAAGTGTATAATTGTATAAAAGCAACTTAAATAAAATAAGTATGCAAATATCATATAGTTAAAAATAAATAAAGCATTATACATCCACTAGAATCGCCCTGCTAATAGATAGGAATTAAAATAAATACATAAAAACTTAAATTCGATTTAAACTTTTTTCTTATCATCACCATTATACAAAAATAAAAAATCAAGCGCTACATGTAAATTGCGACTCTTTAGTCGTCAACATTACTTCCTCCTTGCTACCTGATTGTTGCATAATGTCTTGGATAAGCAAAGTCAAGTCAAGATGAGAAGACCCACCATTTTCAACTGCTCTCTTTGCCATCTCACTGAGATTGCTTGCCCTTTCTCTTCTCTCTTTGCTTTCTTCTCCATCTTCATCCATCACCATGCTTATTGCCCTCTTAATATCTTCCTTCTTCACCAACACACCTGCCTTCTCTTCCTCTCCAAACTTCAATGTTGGAACCTCTACCCCTACGCTCACACCAATCTTCAACACCTGAGTAACAAGCTTCTCATTTAAAAATTGGTCAGCAAATAGAGGCCAAGTAGCCATTGGCACTCCAGCACTTATCCCTTCAAGTATTGAATTCCAACCGCAGTGTGTCAATAATCCTCCAATGGCAGTGTGTGATAATATTAGTACTTGTGGAGCCCAACCTCGAATTATAAGGCCTCTCCCTTTGGTCCTTTCCTCGAACCCTTCTTCACTAATCCATTTTTCCAACTCTTGGAACTTACTTCCCTCCCTAATAACCCATACAAATGGTCTTTTAGTATCTTCCAAGGCCAAGGCCAGCTCCACCAGTTGCGAAGGAATCAAATTGCACATGCTTCCAAAACAAACATAGACCACAGACATGGGTTGCTGCAAATCTAGCCACTTCAGGCAATGGTGCTCATTTATTGAGGCCTGGTTGCCTCTTTGAGCCTTATCCAAATCATCATTGTTACATAATGAAACAGGACCAATGCACCACACCTTATCGTTTCTCACCTTTTTGCAATCCCTCACATATGCCTTCTCCAACTCTTCAAAAGTATTCATGATTACCCCATATGACTTCATTTCAGCGTCACGCATCTGCTCCCCATAGTGCTTCATTTCTTCATCTGAATTTGAGATCGTTAGAGGTATCTGCTCTTTGGTAACTTGAATTTGGTCAGGTATGCCGGGGATAGTGAAGTACTCGGATTCTGAAATGATGCTTTCACAAACATTTGAAGTGTGTATCATGTGCAGGCAATGGAGGCAGAAAGAAGAAAATCCGTGGAACGAAATCCTTGGAATATGATACTTTTCAGCCACTTGAGCGGTCCATGGAATGCAAAAGTCAGAGATTATGCAACTTGGTTTGGGTGTTAGTGCTTCAAACAATTCCTCTGCTGACTTTTGGAGCATGCTGATGGCGTGGAAGACTTTGTACCTCATATCCATTGAAGTTACCATGTCGAAATTCTCACACCCTTCAGGTAGTCCTGCTTCTTTTGATGGAAAGTGGAGTTGTTCTACCCGGATTTGGAGGCCTGATGAAACATCACGAGAAAGAACTGAATTGAAACGTGATGCATTTTTTGGGGTGGTGAATATGGTAACAATCACACCATGCCGCGCCAATAATCTTGCAATGTCCATCATGGGGATCATGTGGCCTGGAGCCATAACAGGAAACAATACAAAGTGAGGATTGTTTGTTTGGAAAATCATGGCTACTACAAGAGGCAAATGAAATGAGGAGTAGGATCTCACTATGTTGCTTTCTGGTGTGGTTTTGGTGTTGCTCTTGGCAGTGTGCTTGATTGTAAAGAGTAACATAGTTTGTGGCGATGACGTAAGAGCATATGTAATGAGCATTGGATTTATGTGAAGTAAGTATGTGCTTGTGGTGCATGGATGGGATGGGTGTCCGCGTAAGAGGTTTTTGCATCACAAATTTCTCTTTAATCCGTACTGTCAGCTTTTGCATTTGGTACTACGAAAACAACTTGGTAGTTGGTACACACCAATCACGTGGCTCATCTAATGTACTTTTATTATTATTATTATTATTACTTTTTTTGGCTTTCATTCAATTTTTTCTTTTGCAATCTCAATAAAACTCTCACTACTGTTGATATGTGCGTGTCTCACATACTTTATCATCGTACAGAGAGAAATAAAGATCGGAGAAGTGCTAGGATTGATGCAATGGAATCAGCAACTAGAACTACTTCTTCTGTTTGAGATTATATAACGTTTTAAAAAAAAAATTATTCTCAAATAAATATTATTTTATAAAATTAATATTATATTAAATATTTTTTTCTAGAATTATTCTTAATCAATACTTAGTGAAAATAATATATAATAAATAATTAATTAAAGAGATAAAAAGTATAGTAAAAAGTTACTTAATATTTTTTAAAAAATTTAATAAATTAATTACATTTTTTAATATCTGTGTCAAAATTTTAAACATCAAAATCTTAAAAATAGACTAAAATATGTTTCAAATTCTTAATAAATCATCGAATTTTATTTTAGGTTACTGATAAAACTTTTTTTTTTACGTTTGGTCTCTAATATTTGAAAAATTTTATTTTTAATTCTTACCGTTATTATAACTCCATTAGCTGCTTACGTATCCTTAATTATGACACGTCAGCATGTTATGTATGGTGACATATTAGCTGCGATGCTAAGTAAGTTTTCAAATAAGAAATGACATGGTCATGTAAGCGCTTACGTAAGAACGTTGGATTATGTGACACTTTTTGAGTCAAGTTTTGTGGCCTTTTGTCTGCTTGATTTCGAATCAAATTGGCTAGTAAAACAAGTTTCTACGTGGGAACGAGAATAATTAAATACATGATCTAGAGGTAATGTTTATTTTTGTGCATCAATTTGTCTCGTTGTCACTTGTCACTACTTCACTATACTGTGTAAATCACGTCGTACATACTGCAGCACTAGTAATTAACGCGTGATCCAAGAAGATTTTCATGTTCGTTTTTTTAAAGTTTAGGTGGATATGTACACAATCAATGATAAAATATTTTTTTATGATTAGTGGGAATTTAGAAAGATAGTTTTCTGTCATTTTGCTAAGGTCTCATACTGTACAGCTTGTACAGAATTAATTTACATCCTTCTCTCTTTTGAGTATTATAAAATATATATAATTTGTCTTAAAAAAAATGATAAAATATTTTTAGAATGTGTTTAGTCCAGTTATTTTTAGCTTAAAAGTTATTTTTAAGTTAAAGTTAAAAATTAGAACTTAAAAAAATAAGTATAAGTTATTTGTCAAATTTCATTTTTTTAGCTTAAAAAAATTTAAACTGATGGATACGATGTCACTCTCGAATCTTGATGGTGGAAAGATATGCAAAGCAAAGCGTGGCAAGGTTCTGTTCTCAAGTTTAATGGATGGCCCACTTCAAAGAAGCGATATGCTTCAACGCACTATGGTCTATGGTTTGAGTTCCCAGAGAAAGTTTGGCTAACTTTGCCTTGGATTAGAGGATAAGAAAACTTTGGTCTTATACGTTAGAAGTGCTTATTGTTCATGTTAGTTTAAGTACAATAAACTCACATCTGCAAAAATTTCTTGAACCAACTACAGTAACCTACAGTGAGCTCCTATGTTTTAAAATCTGTAATATTGGTTCCTCTATTTTAAAATAGAGACATTTAGTCTCTATATTTTTCAAAATCCGCAATTTTAGTCTCCTATTTTAAAATAGAGACATTCACTTCCCCAGTTTTATAAAAATTGCAATTTTGGTCATTCTGTCAAATTAAAAGCTGACTGTTAATAGATCAACGATGACTATGACGTGAATATTAAACACATAATATTGTGTTATGTCAGTAAATTTGGGCCACATCAAGTTAATTTCTTAGCGATCTATGTTTTGAATTAATTTGATGGAATGACCAAAATCACAAAATTTACAAAACTAAAGGACTAAATGTCTCTATTTTAAAATATGGGGACTAAAATTGTGGATTTTGAAAAAAAAATGGAAACTAAATGTCTCTATTTTAAAATAAAAAAACCAAAATTACAGATTTTAAAAAATAGGAGGACCAAAATTGTATTTAAGCCTTTAATTTAAAATTTTAAACTAATTGAAGATTATAACTCTAAAACAGAGAAGTGGATTTTTCTGAATGTTTAATGTCACAAATCTACAACAATAAGAGGGAAAAAAAAAGTAAAAGAATAGAGAAGTACATAATCTATATTAAGATAAGAGCTATTTATATTTCATAAAAATAAAGAAAATTCAAGATTATACAATTAGAACATATCCCCGTTAAACTAATAAATTCATAAAACTACCAAACAAAAACCTAAAAATAAAAAATCACTATACCACATCAAAGAAATAAGAAGAAAAATTAAGACCACAAATTTCATTAAACAAATTAGGGGAAAAAAAAGAATTATAATTTTGACTTATTATATGAGAATAAAGCCTCATCAAATTAACTTAAAATTTCAAATACCCTTTTGAATTTAAGCCCCATCAACGGGCACCCTTTGCCACCCGTAGCCTTTTTACATTACCCACAGGAAATTAGTAGCATATTATATGAATAAATATTTCAATTCAATTATTCATTTCTGCATACATTTCATATAATGTACCTATAGTCTATACAGAAAAATTAGACAATTCATTATTTTATGAAATATACCCTTTTGAGCAAAAAGAATGAGAATAAAACACCCATAAAATTGTACACAAAAATATATAGATAGAATTCCAATAAAAAAATTAGAAAAACATTTATATAAATGTGCCCAGATTTATATAAATGGAAGGAGAAAAAAAAATTAGCATGTATTGAAAGTGGAAGGAGAAAGAAAGAAACATAGAGAGAAAAAAAAAATAGTGCAAGTGCAATAAAAGAGCAATGACTTTTAATGACTCAATTAAATGACACAATTACCACCCAAATTTAACTCCTATATTATTGAAAGTTGCATATTTTTGAAAGTTGAAACCACCAACTAAATAAGGAAGTAGTGCCTTAAATTTGTCCAACTAATGGCTAATGAAAAAATTTCAATTAATTATTAATTAATACAATTTAATAATGGGTTAAGAGATATTTAACCCCTACAATTTAATTATTTAATAATGGGTTAAGGGATATTTAACCACCCAAATAAATCATTTTATAATTATTAACTGAGCCCAAATATTTATAGTTTTAAGAGATATTTATAACAGTTTTAAAAAGTTAAAAATTCTAAATAATTAAAATTAGTAAATTTGAATTTAATAATTTAATCTTGACTTTTTCCAGTTTCATAAAGTATTTATAACATTTTTTTTAAACTTTAAATTTCTAAGAAAGCATTTGTAACAATTTTAAAATAATTAAAATTAGTAAATTTTAACCCCAATTCCCAATTTTAGGAAAACATTTATAACATTTTTAAAAAATTTAAAATTATAAAAAAGCATTTATAACCCTTCAGGATTTTTTTCAAATTTCAAATGAAACAATTTTCAAAAAAAGATAAAATGATTTTCACAAAAATATACCCCTTCCAGAAGTTTTTATTTATATACAAAAATATTAATATAAATACTTAATTTTGTGTTATAAATACATTGTATACCAAATTAATTTTTCCTGTTACACCATGCTCCTACCAAATTTAGAAATTGGTATATATATATATATATATATATATATATATATATATATATATATATATATATATATATATATATATATATATATAACCTTCTAAAAAAATAGATTCTTTTTTACCTAAAATAAAACTCTAATTATAATTATAACCATAACTATAATTTACATACTAATGTAACAACAACACATAATGTATTACCTTTTGATGCAGATAATGCAAAATGATTCCTCCTCTAATGGAAATGCCAAATTTGTACACTACAATAGAATAATTCTAGATAAGTAGAATAAACTTTCTATATATAATAACCTTCTAAAAGAATAGATTTTTTTTTACCTATGTGGCAACCGGGGTTGCGGCGGGACGATGAAAAAATATGTTAAAAATAGAGGAGTCGCCACCACAGTTTATTAAGAAAAATTACGAAAAAAACCTTTAAAAGAAAATGGTCTCGAAACCAGATTTTGGGTTCGGGAGTCAATTACGCCTAGGAAAGGTGTTAGCACCCTACAACGTACATCCTAAGACGGTTACCTCTAATTAATTAAGCAAATTATTTATAACTTTTTAAAATATTTATCTCACCCAAAACTAATTAAAAAGAAAAACTATGACAAAGGTTTGTTTATTTATTTTTCATGAAGATTAATTTTATTATTTTTATTATGAAAAAAGAAGAGTTAATTTTTTTTTTATCTTTTTAGCTTGACAGGAGTGGTCCCCTGCTGCTACATATCTCCAGGTGCAATGGAGAATTCAGAGTTACATAGTTCTTTTGTAGAAAATATTTAGAGAATAATGTCCATACACTGTCAGTGTAAAAGTAACTTCACACAGACAATCAATCACATTCCTCTATTTTGCCATCTCGCATAATAGTGTTTTAATTAAATAAAAAATAAAAAAAAAACATAAACAATATTCCTATTGCATAGCACCACGTCCATTGCACGTTCTGCCGTTGTCTCCGCCATTCTGATTCACACTACCTCCAGCACAGGGAAAGCAAAATTTTAGATGAAATATTCAAAAAAATTCTTGAATAAAGAACAAGGCTAATCCTCTATGAATCCAATCCTAATGAATAAAACATACTTCATGAAATTAGCCTGTTTGTCCAGAAAAACCATTCTCCAAGGTGGCATATTGAATCAATAATTAAATTTATTTGTAATGTTGTCTTTTAACCAGATTTGAGGGGGTTATTATGGGAATTGGAGAGTGAGGAAGAAAAGAAGAATAAGAAGGACCAAACAAGAGAAGGATCTCATGGCTATAAATGCAGGACGCTCCGCTCCGTGCTCTTTGTAAGTGTGGTTTCGATTTTTGCTTTTGTTGTGCTGGAGACAGCGTGAATCGGAACGGCGAAAGCAATGGCGTTAGTCAAGACTCAAGAGGTGCAAAACTCAGAACGTGCAATGGACGTGGTGCAGTGTAACATAATGCTGTTTATATTTATATTTTTATTTTTTATTTAATTAAAACACTAATATGTGATATGGCAAAATAGAAGGATGTAATTGGTTGCCTGTGTAAAGTACTTTTACACTGACAATGTATGTACATTATTCTCAAATATTTATGTGTTAGTATTTTTTTTTAATTTTATTATTAGTTTTTTTTAATTTTAGAAATTTTTATTTTTGTAGTAGTTTAATTTGATTTAATAGTGCCAATTTAGAGAGAAATTTTAAAACATCAAGTCGTCACGGCTTGTGTTCCAAAACCTCAGGATTAAGAAGATGTCACATCTAATTAATCATTTCTCTAATAATTATTTTTTTATCATTAATTATAAACTAATTATAAAATACTTAGATTTTGATTGTATTATTGGAGCATAAAGTTTGAATTTAACAGCGCCATTTTAGAGAGAAGTTTCAAAACATCAAGTCGTTATGGCTTGTGTCTCAAAACCTCAAGATTAAGAAGATGTTACATCCAATTAATCCTTCCTCTAATAAAGATTTTGTTATCGTTATTAATTGAAATTAATCAAGGGAGAAATTTGAGTACACCAAGTTGTCACAACTTGTATCCTCAAAATTTCGGAAGGCCAAAAAGATGTACATCCAATCAACCTCTTTTTCACCTTGACAATTTCATATATTTATTTTTTATATATTTAGTTAATTATAAACACTTAACTTTAGAAATTTTATTGAGTTTCACCAATGATTATTTTTAGTAGATTTTGTCTTTTTTTTTATTTCTCCTTTTTAATAAATTCCTACACACGGTTAAAAAAAAAAAAAAAAAGATAACATCCAGAAACATATGCAAATAAATGTTTAATAAAATAACCATAGAATGCAGAATAAGAAAATGACAAATAAAAACAAAATCATAAAGAATCACATGGTTTCACATCACTTACAGGAAATATACATTCCATATTTTATGTTACACACCATAACAGAATAAAAGTGAATATGATCAAGGAGAAAAAGAAGGATACGACAACAGAGGTGCAGATTTCAGAATTCAGATTAAAAGAAAAGAAATATACATTCCCTTTTTATTTATACCACTTAGACACTGGAAAAACATTAAAACTAGGAATGCTAAAGTAACTAATACCATGTTCAACTTAGCAAACCCATGACCAAGAAGGTGAAATCAAAACAAATTAGTAGACAGACTAAACTAAACGACAAACATGCATGAAAGAGAGTAAAACGTCAACATGAGAAAAAAGGAAGAAACTAAGATGAAGTTTAGAGAAATCAAACAATGGTGGTGAGTTTGGTGTGCTTGCATCTAGGTCCATATAGTTGTTTACTGGTTGAACGCAGAAGCTGATGATACAACGCTTGGTCCCTTGGATTGTGGGGTTCGCTGGCAGCATCTCATGGTTATGTTTATTCGTAACTCAGCAGTTAGGCTCAAGGGTGTGGTGAGTTGGTTACTGGTTCGTGTATGTGCACCATGAAGAGGGTGGTTTGCAGTGGTTTTGGTTGTGTATTTGGTTCTAAATGTTGGCTATGCAGTGGCATGGTGTGTATGCAGGCTCGTGGTAAGAGAAGGGTTGCAACGTTGGTTCATGGGAAGTGAAAGATGCTCACCATTTTCTGTCTAAGAGAGAACAGGGAGAAAGAAGTATGAATCTCAAAGTGTGTGTGTCGTGGTTGAACCAGTAGTTGGAGATGCTTGTTTCAAAGGTTTTGTGCTGGGGTTGGTTTATTTTTATGGTTGAGTGGAGGGACTCGGTGCTAGCTTGTGGGGAGGCACCTAGGTTCAAGGTGGTTTGAAGAAGGTAGAACGGAGATGATAATGGGTGCTAGGCTGTGTATAGCGTAAAGAAGTGAGTGATATTTTCTTTGAGTAAAACTCGGAGAGCTCAACAAATGATATGGGGTCTGTAGGAGAAGTTGGCTCATGGAGGATCATAGGTGGGGGAAGCCATTGATTTCTTTTCATTTTTTGGAAAGGCTAAGAGATTGGGTGTATGGGTCTCTTGTATCGTTGAGAGCAGGGACGGATCTACTTTGATCAAGGCCCCCCCTACATTTTTCCAATATATATATATATATATATATATATATATATATATATATATATATATATATATATATATATATAATATTTTGTATTAGAGTAATTATTTTATTTGGGTTCAATGTGAATATATTGACATTCAAATGTCTTTTATCTCTTTCTTATTTTTTGAAAAAAAAATATTTTTTCTTTAATAGTTTGTATTGTGAAAATAATAATATATTTTTTTAAAATAAATATTCCATTTTCCTTTTTTTTTTTATAGTTTTTTCATGAAAATAATATTATTCTTCATTTTTTTAGATAAAATATTTGAGTATCATTTTTTTCTTTTTTTAATTTTTTATTTTATAATTCATTATTGCTATTTGAAATACTATATATGATTATATTTGCAAGTAAATATTTTATTAGCCCTCCTTTTATATTGATTTAATTCTAATTTGTTTAAAAATTATAAACTATTTATTAACTTTTACAAGTTGGGCATGCTTACATAAGCTATGTAAAGGATTGACAGTTTAAATTTTGATACTCACTAATAAATATTATCTTCTTAATATTATTCTTCTTATATTTTTAGTTGTTCAAGTTTAAGTATATTGCGTGTAAATTTTGTAGAAGCAAACCAGATATTGAAAGTAAAATTCTTCTTAAATGGTTGTTGACTATTATTATTTGCATAAAAGATAATCTGTTAAGTAAAATAATACATTTTGATTTAGTATAGTTTTGAAACATAATTAATAGTATATTTTTCTAAAAAAATATGACTAATGCAAATACCAATTTTTATTACAAATTTATAAAGGTTCTTGTTGACATATGAAACCAATAATGACATTTGTAATTTTTTTTTAACATTTACTTTATCTTATGTGTAAATAGTTTTTTAATATTTCAATAAATTACTAATGTAACTAATAATACATAATTATAATGTTTTTTGTATGAAATTTGTTGGATTAACTTTTAATTTAGAAGATATTGGTTCCCCTGTCAATTCATGCTGGCTCCGTCCCTGGTTGAGAGGGTGAGGGAGAGGAAAGAATGAGAGTTCAGTGTGTTGAGACAGAGTGTGTGTGTAAAGGAAAAAAATGATGTTGTGTTATCCCCCCACTCTTGTGAGGATGAGAGAGTGCTTTTGTAGCGTAGATGAGAGAGGTCCAAGATGATGGAGGCTAGCAGGACAATGGCGTGGGAGACAAGATCAATGTGGTTGGGTTGCTGCCAGAGTGGTGCCTGCAGAGTTTATATGCTAGGTGCAAAAATGGTGAATGTAGGAAACAAGGATAAAGTGCATACGGTTCCAAACCAAAAATAGCATGTCCTCAGCCTTTTATGTTTGTTTTTCTTTTCTTTTCATTTTTTTTTATATTTTTTATGTGAATTTTTTCCTTTTTTTTTTTTTTACTATTTTATATTTTTGTATTTTTTTAAATTTCATTGAGTTGCAAATTGAGAATGGAAAAGAAATAAGATTAGATTTTGAAATTCATTGTGTTAAAGCAAAATTAAATGATGCTTTTTTTTTCTTTTGCTAATTTTAAATTTTTTGTTATTTTTGTTTGCTCTATTTTCTTTTTAAATTTCTCATTTTTATATGTTTGTCTGGACGAAATTGGGTATTCACAACCTAAAATAAAAGTCAACCTATATGAGGGCAGCAACAATTTAAATAGACCAAATTAAACCATTCAAGTATGAATCAGAATTAGCCAACGCATTTTGGAAGAATAGGTAGAAGACAACAAAATTCAATTTATTGACAATGAAGAATAGAAGACAACAAAATAAAGTTTTTGAAAGTGAATTGCTACATGAATTTGTTAAGAAAAAAAAATAGAGTTTTGAAAAAATAGCACCACTTTAAATACACTACAATAAATCTTTTAACTTCACTCATTCTAAATCTAAAAATTTGCCTCTTTAATTTCGTATAAAATTTTAATTTAATGTGCCTTTTAATTCAAATAAATCGTACAGAGTGCTTGCTTTTTGAAGAGATCTTTTCTAATTTTTCACCTTTTATATTTAAGTGTTTAAATATTGAATGTATATGACACCTCCTTTTACGTGTTAAATTATTTATATTTACTAAGTACATTAAATGCTTTTTTTTTTTTTTTTTCATTTCACATGTAGAAATCACAAATTTTAATGCCATTTTTTGATTGTAGAACACAGCCAATTAACAAATGGGAATACTTTGAAATTGATTTGGGTTTTGTGCTTCATATTAATATATATAACTGATGTCATTAATATTTGCTGCATATCCGGTGCATTTACTATGCTGGTAATCTGTTGCTGGTTTTTAATTATTATTATTAATTAATAATTAATAATTATATTATCATTATTTAATGTAATTTCCATTGTATCTCCAATTTAGACGAGAAAATAATTATTCCATACTTTCTTCCTTTTATAAATAAGGATGAAAAAAGGGAGAAGATTCACGTGGAATCAATCATGATTCAGGTGTCTTTGCAAAGAAAGCACCGCACAAGGCAAATTGAGAATTTTGTTTTAGAAAATAAAAATTATAAAATATGAAGGAAACAACCAACGCAGGAATCGAAGGTAAGCCTCGGCACGAAATGCTCCGCATAAGCCAGAAACAAGTAGCACTAAGGAGCCTTTTTTTAAGGCTTAATTATCAATTTGGTCTTCAAATTTATTTATTAACGTTAATTTGATTTCCATATTTTTAAAAATATCAATTTGGTCTCTAAGTTTTTAAAAATATATCAATTTGGTCCTTAAATTTTTAAAAATGTGTCAATTTGATAATCAAGTTTTTAAAAATGTGTCAATTTGGTCCCTAGTCCCTACCGTCAGATTCCGTTAATTTGACTGACGGAGGTATATGATGTGACACTGATGTGACTTTATTTAATGGGACAAAATTGACACATTTTTAAAAACTTGGGGACCAAATTGATGTTTTTAAAAATTTAGAGACCAAATTGACATATTTTTAAAAACTTGGGGACCAAATTGACGTTTTTAAAAATATGGAGACCAAATTGACGTTAATAAATAAATTTGAGGATCAAATTGGTAATTAAGCCTTTTTTAAAAGCTACTTTTTATAAGATTTACACTATAAAATAAGCTACTTAAAATTAAGAGCTTTTGTATAAATATTGTTTGGCCCAGCTTTTTCTTTTAAGGAAAAAAAAAGAAGCTAAAATTAAGATTGGCTAAACACACTCTTAAAGCATATAATAATAATATTTCACAAAAAAAAAGCGTATAATAATAGATATTCTTATCGAGGGTATTAAAAATATTAGTTAAAGAGTAAATAAATCTTTATATAAAATTACAGTGGCCGACTGGCCTTGTATTAAAAATCACAATGAAGATACATTATTATAAAGACTTTTAATTTATAATTTCTTAATCGGTATTTTAATGGTACTTCATAATATTTACTCATATTAATTATTACTTTTAGGAGTATATTAATTAATTTCTCCATTTATTTGGATTTTGGAGTAATAGAATCAAAGTATAAATATGATTCAATCAATGTACATAAATGTAGGTTAATTTTCCTACTACTAAATTATATTGACCTCAATCAACACCTAGGGTGTTACCAATATATAGACTTAGAAGGATCATTATAGAAACTGAGCATCAGTTTGTTTGTTTGTTTTTTATTTATTTATTTATTTATTTTTTTTTTATGGAAGGAACTGAGCATCAGTTCATTCCATAATATAGTATCTTTTCATAAACAACGTAAACATATATAACCGACGATATATATGTTTTTAATACTGATGAGCAAACTCTATAGATTTATTACAATGATAAAAAGTTAAAAACATGTGAAGAAGGAACAGCTTGTGCAGCTAACATACATTGAAAGTGAGAATATATACTGCCTCATCTTCTCCCTTTTTATTTCCAATTCTCGTTAGATGTGCCCTGTTATCAATCTGTATATTAAGTCACTTCGCAAAAAAGTATATTTCGAATAAAATAATTCCAAATTTTTATGATCCACAAAAGAAAACATTTCATGCCCCACTTATTTTTTCTGCGTTATCCTCACACTTATATTTTTTACGATAAAAAGAAAGAGAAATTCAAATTTAATTTTATCTCATCTGTTAACCATAAAAAAAGTGTATAATTGTATAAAAGCAATGCAAATAAAAGGTTTAAATATGTTTTTAGTCCTTTTAATTTAAGATTTTTTTACTTTTCGTCCTTACAAAATATTTTTTTAGTTTTGGTCCTTGCAAATTAGGTTTGTTTTGTTTTTTGTCCTTAAAGCAATTTAGATAGCGCTTTGAACAGTTAAAAAAACGTTATCTAAATTGTTTTAAGGACGAAAAATAAAACAAACATAATTTGCAAGGACCAAAACCAAAAAAATATATTTTGCAAGGACGAAAAGCAAAAAAATCTTAAATTGCAAGGACTGAAAAGGTATTTAACCCCAAATAAAATAACTATGCAAATATCATATAGTTAAAAGTAAATAAAGCATTATACATCCACTAGAATCGCCCTGCTAATATATAGGAATTAAAATAAATACATAAAAACTTAGATTCGATTTAGGCTTTTTTCTTATCATCACCATTATACAAAAATAAAAAATCAAGCGCTACATGTAAATTGCGACTCTTTAGTCGTGAACATTACTTCCTCCTTGCTACTTGATTGTTGCATAATGTCTTGGATAAGCAAAGTCATGTCAAGATGAGAAGACCCACCATTTTCAACTGCTCTCTTTGCCATCTCACTGAGCTTGCTTGCCCTTTCTCTTCTCTCTTTGCTTTCTTCTCCATCTTCATCCATCCCCATGCTTATTGCACTCTTATATCTTCCTTCTTCACCAACACACCTGCCTTCTCTTCCTCTCCAAACTTCAATGTTGGAACCTCTACCCCTATGTTCACATTAATCTTCAACACCTGAGTAATGAGCTTCTCATTTAAAAATTGGTCAGCAAATAGAGGCCAAGTATCCATTGGCAATCCAACACTTATCCCTTCAAGTATTGAATTCCAACCGTAATGTGTCAAGAATCCTCCAATGGCAGTGTGTGATAATATTAGTACTTGTGGAGCTTAACCTCGAATTATAAGGCCTCTCCCTTTGGTCTTTTCCTCGAACCCTTCTTCACTAATCCATTTTTCCAACTCTTGGAACTTACTTCCCTCCCTAATAACCCATACAAATGGTCTTTTAGTATCTTCCAAGGCCAAGGCCAGCTCCACTAGTTGCGAAGGAATCAAATTGCACAAGCTTCCAAAACAAACATAGACCACAGACTTGGGTTGCTGAAAATCTAGCCACTTCAGGCAATGGTGCTCATTAATTAATGCCTGGTTGCCTCTTTGAGCCTTATCCAAATCATCATTGTTACATAATGAAACAGGACCAATGCACCACACCTTATTGTTTCTCACCTTTTTGTAATCCCTCACATATGCCTTCTCCAACTCTTCAAAAGTATTCATGATTACCCCATATGACTTCATTTCAGTGTCACGCATCTACTCCCCATAGTGCTTCATTTCTTCATCTGAATTTGAGATCATTAGAGGTATCTGCTCTTTAGTTTACTTGAATTTGGTCAGGTATGCCGGGGATTGTGAAGTACTCGGATTCTGAGGTGATGCTTTCACAAACATTTGAAGTGTGTATCATGTGCAGGCAATTGAGGCAGAAAGAAGAAAATCCGTGGAATGATGATGAAAAGGGTAATTGCTGAAGGTTATTATTATTATCAAATTGAGATTACAAAGCTGTATTTATACAAGTATAAACGTAACTGACTAAAGATAGGATAACAATAAACCTAAAGATAAAATAACAGTAAAACATAAACTACTGATATGAGTGGTAACAAACTAAAGATAATAGAATAGTAGATAATGAACTGTATTTGAAATTCAAAATAGAAAAGCTATCAGGAGGTTGTTCCAACACACCCTCGCAAGATGGTGGAGGGATCAATGACACCGATCTTGGACTTAAGTTGAGAGTGGCGAGTCGAAGACAATGGTTTAGTGAGCAAGTCAGCAAGCTGCGATCTTGTAGGTACATGGAAGACTTGTAACTTATTGGTTTGAACAAGATCACGGACAAAATGATAATCAATTGAGATATGCTTCATTCTGGAGTGGAATACTGGATTAGCACAAAGGTAGGTAACCCCTAGATTGTCCGAGTAAATTGTAGGCTGAGTAGAGGATGACAAGTGAAGCTCTTTGAATAATTCTTGTAGCCAAAGAAGCTCCATTGTAGTAGAAGCAATTGCTCGATACTCGGCCTCAGTGGATGACTTTGCAACGCTGCGTTGTTTCTTGCAGGACCATTAAACGGGGTTGGAGCCAAAGTAGATAACATAAGCTGCAGTGGATTTGCAGTCAGAGGGTCTCCTACCCAATCTGAATCGCAAAATGCAGTGAGGGATGAGGATGATTTTCTTGTGAGATGCAAGCCATGGTCAATAGTCCTTTTGAGGTAACAAAGCACACGTTTGGCTGCCTGCATATGAACATTGGATGGAGCATTGAGATGCTGTGATAAGCGATTCACAGGGAATGAAATGTCAGGCCGTGTGAGAGACAAATATTTGAGAGATCCAATAATTTTTCTGTAAGCTGAGACATCACATAGTGGAGTGTTAGATGGAACTTGTAGAGAACAAGTAGTAGACATGGGAGTGCATACTGGCTTTGCATCATGCATGTTAGTGGAGATAAGTAGCTCTCTAATGTAATGATGCTGAGTTAGAAAGATACCCTTCTCTGTTGGCAAAAATTCTACCCCAAGGAAGTGAGTTGGGAAACCCAGGTCTTTGAGAGAGAATTTGTTGGATAAGGTAGCCTGAAAGTTTAGCAAAAAATTATTATTGTTGCTTGTTAAAAGTATGTCATCCACGCAAACCAGAAAATAGGCAATGATGTGGTCTTTGTGATAAACAAACAACGATGTATCTGATTTGGCATTAGAGAAACCAAAGTCTAGGAGAAAGGTGCGCATGGCATTATACCAAGCCCGGGGCGACTATTTCAGTCCATAGAGTGCTTTATTCAATTTGCAAACATGATGAGGATATTGCGGATGAACAAAGCCATAGGGTTGTGCCATGTAGATGTCTTCAGAAATAGTGCCATTGAGAAAGGCATTATTGACATCCATATGTGACAAGGACCAATTGTGGGATAGAGCAATGCACAAAACCAATTTAATAGTTTGAGGCTTTACCACAGGACTGAAAGTATCAGTGTAATCAACACCAGGCTGCTGGTTGAACCCCTTTGCTACTAATCTAGCTTTGTAGCGTGCAATTGAGCCATCAGTGTTCCTTTTTAGGTGAAAGACCCACTTGCAACCGATGATATTGTAAGAAGAATGTGGTTCCACGAGGGTCCATGTGCCATTGGCCAAAAGGGCATTGAACTCATCACTTATTGCAGTTTTTCGCTCAAATAATTTAATAGCTTGAGAAGGACAAGATGGCTCTATTAGGACCGGTAGTGGGAATTTGCTAACAACATGTACCTTTTTCGGTTTGTATATCCCATTCTTGGATCTAGTCACCATTCGGTGATGAGGCACAATTGGGGGGGAAACTGCTACGAGTTGGGAGGGATTAACAAGGTTATGTGGATCTGTTTGTGGTTGAGGTTCATTATGGATAGGAGAGGTGGTTATTGGTGAGTTGGGTGTGGGAGAGATTTGTGGTGGAGGATTTATAACCAATGGATTAGAGGTAGTGGGGCAGTTTGAGGTAGAGGTAAGATTTGAATTTGAAGGGGCTAAGATAGTGGAGTTTGTTGGTGACTCAATATTATTTGAATTGGAGGTTGTTTTAAAGATGTCAAAATTTGTGGGAGTGATATTAGGGAGAGATTCTGAGGAGTACAAATTCGAATTTGAATTTGTAGAGTGAGATGACATGATGGAGGGATAAGGGAATATATTTTCAACAAACTGGACATGATGGGAAATGAAAGTTTTCTGAGTGACTGGATTGAAACAGATGTATACGCTTTGAGTGAGACTATAATCGAGAAAGACACAAGGTTGTGATTTGGGAACCAATTTGTTAAGTGTGTAGGGTGCTAGCCAAGGGTAACATAAGAAACCAAATGTTTTAAGTTTGACATAGTTTGGAGATTGATTAAACAATTTTTCAAGAGGAGAAATCAGGTGGAGACTAGGTGTGGGTAGTCTATTAATGAGGTAGGCAGCAGTTTGGAGTGAGTAACACCAGAATTTGGTTGGAAGGTTGGCATGGTGAAGAAGACAACGAGCTGTTTCAACTAAGTGACGATGTTTTCTTTCAGAAAGGCCATTGTGTTGAGGTGTATGTGGAGGGTTTGTTAGATAAGTGATTCCATTTTCATTTAGGAAAGAATGTAGCTTTATGTATTCACCACCATTGTCAGAATATAGAGTTTTTATTGAACAATTCAATTGCTTTTCAACTAAGGCTTTAAAAATTGGAAAGATGACAGAGACATCTGATTTGTGTTTCATTGGATATAACCAAACATATTTTGAGAAATGATCAATGAAGATAACGTAGTATGAATATCCATTTGCTAAACAATCTAAACATTTATTATTGGAAGAAACAAATGGAAGACTTTGATGCTTAAGAGCATGACTAAGGACTTTAGAATCTGGATGACCAAGGCGGTGGTGCCACAATTCAGTAGAAGGAGGCTTGACAGCATGGTTTATTCAGCTAGAAAGGTGGAAAAGTGGTAATTTGTAGAGGTTGTCTTCATTGGTTCCTCGCAGCAGCATCCTCCCCGTCCTCAAATCCTTAATTTGAAAATGCCAAGGAAAAAATTCAATGGAAACATCATTAGTTTGGCAAAGTTGGGAAACCAAAACAAGATTTTGAGTAATGTTAGGAACATGCAAAACATCATTGAGAGCAAGGGACTTGGTAGGAGTTGTTATAGTGGTATTACCGGTATTTAAAACAGAAAGTGGTTTACCGTCAGCATCAAAGATATGCTTATCCTCACGAGATTCCTTTGACAAAGTTAGATTTGCAGATCATTGGTGACGTGATTGGAAGCACCAGAGTCCAAAAGCCAAGGAGAGTCATTGTTTTTCTGCTTGTGCACATTGTGGGCAGATGGTTTTGGACTCGACTAGGAAGGACGACTATGAAGTTTGCAGCATGTTTTGGTAGTGTGACCATGCTTGTCACAAAACTGACAAATTATAGGTGAGCGACTAGTGTTTGAGGTGGAAGATGAAGACCTGCAACCTTTAGAGGACTGAGAATGATGCTGATAGCTTCGATCGAATTGTTATTGGCACGATGGGCAAGATTAGCAGTGATTGGAACAGATACATTGGTTTGTTCATCCCTCTGAAGATAGATTTCAAAATCTACAAGTTTATCAAACAATTCATCAAAATGTAGTGGAGTGTCCCGGAGGCGAATTGAAGTGCTGAATTCACGGAAGGTAGGGCCAAGGCCATTGATTACAGCAATCACAAGATCGAGATAATAGGATGACCGATGAGGGCAAGTTCATCGCCAATAGAGCGAATTTGGTGAAGATAATCATGGACAGAAGACGATCCTTTGGAGATTGTGGCAAGGCGCTCCTTAAGGGACATGATTTTAGCACAGGAGCGATTGGCATAAGCCTTCTTGAGTTTGCTCCATGCATTAGCAGATGAGTCAACGGAGGAGATAACTATTGCGCCTCTGGTCCACATGATCCGAGGAGAGCAAGAGAAACATGGTTGTCTTAGCGACACCAATGAGAATAATCGGGATACACATTTTCAATATCATTAACTTTAATGGTTGTCGGAGGGCAAGGAATTGTGCCAGAAACGTAGCAAACAAGGTTGTTGGTAGTGAAAAGATGCATAATTTGTTTGTGCCATGTGGGATAGTTGGTCGCATTGAGTTTGATCGGGAGATTGCTGGCAAGATTAAACTTAACCAGTGAAGAAGTGGTATTAGATGAACTATCAGAGGAGGCCATTTGTGGATCGAAAAAAAAAGGCTTTGAAGCTTAGAGGGCTCGTGATGCCATGGAAAGGGTAATTCCTGAAGGTTATTATTATTATCAAACTAAGATTACAAAGCTGTATTTATACAAGTATAAACATAACTGACTAAAGATAGGATAACAATAAACCTAAAGATAAAATAACAGTAAATCATAAACTACTAATATGAGTGGTAACAAACTAAAGATAATAGAATAGTAGATAATGAACTGTATTTGAAATTCAAAATAGAAAAGCTATCAGGAGGTTGTTCCAATAGGAATATGGTACTTTTCAGCCACTTGAGCGGTCCAAAGAATGCAAAAGTTAGAGATTATGCAACTTGGTTTGGGTGTTAGTGCTTCAAACAATTCCTCTGCTGACTTTTGGAGCATGCTGATGGCGTGGAAGACTTTGTACCTCATATCCATTGAAGTTACCATGTCGAAATTCTCACACCCTTCAGGTAGTCCTACTTCTTTTGATTGAAAGTGGAGTTGTTCTACCCGGATTTGGAGGCTTGATGAAACATCACGAGAAAGAACTGAATTGAAACGTGATGTACACTACAAGAAATTAATGCAATAGTGATAAAATTTAGTGATGAAAAATGATTTTTCATCACTAATGCCAATGTCACTAAAGTTTTACAGACGATTTTTTAAAAATTACTTATAAATTGCTTTGTCACTAAAATTAATTATTTTTGTAGTGATTTTTTGGGGTGGTGAATATGGTAACAATCACACCATGCAGTGCCAATAATCTTGCAATGTCCATCATGCGGATCATGTGGCCTGGAGCCATAACAGGAAACAATACAAAGTGAGGATTGTTTGTTTGGAAAATCATGGCTACTACAAAAAGCAAATGAAGTGAGGAGTAGGATCTCACTATGTTGCTTTCTGGTGTGGTTTTGGTGTTGCCCTTTGCAGTGTGCTTGATTATAAAGAGTGGCATAATTTGTGGCGATGACGTAAGAGCATATGCAATGAGCATTGAATTTATGTGAAGTAAGTATGTGCTTGTGGTGCATGGAGGTTTTTGCATCACAAATTTCTCTCCCGAGATGCGCGTAGAGAAATACTGTCAATTTTTGCATTTGGTACTATGAAAACAACTTGCCAACTGGGTACACACGAATCACGGGCCAAGACTACGGTGAACCACTAATGCAAGTGGTCTATTGTGAACCACTTTTGTTAACTTTGGATTCATCTTAGCTTCATGGTTATATCCTGTGCCTTCCGCACCTAATTCTTCTCCCAACTCCTTCTAGGCAGACTCACCAAGGTGGAGGGGTGGCGCGGCACACGGCAGATCTGGTTGCTGGTGGCATGCTCGGCAAATCTGGTTGACGGCGATCCCTTCCTCGGACCGCTCCCAACCCCTTACTCAAATTCGTTAGCATCTCCAACTATAACCTCGTCAATCTAATACCGTGAGAGGCGGGGTAGTGCTATGGCGAATATGGTTGCCGGCGACATACACGGCGGATCTAGTTGTCTACAGCGTGCGTGCCAAATCTGGTTCTCGTGACTCCATCCCACACAACGTCGATTTAGAAAACCCCTTAGATCTCAAGTTGTTGTTACTGGAACTATAAACATCGAATTTGCTAAAATTAATATTATCCCTTTCTAACTTTTGTCTTCAAACCGGGTTAGCTCCGAACCATGGATTTCATGAAGGCCATTATTATGCATTTGATTTCTGTTTTTCATTTTTAAACCAATAAAATCAAAATTTATTTCAATCTTCGATTTGAATATTATTTCACCTTGTGTGTTTATGAATGATGAATCAGTGTTGTTTTAGGTGCATGTGGATTGTGGTGATTTGGTATTGGTAGTGTTCTGATAAAAATTGAAGAATGAATGATGAATCTGTTGTTTTATTTGCTGATTTTGCTCAATAATTAAAAATCACAACAATGCCGAATAATCATTGTTGCCAAAATGATATTAAGGTATGAACGTTGAATTGGTTGCCTTGATGAATGAAATGAAAAAAATTGAGGAGGGAGGTTAGACGGAGAGGGGGTTGGAGGCGGCAAGTTGAATGGAGGAGACTACTTTAATGAGGGAGATGAAATATGATACAGAGGGTATATCATAATCATGTGGAGTTCAGATTAAGCTATCAGCTAAAATTAGGGGTTCACATTAGACCACCTGCATTAATGGTTCACCGAAGTCTTGGCTTGAGTGTCACAAAATTGGGAGGAACATAATATATTACTTCTAGTTGCTGATTGCATCAATCCTAGCACTTCTCCAGTCTTTATTTCTCTCTGTACGATGATAAAGTATGTGAGACACGCACATATCAACAGTACTGAGAGTTTTACTGAGTGAAATCGGATCTTTGAGTTTGAGAGGAAATGAGATTTCAAAAGAAAAAGAAATCTTTTTCTTCGTGCTTTGAAATCGAGCATTTTCCTTCAATGATTTAGGTTGTATTTGACATTTGTATACCAGAGGCTGCTAAGGTTTTTGGTGCGAGTTTGCGAGAACATTGCACGATTAGCGGAACAGTATTAAACATTTGTTATTTTATTTTTCTTTTAAAATTTAATTATTATTTCTTAAAATAATTACACAGCATTTTCAAGCATTTCGTGCAATGAATCTTCGTACTATATAGCATTGTTCTCAATAGATATTCTTATCGAGTACTAAGTAGTATTAAAAATATTAGTTAAAGAATAAATAAATCTTTATATAAAATTGCAGTGTTCGACTGGCCGTGTATTAAAATCACAATGAAGATACATTATTATAAAGAGTTTTAATTTATAATTTCTTAATCAGTATTTTAAAGGCACTTCATAACATTTACTCATATTAATTTTTACTTTAGGAGTATATTAATTAATTTCTCCATTTATTTGGAGTAATAGAATCAAAAGTATCTATATATAACCGAATCCAATATATATATATATATATATATATATATATATATATATATATATATATATATATATATATATATATATATATATATATATATATATATATATATATATACACACACACACACGTGAATAAGTAAAATAGACTTGAAGACAATTATTAAATGTGAATTTTAATTTTAATTTCAGTTTTATAATTGTATTAATTATTGTCATTTCTATTCAACTTCTGTAATTAATTATTACATTTTAAAAATTTTATAAATATATTAAATTTAATGAATATAATATTTTACCATATTGTTTAGTTTGAATATATATATATATATATATATATATATATATATTATATTTAATAATATAATCTTTGAAATTTTATGAATATTAAAATTAATTCATTTTAAATATTTACTATGTTTAATAAATAGTAAAAAATATTATATTTAATTCATAGAAATTTTAAATATTTAATCATGTTTTTTATTTTAACTATATATTATATTTAATAAATATAATATTTTATATTATTGAGCAGTCAATTTTACTTATAATATATATAGTTATAGTATTTATCCAATACAACATACAAATAACTTAAATGATATTATTAAATATTATATATATATATATTAAAATATAATCAATATAATATATGTCCATTGAGCATATCATTGTTCATCTATCTGCCTCTCTCTTATATATATTAAAAATTATTATGAAATAAAATGTATTTGTTACAAAATTACTATATTATAATATATTTTAAAAAAAAATTTATTCTTTAAAAATTAGCTTAAAAATATTTTAAAATAAAAAATTAAATATATTGGTGTAATGTTAATAAATTGATCAATGTATACATATATATAATAATGTATCTATTAATTTTTAAAAAATAAATAATTTGACTTTGTATTATATTTAATATATGTAGAATTTAATTTTTTGTGAAATCAATTTTACTCATAATATATTGATTAAAATATTTATTAAATTTAAAATTTTGAAGTAAAATAAATTAATGCCTTAAAATTTATACAAAGGATCATTTCTAATTAGTTAATAATAAATTTTTTACACTGATCAATAATACATATCTATTGAACTCTTTATTTATTGAATTTCATAAATGTGACATATTTTTATTACATTAAATTTTTTTGTAATTTATTTATATACTTAATAATTCATTCATATATTTTCTTTAATGAATACAGTATTTAATGTTATTGGGAAGCAAATTTTATGTAAAATATATTAAATATGATATTGATTAAATATAATATATTTATTAAATTTGTAAATTTAATTTAATATATGTTTTAATACATTAAAATTTTTGCTATTTTAAATGTTTAAAAATTATTTGATAAAATATGTTGTAAATTAGAAAAATGAAATATATAAAAATATAATATATGGCTTAATATATATATATATATATATATATATATATATATATATATATATATATATATATATATATATATATATATATATATATATATATGATTCAATGTACATGAATGTAGGTTAATTTTCCTACTTATAATATTAACCTTAATCAATACTTAGAGTCTTCCCTATATTTAGACTTAGAAGAATATTACAGGAACTGCCTCTCAGTTCGTTCCATAATATATAGTATTTTTTTTCATAAACAACGTAAACATATATAACCGACGATATATATGTTTTTAATGCTGATGAGCAAACTCTATGGATTTTTTACAATGATAAAAAGTTAAAAACGTATGAAGAAAGAACAGCTTGTGCAGTGCTAACATACATTGAAAGTGAAAATATATACTGCCTCATCTTCTCCCTTTTTGTTTCCAATTCTCGTTAGATGTCCCCTGTTATCATTCCGTATATTAAGTCACTTCGCAAAGAAGTATATTTCGAATAAAATAATTCCAAATTATTATGATTCACAAAAGAAAACATTTCATGCCCCCACTCATTTTTTTCTACGATATCCTCACACTTATTTTATGATAAAAAGAAAGAGAAATTCAAATATAATTTTCTCCCATCTTTTAACCATAAAACATGTGTATAATTGTATAAAAGTAATGTAAATAAGATGAGTATGGAAATATATAGCTAAAAATAAATTAAGCATTACATATCCACTAAAATCAGCTTAATAATAGGAGTTAAAATAAATACATAAAAACCTAAGTTCGATTTAATCTCTTTTCTTATTATAACAAAAAAAAAAAAAAAAATCAAGCACTGCATGTAAATTGCGACTCTTCAGGCGTCAACTTTACATCCTCCTTGCTACCTGATTGTTGCATAATGTCTTGGATAAGCAAAGTCATATCAAGATGAGAAGACCCCCCTTTTTCAACCGCTCTCTTTGCCATCTCACTGAGTTTGCTTGCCCTTTCTCTTCTCTCTTTGCTTTCTTCTCCATCTTCATCCATCACCATGCTTATTGCCCTCTTAATATCTTCCTTCTTCACCAACACACCTGTTTTCTCTTCCTCTCCAAACTTCACGGGAACTTCTACCCCTACGCTTACACCAATCTTCAACACCTGAGTAACAAGCTTCTCATTTAAAAATTGGTCAGCAAATAGAGGCCAGGTAGCCATTGGCACTCCAGCACTTATCCCTTCAAGTGTTGAGTTCCAACCACAATGTGTTAAGAATCCTCCAATGGCAGGGTGTGATAATATTAGTACTTGTGGAGCCCAACCTCGAATTATAAGGCCTCTCCCTTTGGTTCTTTCCTCAAACCCCTCTTCACTGATCCACTTTTCCAACTCTTGGAACTGACTTCCCTCCCTAATAACCCATACAAATGATCTTTTAGTATCTTCCAAGGCCAAGGCCAGCTCCACAAGTTGTGAAGGAATCAAATTGCACAAGCTTCCAAAACAAACATAGACAACAGACTTGGGTTGCTGCAAATCTAGCCACTTCAGGCAATGGTGTTCATCCATTGAGGCCTGGTTGCCTCTTTGAGCCTTATCCAAACTATCTTTGTTACACAAAGAAACAGGACCAATGCACCACACCTTATCATTTCTCACCTTCTTGTAATCCCTCACATATGCCTTCTCCAACTCTTCAAAAGTATTTATGATTACCCCATATGACTTCATTTCAGCGTCACGCATCTGCTCCCCAAAGTGCTTCATTTCTTCATCTGAATCTGAGATCATTAGAGGTATCTGCTCTTTGGTAACTTGAATATGGTCAGGTATGCCGGGAATAGTGAAGTACTGGGATTCTGAAGTGATGCTTTCACAAACATTTGAAGCGTGTATCTGGTACAGGCAATGGAGGCAGAAGCAAGAAAATCCGTGGAACGAAATCCTTGGAATATTGTACTTTTCAGCCACTTGAGCGGTCCAAGGAATGCAAAAGTCAGAGATTATGCAACTTGGTTTGGGTGTTAGTGCTTCAAACAATTCCTCTGCTGACTTTTGGAGCATGCTGATGGCGTGGAAGACCTTGTACATCATATCCATTGATGTTACCATGTCGAAATTCTCACACCCTTCAGGCAGTCCTGCTTCTTTTGATGGAAAGTGGAGTTGCTCTACCCGGATTTGGAGGCCGGATGTAACAGCACGAGAAAGAACTGAATTGAAACGTGATGCATTTTTTGGGGTGGTGAATATGGTAACAATCACACCACGCCGTGCCAATAATCTTGCTATGTCCATCATGGGGATGATGTGGCCTTGCGCCATTAAGGGAAACAATACAAAGTGAGGATTGTTTGTTAGGAACACCATGGCTACTACTACTAGAGGCAAACGAAATGAATAGTAGTAATTGACTTTCTTGCTTTCTCGTGTGCATGATTGTTCCCTCTTTATAATTAAAGAGTAGTGGCATGGTTTGTGGTGATGAGTCTGATGACGTAAGAGCATATGCAATGAGCGTTGGATTATGTACTTACGTGCTTGTGGTTGATGGATTGGAATAGCATCTTGTGATGGACGTAAGAAGCTTTTTGCATCACAAATTTCTCTGCCGAGACGCAAATAGAAGTGACGAGAAAATCTGTACTGGCAGTTTTTGCACGTGGTCTGCTCAGTGCTTCTACTTACGATAAGTTATATCTGGTGCCTCTTCACCTCCATATAACTAAGATCTTGAAATACGTTATTTGTTTCTATAATATTTTAAACAAATTTTATTTATAAAAGAAAGGATGGGAAGAAAAAAGAAAAAAAAAGAGATGTGTATTGTGTACCACAGACATAAAAAATAAAATAGTGTTCACGATATTTTTTTCCGTAAAATTACTATTATTTAATCTAATTATAATAAGTTAAACTCGAAGCGCGAGTTATGAAATTGATACATCAGTATGAATATTCTTTTTAATCAAGTTGCGTGACCATGAACATTTTGTTAGAAGACCACATCATCCATTCTTATCCTTTGCATTCATTTTTGCATTCCATTACAATCATTAATTAGTATCATTACTGACATTCCTGATTTTCAATATTCTTTTTAAAATTATTAGAATGTTTCAGTTCGACACCTCTTATTAGAATGTTGGCTAAAATGTAAATTTGATCTTTCTATTTTATAAAATCAACAATTTTGATTATTCTATTTTTAAATTGAGACATTTAATCCTCTATTTTACAAAATAGAGGATTTTGGTTCATCTATTAAATTTCAAACGTTGATTGTTA
Source organism: Pueraria montana var. lobata (assembly GCA_026413185.1). Taxonomy (NCBI): domain Eukaryota; kingdom Viridiplantae; phylum Streptophyta; class Magnoliopsida; order Fabales; family Fabaceae; genus Pueraria; species Pueraria montana. The sequence continues at coordinate 12,492,873 of CM048650.1, forward strand.
ACCTGAAAGTGTTGATTATCATACTCGGATCGGTCATCGACTTGGTCGGGATACTGGATCACTGAGTCAAGGATCAACCCAGTGATTCAGTAGTTGACCCGCATGACTCAGTTTATATTAAGAAAATTAAATAATTCATAAGCTATATATATTTATATATAATATATATTTTTATATTTGTAATATATATATATATATATTTATATTTGTAATAATATATATATTTATGGTTGTAGCATATATAACAAATCTGTAAGTTAGCTTAGTGATAAGTAAATTGTTTAATGTGTTGAAGGTTGCATGTTCAATTCTAGCTTGTGCCAATTTTATGTCATTTATAGTTGTTTGATTTTTCATAAATTGACTTGTTAGCAAAAGTGGAACGTGCAGAGAGAGAGAGAGAGGAGAAACTGTAGCTGTAGCTGTAGCAGGTAAAGATTTGGGGGAACGCGAAAGGCAACTTAGGAGAACGTGAAAGCTGCAAGAGAGAGAAAGACGAAAAGCAGGCACAGGCACAGTGAAAGACGAAAAGCAGGTACAGACACAGAAAGACGAAAAGCAAGTGGTGCATGCAGTCCGATCCGAGTCAAAAATACCGGTTAACTCCGATTCAAATCTCGGGTTGATGACGTGTCAACGGGTTAATTGTAGAAACGATCGAATGATTGAATCGGCTCGGCTGAGGGTTCGGTTTCTGGTTCAACGGGTCGAACCGGCGGGATCGAGCCGAGTTTAATAACACTGGTTGACAGTTTAAATCGAAGGGGTGACACTGTAATCTTGACTATTTTATTTAAATTTTTTATTAGTAGACCAGTTAATTAAAAAATAAAAATTATTAAAAAATCTCTTTATACCCACCTAATTCGAACACCAACTTCTACCAAAAATGGAACAAATTCTACCCAAAAAAAAATTCGAACCTAGCTTGTTCCTTCTTCTTCCCTAACTCATTTGTTCCTTCTTCTTCCCTAACCCACAAGCCTATAATACTGTATTCATTTTGGCACCATAATGGCAATGAAAACCTGTTAAACAAAACCTAGAATTAGCATGACAAAACCAAGTATAACAATTAGAATAAATTATACCAACTGTAAGGGTTAATATTCATTCAATCTAGTAAACAGTACTTGTATAGGAATGATGTACTGACATATGAAATTAACCAGAACACCATTAATATACATTCAGATTCAAAAATACTTGGTATCCCTTAATACATAACATTTGATGGTTCAGGTAATGGGTTTCAAGAAGCTCTGTTCAGACCTTGAAACGATGTCGTTGAAGTTGGAGATCAAGGAACCACTACAAGAAGAGGATGGTCCTCTCAACAAGCGCTTCAAACCTTCATCCGTTTCACAAGAGTGCACTGAAACAGAACTCATTCAACAACCTCAACGTCCAAGATTCAGAAAATACAAACGTTGGTGTCGTGTATCCCTATTCAGAAAATTCAAATCATCGAATACAACACACTGATGTTCGTCGTGAACTAGCAGAGAAACAAAAGCTTTGAACCTCACGCGTCCGGCGTCTCTCTCGATGAACAGACGAACTGGATTTGGAAATTTTTTGAAATGCTAGGGTACTTTACTTAATTCTTCATTTGTTAATTTTTTTTCTAAATTAATTAACCAATTAGCGAGTAAACCAATAAAAGGAAGTGACATGTCAGCATGGACAACGTCATACTTAACGGTCAACACACTCAAATTAAACGGAGAGACCAACATCCTCTATTTTGTAAAATAGAGGGATCACATGTCTCCATTTGAAAATAGAGGGACTAAAATTACGTATTTTATAAAATAGGGAGACCAAAATTACATTTTAACCTAAAATATTTCATTTAAGTCAAAATGGAAAAAAAAAATTAGGAACTTAAATGAGTCCTAAAAAATTTCAATGTTTTATCTGAGTATTTTTTTAGTTCTAGGAATTAATATGATAGTGAAATATAATGTCAATGGTTAAATTGGCCATTTACTTTAATAAAATGTTTAGGACCAAAATAAAAAAACAAAAAAAACTTAATTTTAGGGATTTAAATGAAATCCTAAAAAATTTCAAGGACTTATTTAAGTTTTTCTTTGTTTTAGAGACTAATATGATAATGAGATACAATTTCAAAGACTAAAATGGTCATTTACTTAATATGTTTTTAGTCCCTATAAAATGAGTGAGTTTTAATTTTGGTCCATGTTTTTTTTTTTTTTGATCAGCAAAAAAGTAAAAAATATATTAATATAGGTACAAGGGGTACCCAAACCCATATACATAACAAAAGACCAGAAACACCAACAGAGAATATCCATTGGTTACAATATATTTAGAGAACTGTGCGTCTAAATATTAGGTAACCAACATATGTCCTAAATTCTATTCCTGCACGTTTCAGCATTCATACACTCCTCCCCCATAGTAAATTAGCACCCCACTTCATTATGATCAATCAGCCCACCCCATTTCCAAAGCCACCTCTCCCAACACCAAATGCTAATAAAACCATACATTCCTCACGTAAATCCACCAACCACAAAATTCCAACACCGAGAATATCTGCACGTTATGGAGCTAACGAAATGCGTCACCTGCTAAGTGACCAGATGCCATATATAACATTTACCCACAATCTTTTCCAACTTCATGTATGCCACTCGTCACCAGATGTCATACATACATTTACTCACTCAAAGCTTCAAATCAAGACCATATACTAGCATCTGGAGCCATTATGATCCTCGGTGTTGGCAGGTCTAATAGCCACAATTAGCAGAGAGGTATGTCCCCTGCATGCCAACATCATAAATACACTTCTTGTATGATCCTGGACCACCCATAATCATCAGAGGCCATCAAATCAAAAAAGACCCTTATGCAAGTTTATCAGGAGGGCGCATCTATTGAGGCCTTCACGCATTCCCTATCACCAAAAGCGCAGCCTGATGAATTGTCTGTTCTGCATAAACACCAGCACTAGATCCCCTACCACCAAGAGTAACTTTCTTGTAAGCAGAAACGAAATATGATTGAACACCCTCGTTAATTGATGGTGGACCTCCACTTTCCATATACGACTGATAAGGGTTTTCCATAAATTTACTCAAGAGTTGGCCACTCCATACATGCTTTTGCTTCATCTTCCTAATGTCTCCAACCCCTACGTTATGCACACCTGCGATTTCTCTAGCCCGAATCAACCACCTGAGTTATACACGAACCCGGCGCCACTGACCATTGTCCAAAAGAATAGTTAAAAGATGGACATCTACCTTTCAGCCAAGACCAAGAAGTAAAGATAATTTTTTCCATGATAACATCTACTTCAAAATGACCTCCATTAAAAATGCAATCATTTCTGGTATTCCAGACACACCAGACAACTGCTATCCAGACAACCCACCAATTCTGTTGACTGCTCCTTGAGTGCAGAAAATGAACATGTTGCCAATAGTGCATCTCAGGAACGTTTGGTAGAACAGTAACCACCTGCAACCATTTGTAACATTTCAACCAAATCTGCATGACTTTTTGACACATGAAAAAGCAATGGGAAACATTTTCTTCAGATTCAAGACAGAAAGGGCACAAACAATCTTGCACATTAACTAGAATATTCCTGATTCTGAGGTTATCCTTCGTCGGCAATTTATTAATCATCAATCTCCATATGAGGAAGTTTGCCTTTGGTTGAGATTTTATAGCCCACACATGCTTCAGTAAATTGACTTGACTGGACCCCACCCTATCTTCATGTAACCCCCTATAAGCAGACTTTACTGAGAAGCTGCCAGAACATTCTCCCTCCCATATCCATGTGTCACCAATACCCCTTTGCAATGTGAAATTGTCCAGATTTTGCTGTAATTCCTGTAACTGACTACTCTCCCACTCAAACATGTTTCTCCTCCATTCTAGCTTCCATTCCCATCTATTTTCCGACCAGCCTCCCATCTCTTTAATATAGTGACTTTGCTGTTTCGAGACAAGATAAAGACGTGGGAATTTATCAGCAAGACATAATTCTCCTAGCCAATTATCCAGCCAAAACCGGGCTTGATCACCAACACCAATCTTCCAACTAATTCTCCTCTCAAACCACCTAGATGCTTCTCCCCCTCCACAAGATAAAATCAAGTCCTTCCACCAAATTGATGCATTACTGCTACAATCTTCCCTAGAGAGACCTTTCCATCCATCATATTTAGAATTTAGCACATCCACCCAAAGACCATCCTTTTGATTGAATAGTGTCCACCTCCACTTGGCAACCAAAGCATCATTAAAAAGAGAAATATGTTTGATACCAAGGCCACCATGACTTTTTGAACAACAAATCCTCTCCCAACTCACCCATGCTACTTTTTTTTTTTCCTCATTCCCTCCCCACAAAAAATTCCTTTGGATAGATATAATCTTTCTAGCAACCTCCTTAGGGATTTTAAAAAAAGACAAATAAAAAATTGGCAAAGATGTTAAAACGGAATTGATCAAGCAAACCCTACCGGCAAATGATAGATTCTTCTTCTTCCAAGGTGCCAATTTCTTCTTGAACTTGCCAATGACAATACTCCAAGTTTCCTTCCTCCGTGGATTAGCACCAATTGGGATCCCCAAGTATGTAAAGGGCAAGGATAAGAGGCTACAATTAAGGAGCCTTGCAAATCTAATACCTTCACTTCTCTCCACGCCAATCACCCCAAAACAACTTTTAAAAAAATTGACTTTCAATCCGGAGGCTAATTCAAAGCATCTCATGATACTTTTAATGAGAATAACATTGCCCAAGGTTGCTTCACCCAAAAAGATGGTATCATCCACATATTGAAGTAGATTTACCTCAACATTGTCTTTCCCCACATGATAAGAAGAGAACATGTTTCTTGTTATTGCTTCTCTCACCATACCACTAAGTCCTTCCGCCACAATAATGAAAAGGAATGGGGCTAAAGGGTCTCCTTGTCTAAGTCCCTTTTGAAGCTTGAACTCACTAGATGGGCTCCCATTTACTAGGACCGATACCGAACAAGATTCCAAACATGTTTTCATCCAAGATACCCACTTTTCTTTGAATCCTAATCTTTGGAGCATATAGTACACAAAATCCCAATTGACGGAATCATAAGCTTTCTCATAATCTACCTTGAAAATAAGGCATTTCCTCCTTTTTCTTTTTGCCTCATCTATAACTTCATTGGCCACTACCACACTATGTAACAAGCTTCTACCTCCCAAAAAGGCGCTTTGCCTCTTGTCAATAACATCATTAAGAACCTTCTTCAATCTATTTGCTAAAATCTTTGCAAGTATTTTATACATGCATCCAACTAGAGAAATGGGCCTATACTCCTCCAACCTTTGTGGCTCCTCAACCTTTGGGACAAGTGTTATGAAAGAGGCATTACAACCTCTTGGGAGAATTCCGTTTTGATGAAATTCAACCAAGTACCTTTTCACATCCTCCTTTATTAAGTTCCAAAATTGTTTTATGAACTTAAAATTCAAACCATCCGGACCCGGGCACTTCAAGCTACCACACTCCCATACCGCTTCCTTAATTTCAACCTCTTCAAACTCTCCCAACAACATAGCATTGTCCTCCTCCGAAATTTGCTTGAAAGAGATCCCATCCAGTTTTGGCCTTTCCCAACTTTCATCACTAAACCTCTCCTCAAAAAATTTCTTTGTTTCCTCTTTGATTCTATTTGGCTCCTCCACCCAACACCCCTCAATATTAAGGCCTCTAAGTGCATTTTTCTTTCTCTTCCAGTTCACCACATTATGGAAGTAACTTGTGTTGCTATCCCCCTCCAAATTCCACTTCATTCTTGCCTTTTGCCTTAATAGAGATTCACTACACTTGGACACTTTCCAGAAATCTTCTTGTAGTTCCTTTTTCCTCTTTAATTCCTCCTCACTTAGCATGACAACTTCACCTTTCAGCTCAATTTCTTTCATCTCTTTTTGTATCTCAAGCTGTTTTTTCTCCAAGTTACCAAAGTGAGTTTTATTCCATTCTTTCAAATCCTTCTTTAGCCCCTTGATTTTTTCTTTCAAGACATATGCTCCCCACCCATGCACCTCCATGTTCCTCTATGCCTTTTCCACATACTGTGGAAATTGCTTATCTTCAAACCAACAGTCCAACACTCTGAAAGGTTTAGGTCCCCAATCCACAACAACATTCTTTAATACCAAAGGACAATGATCTGAGATATTTCTAACAAGGATGTATTGTGTAGCGCCTGGCCATTTATTAAGCCACTCCCTGTTCACCATCATTCTGTTTATTCTGCTCATAGCTCTCCCATTTGGTCTGTACCATGTAAATCTTCTCCCAATGGTAGGGATATCCTCCACACCCATATCCAAAATAAATTGATTAAATTCTCTTCTTTCCCCACTCCCTATATGATCCTCCATTTCCCCTCTTCTCTCATTTGCCCTTCTAATACAGTTAAAATCACCTACCACGGCCCATGTAGGTGAGCTACTGGTTGCCTTCAAATGTAAAATCTCTTCCCACATCCTTCTCTTCTGGGCCAATTCACAAGAAGAGTAGACATTAACTATAGTTAAGTTACATGCCTCTTCTTTCCATATACCTTCCACCATAATAAATCCTTGACCAGCATACAAGTTTGTAACTTCCAAGCTATCTTTGTTCCATACACAAAGTAATCCACCAGCATAATTAGCCGATGGACTACTAAACCACGCAACATCTAGGTCACCCCACAGAGCCTTGCAAGTCTCTACGTCAATGTTTTCTCTTTTGGTCTCCTGTATACACAGAAAGTTCACGTCCTCCTTGGTCACCAGCTGTCTGATATTTTTGTGTTTCACCCTCCCCCCTAACCCCCTTACATTGTAGGATAGAATCTTCATGGATGAGCTGAACGGACCCCCTTCTGCTTCCCCTCTGTTTTCCCTTCTGTCTCAATTTTATCTCTCTCCTCCATGTTGACGAATCTTGTCACAATATCCTCCTCATTCCCATCATAAGTCACTCCCACTGCTTTTCCTAGCTCCCACAACTTTTGGGCCTCCACCGGGTCACTCCTAAGCCAAAATATCCTGTTACAGTTGTTTATATTTCCATCTGACAAAATATTACTTAGTGATTGTGTATCAAACCTTGCAGACTTCCTTCCGTCTTCCGTAGATTCATCTTGGCTGGCAAAAAAGGGTGAATATAATGTATTTTGACAAGCATCCAGAGGGCCCCTAATGACACCCGTAATATCCTTTGAAGCTTCCAAACATGGTGGACTTCCTCTGGAAGAGCTATTTGGATGATTTACCTCTGCCATGTTGACTAAAGTTATCTGGCCCTTATTCTTCGAGCATTCCCCTTTGGTCGCATCGTTGTTGTAGACTAAATTGGGCCCAAGTGACTGATCCAACAGTTGTTGGCCCACTAGCAAACTTTTGTCTTCACCTTTTTTTCCTGCCTTATCCTCCTTATCCCCCTTAGGACTAACAAAATTTTCTTCTGCATACCCTTCGTGGGCTTGGCAACTATTGTTATTGCCGCATCCCTCTTTTGGGCTTTCCTGAGCCGTTGGACTTCTTGCTTCCTCACTTGGCCCAATGCATTCAACCTCCCTCCTGATGTGTCCACTATATTCACCCTCTGAACTTTCTGACAATCTTATTGGAGATCCACTGTCTTCTATATTTTGAATCTCTGATTTTCTGAGAAGCTTCGCCTGATCACTCTCCTTATTGACACTTCCTTCTGATTTGCCCTCCAAAAAGTTACCGTCTTTGTTCTTCTCTAGGGATATTACTTGTGTTAGTATCTCAACCCTCTTTCCCTTCTCTGCTGCCGTCGCTTTCAGTCTGACATTGACCCCAGCTCCTTTTTGCTTTTCTCCTGCTTGTAATAATGAGTGGTTATTACCCATTGGATGTTTGACTGAGACTTCCTCTACCGGCGTTGATTGCCTATAATCACCTTCTCCGCCTTGGTTCCCACCATCAGCGTTGCCGTTGGACCCTCCGGAGCACTCCGAGTCCGATGATTTGTAATCTAACCCCACTTCGCTCCCCATCGAAGATTCTGCCCCCTTGGAGTTCTGCCAACGCCATAGCCTGCACCGGCAGTTATCATCTCTTGTTATGATTTCCTCATGTACTCGGACTAGGTGGATCACACCATTGAAACTAATTCTTTGACAGTCGGCAACCAGTTGTGGAGACGCAAGTTTCACCAACACCCTAGCCGAATCTAGTCTTTGTTTATTTTCTGTCTCGGCATCCTGCTTGATGTACTCACCAAAAGGTCCCACCAACTGTGAGAAACACTCTTCATTCCACATATTTAAGGGGACACCCCAGCATCGTAGCCATACTAGGCGGTTTCCGGTTGTAATTTTTGGATCCTATTCCTGTACTGAGTGAAAGAGTGACAGGAACCCTTCATCTTGCGAGTCTATTTTCTGTTGCGCTTCTTCAAGACTCAACCCGCAAATAAGAACAAGGTCATCTCCTATGTATTTTAATTTCAGTTCCCCCTTGCTTTCTAGTATAAACACCTCGTTTAGACGATCAAAAAGAGATAGATCTCTTAGTCTACCAACTACACACTCCTTTAGCCATTTATCGTCCTGGGTTTTAACGTTGATGACTCGCCCCTGCCATTTAATCCCGTCATCTCCTGATTGTATGTTTGTTCTTGCTCTCCACTTCAAATTTGGTCCTTTTCTCCCATGACTAAGAGCTTGTGCATAGCTTCTATATGGCCTAGAGGATTCACCATTGTCCTTTTGAGGGAACTCCTTTGTGTACATAGTATGTTCTTTTTTCTCCTTTATGTCTGGCCTTGTATGATTCTCAACCTGTCCATACTTCTCCTTTGTGAATCTAGCTATGTTCACACTCATCTGTATATTGCCAATACAAATAAGGTTCAGCTGATTTTCTAAAACTTTCTCATTCTGAACATTGAGGAATCGCACAAATCCGTAGCGGTTCCCCCATCTGTCCTTTTTGTTTGGAACAAAGATATCCCAAACCTTGCCCCATCTTGCAAACACTTTCCAGAAATCTATATCTCTGTACTCCTCAGGAAACTTTGTGAAGAAGTATGTTGATACCAACCCAGGGGCCCTTCCATACTTTCCTCTCTGTGTGTTTCCCCCCCTCATAGCGTCAATAGACGGTCTTCCGTGTCTAACATAACCGCGTTAAGATAAACTCATTCAGGATATGGCGGTTGGTGTATCCGATTCTTGGAAATTATGTTCAAGCAACTTTTCTACCAAACTTTGCTTGTGGAAATGGCAACTCGCTTTAGTGCTTGATTCATTGCCATTTATCTCCCAAACAAATTATTTGTAATACTCGTGGTTAATGTTTGTGAGCTCAATGTTTGGTAATTGAATATTTGGTTCTAGAACTTTCTGAAGCTAGATCATTCTGAAGCTGGATCTATCATCAGTGACTGTCGTGATCTCCTTTCCCACTATCCTCACTTTCGAGTGGAGTTCATTAGGAGGCAAGCTAACACAAATACTCATGTGCTTGCTAGATCTTGCTCCATGTAAAAACAATTATTTTTCATCCCTCTAAAATTTGAAATCATGGTTTTCAATCTCTATAAAATGAGTGAATTTTAGTTTTAATTACTGTAAAACGCATTTTTCTTTGATTTTCATCTCTCCAAAATATAAAATCACTATTTTTAATCCTTAACGTTCATTTTAAGGTAAATAAATAACGTTCATTTTAAGGATTTACAAAAAAAAAAAAAAAAGAGGTGTCACATGCTAACATAATAACGAAAATACTAGTATCACCCGAGATCAATGTTTTAAAATTTGAACGAGTAACCGACTTGGCAAGGGCATTGGGTCACTGGACAGACCGATTAGTCAATGGTTGAACTGCGTCAATTGGTATAATAATAAAATAATAATTATATATATATATATATATATATATATATTAAATTTGTTATTAATATATTAACTAGCTAATTAACTTGGCTTGGTGGTAAAATTTGCTTGTGACTTGTGTGGGGGTGTTGAGTTTGATTCCTCCTAAGTGATTGTTTGTATCTTCATGGATTATATGCAGCATTGCGTGTGATTTTTGTTTTTTTTTTTTAAATGTGAATCAATTGGAGTCAAACCAGGTCAAGTCACCGATTTATTTGTAAAACTGATTGGTTCAATTCGGGTCATGCTGAGTCGATGACATGCCCGATTCAACAAGAGGTTCGGACCAGTCAAACCACCAATTCTCGAGCAGGCAAGTACAATGAGAAAGTAGCAAAGAGATAGAGACAAAGAGACAATGAAGAGCTTACTTGGGGTGGTGTTCACAACGACGTCGATGCCATAGAATCAAAAGGTCATGACAGAAGGGTGTCACGTACAAAGGTGGGATGTGGGAGTTAAGGGAAAAGGGAAAGAAGAAAAGTGAGGAACTAAACACGATTATGCATCATATTTAGACTTTGTGCATGTTTGAAATGTTGTTTGCAATGTGCATATGCCCACATTTCTACGTCAACTTAGTAAAAGACGTGAAAGCTACAAAGAATAGCTTCACTGTTGACGTGAAAAGTTATATTTATGACAGGTTTCCAAACACATGCTGAGCGTCAACTTATCCAACATTAAGTGTAACATTTATTATGTATTTATTATGTCATTAAATTTAGAGTAAGCCAGATCGACACTTAATTATATATCTAGCTTAGTGTGGTAATGCTATGTACTTAGCTATTCAAAAATTGAAAAAAAAAATTCAAAAAATTATGTCCATTTAGCCCTGATATGATAATAACCTTTCGACTCTAAATGACAATTTTTCTTATAATACTAAAAGTTCACTATATACCATATTTTAAAAGATTAAACAATGTCCTGATGATATATCCCATTCAAAATTGTCACGATAGACATCATAATTAATGAAAAAACAAGAAAGAAATATCTTAATATACACAATATAATATGTTTATAATACAAATTTTTTTATCTACGATGGTCTCGCTAATGGATCGCAAACCACAACGCATAAGAAATAAACCACACTTATGATTGGACAAAGACAATATTTTTCCACTCACCTTTTCTACGTTATCCCCACACATATATCTTTTATAATAAAAAGAAAGAGAAATTCAAATTTAATTTTCTCTCTTCGTCAATCCATAAACAAGTATGGGTGCAAAAGTAAATAAAATGAGTATGCATATATCACTAATTCACTATAGTTAAAAACAAATCAAGCGCTACTCGCAAGTTGCGACGCTTTGGGCGTCAACTTTATATCCTCCTTGCTACTTGATTGTTGCATAATGTCTTGGATAAGCAAAGTCATGTCAAGATGAGAAGACCCCCCTTTCTCAAACGCTCTCTTTGCCATCTCACTGAGATTGGTTACCCTTTCTCTTCTCTCTTTGCTTTCTTCTCCATCTTTATCCATCACCATGCATATTGCCCTCTTAATATCTTCCTTCTTCACCAATACCCCTGTTTTCTCTTCCTCTCCAAACTTCATGGGAACCTCTACCCCAACGCTCACACCAATCTTCAACACTTGAGTAACAAGCTTCTCATTTAAAAATTGATCAGCAAACAGAGGCCAGGTAATCATTGGCACTCCAACACTTATCCCTTCAAGAGTTGAATTCCAACCACAATGTGTTAAGAATCCACCAATGGCAGGGTGTGATAATATTAGTACTTGTGGAGCCCAACCTCGAATTATAAGGCCTCTCCCTTTCGTCCTTTCCTCAAATCCCTCTTCACTGATCCATTTTTCCAACTCTTGGAACTTACTTCCCTCCCTAATAACCCATACAAATGGTCTTTTATTATCTTCCAAGGCCAAGGCCAGCTCCACAAGTTGTGAAGGAATCAAGTTGCACAAGCTTCCAAAACAAACATAAACCACAGAGTTGGGGTGCTGCAAATCTAGCCACTTCAAGCAATGGTGCTCATTAATTGTGGCCTGGTTTCCTCTTTGAGCCTTATCCAAACCATCTTTGTTACACAAAGAAACAGGACCAATGCACCACACCTTATCATTTCTCACCTTCTTGTAATCCCTCACATATGCCTTCTCCAACTCATCAAAAGTATTTATGATTACCCCATATGACTTAATTTCAGCATCATGCATCTGCTCCCTAAAGTCCTTCATTTCATCTGCATAGATTATTCCAGGTACCTTCTCTTTGGTAACTTGAATTTGGTCAGGTATGCCAGGAATAGTGAAGTACTCGGATTCTGAATTGATGCTTTCACAAACCTTTAAAGTTTGTACCTGGTGCTGGCAATGGAGGCAGAAGCAAGAAAATCCGTGGAACGAAATCCTTGGAATATGAAACTTTTCAGCCACTTGAGCGGTCCAAGGAATGCAAAAGTCAGAGATTATGCAACTTGGTTTGGGTGTTAGTGCTTCAAAGAACTCCTCTGCTGGCTTCTGGAGCATGTTGATGCCGTGGAACATTTTGTACATCATATCTGTTGAACTCACCATGTCCAAATTCTCACATCCTTCAGGTAGTCCTGCTTCTTTTGATGGAAAATGGAGTTGTACTAGCCGGATTTGGAGGCCAGATGAAACAGCACGAGCAAGAACAGAATTGAAACGTGATGCATTTTTTGGGGTGGTGAATATGGTAACAATCACACCACGCCTTGCCAATAGTCTTGCTATGTCCATCATGGGGATGATGTGGCCTTGTGCCATTAAGGGAAACAATACAAAGTGAGGATTGTTTGTTAGGAACACCATGGCTACTACTACTAGATGCAAAATGAAATGAGTAGTAATAACTCACACTATGTTAATTTCTTGTGTGGTTTTGGTGTTGCTCTTTGCAGTGTGCTTGATTTTCCCTCTTTATAAAGAGTGACATAGTTTGGGGGCTCTCCGAATTATTAGGTGGTGATGATGTAAGAGCATATGCAATGAGCGTTGGATTATCTGAAATAAGTACGTGCTTGCGGTGCATGAATGGGACTAGTATCTTGTGGGCGGTGTACGTAACAGGCTTATTGTATCACAGATTTCACTGCCGATGAGAAGATGACGTTCTATGTTTACAAACAAATATAAAAGATAGTTTGTCCTGTCACTTTGTTTATGTGGCCTTTAGCTCGTTGCTTCTAGTTATGTCTTGCACCTGATCTTCACCTCCATATAATTTAGATGAAAGGGATAGTGTTCCAATCCAAAAAAGAGAAAACTTCTAAATTGAAAGAATAGTTTCAGGAATCCGTCTAAGGTGAAGTACTTCAAAAGAATAACTAATTGCTAAACACATATCACTAGTAAGAACCAATTTATTATATGTTTAAAAAAAAGAACCAATTTCTGATTTATATTGTATGTTATAATTTTTATTTGGTACTTAGCTAATGGATATGACTAGGCAAAATTTAGATTCGGTTCTTTAAATATTTTTAGTGTTGTTCTTAAATTAGTCTGCCTTAATCTATATAATAAGGTAAAATGAAAAAATTATTGTAAAAATACTATCATTATTCATTCAGGTTTAAGACAGGGACAACATTCTCCGGACAAATAAGATCACGACCAAACTATACGTGGAAAGTTCCGAGCCTTTTGTGCACCACTTCAATTAATACACGGAATTTCAACTTTTTTAGTAATGTATCTGGCCATACAATTATTATATTTTTAAGAAAATTAAAATATTGGGAAGATGCTTTAAAATAATTATTCCCCAGATTCCATCTTACAAATTCACTATTTTTTAGTATCACTTCTTAAAGCTAAACAACCTCGGGATTTAACCATTTAAGTGGTTGAGCTGATTTTTGAAAATTAATAACTTCCTCAGTTTTTTAAAAATTAAAAAACGACTAATTCTTAAAATTAATCAATTTCTAAACGTACTACGTGTAAAAAGAAAAAGCCTTACTTAACTAATTCATATCCAATATGGTTTTGATTTGTTAAGTTCTCTCAATTCTTTTTCTTCTTAGGTAAATTTACTGACGAGTTGTCTAAGGAATATATATTATAAAAAATTATAAAGTTGAATAGATCCTACTAATAATATATACTTATTTCTTGAAAACTTGTTAGCAGAAGTCTTTGGTTTCCCGAAGTAAGGAAGGTAGCACACCAAAATTCGATGACTTTTAGAATTGCCTTGCCCTTGAGAGGCTCTCAAGAATTTGTACTTAGGACGCTGTCCTTTTCGGAACAACTCTCCGTGACTGTTCCATCCCTTTCATGTACGATGGGACCAAACAACTTGTTAGATGGTATTTTCCTTACCCTACTTGGAACAACCCCCCATGACTGTTCCATTTCTTTCTTCTGATGCGATCAAACTATTCGTTAGATGGTTTTTCCTTACCTAATTTCTATTTTTACCCTTTCCACAATAAAATTATTCGTCCTTCTTGTTACAACTTACAAGGCAAAGGTCTTAGGTCTTAGGTCTATACTACTGAGCCTAAGCCAGTAATTAAGTTATGTAGGCACCACCACCAATAGACCCTAGTAGCTTTTAGTCAGGCAGTTGAAACTTGCTGAGTCCAAATCCAGTAAATAACCAAAGAAAAAACGTAAAACATAACATTGTTCAATATTTTTTCTTAATGCTTGAAAAGAAGTTATAAGAAATGAGTAAATAATAATTAATTGATTAAAGTGTATATGCAAAATCAAACCCAAAAATATTCATAAATTTATGGGAATATCAAACTTCCCCTGCTGATACTTTGCAAAAGACAGCTACATTTTTTTATACACTAATTTTTAATGAAACAAGGGTGTTTCATATTCAATTCAAAAAGCCTGTTTCTGAACACTTTCGATATTCTTCTCCATAAAATCATTTAATAAAAACTAGTATAACTATTATAAATATAATTTTTTAAAAGAAAAAACAAACTTTAGCCACGTGATAAAGTCAATTTATTTTCCCTTTCATCGTTAATTTCTCACAAAAATGATCACAACACAAAACATTGGAAATATTTTCACATACAAGCGGCTCAAATCCATCCTGATGAAGTATACTATACTGTTGTATATATAAAAGAAATAAGCAGAGACAGGGAAGCAAAAGAGCACCAAATATTCAAAATACCTTGGCTATCTATTTGTACTTGTACACCATCAATTTTTAATATAAATTATTAAAAATAATGAAATGTACAAAAATCTCCTCTGGGATGTACATTCAAGTGTAACTAATATACAACAATTTACACAATCATAACAAACATAAATGTACATTTAAAAGGAAAAAGAAAGAAATCGATGGTCCATTTCAAGCTTTACAACAAAACAAAAGACTTGGGGGAAAAATGGATGAAGTACAGAAGAGGTGATTGCTAACACAAACACTGTACACGAACGTCAACGGGATCTACCAATATCCAGGTGACTTTCACATGACAAATATGCGGAGCAGCACCCTAGTCCACTCAACCACTCCTTAAAAGCAGTGCTTCAACCTCATAGCTAATCATGATTTTGGTATATATTCTAGAGTTTTTGCTAGTTTTTTGTGGACTCTGCATCATGGTTCCGTGATGTTGAGTCTAACCGATCGAGTTGAACTGCTCGTCATGAACATAAATTGGGGGATTTCAGCAACGAGCCCAGAGCAGCAGAACTTGTTGCTCTAACGACAGCATCAGGTGATCGACTCAATTTTCCCACCAGCATACCAAAGATCTAAAATAAGATACAGACAATTCTGGTGAAACTTCAGTTTTAGCTGAAATGCCCAAAAATTGCAAGCACATCCTGGAAATACCTGTGAATGATAGACAGCTAAAATATGCTGATTGTCAGATAGAGAGAGCATGCTGCTGCAGAAGTATATAGCATTTGCCTGAATTATGGGCCATGGTGCATCAAAAGCCTGCCTCATCAAGAAAGTAAACAAATAAATTCTCAAGGCTTTAGATTTAAACAGAAGGAAAAATTATCCACAAAGTATTGGGTTGAGGTTTCTAATGGCCTTCTTGTTGTAGAATTATTCAACATTTACTCGCAATGGGGAAAATTAACAAGTAGAAAGTCCATGAAAAGAAAATCCAGCTAAAATGCATAAATCGGATAACATTCCAAGGTAGGTATATTGGCCCTTTTTCCAATCCTACTATCCTAAACATATCGAAGGGCAGCCACAGTTGACGGATCATGCTCACTACTTCTGAACTATATGCACAAAAGAAATGTCTCCATTTTTGAAGTCATAAAAGACAATATGCAGAGAAGATGAAGAATATTCTGTGCAAGTAAACTTAGAATAGTTGCAGATACTTGAGAAGAAGAGAATGTTTAGAGAGAATTTCTGAATTGCTTGAATGGAAAAGCACCCAGCAAGACTGATATATATATGCACACCCTGAAATAATTACATTTTATGATTACAAGGCAAATTAATAAGAATGCTTTCTCCTATGTTCATGAATGTTGTTTTCTATGTAGTATGTACTTAAACCTTAATCAGTATTTATCTGAATTAACTCCTAATTCCAACACAGATAACTCCAAAAAAAGAAAAGATGAAACTAGGTATAATAATAATATCTACATTAGAACAATACAAACATGTTACAGAAAACATTTTATTCTTTTAACTAAATGGAAAAACAAAAATGATTACAACCCATACAATCCAAAAAGAGAAAGAGATTGATTTGGAATGGAGCAACAAAAGAAGTGCATGTTCGATTTTGATTAATTTTGAGAGAAGAATTTAATTAGAATGCACTGACAATGTAAATTTACACTGTCATCCAATCACATGTTGCCATCTATGGTAAGTTTGTCGACTTTTATGATAACTACTATAAAAAAGTCATACCTAAGTAGATTTCTGAATGATTAATAGTATAAAAAATTTTACATTGATAGTACATGAAAATTAAACTCTTGGAGACAAAAATCGCTTTTAAAAAAATTCAAATGCTGTCTCATTAAGACTAGAGTTTTGGCTATAAAATCATCATGAAACAAAAAATAAGTTGATCCAAACACACAATCTTAATTTCTGTCAGTAAAAAAATCATGACTTATTGTGTTATAACAAAAAGTGTGATTAACAACCTGCACTGTTGATGCCATATAACTATCAACTCTGGAGGGAAGATGCTGAGTAAATTGCTTTGCAATGTCTCGAAGAAAGTCCTCATAGTCACTTCTAAAAACATAAAAGAAGCCAGATGTCATATTTTCCCATAGGAAATTCTTCAAAATTCTTGCAAAACTAGGCATTTTACGATCTGTCAAACCATACCGATGATCAGAAAGGAAACTGTGTGTGTTTAGTACAGCAAGCAATCCTTCGATTTCCATCAATGGGCAAACTCGTTTCAAGGTATTCTATCGGTCAGTATGTTTCAAAAAGAAAGGATTTATCATGTTAGACGTTTCTTTACAAATCCCCAATTCAAGAAAATCCAAGATGATGGCTGATTACCCGACAGGCTAATCGGACACTAACATCTTCATCATGAAGATGCAAGAACAGGCGAGGAACAGCAGCATGTACCTTTTAAAAACAATCATTGACATGGAATGAGCTTGCTGAAATATTGAGAAGCTAATATATGACAATCACCAGTTCAGTTGGCCTACTATGCAATCAAAAGGTTCACCAAAATAATGAAAAGACATATCACCTTGGAATACTCCATGATAAACTAGCCAACTTGGTTGAAGATATTATGAAGAATATGTGATTTTTTTGCATATGCTGACATGGGTTATATAACAAGATACATGTATAATGTACCCCTACTAAAAGGCCATACATTATGGTCTAGATTAACTTTTTGTTTTCCTTTATTTTGATTCATGTGTTCACTGATAGTTAATGAAGTATTTCACTAGGTTCTAAAGTTGCCATGTTGAACATTCCAAATCTGGTTATTGGGTAAAAAAAATTATCTTTAAATTGGAATATGTAGATAAGAGTAAAATTCTGTATTTGGAGAATAGTTGAGGAGATGGAGATGTCTGGGCATTGAAGCTTGCTCGTGGCTTTTGCATGGGTAAGTCTACAAATCATCGGTTGGCAGAAATAAGACACAAATAGTCTGTTGACTACAAGTTTAAATGTGGCCACTTTTTTTTCCCTATGCTTTTACTAAATTGATTATCATTTTTTAAATTAACCAAACTGGAAATCACAAAATGAACAGATAGTGGTAAAATTGCTATAAGCTAGTTATGTCACCTAATAGTAAACAAACAATAATGGAAAATAACAAATATATGCAAATACTAAGCCCCCAAGGAAAAGTTTCCTTATTAAAATATAAATGCCTTTTGCTGTTCCCATCTACAAATATCCATTACATATTAGCTTTACTGGTAACAGATTGAACCTACCTATTTATTTGAGTCCATAATAAAAAATAAAAGGAAAGAAGAAAAGGTACAACTACAATCAGAGTTAGCAATATACCTGCTCGACAAATGCCTCGCTTAGTGCCCCAATTCCATATTTGCTTAGTGCCCCAAATACTGCAAAAGAACTGGCTCGCATCTTTGCATTCATGCTTGTCTGTTTTTTAACAAATAGTGGTAAGAATTTCCCAAGATTAATTAATAGAAAGTTCTCTATCCTAGAAACAGAAAGTATATTAATATTAGTAATATGAAGGGAGGATAAAATATCCACAGGAAATTATAAAAGCAAGAAGAAAGTACCTTTAAGTTATTTAATATACAAATAAGATATATAAATTCCTACTTTCGATAAAGACATAGTGCACTGTTGAGTGTTGACTTCTTGTTAACATTTATAGACTCTAAACAAGGAAAAGAGATAAGACAGCATAATTTAATAAAAGATATGATGTTCAATATTTTAACTAAAGGCACTTATTTATACTAAATTAATGTCAAATACTAGTAGTACTAATACAAGGCACGGCCCATTAACAATATGACTAGCAACCTAATAAATCAAACAATCAATAAAGATATTCGATGATAATCTAACTATATTCATAATACTCTCTAGCACTCACCACAAGCCACAACTTTCCGTTAGGACCCAATTGAAAGGTATGGGACTCAACTCCCATGGTCACAAACTCAAAGTTATTCAGATTTGGCACTAACTACATGACTGATTCTTCTCTTTACAGGTCCATTGTAGGCGCACTAAAATATGCTACAATGACTAGACCCAAAATCAGCTATGCAGTCAAAAAGCCTCCAATTTATGTCTCAGCCCTTGGAAGAATGATTGAAGGCTGTCAAGCAAATCTTAAGGTACCTTCAAAGCACTCTCAACCATGGCTTATGGCTGCAAAAGGCAAATCTGACCCAAGCAGTCCAGCTTGTAGCATTCAGTGATGCTGATGGTACCTTAAGATTTTGGCCCAAATCTGGTCTGCTGGTGATCCAAGAAGCAGAATTTAGCAGCTCGATCCAGCACTGAAGCTGGATACTGAGTCTGGCCTACACTGCTGCTGAACTGCTTTGACTGCAATCACTTCTAATTTTACTGCCAACTCCCATCCAAATTCCCATCCTTTTATGTTTTATGTGACAATCTGACCACTGTGTCCCTATCTCATAATCCAGTTCTACATGAAAGGACCAAGCATATGGAGCTAGGTATCTTTTTTGTTTGAGAGAAGGTGCTTAACAAGAGTCTCTCAGTCACTCACTATCCTGCTGCAGACCAGAATGAAGACATTCTAACCAAGGCTCCGTCACCTCTTCAGTTCTCTATCTTAAGGGACAAACTCAGAGTGATTGACAGATTTCCTCTTTGTCAACCTCACTGAGTTTGAGGGAGATATAGGAGTATAAGCTCAAGCACTACAGATCACTGTAGTGATAGGTACCAGAAAATGAAATCAAAACAGAGATTGATATCGAAAATCTGTTGTAAATATGTAAAGGTCCCTAATTTAGGATAGAACATTTTCTATTCTTTGTATATATCATCTGTAATTATTAGGGTAGATATTATTCCCTTATTTCCCAATTATTATTGATTAGGCTCAGTCTATATAAGAGCATTAGCATTTGTACTTAAAAATCAAAAAATCATATTCAGTTTTCTCATATTTAAACTTGGTATCAGAGCTCCCAATCTGGGGGCTCTGCTTCCGCATAAAAACGCTTGTCATCTTGATTGCGGCCCCAGAAAACCCTACCTGCCTTAATTGTGGTTACTTTCAGCAGCCTTCATTGCTGCCTTAGCGTCTTCATTGTGCTTTGTACAGTGAGATTTGCTCAAGCTTTATAAACACTACATAACCTTATCTCTAGTCGATGTGGGATTTCAACCCCTTCAAAGCCGACATCCCGATGGCTACACACTACAACGCTTCACTTAGCCTTTTTGGTTAGCCCCTTCGTAGGTAACCCTTTCCGAGACATTGGCAACCAACTCTAATAGGCCGCAATTAAGGCGGACTAGGGTGACTGCTATTACAGTGGCTTTCCAACACACCTTATACTCTAATTAGGTACATCCTCCTCTTGGGCCTCCTCTCAAACCTTAGTTATTTTGGGCCTCGGGTTTGGGTTTGCATCATATAGCTTGGCCTAGCTCAGTTGTATATCTGTTTAACTGTTAGTGTAGCTTAGCTAGAAGATTCCAGAACATCTAGCTGTCGCGTTCAGTTAGTTAGGTTTAGTTGCTGCTTGTAACTAAATGACAACTAGGATTCATTGTATATAAATATCAGAATGTACCTATCAGAAAATGAATGAAAACATTTCAGCTTCAAACTCTCTTGTTCTCTCTCTCTCTCTCTCTTTCTCTGATTCTCATAGATAGCACACTAGCTTCTAATAAACATTAAGAACCCAAATAAATAAAATCAAAATGATACATAGAAGAGTAAATTTACATACTTGAAGATTTCGAAGCCGTAATGAAAGATTAAGCAGAATGGGCTCAACTGCATCATCAGGTGAAGAATCGAGAATCTAAAAGAAGCCAAAAAACAAAGTAAATAACTGAATTTAGAATGGATGAAAAAGTAGACACACTCAAACACAGGAGGTAAAGAACCTCACCATCAGTAAGCATGATACAGCAGTTAATTGTACAGATTCATCAGAATCATCTAGTAGAGCTAATATAACACCCAAGACTTGAGTTGTATACTTCAGAATATGAATCAATGGGATCTGCAATTTCAAATTTGGTGATGATGATTTAAAAGGGAAGCATAAAGAAGCATAAGTATAGAGATCTACTCCCTAGAATTGAAAATATAACTGATAACATTCCACAATACAATGATTATATCAGATGCACAATTATCATATACATGCAATACTTTCAATGAATAAGCTTATGAACAATGAAAGTAATTTTGTAATTTATTTGGTATACAATAGTCTACAGAAAGTTTTTCACACATCAATACTTCGAATAAAAAGTTAATCCTCGTCTCAAGAGTAATGTACAAGAAGATAAGTGAGTAGATAATTGGCAAGCAATCAAGCAGATTCCTTATATAGGAAAATCAATTATTTGAAAAAAGAGCAGATAATTGGCAAGCAATCAAGCATTTAAAACAGTTAAATTCATGTTGAAATAATTACAATTGAAAACAAAGAAACCATGGTTACATGAGTCATGACAAAATATCATAGGATGAAACACAAGACCTGCACTAATCCTCGCAAACATAATCGCCGAACAGTTGAAGACTCATCTGATACACGCCGACATAAAACCTCAACCATTTGCTCCAAAAGTGAACCAAGTCCACCACTGTATAATTGAAAATGGGAATCAATATGAACTTCAACTAAAGAGTCAGAATATGTAAAAAAAGAAAAAAAGAAAACTGGTGGTTATTTATTATGATGCGAACACAATAAACTGCAATATCTAATTATTAGAAGTTAAAAAGTGAAACATTGTCAATGAATGACTCTTCTAAAAGCTTTAAGGATCAAGTGAAGGATCAAAAATGGTTTTACTTTTATATTTCTAATACATCCCCTCAAGTTGCTTTACCATATGCAAAAAATTAATTTAATTATGAAGAATGGAACTGTCGAGGATCAAAACTCCTAACTAGTTGGTTGTGGAGACATCAACAATCATAGCTATGTTTGATTTAGAGTTGGAAGTACTCCAATCGGCCATTTGGAGGAAGGTAAAATTTTTCTTTCAGAAATAATTACAGTGTAACACATAAAATTTCTACCATCTGTGCTGAATAAAAGGCAAAACAAACACACAACTCTCCCAAAACCTTAAACTATTAGGCAAAGGACCAGGTATGATTTTATATCTTTAACCCAAAAACTAAACAAAGGAAGATCGCCCATGAAATCCATGGTATGTAATTCAATAATTAAAAGTAATTGGTTCTGGACATACAAATATAGACCCTTAGTACCTAGTATACAACAACTAATCCTTTTTACTACTAGGTGGGGTTCGCTACATGGATCAAACAATGTCATAGTGTTCTATAGTCCAACATGTATTGTCCATGGACAAACCATTGACCATATATTTCCTCTCTCAACTCTTTAACTAAGACTATATCACTTGCAAAAAGCATGTGTCATGGCACCTCTTGAACGTGCTTAGTAAGCACATTCAAGACCAAGTTAAACAGATTGGGACTCGGATTTGACCCTCAATCCCTAGTGTAGGTACAACAATCACTTCCAAAAAATTATTCCATCCCATTAATATGAAGAATGAAGCCTGGTAGCATATGTTAAAGACAACATGACAAGTTTCTGCAAAAACATCCAATACTTAGGGCCCTTTGGTTTAAGTTTATTTTTTAAAAGGAAAACAGCTTTTTAAGAGTTTTTTCCCGTAAGCAATAATTTTTATTTTCTGAAAAAAGCATTAAAATAGATTATTTTCTTATTTTTATTTTCAAAAAACTTACCTAAAGTAAAATTAAAAAAAAAAAAACATTTTTGAATTAAAAAGGCACTTTTTCTTCAAAAAGATCAAGCAAATGAGCCATTAATAAAATATTGCAGCATCAATGGGAGGCAACTTATTCAAAGTGTCATTCTATATGCACCTATATCGAACAAATTCTGACAATGCAGCAGCTGCAGCTTCCCTTTGATATTTCTGGGGTCGATCCAATGAGCTTTTCAAGAATAGACAAATATTTTGTACCTATGTTTCCAACAAGGAAAGTTTGTCAAAATTTTCATCAGAACAACACAATTATTTCTTGCAAACATTCTTAGGAGCAATCATGTTCACACTTCACAGAGCATATAGTTTTTGACTAGATAGCTCTCAAGGAAAGCAATTGATCCCTGATGGTACACCTTTCTATCTTATTAGGAGAAAATGATAAAGCAGAAGGTCAAATGCAAGATATATTCTTAAAGTAAAATAACAATGCAATCACTTCTCGTGGTAAGACAGGTTGTTTCATGCATGTATTCTATTCCATAGTCCAAATATCAGTCAATTCATTATTAGTATAGGAAAAGAGCAGGGAGGTGACTGGGTGGAGCTAAAAATAAGTAACCTATAAATAAAGAAAGAGTGAGACATCCTCCTATGGAAAAAGAGAAGAAAATCTGAATTACAAATTAACATCAAACTAACAGACCACTTTATTCATGATAATGGTGTTTTAAACAATCAGCTAAAGTAATCATTGTATTTCAGTGATACCAAATAACCTACCCAAACCCAATGTAAGCAAAAAGTTATTTTTGAAAATTATTGCATTTCATTCCATAGGAAAAATGCTCCATTATACTGCAAACTTTCCACATACAAAGACCTTTCTCACAAAAGCACAAACTGAATTAAAGGAAATCTTCATGGCTAGTGGGCAGGTCACTGCTCAATGACATCAAACAGCCTGTCCCACACATTCCTTGTAACTAAACTAAGTAAAATTAAATTGAGACTTATCAAATATAAAATCACTGAAATATTGGCATACATATGCCTACACGATCAATTGATATAATTATCACAACTTTCTATAAAAACCAAAACTTAAAAGTTAAAACATAAAAGCTTTTAAGAGAATATTCAAATGTTGCTCTGATTCATATCTCCAACTTGCATACCCCCTTATGCGATAGCGGCAGTGAGGATTGAACTCCTAACCAGTTGACCAAAAAGATTATGATTTAAGATACAATGTCAAGAACTTAATCATCCTAAAACTAAAAGCTTTGACCTGTCAAAGAATTTCCAGAAATGGATTTGATTTACATCTCCAACTCCAACACCAACAACAGAAAAAGGAAACGCAAAATCATATAATCTACAATTTCATCAATGTATACTAAAGCTACTCCAATATTCTAGTAGCATTTTCTTTTCGGTCATATAATTATGAATTCATCTGGATATGTAAATTAATGCATATTGTTAAGATTAAAGGACAGAACTGAAAATTTGTGTATTTCTCATTCATTGACTCAAAGAGTGTATGAATATATATAGATACAAGATAAGATAATAAAAAGGAAAAGATTAATCAAATTTAATCTAAATCTTAGAGATATAATCCTACGAGATAATGAAAGATAAAAAGTTTCCTACTTTCCTAGAAATAGGCTATCATATCTCCTAAATATATATTATATCATATCTTATGATATCTCCTAAATCTCTATCATATTATATCTTAACACTCCCCCTCAAGCTAAAGCTTTCTACGCTTTTAGCTTGTTACAATACATTATCCTTCAAACAGATTAGACGGTTGCTGAAAATAGTTGGGATAAACTGATATCCATGGCAACAATGGATGAGACCGGTAAGTAGTTGCTAAAAAAACGGTTCTTGACCAGATCGAACCCCAAGGAAAACAATTGAGTAATGATTGGGACAATGCCAATGCAACTGGGACAAAGACAGGGCCAATTACAGGGACAAATATGGGGCTAGTGTAGCTAAGACACAGACAGGGCCAGTGTAATTGGGACAAAGACGAGGCCAGTGCATCTGGGACAAGGACAACTTAACCATCAAGAGCAGAAGTTAAACAATGCTTAACCACTCATGACAGAAGCAAATCATCTCAAAGCTTAATCACTCATGACAGAAGCAAATCATCTCAAAGCTTAACCACTAATGACAGAAGCAAATCATCTCAAAGCTTAACCATCTTGTAAGACAGAAGCTAAACAACCAAACACTGCTGAAAAAACGGTTCTTGACCAGATCGAACCCCAAGGACAACAATAGAACTAGGAGAGGCTGACAATCTTAATGATGGTGACACGTTGGAGAGTATGACAGTGGCTAGCGGCGACGACCGGCAACGGTGAGTAGAAAAGTCATTGGAAAAACTGAAAAAGATTGCCTTAAAAAGTGCAGCGAGTAAAAGGGTCCACCGGGGACAGTGGGTCCCCGGTGAAGCACGATTTTCGTGATACCTCAGCCTGGCTCTGATACCATGTTAAGATTAAAGGACAGAACTGAAAATTTGTGTATTTCTCATTCATTGACTCAAAGAGTGTATGAATATATATAGATACAAGATAAGATAATAAAAAGGAAAAGATTAATCAAATTTAATCTAAATCTTAGAGATATAATCCTACGAGATAATGAAAGATAAAAAGTTTCCTACTTTCCTAGAAATAGGCTATCATATCTCCTAAATATCTATTATATCATATGATATCTCCTAAATCTCTATCATATTATATCTTAACACATATAAATAGTTGTAGAAGTATATTTCAAATCATATTACCTCTTTTGGTCGCTTTATAGATATGCAGCCTGCTATGTCTCCAATGAGACTAATCCACCTCTCATTTTCCGATAGTTCTCCATCTCTAGCTAAAATCTGAATAAAGTAATACTTTTATATTAATTTGCTTACAAAACCATATCTTACATCCCTAAAGTGGAGCAATTTTAAACGTTTGTCTACCTTGCCCATCTCAAGGTCCCCAACACATTCACAGAATGCCTGAAATGCAGTAAGAAGATTCCTGCACAAGAACATGAAAGTGGAATTAAACATAAGATTCAAAAGTGCAGTTGTGTACATATTTATGTGTAATTGTTCACAAATTTTATGTTCACTTATAAATGCAGCCCTGACTTCACTCAGTATCTTCATCCCCTAAAGACTCCAATTAATATGACTAAAATACCATGTACTAGAAAAAGAATGGTGGGTCAGAACATAAAAACTCACGTTGGGGGTTTACTTACAGATTTAAATATCTCCCTAATTTCCCTTGAAAACTATCCAAAAATAACATCAACTGTACATTTCAAAACATACCATTTTTTAAATTATCTTCAACATTTAAATTTTTAAATTTTAAAGTGTATTTTATACATAAAAATAAAATAAAGGCATCTGACATGCAGCACAAATGTGGATGCCAACATGCAAGTAATAATGCTAGATCCTCACCTCAATGGTTCATGCTGACCAGAATAGGTTAATCCATGACAGCTTCCAAGTTGCAGTGTAAGCTCAGAAAGAACAGAAGCATAGTTTTGTTCAACAGCCCTTTTTCCAACTTTTCCCCCACCTCTGCATCAAACAATGGTTTGTAAAATTGTTGGATGATTTGTGTATCTTAAATACAAAAGGCATAGCTGATAACACAGACCTGAAGAAAGCAGTAAGAGCAAAAATTGCAGCTTGCAGTTTGCCATCATCTGTATGACTGTCAACCTGGCTATCCTCAATTCTGTCCACATCACCTTTAAGGATAGGAATCTGGCTAAGAACAGATATCACATGTTCTAGAAACAAAACTGACAGTTCCATGTGCTGAGAAAATGCCTGGAAAAAATTGTACTCTAAATCAATAAATTTGTAATGATGAAAAAAAAAAAAAAAATCCTTCAAATGGGAGTACAGATGACAACATGAAACTCATATTTTATAATGGTATTTAAAGAACAGGAATGTTACTGAATCAGATATAAAATGCAAAAACTAAAATCATTCGTGTGTCATCACCTAATAGCTTAAGCTTTTGGGATTGTTTGTTAATAACATAGTATTAATTAAAGGCTCTATGACCAAGTGGTCTAGAGTTCAATTCATGTTGCACCCATTTTTCTAATAGAAGGTTGAATTTAAACATGATATAGGTGAGTCTATGCCTTGTCCATGCTTCAAGCCCAAAGGACTCTTACATGAGTGGGGTGTGTTAGAGATGTAATATAAAATCATTCACATGCCTTCACAGCTTAAACTTCTGAGATAATTGGTTGTTGACAAGAATTAACAAAGAACAAAAGAATGGTAAGTAGGAAGAGAATGAACTGGAAACTCATAACAAAGATACTCTTTTGTACAATCAACCAATCTCAAAACTAGCAATTAGAAATCCTAAACAGCAGCATCTAAGACTTATCCCACCAAGTTGGTTTGTCTACATTGATCAGTCAGTGCTCTTGGTTCTATCAAAAATTAAATATTTTCAATAAAACCAATTACAGAAAGGTTTTTTTTCAATGGATTCTTCTATTATTTTCTTAGGTATAGATTATTACAAACTGGATTATAAAACACCACCATCAAACTCAATGTTTAATAGCATTTTAGATGTGTTCACAAAATTGCACCCTTACGCTAATTGCAAGTTGCAACCGAGGAAGCACAGTTACTTACAAATGTCAGTCATATGGGTGTCAGATGCATACCCCTATCGGAATATACTGACCTTCATCCAAAAAAAATTTTATTTTAGTTTTCAATTATTGACCAATAGCAATGAAATATCATAAGATGTTGATAAAGACTATCATCTCTATTGTGAGTGTAATGTTTAATGCTGAAAAAAAATGACATTTTTCTCCACTTTTTGATGTTTTTACTTTGAGATGATATATAATTTTTTACTATTGGGAAAAACCCAAGTCCCACATCGACTAGAGATAAGGCCAAAATACAATATATAAGTGGGGGGGCAACCCTCACCCCTTGAGCTAGCTTTTGGGGTTGAATTAAGCCCAAACCCACATTCTAAGATGGTATTAGAGCCTATCCTAGATCCATTAAAAAGGGCCACCCACCATTGTTATCCACGCACCAAGCCCAAAAGTGTTGGGCGTGAGGGGTGTATTGGGAAAAAGCCAAGTCCCACATCGACTAGAGATAAGGCCAAAATACAATGTATAAGTAGGGGACAACCCTCACCCCTTGAGCTAGCTTTTGAGATTGAGTTAGGCCCAAACCCACATTCTAAGATTGACATACATATTATGTTGTAAACTTGTATTCTGCTTCTGCTATTCTCTTTAGAGAGTGCTGGTTCACACAATTTTCCCTAAAACACAGTGGTTCCAGAAACACTAATGCAAATTTTGTAAAATACAAAATATTAGTTTTATGCAACAATGTTGCAGCTGTTTTGAAGCTTGTTTGTTGCCTGTCCATTCCCAACGGGCAAATCGATTGTTCCTGGTCCATTCCCATCACTGTCAAAGCTCAGCATTGGTTGTTTGTCCATTTCTTGCCCGATGCTTGATCAAAGCTCATTGTTATTCTGTTTCTGCAAATCAATTCCTATTGCTTGCCTTTGACACCTCGCTGATTCTATTGCTGCAAAGTGTTGCAGTTCGGTTTTTGCCTTGTGCATCCTTGCTGGTTCAATTTCTGAAAAATTGCTGTTTATCCTGTTTGCTGGTTTCGGTTATTAGTTCTGCACAGTTGATTGGCTGTGAGGTTTGCTTTATTATGAAGTTGAATGATAGAATACTTATTATGCATGTTGTATCAAATTCTATTTTATTGAAAAACAGTGTGTCCTAAGAAGATGAGGTAAATTAGTAGAAATGAAAGAAAATCTCAAGAGAATCTAAGAGAAATTCTATTGAGTAGATGTTCCTCACCTCATGAGCTAGATTGTAGGGTTTAGTTAGGCCCAACACAAATTCAAGGATATAGAACACCCAAAGCTTCTAACTGAAGCTGTACCTGCACTGCACTTCAGCTCTTACAACTGAAAATAGACGGTAACTAACTACAAGTCTACAACTGACATCTAGCAGATTGCTACAGTAACAGACTATCTAATTAGAACTGACATCTAGCATAATAGCTGCAGTAACAGCTAACAGTAAGGTAATAGTAACTGAAACCAACAAAAATTCCTAGCAGAGCCATTGGATACAATGATAGGTGTTTTATGTGTTTCTTTGTTTTTAGGTAAATTCTTAAGAGTTTACGAAACCCTTAATTATTGTATTGTAATTGATACAGAATAACATATCCCAATGTAGAACCAGTGTTGCATCCAACACCCACTCTATTAGGGGTTCTAGAGCTTAGAGAGAATCCTCGTGGGTAGCAAAATGCAATGAGAACAAAATGGAAAATTGAGGAAAGAACAGTTTATCTGTTATTGGAGGGCAAATAAATCAGGATTCAGGAGACTATTTCTTTACAAGGGATGCCCCTTCTCAATTTAGTTCCCAGACTCAGTTCTGCTAACAATCTTATTTTCCAATCCCTCTTTGCACAGCTTAACCCTATTTAACCACCTAACTGACTACCTAAGAGAATTGTCACTACACTAACAATCCTGTCTGTTTTAACCTCTAACTGTTTTATGTCTGTAAACATACACCTTCCGAGTCCTATCTTTATCTATCTGAGACCTAACATATTCCCATATCTGTGCAACATAACAGTAACAAATTTCAGAGAGTACTGTTTTTCTACCAGTCTAATCATTGCTATGAGCAAATAAATTGAAGATTAAAAATGAATAGGGAACAATCTGTACAACAGTGAAGTAAAGAAGTTCTTACTGAAAATGACAAACTTACATAGAATGCATCCTGCATGGGCCATCCCCCACGTAACCTAGATATATCCTTTGTGACTGTATCCCTTCCAGCAGTAGCCAGGACTTCATCAAAAACAGTTTTTGGGCTAGTGTTTTCAGCCAAAGAAGAAATCTTTTTCACAAGTAAAGGATAAATTTGCCAGAGGTAAACAGGTTGATAACAACATATAAAAAAAAACTAACGTACCCCAATGCCCGGAGGCTCCTCGCTATGCGAAGGTATGGGAAAGGGTCATTGTACGCAGCCTTACCCTTGCATATGTAAAGCGGCTGTTTCAGAATTCGAACCCATGACTAACTAGTAACCAAGGCACAACTTTACCACTGTGCCAGGGCTCGCCCTCTGATAACAGCATTTACTGAATATATATATATATATATATATATATATATATATATATATATATATATATATGAGAGAGAGAGAGAGAGAGAGAGAGGGAAAACCAATATCTCCCCAATAATATAAACAATTGTGTTGATTCCAACAAGTTAAAATTATGATACAAGACGGTCAATGAAATATATCAACTTTAAAACATTAGAATATTAAAAGGATACAGCTCCAAGAGTTTCCACACGCAAATGTTTGTCAGTTGCATGCACAGTGGCAGAAATCAATGATTGGGTTGTCCTGTAGGCAAAAACATTATATGTCATGCCACCATAACTTATGCTCAAAATTTACTAGCTCAAAAGATGATATGATGATATCGACTAAGGTGGTTTTTCCAGTAACATAACATTGGTATATAAACTATGCTTTAAACCTTGAGATATCAATCTCAGTCAATTCTCTCCCTCTCTTTGTAACAAATTCAACAACAGCTTGAATAGCCCCTTCAGCTGACTGCTTGATCTTATCACATATAGCCACTGAGCAATCATGCAGTGTAGCAACCAGCTGTACATGAGTGCCAAGACAGTTATTAATTATAACATAGACACAATACACACACACACACACACAGAATCAAAGATACTTGCCTCCTCATTTGTCAACAAAATGCAGAGGGAGGAAACAATCCTGTTGAAAACTTCTGATGGATCAATAGAAGTATCCTGGATATATATATATACATGAAAACCAAGATCTTCGGTCTCATTTTTTTTTGCAACTATAAAATAAAATAAAGATGGAAAAAGAACAAGAAGCAAGGTAATAAAACAAGGTGGTCGGTGAACTTACATTCCTCAATATGGCTATAACATCCTCAAGAGAAGATAATGCTCTGTATGACAATTCTATATCTTCAGCAGATATAGATGAACCAGCAGGTCTTGGAAGTGAAAGAGAGATGCTGAAGAGTAGATCAAGAATCTGCACAAAAAACAATTAATTGGAATATTTAAGAACAAGTCAGCAATGTCCTCTCTCTAGAATTGAACACTGGAGAACATCAGAACATGCACTTTATAAAATATAGACCATATTATATTCTAGAAATTATAAAAGGACTTAAGGAGAGGTTGTGCCTTTTTTTCCATAACAGGGACAAGGCTTCTCACATACTACTTACTTGTGCTGATATTTTTCTGACTTCAGAATTTGTGTCTGCACAACGTGGAAGATACATTATTACCCTATCTCCCAAGCACAAAGCTTCTCGACTTGGCAATACAAATGCAGCTGGCGGTAGAAAAGAAAAAATATACTTTAGAATACATGAAAGACAAGCAATTCAGAGCTGTATAATGGAATATTTACATGGTAGCTTTGAAAAATTCCCATATACAGTTCGGTCCATTTGCTTGTTATGTGCACAACTGCCATGACAACCCAGTGCACAATACCCACTGACACAAATCATCCGAAACTTTAGAAGCATCTCATGAACAGCAAGACATCCTCTTTTCCTCTGATACTCAACAGGAGAACAGACAAATTGATCAATTTGCCTCAAGATAAGCATTAGCAGCTCTGCTCGACTTCTTCCATCTTCTCCACTAAATATTATGTTTTTACTAATTAGTACAAGTAAAAAAAAAAAAAAAAAGCAACTCTAAATACACAGGACGATCAAATACATATGAACAAAAGCTTTTTAACGGGATGTATTGAGTGACGGGTGTGTTTAGAAAGAGAGAGATGAAAGATGAAGATATTATGTTTATAATGCCTAAGATGCAGTGCCAACAACAAATTACAATTGATAGCCCAGGATGCAATTAAAACAGATCTAAGAGCAACAGTTTTTTCTATATTAAAAAAAATTATTTGGGAGGAACAATGATGCAGAGTACAAGAAAACAACAAAGTTAAACAATAATCAAAAGGACAGGTAACATAAACAAACCAGAAACTTAAGCAGAATAAATAGCATTAAGTCTTTTACTTAAATTACCCAGTGAGAAGAATTGCACATAAAAGAGTAATCAAGTTGTCTATAAGGGGATTGACAACATCAACCGGATCATTTGGTATAGCAAAGAACCCCAATGTAGCCTGTCAAATTCATCAGGAAACTCAGATGGCTAAAAAGTTGAATTATATATAAATCAAATGAAACGCCCGTACCTTCATTACATGGTTTCTAGTTTCAACTGTTAGCTTTGGTTCCACAGAGACCAACGTAGTGCAGGCACTTATAGCAAGGGCCTAATTAAAATAAAGCACATTAGAAAACTCAAATATTCTCAAGCATAAACTAACGAGTGACTTCACCTTGGGCCTAACTCAGTTTTATATACCTGAGTACGCAAAAGATCATTGTAATCAGCAAAACCATCTTCATCATCTCGGCCCATCAAAGTTAAAATATAATCCAGCAGTTGGTCCCTTCTTTTCAATGGAAATGGTGTGCCACTTTCAGCAGCATTAATGACAGCATTACCTGCAATATCAAAATTACATCATGCTCACAAAATTAATGGAACAAAATCAGCCATCATATATATTCCTTAAACAAACAAATCATGAATTGCATGATTTCCTAAATTATGGTATGTGGGGCAAAAGAACCACAACTTGTGCGAAATGTTCATTTTCTAAAGTTAGTTTCATGGCAATCCATTTTTTTGCATAAAATTTTCAAAGTGACAAGAAAAACACATACGTGTTGATCACAACATTATCGGGCAGAAGCAACAAAATAAAAGGGATAACAATGAGAATCAATGATAATTAAATTCTGAAAAGATAACTATAAACCTAGTAAATCAATTGCTGTGATGACAGCTTGCTTTGCTTTGGGGTGACGCACATGAAGAAGCCGAGAGAGCATGTTGGTGCCCTGCCCATAAATAAATGACACAATCAAATCAACTTTGCCTGATTACAAACATAAGCAAATAACCAAAACACATTTACAGGAAGGGAGATACCCAACCTACACTTGTTTTACTATTTTGTAGCTTTAATGCATAATTTCATCAGAAGACTAAAGCAGGAAAAAAAAAAAAAAAACTAGTGCTACAGTCTGTTTCTAAAACTTTTTTTGGTTTTCAAGAATAAAAATTATAAAAAGGGCAATAGAATATTTGTCTAAAAGAAGAAATAATATCATTATCTTCACAATGAGACTACAAAAAGATAGTTGAATATTTAATCAAAAAATATAAAAAATAAAATAAAAAACACTTAAATGTCATTATTTCTTCAATCAAACTTCAAAATAGAAATAATTATCTTAATTTTAAAATATACATATTTTTTTTTTTAAAAAAAAAAACTAAACATTTAGGGGGCCAATACACATGTACATCCATCCCTGGTTTCAAAAGAGAGAAACCAACTTGGATGAAAAAGTACTATTGCCAATAAGGCAAAGGAATTGATGGAAGACTATTCTACAATCACTGCAACCATTCAGAAGCGAAATGTAAGCATTTTGCAAAAATTTAGTTTTCCAGAAGCTAGAATGCTGACAGACAATATTCCATTGAGAAAATCCAGCTCAGAAGAAAGATTTCAAATTGAAGGGATGTTTAAACTCAGAAGAAAAAGATTCCAGAAGCTAACAAACAAAAATAAGGCAGTCAAAAAATTGCTACGGTGAAAAAGTGACATGACATGCAGCTTTTGAACATATCACAAGATCATAAATAGCTATATTAAGGTCAGAAACTATAAAAAGGTCATTCCATGAAAGAATCCGTAGAAGGGTAGAAAAATAGCATATTTAAGCATCAAATTGCAGAATGTGTAAGAATTTAGCTTCAAGTTAGGATTGTATAACATATACAACCCAACTTGAGGGGAAGTGTAGAAAAGGAGAAGATCCTATTGCAATAATTATGCTACTTTAGGATATTTCTTTTCTGTATTCAGTTTATTTCCTAGTAAATAGGATCAGATTTCCTGATTTTGTAGAAGCAGAAATCCCTGATTAGGGATTTCTGCTTAGGATCATGGCTGGAAATCCAGCTATATTCAGTTTAAATAAATCTGTAATTCATCTTTTTTTCTTTTTTGCAATGAGAATGAATACCATTATTCTACAAGCACTACTCATTCTATCACTTGTGTTCAATCTGTTGTCAACTAAGGGCCAAATCATAACTATATATATAACTATACATATATATACCTACTTGGTGTGCAATAACCCAACAATATACAAACTGACTTCATTGGAAACAACTCATTATTAATAAACCTGTTTTCATCAATGGCGAAACTGTAATAATATGTAAACTGTTATTTGCTTCTTTTTATTTAAAGCTGATGTTTAAAAAAAAAAATCTCAAAACACATTTTTATTTTATTGTTATTAAAAGCTCTTTTGGTACTTAATAAATTAAGACTTCATTGGAAACAACTCATTATTAATAAACCTGTTTTCATCAATGGCGAAACTGTAATAATATATAAACTGTTATTTGCTTCTTTTTATTTAAAGCTGATGTTTAAAAAAAAAAATCTCAAAACAAATTTTTCTTTTATTGTTATTAAAAGCTCTTTTGGTACTAAATAAATTAAGACTGCATAGAAAACTGAGAATGGTTCCAAACACAACGTTTTTTATTCCTTTGGTATCTGTTAAGAAATGAAGCAAGACAACAAAGTAAAGATTATTGTATAAATACCAAGTCAAAAGCAGAGCAAAAAGATGACCTACAACAAGGGCATTTATTCTGGCTTCAATAACTGTAGATGGGGCATACTTTGCAGCATATCCATACATTAGCGCCAAAGCAGCATGTATGTCATCAGACTCTTCAGTTCTGAAACTATCAGAGAACAATGACAGTATCCTGCAACAAATGAAAGCTACAAATCAGACAAAGTCTGAATCTAATTGAATCTTAGAAAAGGAAAAGGGAAAAAAGCATCCAAAGGGTAAGTTAAGGAACTGTTGCAATGTTCTGATGCAAACTAAGTTAATGTTCAATGAAAGGAAATAAAAATCTCTCTGTAAACTGATGTCATGTTCTGATGCAAACTTATTGTTCAACCAAAGGAAATATATATCAACAAACAAATAAGACAAATTTTAAATCTAATTGCATCTTAGAAAAGAAAAGAAAGGAAACATTTTGAAGGAAGGATAGGTAAGAGACTCAAGATAATAAGTATAATGTGGTAAGGGACAGAACGGGGATTTGGGCGGTATATGAAAGCAAGGGAAAAACATATGGGAGAAAAGCATAAAGAGAAGGAAACAGATTGGGAGATGTGCATCAAGTAAAGATTTGGGAAGGAAGTAAACCCCTTAAAGAGGATAAAATCCTATTAGCATTCTGAATTTCCCTTTTTCTGCTAAAGAGGATCTATGCAAATTGATATCCTCTGTTTCTGGCATCCATTTAAATTAATATCAGTGACAGAAAATTCCAGTAATACTATGGTGATATACAAGCTGAGTTACCAGTTTGTTAACATATTATACAAGGAGCCACAATTTCATAAGTTATAAATCAAAAACATACTTAGGGTTTTGACCTTCAATGTGAAATATATTGAACTGCAAACATCCAAAACGTGAAAATAAAACACATAAAAGGAGACAAGGGATGATGAAAATAAATCACTAGTGTGACAGTAAGATCCGAACAACATTAAAACTTCATCAAAGAACATTTTGAAAGACACAACACGTCATGATACACCATAGCTTGTAAAGTTTATTTATGAACATTCAAATCATAATGAAAAGAGGGAGCAGATTTAGAAAAAGAGACAACTATAATTTGTCCATAAATAATGTTCAATATTCATATGCATAAACAAGGGTTTATGATATCAGGTGATAAACCAATTCAGAAAGAAAAGTGTATACACTCAATCCTATAAGTCTGGCATAAACCTCTGAAATATGCTTTGTCCAACATTGTCTAAACTATCCTTCAGCTTCTCTAACACTGTATCCAAGTGTGATGCAGCAACCTTAATAAATAGAAAGTAAGTTAAGCAATAGGAAAAGGAAAATGAATCCAACAAGATTAAAATAAATAAATAAAAGAAGAGACTAAATTACCAATCCCATTGCTTTTGCCAACCCAAGTCTATTTGTTGGAATTGCAATGTTTGCTTGCTTGTACATCCAATCTATTTTATCATGGACATAAGCTCTGTCGTTAACCTTTTGAAGCAGAATTCCCAAGCACCTGTTCAAGTTCAATATTGTTTTTCACACCCTTTCAAGTCTTAAATAATGGGCAAGAATTTTCAGAAAGCAGGCATAGAGAGATATGTATAGACAAAACTAAATGTTCATGTCGTACAACTTTATCTTAATGGATAATATGTCATTTAAAATATAAATAAATGTTCATTGTTGGATAACATACAAACGAATGTCCAAGTTATTTGAAATTTGATATACATGATCAAAAAGAAAATATCAAAGAATTCAACGATCGGATTAGTTAATTTCATGTTCTAAATAAAATTATTAAGTGGTGTAAGTGCAAAAATTTGACACTTACAGTTAATTGATTCTATCTCGTATAGACAGACAAACTATGATGAATCATTAGTTATTAATTTCAAATTCTGTAGCAAACCTGAATCTTACCAGTACAAAAACAATTTCATTTTCATTATTTTGTATAGATAACATAAACTGTGAAGCAAGCAACAGATAGCAATATTTAACACATTATATTTCCATTGCATCTACAAAAGAACACTTTAGGTTAGAGCATTGATACCGGTGAAGAAGTGCAGTGTGTTGATCATCAGATGCATACAGTTCATAATGTTTGGCAAAAACATTTCCAAGAGACATAACCCAATCTGCATCTTGGATCACATCCAAAGATTCTGCAAGAAACTGCAACCCAAGATAAAGAGCTGATATCAAAATTTCTTGCTGGAGGATGTTTAGATTTCACATTTGGCACAATGTCTATGACATCAAAGTGAGTTAAATTAGCTTTTGCATAACCAGAATTAATATACTGATCAATCATTGTGCTTTTTCTTAGCAACAATACCAATTTCAGAAACATGTTTGATCACTTCAGTAACACTATCATTTTGTAGTACACAATTAACCTAATTTAAGAAATATTCCAACAGCAAACAAATTAAATAATCCCACCTACTTGAATAAAAACAGCTCATGCATTCATCAGAAAGTTTGACTCCAAGACAAGTACTTCTTACTAATTATAACACTATTTATACAGTAGAACAAGGGGTGGATAGGATGTTAAACAAGTCAATCACACTCACATTGATTATCATGTCGTCCCAAGTGTCTTGATAAGATGGATCCTGTTTCAAGTCTTCTGTATCACTAATATATGCCTTCATCTTTGGAATCTAGAGCTTACCAAAATACACACATTAATTACATTTTGATCTATAATAACCATCTTGAAATTGTAAGTTGTAACTGATTCAAAATAACATATTATGATACACTATATTATAAAATGAACATAAGTATGCGAAGCTTTGGGTTGATTTATCAATAACACAGAATTATACAGACACATTTGATACAAAATTACAAAACTGCTAGACTGTTTGCTTCATCTAACATTGTTTAAAGGATCAGAAAGCCCAACAAAGCTCAAAATTTTATGATCTCAGTATTTGTATCAATAAATGCACTATTTAAGAGATGAGAATGCTAAACCTTCACCAATAATTATTTGCATGAGTATGATAAGTTTCAATAATAATGTATAACCGAAAACTAGACTAACTGATTGTCAACCTCTAACAAAAGGTAAAGAAATTAGCAAAGAACTTAAGATTTCAATCGGATAACATATATTTTTTAGCAAAAAAATGTTACCTCGTCTTGCCAAAACAAATTGATATTTTTTGGAAAGAGAGGTGCCAAAAGACATAGAACCTACAAAAAAAATGTAAACTTACATGTCATCCAAGGAAATATGTGCATCTAAATAAATAAATAAATAAAAAGAGCCTAGTGATTGACACTGTCACACCAACAAAAAAAAAATCATCAGATATATTAAGTAAACTTTAATGAGACATTTTCCCCTATCATCAAACATGTGTCCATCAGGATTATTTTAACTCTTGCTCTCACTCACAACTGGTCTATTTTTTTAGTTGGATGTTAACAAGGTTTTTCTCAATGGCTTCCTTGAAGAAGTTTACATGGCCCAACCTTTGGGCTTTGAAGCCACTGATACTTCTCTAGTGTGCAGGCTTCATAAAGCCATCTATGGTCTCAAACAAGCTCCAAGGGCTTGGTTTGAGAGACTCAAGACCACTATACTACAATTTGGCTTTAAAGACAGAAAATGTGCCCCTTCTCTGCTCATTTACTACCAATCTACCACAACTCCTGCATTGTTTATTTACTGGTGTATATGGATGATATAATAATCACAGGCAATTCCTCCTCTCGTTCAGCACCTCATTCACAAGCTGGACTCTCTGTCCTCTCTCAAGCAACTGGGTACTCTTCATTATTTCCTAGGAATTGAAACTGGCCCCAGTCCAATGGCATTCTTCTCATGGCTCAAACGAAATACATAAAGGACCTCCTTGCCAAAACTAACATGCTTGAAGCAGAGGCTATCTCCTCTCCTATGCTTTCTGGCTGTAAACACTTGAAACAGGGTGCAAATTTACTGCCTGATCCTTCTGTTTACATGTCAGTTGTTGGTGCTCTTCAGTATGTCACCATCAGTAGACCAGAGATATGCTTTTCTGTGAATTAAGTCTGTCAGTTCATGTCTTCCCTGCTTGAATCTCATTGGGTTGCTGTAAAAAGAATCCTTAGATATCTCAAGAGTACTCTACAATGTGGCCTGCAGCATGCTCCAGCTGACCCTCATCAACCCTTTTCCATTAGAGCCTTCTGTGATGCTGATTGGGCATCAGACCCCAATGACAAGAGATCCACTTCTGAAGCTGCTTTCTACCTTGGTCCAAAATTGGTCTCTTGGTGGTCAAGAAAACAGACTGGTGGCCAGATCGAGCAAAGAAACTGAATATTGCAGCCTTGCTTCTGCTGGTCCTTCTGTGGATTCAGACATTACTTACTAAGCTAGTTGTTCTCCTGTGGTCTACTGTCATAACCTCAGTGCAGACTGCTGTGAATCTCTCCCACAATCCTATTCTGCATGCCAAGACCAAACACATGGAACTAGACCTTTTCTTTGTCAGAGAAAAGGTTCTAGCTAAGCAACTCATTGTGCAGCACATCCCTGGCTTGGATCAGTGGGCTGATCTCTTAACCAAACCCTGTTTCCTACTAGATTTTTATTTCTCAGAAACAAGCTTAAGGTGGTTGAGTTACCTCTAGTCTCTCACCCACCCTGAGCTTGCAGGGTGGTTTGTAAGTTTGCTCCTGCTAGTCACTAGTCAGTTATATAGTCACTGTCAGACAGTTATAATTGACACCTGTCTTGTGATGATCCTCTGGTCTATATATACTTGTAACAGAGGCTCATCACTTTTTGTACTTTGCAGATCATATAAATAAAACTTTTAATCAGAATTCTCTCTCTTTCAATTCTTCATTAAACAGAGAAGAGGGAAAAAATGTAGTTCCTGATACCAGTAAGGAAACTATGCAACAGACTTGTAAACATCTTTAGGTTTTAGCCGAAAGCTAATAATAGATTAGTAAATCTTAGTACTATACAGCATTGCAACATTACTAAACAATCAAGCTGAAGGACTCTATGTGACAATACCAATGAATAATTCAAAAGGAAGAATGTGCAATACTAAAGGATGTCATGTGCTCACTGTCAAAATTTGGGCGGCCAATTGCTCCCTTGCTAGAGGATTATGCAAAAGCACCAACAAACGGGCAAGAAGTTCCTATATCAAGCATAAATTATTCAACCAGGTGATATGTGCTGAATATAGCAAACGACGACTTTTTTTTAACAATTGAAAGTACAGGTAAATATAAAATTTTTAAAAAGTCAAACTATTAAAGATATCCTACCTCAGCAGTTGGTATATCAGGACGGGTTTTACACTCACTCAACATATCATTGCTATATGACCTATGCCGCCACAATTCCGAGATACATCTGCACACCTGTAAAAGTAGTAATGATGTCTTCTAATTTGCCAATGAAAACTTACTGCAACAATAAAACTTAAATTTCACAGTGCATGCTTATATATCCATACAATTTGCAAATCTTACAACATGGATGGATAAAATTAGTCAAGCATCTGAAAATCGAGTTGAAATTCTGTACAGAAGTTTTACTAGATATAGAACTTTTACCGTGGCCACAGCACCAGTGTAGGTCCGTGGGATAATCATCCTCAACAGAAAAGGCCAAAGAATATGCTGTAAAATCCAATATCAAAACAAGTTTTTGGGTAAAATTAGCAAATACAGGATAATAGGCCCCACAAAACAAGTGAAATCACTACAAAAATGATCAATAAGGAAAAAAATAAAATTTACCTCCATTTCAGGAATTGTAATAGTTACCAATAGGAGACCTTTTTCACAAACTGCTCTTAACTCACCAGGAGTAACTGTTCCAATTTTCATCTAAGAAGAATAACCAAGAGTTAGGGATCTATGATTAATAAAATAAAATTACTACAGATTGGTACAAGAAATACTCCTGACATTAATCTGGTTTTAAAGTAAAAGAAGAAATTTTATGATAGATGAGAGAGAGGAAAATAGTGACAGCAATGAACATTGAATTGAAAGGGGGAAAAGAGACTAGAAAGCTCAAAACAACAGAGCCTCCCAATCATATCAACATAGGAAACTCTCCCATAAACACTGAAAATACTGGAGCAAAGAGGACTGCTATATCCAAGAAAATAACAAATATACACATAGTTTGGTATTAAGC
Organism: Pueraria montana var. lobata; assembly: GCA_026413185.1. Taxonomy (NCBI): domain Eukaryota; kingdom Viridiplantae; phylum Streptophyta; class Magnoliopsida; order Fabales; family Fabaceae; genus Pueraria; species Pueraria montana. The sequence goes on from CM048650.1 coordinate 12,533,844, forward strand.
TCCAAGGTAACACCTTATTTTATTAAAAAAGTCATGAGAACTCATGGTAATCCAAAGATATGTACTTGCAATTTTTTGCTTTGGGGCAGGGGGGAAAGGGGGTACCTCTATTCTCTTATTTGGTGTGCTCTCAAGATCACTCCGATTTTGATCTGTTATAGCGCAATGGCGTACAAGATATTCAATGAACAACTCTCCAGACGAACCAACCAAGTAACAGTGAGAAGCCATAACCACAATTAACTATAAATAAATAAGGAAAGACTGAGAACTTGAGAAACCAAAATATATTGACCTATTAGTGAAAAATAACAAATTGTCTTATTTAAATATTAAAAAAACAACAAAGACTTACCTCAGAAAGTGCCTTTCGAACACCTAAATTCTGCTCCTCAAGCAAAGACTTTACAGCTTCGACTAGTAGAGGTATTTTACTATGCCAAGCTTCAGACAACCTTCAAATAAAGAATTGTAGGTTAACTTATACTAGATAATTACGAATAATTATCATCAGGATTAGAAAAGGCGGAAACCTTGGCAAAAGATGCTTCAAAATGCAAAGTGCACCAAAAGTCAATGGTTCTTCCCTCAACCTGCATTTCTGGAGGCAGAAACAATAGACAAAAGCATAATCTTTACATATTACAAGAAACAGAAAAAGAATATCATTCTCCTTGGAAAAAGAAGAGACTTTAATAGAAAGAGATAACCAAGGAATGAAAATACTAACAATGAAATGCCCTCTTCAACTAAACATACTAACAACAATTAAATTTTAAAGGGTAAAATATATTTGGGTTAATTAAGTTTTTAGTCCCTAAATTTTTTCAAATTTAAAGGGTAAAAACAGCATGCCCTGATTTGATTGATTATTTTATGCCTTCATCCAATTTGAAGTTTCTATTCAAGCTTCTTCCAGTAATTTAATTAATTTTACCTGATGTTTTATTTGTTGACTTCATCTATCCTCTGCTATTATATTAATCCTCCTTTAATCTTAGTGAAATTTCTTTTTTCATCAACAAGAGGGAGGGAAGAAAAATTAGTTTGTCAAGAATTAACACCATACAGAATTACAGACATACTATCAAATGTGTAAGTACTTACATTTACAAGGAACAAAAACAAATCATCTGGATACACCAAGCCAACTGTCAGAAAGCAATGCTGAACCTCATTATACATCTGTCATACATAATTGAATAAATTAAATGTTGAACTTTTTACTCTGGATAATGGAAAAGGAAAAAGCTCTTCTAAATTGATAGTCTCAAAGTGAGCAAATAAAGGAGCATCAACCCTCAAATTTTAGTAGCTTAAGACTATGATACACTTTAAATTAAAGGTGTATACACCCTATTGGAAAAAAAACCCAAGTCTCATCTAGGCTAGAGATAGTGCCAAGATAGAATATATAAGTGGGTGACAACCCTCACCTTACAAGCCAGTTTTGTGTGGTTGAATTAGATCCAAACCCACATTCTAAGAAGGTGTCAGAGCCTATCCTAAATCTATTAACAGGTCACCTACCATATTATCCACGCACCAAGCCCAAAAGTGTTGGGCGTGAGGGGGTGGGTGCATCGGGAAAAAACGCAAGGCCTATATCGGCTAGAGATAGTGTCAAGATAAAATATATAAGTGGGGGGCAACCCTCACCTTACAAGCAGCAAATCCATGAAGAAACCACAGCATCTAATCCCGATAAGGCTTCTCTAAAATGAGCAAGTACAGGTGTATCCTATCACCCTTGATTTTAATATAAAACACATTGTGCTCTTAAGTTCTTAACCCACTAAAATTTTAAGGGTGGATCCACCCTTCCTTCCTTAGAGGAGTCTTTCCTTCTAACCCATCAGGAAGTCAAAGAAGACAACTCTATCTTAAAATCAGAGACAAGTTATGCAGGCTATAAATGCTAACATTAAATTCTAGACAATTATACCAACCCCACAGACAAAGAACATCTCCACAAAATGATAATGACAAATTGCATTGACCTACCCAGCCACAATCAGCCTTCACATTCATTGCAAAAGGCACCAGAAAAAAGAAAAATTAAACCAATCATTATGCCTCTTATTGGAACTGAACTCCAAGAAACAAAAATAACGAATAGACACTAAAAAGACGTGCACCATTAAATTCAAAGAATTAAAAAATTAGAGTAGGTAAAAAAAGAATGAAGCTGGAACTTTGCAGCAACAGGTGCTACAGAAGTTATCATACTCAAATAGTTCCAAGTTTCCAACAACTGAAATCGATAGTATTACCTTCAGTCCCACAGAGAAATCTGAATGGTCTTTGCTGTCATTATTGAAAGAAACCACAGGTAGAAGTGTTGATAGAACAAGAGTCAAATCCTGCAACCAATGATTTTATTTAAATTTCTCGAGTGATAAAATTCCAGCAAGATGCAGATAAAGCAAGTGGTTATACAAAGGGAGTGATAGTGTACTTAGTGATAGGCTATTATCTGTACATATGTGTATTAAAGTTACTGTGTTAGATTGTCTGTTGAGCTGACTAAGCACTGACTCAGTTGCTGAGTCAGCACCTTCTCAGAGTTAGTTAGACAGCTGGAGTCTGTTATAAGTCAGTTAATCTTAACTATTAAGCTTGCAGCACAAGCTATCTTTTTTTTTTATGATTACAGCAGAAGCTATCTGGTTGTATATATATGAGTCCTGTAACTCATTCATCAACAATACAATTTCATTTATAAAGTACATAAAATTTCTTAGATCTTTTTCTCTCATCTTCTCTGAACTCTTTAGGGACACATATAATCTAGACTAGCAACATTTAAGTAGCATCTTAAGTTGCACAGATGCCAACTTGATAAGATACAGTACAAGGATACAAAAAAAACATCAAATATACAAATATAATGGCACAGAAACATATATTACATAAAATATATAATTATATATATGAAATTAAGTAATTAGAAAGGAGAAGCAACGTGCCAGAGGTATTGAACAGCAGAACAAATTTATGGAAAACCGCCAGCAACATAAAGGAAAATTGGGATTTTGCTGGATTTTGATTACATCACGGAGCAATTCAAACTTAAAGCTTGGAACTGGCTGTCGGCAAAGAACAGAAACTTCAAATTCTCCTTCTATGATTGGTATATGAATCCTTCCTTATGCATGAAAGCTCTTTGATGTGTCTGCTGTCAACAGGACCTATGAGAAGGTGTTTAGTTTATTTGCTACTCACATGCTCTGTTGGTGTCTTCCGCCCTTCGTGCTTATTAGTTCAGATTTGGGGCTTTAATTATTTTGTTTATGACTGGGAATGCATGGTTTCTATTACGTGAATTGATGGGTATAGGAACAGGGATGCATTTATCGTGTGGGAAATGTTGTTGTGGGAAATGTTTGTTGGTTTCAATATTGCAGGGTAGCCTCTAGTACTGGTCATGGACACAGCGGTATTATTTTACTGTAGGGAACACTAAAATTGTAGTCACTTATATGGTACCACTGGTGCCTTTAATAATAAATCATTATCTTTTTGACTGACCAAAAAAAAAAAGGAAAATTGGGAAAAGAAACAAGAGAAAGGGGATGATCAATCTATATAGGCAGAGCATGCAAGAAGTATCCTCTTTGTCTAGGTCCTTCCACTTTATGTCTTTCGCTTGTAGGAATTCTTGCATCAAAACAATGTTATTTTATTTTAGAAATTGCAACATGTGCCATTGCCTATCCAAATTGTACCTGAAGTACCCATCTACTGAGAAATGTTGTTCTACTTTTAAGATCACCACATTACTCAGTAGAACAACAAACATTCAACCCAAAACCAGTTACCAGTACCACTCTTTCCATGACCATAAGGAGATACAAGTATATATTAGATTTCAGAACTACATATAAGTGCTTAACCCAAACAATAACAAAGAAAAAAAAAGTTATTAATCTATAAACAACGCATAGATGTTCATAGTACATTCCAAAGTAACATGGTGACCCTCCCATCACTCAAATGATATGGAAACAAATCAAGGACAAATTTAAGTTTTGATTGAAGATTACCAAATAACCAGAAGTATGATAAAAAAATCTCAACATACCACGAAACTTCTTAAACAAGAACATTATAGTATTCATTACCTCAAAATCAAGCATAGGAGGGCCACTTTCAGACAGTAAAGAGGCATTTAAAAGATTGTGGAGACTACATGTAGCCAGAAAAGCTATATCTTGATCCTTTTTATACCTGACAGAAGAAAAGATGAATATGAATCCATCCTATAATACATGTTGATATTATAAGTATCTTCCATATTCTGATCTTTTGAGAAACCACTCATTAAATAACAATAATAGAGAACTACTAAAATACAAAATGCTTTGCACTGATCAATCTTACAAGTCCAATATTGTAGGAATAAGCCTTGGTAGGGCAGTCTTCAATTGTGTTCGTGTTATGAGACCTACCATCTGCCCAAGTGCTTCTACAGATGCCACGCGAACCTAAAACCAAATAAGTTCACATAAGACAAAGATCAACAACAATCAGGTAAATAGATCATGTAAATGATACATTAAAACACTTATCTACTGTCAAATGTCAATTCATCTACACAAACAAAATATGTGTTCAGAAACTCAATTAATATATAGATGTATCGGGGAAAAAAGATACAAGGAAAAGAATAGAGAATCATATAAGCAGTAGAATGTAAAAACAAAAATAGAGCAATATAATAGTGACCTTTAGGTCTCTCGAAGCTGCCCAAACTCTCAACAAAAGCTCAAAAGCAGAATTTAGAAATGACCTGCACTACATAGAGAATTAGAGATATTTCTCATCTTCAGACAAGAAATAAAGGAAATGTGATGTGTTGAATCAGAAAATAAACTAGAAGACTATATATTGATCTCACATGACATCACCATCTTGGGGAAAATGTGAAGGAAAATCTATACTATATTGCCAAGCAGCTTGACACCAACACTTAAATGCTGCAAGTGCAAACAATAACAAAGTATGAGTTAAATAGATCAGATTATCCATAGCAATTACACATTTGAGCAAGGTTAGCCAAAATTTCTCTTCCCCCATTTGCCTACCATCAAAAAATGAGAGCCCAAATTGAAGGTACAGCTAATAGCAAAAGGATCATAAATTTACAAAATTGTATATTTTCAAAACAATTTAAAAATATTTCTTTCATATATGAGCCTTAATATACTGCATTAAAAACTAAATCTAGAGTGAACATTAAAAAAAGTACAATGAAAAATTGAAAATAAAATCACCAAATTTGGCATGCTCCAAAAGCAAGTAGCCAAGATTGTTCACATCCAGGCTAAATTAGAAATCTCCAACCACACTTTACCATTCACTCAATGTTAGCCTACTAATGACACCAATCTTATCTTAAAATGGTTTTCTTGGCCAAGGTCTCTTTAAAATTTCAGAAACCACAAGATGCACTGCCCTCTAAAAATTCTATAAGATTTTCAAGTTGTTCATCACACACAACTACATTTAATAGAATTAAGGTTTACCAGTTTTGCATTTATCAGTATTATGCTATTTCCTATTATGGCATGAAATTTACAAAAAAGGTAATTTCCCATGCAATTAAATTTGGCCGGACACGTTAGACATAAAGTGCACTTGTCAGCAACTTCAACCAGTTCAAGATAAATCACCAAAAGATATTAAAGATGGAATCACATATTAAACATCCAATCATCCATCAACAAAGTAACAGAAAAATCACCATACCATTTGCAAAAATTGGTCGGTGCATGTCTCGCACATTTCCAAGAATTGGCAAAATTCGTGAAAGTACACCTTTCCAACGTGGAATGAACTGCAAGGCTGTATCAGATTTATATGGAAGAAAAACACATCAGCATTTACCATAGAATGTGATCCCCTAATAAAATTTGGCAGCTGAAGCACATAGTAAAAATTGATTACTAACGATCAGTAGAAGCAAATTCTGCAAGGATTTGAACCATAGACTGTAATGCTGAATTTGTCCCAGATAAATGAAGAAAAATTTCTTCCATCATCTGCAACACCAATTCATGGGAAAGAGAGATCAAAGACATGAGACCAAGAATCCAGCTTAGAATCCAGGGAAAAATAGGAGATGTGCAAAAGAAAATATATAAAATATAAATAGAAGCCAGTAGTACATCCCATGAAAGTAAAATGATTAGGAGATATTACTTTAGCATGATAGAAAAATATTGTTATAATTCCCAGTTAAGGAGGTAAAGTAAAAACTATGGAGAATAGACAATGGTTCTTTACTTAGACATATTTAATAGGTAATAAAAGAGGCTGTACTAAAGTAGGGCTGCTTGCTACTGATCTTTCTCTCTTTGTCATACTTGTCTCTCTAGCCCTGTAAACCTATCTTTCCTTTCTTTATTGAACTAAAATTTTTAACACAAAATAACCTCTTCTAATAGTTAAAAAGAAAAAGAAGATAACTCACGAGATCAGGTAAATGTGAGCCTATTGCAACAAGTAGGCTTGTTGCTGCTCGTTGCCAATCAGAATTTAGTTCCTGCAGAAAACAACCAATGTGAATCCAGTAAAGCATGAGCAGTAACACACCAAATCTGGTGAAGCCGTCAGCTGGAATATCCTAAGATGCCCATGATATCAAGAAAATTACACACAAGGAAGGATCCAATAATAAGTACAATAGACTTACTGTCATTTCAAATAGAGGAAAGACAAGAAACATAATGGTGAGGTAGAACAATAAGCCTAGAGTACTTCTCTAATTTGTGTTTCAGATACTCTATGAGAAAAAGAAAATCTCAATGTTGTATAATTATGCGAGACTAAGTGTTAATACTGATGGTTTATTAATAAAGTCAACACAAACAAGCACCGTAATAAGAGAAGCCCATTCTATATTGGAATAAGAAAATCCAAAATAAGATAAAAACCCTAAATAACAAATAATTCCAAATCCAAAACCCTAATTTCAAAAATAAAATTAGAATACTACTTGCCCATTTTACATTACATGGTCATAAGCAGTATTCATCAGCAAAAGTTCACCTACACTTAATCAAATTGTATTTCATTGTTTATAGTATTTCTTGGTGAAAAATGATTGTCATCATGGCTATTACAAAATAGCTTTGCCATAGAGATTTACTAATTAAATATCCAAATTCATGTTTTAGAAAGTAAAGTTATTGCACAGCATCAAACCAAGTTAGTTGAATCAGGATACAAATCGTGAATCAGAATGATCATTTTCCAAATCACGAATCGAATTGTATCTTACGATTCACGATCAATAATAAAACATAGCATATGCAAACTAACAGACATATTAAAGCACACTTCACCAAATAAAAAAACAACATATTAAAGCACATATTCATGATCATTAACTAAAAAATTAACCCTTAAGAGCATGAGATGCATGAGTTCAGATGAAATTTGTTATAATAGAATAATATTAAAATTTATAATAAATATTCTGCTATTAAATTTATTATATACTAATATATTAATTAAACATTTGTATTTGAAAAACTATAACAGATTTTACTATCTTTTATAATAGATTTGATAATAAAAAGATATTAAACGGAAATTGAAATAAAAACAATTATCATTATCAATTAAAATAATTTTTATTTGATACTATACAATACTTAAATATCACGTTAAATGTTAAAACTTACAGTCCAAAGTCATAGTTGAAACACGGTCTGTCTTGCAACTAAAACACAGTCCAAAGTTGCTGAAGTAAAAAATAAAAAATAAAATACATTGTCGTTTAGGGTTAGGCCAGTTAGGGTTGTGAATCGAGTCATTTCTTTTCTTTGACCCACTAGATGCAAGCGCAGCCATGAGCGGAACAACAATTAGAAGTACAGTGCAGTGTGATTTGCCCACTTCAGTAGCCATTTTCTTCAATTTTGGTCGCGAAAAGTGCCGCTCCAGCCACGACTCCTTTTGAAGCCTAATAACAGAACCTATGCAAGAATCGTGTGATTCTTCTCCAGATCACGATTCTTGCAATTCAGGTCTGATTCATGGTGCGATACAGGCACAAAAACAATTCGTATCACCAATTTCATGACTTGTATCGTACAAATCGTACAATACTAACTACCATGCGTCAAACCTCAAATGGTTAGCAACACAAAGTCAAGCTGCTCAATCTTGCATATTAGTTTGCATACCCACATAAACCAAATGATCAAACAGTCCAAGATTTCCAACAAACCTTGCCAGATTAGTCAAACTCTCATACTTGAAAGTATCATACAACTTACAACTTCTCTTTAGCTTCTTCCTCATTAACTTCTGAATTCTGACAGCAATTATCTGGTTTCTCACTCGATTCAAAACACAAGCTAGGCCACCATAGGCCTAGCCATAAGCCATTTTCTTTGATAAACATGTTCTTTAATGTCTTGAGCACCACCCACCACCTATAAGGTTCAAAACATAGCCCAAGATCTCAATTATGTTAATTCCAACTATATAATAACAATACTTTTCAAGTTCAAAGTGACCAAAATCCAGCGTATTCACTGACTATATGTTAATCATCTGACCATGACTAGCATGTGTATGTCTAAAACCATCAATATCATGCCTAGCATGCAACCCACCTTTTTTTCTTATTCAGTAAGTTTCAATTTCAATTTTGACACTCTATATCTTCCTTCTGTATTCTTCATCCAAATCTTCTTTCATAGCAGACTTGCATGCCTTCAATTCCCAGCAAATTATTTGTCCATGCGGAAAATGAAAGGGGGGAGGGGCTGCTAAATAATTTTCTACTAAAATTTGGACAGCTAAATTTCAAACCTTGAATCACTATTTGTAATAACCCATTAATTAAAAAGTAACCCATATTTGCTCAACCATCTGTTAGATGAAGACCCAATGATGGTTCTTATATCTGCAAAAACTATATGTAAAATAGCTTCAAAACCAGTCCCCATGAATCAGAGAGGTTATTATTTAAGGAAATTATCTTTCAAATTCAAATCAACATCAACAAATAATCATGATCACCTTAATCTTCCTTACCTCTTCTACAGCAGCGAACAACGAAACAAAATCAACTGAAGCGTGAAGGTAACATCAATTATCAGACCTTCTAACCCTCATACACTACTGTTTGGATCTTAATTTGACCATGTCCGCTGCAACATCATAGACAGAATCCAGATGTAGAGTGTTTCCAATTGGGAGACATATCCCGTAATCTTCAAGGATTAATCTGTGCCAATTTTCCTTCTGTTTTTTTTTAATTATTATTATTTCCATTTATTCAATTTAGCATGCTGTTTTTTCTCCTGCTTTTTGAGCTTCTTAATTTCTTATGTTCTGTGTTGTTAAAATTTTCTATCAAAAAGTGGGAAAATGTTGTTAAAAGGTGGTCCTCATGTTTTAGTAAAAGGAAACAAAAAATTAAACGTCTACTCCATCAATTCAGAGCGGCAAAAGTCCCAGACGATCGATTTGAGCCCTCAAACTTCACAGAATTTTTCCTCTTCAGTGCGAGCAAGGCATCTCCATCTACATGCTCCATTCTATAATTAATTTGACTAGTTGTAAACTTATTCCTATTAAACTTATAATTAATAATTAATTAGTCAGTGAATTGTATTGTAGCCATTATTACTACTGCAGCTAGCTACTCAGTCCTGCAAGAAAACAGAAAGCAAAGCACCTTAGAGGATATCAACTCAGCGGTAGGAATCTTAGCAAGCTTCGCCATGAAAGCAGAATCGACGTCTTTTTTGTCGAGAGCTCGAACTCCGAACGCCATCACTTGAAAAACTCCAGCCATGTTCCCGAACCGCTGAAACACCACAAAAAAAATAAAAAAATAAGTGAACGGACGAACGAAGGAGCAAAACCTAAGCACCGAATGAAAAACAAAAAAGATAGAAATAGCACCCGACGTCCCCCGCGCGAAACGACGGCGCAGCAATCGAGAACGAGAAAAGGATTCCTGAAAAGGACGAGTTTATTGGTGAGGTTGAAGAAGGAAGCGAAATTGAGGGAAAGGAACGAAGGGAGAGAGGAAATTACAGTGCGGCAATGTCCTTGAGAGAGGACATGGAGGCCTCTCTGACGGAGGAAGAGTCATCGGCGAGCAAGGAGAGGAGAACCTGCACGGCCTCTGCAAGAAAGAGATTGATTCATTGAATGATTGAGATCAGAAGAAGAGGAAATTGAATTGGAGAAATGGATTATGGAATGTTCGGAGAAGAAGAAGGTACCGGATGCGGGAATTGAGGTTGAGGAAGCCATGGAATTGGAAGGTGCGAGAATCGGAGAGGCGAGAGCAACATAAATAGAGAGAGAGGTGTGGTGCGTCTTGACGCCGGGGACACAAACACACTGCTGCGCTGGTTATGTATTGTATTGCCTTGCACTAAATAAACTATATACTATATACTAACTCTCTTTTTCACATTTGTTATGATGGGTCCCGTCCCATCAATCAAGGTTACCAACATGAAAACATTTCTTGAGCAAATTTATTAGAGTTTAAGATGCACGCATTCACCTCTTCAAAAAAAAAAAAAGATGCACGCATTCTCTTCCAACAAAAAAAATATATATATATATATATATATATATATATATATATATATATATATATATTCTCCATGTAAAAGTTGTAGCGTTAATTAATTATAAATTACCTTTAATATAATTTTAAGATAATTATTATCCCTGTCAAAAAAAATTATTATAAAAATTAATAAAAATGATCATAATATAAATGTAAAATTTTATCAAGTTTGTAGATAATTAACTTTTATTATTAAATAATTTAACTCATTACTTTTAATAATATTTTCTCTTTTAATTACATTTTTTACTACAAAAATACAACATGAAATAAGAGAAGAGTTTAATGGTGATGCACTGACAGTGTAAAATAGTTTTACACTATCATCCAATCATAAATCATCATGTGAATGACTTTTAAGATAATTTTGTAAAAGTCAACAAACTTACCAGTAAGTTGTGATTGGATGACATTACATCATGTGAATGACTTTTAAGATAATTTTATAAAAGTCAACAAACTTACCAATAAATTGTGATTGGATGACAATATAATGATTGGATGACAGTGTAAAACTTTACACTATCAGTGCATAATCCTTTTTCTCATAAAAGAATGAACTAACCATTAACTAAACTTGATATACACATTTTTCCTCCCAACCAACTAAAGTCAATAAATTTATTATTTATGACAATTTATAGTTACATAATAGTGTAAAAAAAATATTAGTGTATATGTTATTTATTCAATTTATTATTAATCTAATAGTATATTATTTATTGATTTAATATAAAGTACAAGCAATTTAAATTTTTAAAATGTGACAAACAAATGAGAAAAAGGACTATGCACTGAAAATGTAAAAAGTTTTACACCGTCATTCAATCACAACCCATCGTGTATGGTAAGTTTGTTGACTTTTAAAATATTATCTTAAAAGTCATATTAACGGTGATTTGTGATTGGATGACTGTGTAAAATAGTTTTATACTGTCAGTGCATCACCATTAAACTCTAAACAAATACACTACTATTTTTTTTATTTAAAATTAAACTCATTTAAATGAGTTTTTTTCAAAGGAAAAAAAAAAGTTTAACTCCGGTAAGCAAAGGTTGGTTATAAAAGAACTTGAGAAATTTTATTTTATTTTTATTTTTTTCGAAGAAACATATGATGAGAGAGACTACTTCTCTTCTTCATTTAGTGATGATTTAGACAATTTTCCATGACTAGCTAGTTTTAAAAAAATAATTCCCCAATTGGCACTCTTTGCCAATTATTTCCATGACTAACAACTTTTACTATGCACATTATGAAATCGGGTTTGGGAGTCCTGATTTCACACTTTCCTTTTTTATTTTTTTTCTTTTTGCAGCTTAGAAATCGGGTTTGGCACCCGATATCTCACATGTTATTTTTTTTAAAATTCATTTTTAAAATCTTCATTTTAATTTTGCAGTTAAGAAATTGGGTCTGACACCCCGATTTCTTATCCGTTTTTTTTTCTTTTGTTGTTATGAAATCGGGTTTGGCACCCCAATTTCTGACCTTTTTTTTAATTTTTTAAAAGTTTATTTTTAATAATTAAGTTTAATAATAATATTTTTTAATGTACAAAATTTATATATTAAAAATATATATATTAAAAAATAGATTTACCCAAATAATTTATGTAAATAATGTATTTTGTTTTTTAATTGTTAAATAAATAAAGAATAATAAAATTAATTTGTTTACATTTAAATTTATTATAAAGTCGATTTAATTTAATTATATTTTTCTAAGTATAACTAAAATCCAAATTAGTACATTTGAATATAGTTAGCTAATTATGAGTTAATAAATGTTTTTAAATAATAAATGTTAATGTAAACTAGAATTACTAATATTTTGGAAAAAAACATTACATTCAACTTAAATTACAGTGCACATGATTAATAAAAAAAAAACAAAGATAGAGAAAATCATAATCTACAAACAACAAACATTAATGATCACAAAAATAGGGGAAATGATAACATAAAAAATAACATACGATAACAACCATGAATTCTAACGTCATTACTATTTAAGTGTCATGAATTCATATAAAGATTCGTCTTTTGTGACAGGGATTGGAAAAAGAAGCAACAAACATAATTTTTATGTTTAAACCACGTATATTAACATAATAAAAATAATAAATCTCCAAATTCATGTTGAGTAGATCAAAAATCACAATGACCTTTACATAAAATCAAAAATTATAATGAGAATTTCATATATGTAATTTAACTGCACTTTGTATAAAAAAAAAACACATCATTTTGTAATTTTACTTTAGGCTAGTTTTTATTATTCTACCAATAATAAAATAACCAAAATTTTCTAAAAAAATTATTTGTTATCAATCAAAATTTGAAGATTATAAAAAAATATATATAAATAAAAAATCCTTACCTATTAAATTTAAATAGAATACATTTTTAGTTAATTACATATATAATTAAATATTATTTTTTAGTTTAATAATAATAAATTAATTCATCAAAGCAAATAAAAGAATTTAAAAAAAAAATAACAGGTGAGAAATCGGGGTGCCAAACTCGATTTCAAAGCTGCAAAAAGAAAAAAAAATAAAAATGGGAAGTGTGAAATCGGGAGTTCCAAACCCGATTTCACAACACAGTAAAAGTTGTTAGTCATGGAAATAATTGAAAAAAAGTGCCAATTGGGGAATTATTTTTTTAAAACATGCTAGTCATGGAAAATTGCCGATGATTTATGGTATAATTACTTATCATTTATTAATAAATGAAATTGTTTAAATGGGACAAGTTTAACGGTTCGTCCTAATTAACATAGTACAATATGCACGTTTCATTAACAAAAGTTAAATACATTATTCTTTTACAGAAAGAATAATTAATTAGCTAAAAATTTGATCATTTAACGTGTATTTGTTTCAATTTATTATAAAAAATATTTTTTTATCAATATTTGTGAAATAATTATGTATTTAAAATAATCATTTCCCAATAATGGTCTTACTATTATTTGTCCTGTATGCGATCACCCATCATCATATTTCATTTGAAAAATTAAAGTTCAACTAATAAATAGGTTAATTTTTTTTATTTTGTTTAATTATTGATTGCCATTGGTCCAAAGTTAAAGTCTTTAATTTGAGGGGAAAAAATTATTTTTATTTTACATATAATTACATAAAATGTTACCTTATTTTTATTTTACTTTTTATTTTTAAATGTTTATATAAGAAATAGTGAAATCGAATTTTTATAATTTTTATACAAAATTTCAAAAATAAGAAATAACACGATATTTTTTTAATTGTTTATGAAAATAGAAAATATTTTTACAAGTCAAACATGCTTTAAGTTGTCCAAAATTCTTAGATTTTATTGATTTGTTTAGTTTAAAAGTTAAACTTAATACATGTTAAATAAATAAATAAATAAGTCAAATCTTGATATTGATATAATTGTGCATGGGACTTTCACTTAGTGAGTTTTGGGAGGGTAAATATATCCAATTTTACTATAAAATGAAGACATTATTTTCAGAATTTAAACCTATAATCTCAATGTCAGAAGAGAATAATCTCATCATTGTGTCAAGAGTTAACAACCTTGTCATTAACCCACAACTTGCATTTCGATGGTTAGTTGACAAAATAGGAATCCAAAGCCTTCAAGGCTAAATTTTAACCTAACTTTTGTTTTTTTGAAAAGCAAAATTTTCTAAACTCATTTATGTAATCGAGTTAAAAAATAAACTTAAGTATGGTTTAAACAATTAAATTTAACTTGTAACAAAAAAAAACAATTAAATTTAACCAAACATTTAATGGGTTGAATTTTTATTTTATTTTTTTGGTAAGAATTAAAGACAGGTATCAAGGAGTTTACAACGACTCAATCACCCTACTCAATCAACTGAGTTATACCATGTTGATTAATGGGTTAAATTTAAATAACTCATGAATGAATTAACTACATCCCCTAATCCCCACGAACACCTCCATTTTGTACACTTAAGAATTTGTCTCGTATTAACACTAGTGTTGATAGGAAGTAAGGACATGTAGAGAGAGGAGTCATATTTGATCTCTACAAGTATTCTTCATGATTTTAAATTTATCTTCCTTGTTCCTGCCTTTTCCTCTAGGCCTATTAGGGGGTCACCTAATAGTCTCGTTAGGGAATCCTTTACTGAGACAGTGAGACCACAAAGTACTCCATATGTCCTTATTTATAAGACCCTTTTAACTACTTTACACCCCTTAAGAAAAGTAGTTAATTTAGTTAGTCACATTAAATTTGTCAATAATGTGTATTGTTCTTTCAAAAGTGCCCTTAACTTTTTTTTTAAATTAATTATCTATTCACTTAATTGCTTCTCATCTAATAAATTAATGATTTGAGAGAGAATAATTAATTAAGAATACTATAGGAAAAAATAATTAATGCATCTAGGAATTAGAAAAGAATCTTATAAAAAGGATAAACAGTTTTCCAAAAATTGCCTTATAAATAAGAACGGAGGGAGTAGTTCATATAGCTTAGAAAGAAAAAAAAGTTAAAAAATGTATTTCAAAACACAACTTATAGAGTTTAATTTTGATGTATAAAAATTCATTGTATTGTTATCCGATGATATAATTAATATCACGTTATTCAAAAAGTTTAACAATACATAAAATGTCAAAATAATGTGATTAACATATCATTGTATAATAATGAAAATTTGAATTTGCTTCTTCTATCTAAAGTGATGTGATGGCCTTTTATCTTGTGTGGAATGAATGTCAAGATTTTCTTCACAAACAGTATTTCATGTTCCCTTTTCGTCTTTTACTTATTTATTTCATTCTTTTGGCTGATTCAATTTCCTGCTTATCATTTGGTTTTTTTCATCATGTTGGTATTAGAAACTTTATTGTAAATTTCTGCCAAATTGAACAAGACGCACATATGAGACTGAATATTTGGCAAATCATTTGCAACACTGACTGCCGTGAATAACCAATAATACAGATCTAAGTGGTTGGGTAGTCACGTTGGCTTCATCATCGATAGATAATGTTTCCCTGACAAGTTCACTTTTTTCTATCATCAAGAAAATTTCTATCAAAGATATTAACTGCATTTGGAATTTCAAGCATGGTACAATAATGAACCTCTCATAACGGATGCTTCCAAATCAGAATATTCCAATTACACCCCATAATACCTTTTGAATTTAGTTTTTGGCCAGATATTTTGAATTGGTGGTTTAATAATCAACGTACATTGAATAAAATGATCATTGGGTTGACAAATATTGCCTAATACTCCCTCCGTCCATATTTATAAGATTCTTTTTAAATAATTGTTTTTTCCTTTTTATAAGACTCTTTTCTAATTTCTAGATACATTAATTTTTTTTTTAAAATACTTTTAATTAATTATTCTCTCTCAAAACATTAATTGATTAGATGAAAAGCAATTAAGTGAAGAGATGATTAATTTCAAAAAAATTAAAGGTACATATTATTGACAAATTTAATGTGATTAACTAAATTAACTACTTTTCTTAAAGGGTATGAATTAGTTAAAAGGATCTTATAAATAGGAATGGAGGGAGTAATAGATCATGAAAAAGGACTGAACATCTGCAATATGTTTATCTCAGGATTTAAGTTAATTATGGGATGTTATACAGAAAAGGTGGAAATACGACCATAAAAATATCCAAACTAAACATGGGCTAAAAGGAACTTTTATTGGAGAACTAATCTGATATTCCATCATATTGTCATATGGTTTTTACAGATAACAATGTAATACATGAGACTATATAATCCTACAAAATTTTACAGAGCTAACGGCAAGAAGTAGAGGCTAATTTTTGAAACATGCATATTTCATGATTATTATTATGGCTAAAAAAAGGGAGATTCAATTACACAGCTGTTAGGCTGCAAACATTTGAAATATGCATTACTCCTGATCATGGTCAAAATTCAAAAGGGAGAACCAACTGGAGGTGCAAGGCCAAGGTACCGCATTATCTTCAACCGACGAACCTTTGTTTCTGATTTCATTGGATATGTAACCTCCTAAAAGAGAATTTATTCATTTAAGCCCGTGACAAACAAGTTCTAATAGTGATCATGCCACAAGTTTCAGATTAGAAACTTACATCAAAGTGAACTTTGGGTTTACGTTCCCTTTTCCCTCTTCGTCTCTCTTGAAAATCATCAATTGTTTTGCTTGTGCTAGTTGAAGTGCATTTATCTGTTCAAACCATAAATTCATATTAAAAAGGCAAAAGGAGAAAATTTCCAATCAATGGATAGCTATAATCTTCAAATGGACATTAATAGTCAGAAGAGCATATGAACTATGAAGCAGAATCCAGTATGTGGTATGTGATGTGTCTGCTTTAGTGACAAGAGTCTCAAAAAGTTTTCTAATTGACGCTGACAAACACAAAACATACAAGGACACATGAAATGATGTGTGGATAACAAACAATGCACATGAGACTTTATTAAAGTGTCCCAAAACCCTTTGTTTGCTAAAATTATTTGCAAAATAAAACTTTGACTTACCATATCATTGTAAATGAGTTGATACATTTTTGGGTCTACTATTTCTATTTTGACAAAAATTGAGTGTGTAACAGCATAAAACAATCCAATCAACACATGGAGCATGTTATTGTTAGTTAAAATAGTAGTAATTTCACTAATAAAAAACTGGTTCTTCGTATTTTTATTAAATGTGTTTACACAGCCATATTGGACTCAATAAGATTTCCTATTTTGACCCATGTCACAAAGGAGGACGTTGCGAAATAGAAAAGTCTTCCTATTTTCAGTGGAGTATCCACCTTCGTTGGGACTCTCATTGCAGCAGATGGTGACTCCATTAAGGATGTTGCAAATATTATTTGATTTACTCAAAGACATCACTAATATCATGTAAAAGCTTTATCAGCTTGTAGCACTCATCTTTCTTCATGAATGTGCCCATTTTGACTTCTTTCTTCTATTGTAAAGTTTGTGTCGACAATTCTAAAGAGAACCAGTCAAAGGGCGTCAATTTAGAAGCTCGTGATGTTGCAAATATTGTTTGGATTGCAGTGACTCGGAGTGGTCAGATCTACACTCCTAACGAGCTAAGAGGCAAATAGTCAAAGGAAGCAGTGAAGGACAAAGAGAGAGGAAAAGGAATGAGATGACTAATCAGGAAGTCATTATTGTGTAAACAGTAAAAGGGAAGGAGGAACAGAAGAGGGCTGTTTCTGATGAAAAAGCCTGTGAGTTTCTAAAGCTTATAAAATAGAGTGAGTACACAATGAATAACCAACTAACCCAAATTTGTGCTAAAATATCACTTTTTCACTGATGATTAATTCAAAACCGCACAAGAAGATATTGAATAAGGCCACGTCATCTATAACATTTCCGTGGAAAAATTTGAAGGTATCATTGGTAACATCAGCACCAATGATTACCCTACCTTTACTAATGATGAGATGCTAGTGGAAGAAGCAGGGCATAATAAGGCCCTGCACGTATCAGTGAAATGCATGAACCATATTTTGGCCAGAGTTCTAGTTGACAATAGTTCCTCATTGAAAGTGATGCCAAAAGCACCACTTGCGAAACTGTCATATGATGGATCATAATTCATACATGAAGCCAAGCACTATGGTAGTCAGAGCTTTTGATGGGTCTCTTGGAGAAGTGATTGCAAAGATAAGTTTGTCAATCCAGATTTATCCTATTACCTTTGAGGTAACATTTCAAATGATGGACATTACACCAACTAACAATTGCCCTCATGGGAGACCTTGGATCCATTGTGCGAGGCTTGTTCCTTCCACACTTAACTAGAAGTTGAAATTTATCATTGATGACAAGCTAGTCATTATCTTTGCTAAGGAGGATATATTGGTTGGCAAACCCTCATCCACCCCTTATATTGAAGTTATTCAAGAGGTTCTTGAGACCTCATTCTAGGCACTCAAAATTGCAAACGCCATCTATGTGAAGGAGCAAATGCCTATCGCTAAGTCCCAACCATCATATGCTTTTATGATGGTGGCAAAAAGCATGCCTGAAAATGGGTATCAATATGGTTATTGAGTAGGAAGGAATGAGCAAGGTCTAAGCTAATTGCCTTGGTTGATGGAAAATAAGGACTGATTCGGTTTGCGTTACAATCACTCAAAAGCAGACTCTTAGAATGTGGGTTTGGGCCTAACTCAACCCCAAAGGCTAGCTCATAGGGTGAGGGTTGTCCCCCACTTATATATTGTATTTTGGCACTATCTTTAGCCGATGTGGGACTTGGATTTTTCCCAATACAGACAAAAGGAAAGTTACATATGAGAAAAGAGAAAAAAAGGTTGGCCAGGTTGGAGAAATGGGAGCCTAAAACTGAAGGGGTCCTCATATGTGATCATCGAGAGAGCTTTTGGAGTATTATGTTCGAGTTTTCAAGCCTAATAGTTGCTGCTATTATGCTAAGGAATACATTTATGAGGATAAGCGTGTCAACTTGGTCCACTCGTGTCTAGCAAATATAGATCTTAGCAATTGGGAAATTATCGAGTTCTTTGTGGTTCTTAATTCAAATTTCAAGTAATTTTGTAATGTTGATCCTATTCACACAAGAGAGGAAGTTCAAGGGTTTTGGGGGAGATTGAATTATATTCCCATTTCATATCCTAGCTGACAGTTACGTGTGAACTAAATCTTCAAACTATTACGCAAAAATCAACCAATGGAGTTGAATGATGATTGCCAAGAAGCCTTAGAGAAATTGCAAAGTCTCCCATGAAACCACCATTTGTCGCAACGAGGGTCATGACAGAGGTGTCGACTCCATTGAAAATCTTTTATTTTTCTATTTTGCATCATCCTCCATTGTGACCCTTTTTGTGACCACCCACTTCATCATACACAACATAATTCAAAGTAGAAATCAAGATGGTACCAGATGAACGTTCTTGCAGATCAGAGTGAGCAGACCTATCAGGAGTCAACTTTTGGCAAGAACTAAGTTGTGCCTTCCTCTGTAAGGCCTAGTATCAATAAAATAAAAAGACAAATAAAAAATCTTACCAAGAAAGGGGGAGGAGGGATAAAAGAGATAAAATACAGATTCTGTTGGCTGAAAATTGTAAAATTTATTGGAGCAAAACATACTGAAGTTTTCTTTTAGATTAAGCATACCTGCTTTAAAGCCTGTTGAAAATCTTCTGAAGGGTTGTTGCTTCTGTCTTCAAAAGACTGCGATAAAAATCATTCACAGATGTGATTAAGCAAACAACCATAGAACTATCTCCTTCACAATTGTAGAAATTTATGTCCTGCTTAACAGAACTTTGTTAAAAAGCCTCCTAATTCCTAATTCTTCAACAACCCACCTCTCAACAAAAAAGTAAAGGGAAATTCATAAAATTAAAAAAAAATGTAGAATAGAAGGATTTGTAATGGCAGAGACAATACACTCACTACAAAACACTATTTTAATAGTTTACTACAAAAATTGTGAGACATGCTGTAGGGAAACATATTAGCAAATTTACAATTAGTAAAATAAGCCTTTCTCCGCCCTCTTCTTTCTTCATTTTGAGGTTGAGGATGAGGCATTCTATCTGCCTCCTCTTCTAGCATGGCTTTACAATGTTAAATGTTATCAAAATGTAAATACAAGATAGTGGCTTGACTTCTAAGGTTCTAAATACCATGAACTTATATGTGCAAAAGCATATTACATGAAAAGGATTAAACTCACATCCTCAAAAGTTGAAATATCTGTCATTGGATCAATCCAGGCACTGTTAAGGAACAAAGAAATATTCAGTACAATAAGTAGACAGGTCAGGAAAATCCAAGAAACTTCCATCTGGAAAATATATGCTACAATACCTGGGAAGATTTCCATAAAACTGCACTAAAACATGTCCATCACTGCCAGGGTTGGATAACGCAGATGTTTCTTCCATGATCTGAAACATTTATTTTCTTAATTAATATAGATAAATGGGTTATGAAATTCAAAATAAAATAGCGACACAGAAATAAACTTCACACCAAAGTCATAAGCTAATCCATTTTATTAACTAGTATGTTTAGAAGGTTGGATTCAACGTCTAACATCAAAAGTATGACAGATTTGCACCAATAGTTTTAATATTGTAAACTACAAAAGCATTCAAGTAATTGGTTTTCCTCATCTTTGTTGTAGTTTAACAGCATGAGGAAAGTTTTGACAAATCAACAAATCATGCGCCATATTGTATAATATATGAATATGCACAAAAAGTTCAATCTCCAATAATTAAAGGATTAAAATTTTCCAGTGAACAGGAATGGATTTAAAACATTAGTCTTAACTTCTAGAGTTCCCATGAGAGAACAATGTCTCACAAATCTCCAAAGGAATAGGGTAGAACGAGTAAACAAAGAAATAAAAGGGAAGTTTATCACAGTTTGTAGAATCAGCAAGAATTATATTTACATTATGGTACATCAATTATTAAAAAGGGAAAAAGGCAAAGACCATGAGGCTTAAACTGATATAGTATAACTAATTCTATTGAGGTCTGCTTCTTAAAAAAACACTTCTAAAAAAGCACTTTTTTTAAAAATCACTTTTTTTTTTAAATAAGTCATTTTAAAATTCAAAGCAAGTTCTCCAATTTGCAAGACAAGGACATGTTACAATATCAGCCTGCATGTCATATTGACTCATGAACCAGTACATAGATAGGGACCGAAAACAACAAATATTACAGGATATAAAAGTAAATACCTCAGCAGGCCACCACACTTGACAATCTGTCCTCGCCCATACAATACTTCCAGGAGTTGCAGCAAGAGAACTGCTATCACTGACAGATGATTCAAGAGGGGTAGATTCTGACATCTTGAAAATATCAATTTTTTCATTGCAAGCATCCCTATATAGAAACAAGAAACTTAAAAGTTTCAATCTACTAAGAAACAAAAAAGCTGAAAGGTCTCAAACTCAACTTATTTGTACTAGCATGCTTGCACAAAACAAACCTATGTCCACCAAGGTTGAGACTTTCATCTTGAACAGCTGAATCAACTTCCACAACTGGGGTATCAAAAGACTCAGATGAACATACTGGTCTACCCTCTTGGTAAAAGCTGCATCGAACCAGCATATCTTCAGAAAATTGTTTCGTTGCCATTCTCCTCCCCTGCAGACTGCTTGCAGCGACATTGGACAGCCTCACTTCACCGGAAGATGAACCTGGTGAGGAGCCTGCATGAAAGAATTGGTCAGATGAAAGATCAACAATATGTTCCAACAAAATTCAATAAAAGTTTGCTTATGAAGGACAGACACTGAATTTAAATCGTAACAGAATGACTAACTCAATTTGAATCACATGTTACACGTAAGATGTTTGAAGAAGGAGAACAAACTACTGGTCAAACCTCCTTGCTTGGAAACATCAACAACAAAGTTATAGAGTACCAAATGTGAAATGTATAAAATTAGCTCCAACAAAGTCATGTGGATATAAGAAACAAAATTAATTCCTTTAAAATTATGACGGCCTATCAGAAACATATTAGCTCAACAGAGGCACTCGACCTTAAAAAGGTTGATGCATGTGACTTCGGATATGGACTGAATGACAAAAGATAAAACCAAGGAGCTAAATTCAACAAGTGTTCATTAATCATTATTCGTCTATTCTACACTTATCCTCCAACACAAATATGCATAACTGGAAGATTGAAACCAAACAGTTACAAATAATTTCAGTACGCACAAACCATTTAGCATGCTAACAAAACAATTATTTCATTCCATTGTCAGAACATGCAACTTGTCAAAGCAACAAGCACGGAAACTCATATAGTTATTTCATAGCTCAACCACATTGCTAACAAACTACCATCCTAACAAATGTTTAAAAGAACATCATCATCATCCACAAAGACGTGACATAATAAACAGGAAATCACGCTGCCACCGACCAAGGAAGGAGGAAAGGGAATTTCATAATTTCATTAAGAATTGCTTGTCTTACTATACGAAAACATGACAATTCAATTCGTTTTCAGATGCACCGAACAAAAGGCAGAAAAAAAGAACTCTGTTATGTCCGTGTGGGGAATTGCACGAATGGCACTAGCTGTGCAGTCAACAGTTGACGATTAATTCAAAGGAAAAACAAGAAACAACGATCCACACAAGAAAAACCAATCACCAAAATCAATTGGCAACAACAAACCCACAAAGTGAACAATTAAATTTCATAGCCAGAACAAATTCAAGAAAGACTAAAAGTGAATGTGAAAGAAGGAAATTCAGAAGGAATTGAGAAGAGGCAAAAAAAAAAAAAAAAGTACCAGAAGTAGGGTTGGTGAAGGAGGAGGGAGAGCGCGTGAAGAAAGAGAAATCAGTGCGGCGTTTGGGAGGTGAGCTTCTTGGCTGTTGAGAATGCTTTGGCATGGGAATTATCATTTGGGTCTTGTTGTTCTTCTTCTTGTTCTTCTGAGGTGTGGTCCTCTTCTTGGCCATTGCTGTGAAGAAAGAAACAGAGGAACCCTAGAGGAGGGTTGGCAACAAAAGATTGTGGCATTGACGACGTTGATACCACGGATGCATTAGTAGTTGCAAATTAAGTTGGGGGCCACCTATTCCGCAAGTCGTTAGTTATTCCTTAATCCTAGTAAAGTTCCAACCCAACAACAACATAAATCGGAATTCTAGGACCTAAAACTTGACACTTGCCAGTTCCCACCACTACTACCGACTAAAATACTGCCCCAACATGGAAAACGTATCGCTGGTCACTGATGACTGGACATGTTCCATAATCCATGACATCGTTCTTTCCAACAGTAATGGATAGTGCATACTTAAATTTTGTATTTATAGTTTACGTGATAAAAATGTATTAAAAAAATTAAATATGACATCATTTACGCCAGAAGATAAAGAAAAGAAATATTTATTTTGCTAAAAGCTAATAATGCGTTACTTCTCATTTGTATGTTTTAGAAAGTGAAAAAACCGTTTGCCTTAAACGGGTTCCAAAAACACACTATCTCAACTAATGAATGTTTATGGAAGGTGGAGAGGTTATAATGTCGAGAAACTTCAAATAAATAAAAATGTTGGTGTCTTTACAAATTGTGCATGATTCATTGTTTATCAAAAAAATAATAATTCCTTGCATAAAAACTAATTTTAATTGTGATTAATAATATTTTAAAACTAAATTTGAAGTGATTTTTTTTTATCCATAGGAATTTAAATATCAATATCAAGGTTTACAACAATTCACACGCTTTGCTCAACCAATTGAGCTACACTTGGTAAGTGATTGGTTTAATCATTATCTTTTATTATATTATTTACTTCAACTTAAATTAAATTAATCAATTAAATAATCATTAGGATTGAGTTAATGGTAATTTATAGGAGAGAGAAGACAATAAATTTGAATTTCATTGCCACTGAATTTCATTGGTCACAATCACTCCATTGGAAAAAAAAAAAACTTTGTTTCACTGCTTCATTAATCATTAAACAATCACATTTTCTTATCAAGTTCATCTTCAAATTTTATCTTTCCCAATCGGCATTTTTCTTGTAGCCGGAGAACAAGATTATCCAAATTGACCATTTTGGCTTCACTTGAATGTTTATGAAATTATGATTAGCATACTTTTCTTTTTCATAAAAAATCATAATGCTCAGAGCACTTTTAAGTTTAGAAGTCCGTGGTGCCTCGTTGTCCATTTTTGGTGCCTATGGAGCATTTTCGGCCCATGGGACAATTTTCGTGCCAAAATAAGACTTTTGGATTTTTGTGCCCCGTGATCCCTAGTGCATCCTTATGCATAAAAGACCATAATGCTCGGAGCACTTTTCAGTTTTGAGGTCCATGGTGCCCCATGGTCTATTATTTGTGCCTGTGATGCATTTTCAGCCCATGGTGCAATTTTCGTGCCAAAATAAGACTTTTGGGTTTTTGTGCCCCATGATCCCTAGTGCATCCTTATGCATAAAAGACCGTAATGCTCGGAGCACTTTTCAGTTTTGAAGTCATTGGTGTCCCGTGGTCCATTTTTGGTGCCCGATGTGCATTTTCAGCCTATGGTGCAATTTTCGCGCCAAAATAAGACTTTTGGATTTTGGTGCCCTGTGATCCTTGGTGCATCCTTATGCATAAAAAACCATAATGCTCAGAGCACTTTTCAATTTTAAGGTCTGTGGTGCCTCGTTGTCCATTTTTTGTGCCTGTGGAGCATTTTTTAGTAAGTTATATATGGAAGGATTAGAAAGGGGGTTAGGAGTGAGAAACCATGAGTAAATTCCAGATAACAAAGTTTGGGATAGATTAGCAGTTAAGTTAATGATGCCAACTACCCTTTTGATGTGTAGCTAGAGAAGGGAAGATTGTTGCAAGTGCCTAGAGTTATGTCCAACATAGACAAAGTATAATTGCATAGACACCTAATGAGTAGAAGACCTAATCGTTATAATTATTAGCTTAGTTTGATCCTGAATCTTTGAGGAAACTGTTTTGACCATAGGATTACAATCCTTTGGAAGAGTTAGAGCGAAAGTGAGAACCTAGTCAGATATTAGATTTGGTACAATAGCTTTGACGAGATGACACCTTAAGAATGGAGGGTGAAAGATGTTCTTAGTAAGAAGATGCAGTTCAGTCGTGATTTTTGAGGACGAGTAGAGTTGTAACACCCCAAGTTTCGAGCACTAGGAATATAAGTTAAGCAGAATCCTTACTAAGACTTTGTTGTTATCTTGTTTGTATATCTTTATTATTGTTATATTATATGATTGGTTATGTCTTGAGTATGTGCATGTGTTATGGGATTGTGCGTGTTTTCTATATGTGTGCGCTATGTGTATTTAATTAAGTGTTATTATTATTATTATTATTATTATTATTATTATTATTATTATTATTATTGTTGTTGTTGTTGTTGTTGTTGTTGTTGTTGAGGTTCTCTAGTGTTAGGAATTAGTAAGAATAAGATGATAAGGCCTAAAGAGTGGTTAAGGCCCAATAAGGGGGCTAAGCCCACCCAAGTGTTATAAGAAGGGAGAGAGTAAGGCATTAGGTTTAGTTGTGAGAAATAGAGAAAACAGAGAGAAGAGAGAAGATAAAAGAAGAAGAAGAAGAAGAAAAATAAGAAGAAAAGAGAAAAAGGAAAGAGGAACTTGGAGGCTTAAGCCGAAGCTTTCATTCGTGCCTTATCTAGTTTAGTGTTCTTCCCTTTGTCTTCTCAAACCCCTTTTGGTTCTTGAGTTCATCTCTTTTCCCTTTTCCCTTTGTTTCCCTAAGTTAGGGTTTGGGTGGTCATTGGGTATGTTATATCTTGATTCATTATAATTGTATTTGAATTCAATTGGACGGGTTGTGAATACCCTGAAGCTCGTAATTGTTGTCTTTACTTGATAATTGAGTGTTTGGTGTTTTACCCCTTTTGTGTTCTTGAGATTGAATCGAATTGATTTATGTGAATTTGTATTGGATGTGTTTAATTAGTGTTTTCTATGCTTTGTGTGGTTTGCGATGTTTGAGATAGGCTGAGTTTTGAGCCTTGTATACTTAGAATGAGTTTTGGAGTGTTAAGAACCCTTTGAGGGAGATATTATGCAAAAAAATGCATAATCGCGTTCTGTCAGGGAGCCTCTGGCTGGGCGAGCACAGTGTGTCTCGCCGGGCCATAAAGAGTCAGTGGCGAGGTGAACCACTGGAATCATCTGGCTGGGTGAGCATAGTGTGTCTCGTTGGGCCAGAACGAGACAGAATGTGAGGTGAGTTACAGGGAGTCTCTGGTTGGGGTAGAAAGTGTGGCTTGCTGGGCCAAAGTAGTTTCGCAATCAAATTGTGTTCTTCCTAACTTTAGACATAGTAAACCATTGAACTAGAGTTTGATGTCAACATAGAAGTTATAAATAATTGTCTTAGTTTTCTAGAGAGATAAGGATCAACTTAATAGGATTAGTATAACTCTAGATAAAGAGTTACACCTCGCAGAGGTCATAAATGCATAAGATAAAATGATAGAAGTAACTCCTGAAACTTAAGAAGGGTTATACCAGTCATAAGGCTTAGTAGATGGTTGTTATAATGGGTATGAGGTATAAAATTAGGATGTATTCTGTGTATGCGACCTAATTGAATGATGATGTTTGGGTACATGTGTGAATGCTATAACAAGAATTGTGATATACATATATATCTATGTTGTGCAAGTGATGTCATGGCAATCTTTTGAAAAGATTTATATGTGGCCCGAGTTCATATGGAGCAGGGACCCACCATGTTATGATGAGTTGTGGTTAGATGCCATTGAGACGGGTGACCTAGCCTATGTGGGGCGAGAATGGGCCTGGGTGGTATTTTGACCATGAGTGACCTAGCCCATGTGGGGCGAGAATGGGCTCACTATGTTTAAGATGAGGTTCAATGGAACCACTTTGTGTATGAATGTTTGAGACATGCATCATAAATGTGCATATGTTTTCGCAAGTCGAGAGATGTTGTTGATCTAACCAGGGAGGTCATGAATGAGTTGAAGTATGACTCTGTCCTTGGGGATCTTATCCAGATTGGAATCTCCGCATGGCTCATGTTGATCCCATGGGTTGGAGTATCCTTACAAGACTGGGTAACCCTTGTGTGCCGCCGGTAGTCTCATCTCGGTGAGAGTGTAGTAATAGGATCATGTGGGTTCATTATTGCATGTCCTCCCGGGCTTCTTTCGCAATGTGTTTTACTGGTACCACATGCATATGAGAAAAGAGAAAGGAACATTGCATTGCATACGTGCATTATTATGAGTTTGTCTGGCTTGTGTGGTATGATGTGGATGCCATGTATGCCTTGTGTTGTACTTGTGTGGATGATTTTATCCATAGTCATAATATACTATGAATGTATATGTATCTATATATTAAACTATCTTGTTGACTTGTAATGGAATGGGATATGACTCTTTAAGGGCATGGATAGAGATATACCTAAAATGACACTATGTAAACATAGAAGATAGAATGTATACCGCTAATGAGAATAGACTAATACAAGGTGAGTGTTAGGGAGTAAAGCCCAAGTAAGGGAAGTGGAATTAATGCGAGAGAGAGTTGTGTAAGCAACTTGTTAGTCAGAGGACGAATCCTAAGATATCAATGAGGGTAAACTATTGTAGTAGAGTGAGCATAAGAGATGAGTCACGAGAAAGTGTTCATGATCGATGGGTGTAGTCCCAACCATAGAAATAATAAAGTTTCATAGAGATCCTATGAGGGTAAAGCCATGAGAGACTAATGAATGGATTGTTCGAGAAGAATAGTCTAACCTAACTATAGAGTCCTTAGAGTACTCACTAAGACATTATGTCTCACCCCTTTAAGTTCCCTCTTTTTCAGGAAACAGGTGATGGCGCGTATCATTGGAGCATGGAGTCTTGTCATGGAAGATGTAGTTTAGTTATTTTATATTTCTATGTATTTTCATGATGTGTGGTATGAAGTAAACATTACAAGAAATATGTTGTATTTAAATAACATTTGAGAATGAGTTGTAATTTATGTATTTTTATTTGTTAGCTTCTACATGATAACGTTGTATATATGTTTTTAAATTTTCACATCCTTAGAAAAATAAGTGTAGTTACAGTAATACCCTTAGGGAGTTACAACGAGGCAGAGATTAGCTTCCTCTTCATTGCTTTCTTCACTAGAGGAATTAGATGCATTGTCCTCCCATGCTATGTAGGCTCTTTTCTTCTTTCCTTGGCATTTAGGCTTCTTTTCTCCATTTTGTTGCTTCTTTAGATAGGACATTCCGATTTAATGTGTTCTATTTTTCCATATTCAAAGCATGTGAAGTTTGGAGATGAGTTTTCACTTTTCTTCCCGAACTTCTTTTGCCGAGGTCCTCTTGATTTCCCATTCTTTTTCTTCAGAAATCGCCTAAACTTCCTTACAAGGAGAGTTAGATTCTCTATAACACCCTGAAAATATCAACACACACACACACACACATATATATATATATATATATATATATATATATATATATATATATATATATATATATATATATATATATATACGTAATTATATTTATCTGTGTATAAATCTCTGTAAGTAACTGACAGAAATTAATTCGCTAGAATTAATTCTCTATAGTTGCTTTTTCTGTATAATTGACTGTTAGTTGGATTTTAAGTTTCAGTGAAAATAAAATAACCTGTGTTATTTTATTTGGATTGAGGATGTGTAATGTAATGAGAATTTAAGTTTTCAGTATTTAAATTCATCGGTGAGAAATAGATAAATTCTCTGTTTGAAATATCTAAGGAAAAGAATGTGAATTCATTTGCCGGTAGAAAAATTGTCTATGTTTATTCATAAATTTGTGTCTCAGTGTTGTTGAAAATTTAATTGACTGGAAAATCCGTTTCGAAATGTTTTTAAAATCTGAGACTTGCAAGACAAGGAATTTTTCATAAAATTCATCTGTGAGTGATTACTCTACAGAGAAATTTTAGGAAAGTTATTTAAAAAGTTTTCAATTTTAAAGAATTATAAAAATTTAAATTAGATGTCATCTATTCATTTTTTTTTATTTATAACACGTTCCGGTTTAAATTACACAGTGTATTTCTACACTGTGTAACTTGACACGACCCTAGCCCATCAAATCAAGTGACCATTGGCCACTTGAAATGCATGCAAAACACTCCTTCACACACTCAAGACCCACGGCCACTCACACTCACTCTCTCAAACCATTACTGAAATCACAACTTAAGACTAACTCTCACACCCTCTCACTTAACTTCAGCTCACTCACTTAAGTCAGCCACACATTCAGCAAAGAAGATTCAAAAATATTTCTCCTCCCTCTCTCTTCCCTTCTCCTGGCCGAGACACTCATTTCCCCTCACAACACCATTCTTCAACTTCTTCCTTCCCTTGCATGTCCTAGCTAGAGGGGCCGAAGGCCTGCACTCCTTTGGAATAAAACAACCAGCTCTTTCTCCTCATTCCAGCGAGCTCACCATCAAGTAAGGGGGCTCTTTGGTGGATTCAAAGTGGCTGGAGGTGGAGGATCCAGCCACTCTCACCTAAAATGCCTCCCTTGTTGACTGAATTTGTGAGATATGTGATTTCATGTATGTGATTGAGTTTGTGTTTTGAAATTCCCTTAGACAGTGGCTTGTAACTGTGTCAAAACCTTCTCCTCATCTTCTTCTTTTTCTGAAATTTGTGGTATGGCTCCAATACAAAGGAGACCATGCCCAAATTTTGTTCGAACTCATGCATTTTCAAAATTCAAAAAATTGTGTTGGCAGTGGCTGTCTCATTGTAGAAGCCTTGGATAGTGTTTACATTTTTGTGCATAACTTTTGATCTAGCAGTTGGATTTTGGTGAAACTTGTCCCGAATCAAATTAGACTCAAAATGAACCAACTTTTCTTTTGAGACCATTGAGAGATAACCTCAAATGAAGGTTCATCCAAGACATGCAATGGGACCGTTCTGCTTGTGGAAACTGGTTCGGGCAGTGGCTGTTTCACATAGAAGCCCTGCACAGTACTTACGTTTTTGTGCATAACTTTTGATATAGCCTTTGAATTTTGGTTAAACTTTTCCCCAATTAAAGTAGACTCAAAATTCACCAACTTTTCTCTTGAGACCATTTTGAGATAAGCTCAAATGAAGGTTCATCCGTGACATGCAATGGGACCGTTCTACTTGTGGAAACTGGTTCGGGAAAGGCTCGATTTTTGAGCTTTTTAAAAGAAAGTAATGACCTTTTTTGAAATATAATTTTTTCATAAAATTAGACAAATAGATCTTTAAAATGATATAAATTTCGAAAATTTTCATCCACAATTTCTATTTTAACTAATTTCGTTTAAATAGAACTCATGCATCGATCCCAGATTTTGAACCTGAGACATAGGTCTTAGAAAAGAAATTACTGGGAAAAATATAGGTAGAATTAGGATTCAAGTTTTACTTTTGATTAAAGATATGAATGTTAGATTTTTACCATAAAAAGTTGAGTTAAAATCTCATTTGGGAAGGTTGAGAAAATTACGCATCTTTGAGGTATGCTCATTGTGAGGGGCATACTGACCTGCGAACTTCTAGGAATTTTTATAATATTTGTAGATTTAATCTGAGAGTGTGGAATACAGTTTTGAAAAATAGGTTTTAAGGGATTTAATTTGATATACGAATTTCACAAAACAAAAATTTTTTGCTAAATTAATTTTGGACAGAGATTAGGTGCTACCAGAGAGGGATTCTATTTTAAATTGCCTTGATATATGATGTGTGAATTGTGATATATTTGAATGTGTAAATTTATTTTAAATGTGTGCATGCAAGGCAGTGGGTAAATTTGACCCTTGGCTTAAATGATTGTAAGACCCTTGGAATGTGAACCTAAGGCATATCTATGTGTGTGGTTATGCGTTTTGAAACGCTCTGTGGTACAGTCACGTGGACTGTAGTATGAATTGTAATTCTCTGTGATGTCTGTGATTTGTGAGCATAAGACTCGAACGCGAGTACTTATGTGGACTAGGACACTGTCCTAGTAATCCGGGAAAATTTTACCGGTAATAATAATATAAATTCCAACAGTGAGAACAACTAATTTAGACTTGAGAATTTATTTTATAAGCTTAATAAATGAAAACTTTAGAAATTGAGAGGGTAAGGCACAAATAAAATGTAATAAAGAATCTTCATACGTGATGGTGATATGTGCCTTGAGAGTCGTGCAACGAGGAAAAATGCCTGTACGGCGGACTTGTGAAGGAAGTCGCGTGGGGCAATTCCGGTTGAGAGAAAAATACAAAGATGTTGGCGGAAATTGAACGACGTGGTCACCCAAAGGTGATGGAGAGCATATTCTCATATGGTATAATTTTGTTGGAGCCAGGACAAGGTCTTGAGCTTGGCGTTGATTTCGATCCGTCTTATACCCCCAGCAGCGGAAACCCATGGCGACGGGCAAAGATAATCTCCACGTAAGAGTGTGCGAGGAGTAAGTCCTCGGAGTATGAATGACCACGGATTGGTACATGGGAGATGATCGTGAGGCATTACGGCCTTGGAGGGTAGGCGTCGAGTTGTGACTTTGTTCACACAAATCGACTTGGCGACCCTGACAATAACCACGAGAAAATCTCAGTTGGTGAGAGCCCACCTTATACTAGGGTGATGGTGTACTCCCAGCAGTCATTCCACTCAATATATGTAAGACCACTGAGTTCTGGGAGTTCCAAGTGGCAGCTGGCTAGTGTGTTATACTGTACAGACTTTAGTCATGGAAACGAGTAGGTTCCGAGCGTGAACGTTAGAGAACCACCCCGCAGTGGTTGGCAGGATTGTGTGTGACTTCTAAAGTCATTTCTGTGTGATTTGCTTGATGAAGCAAAGAGATTCACCCTTTCAATGTGTTTATTTTCTTTAGGTCCGGATGGCGGGCAAGGAACCAGCCCTCCATTGGGAGGTTGACTGCTACTTTGGACGATGGATAGCCGATGTGGTCGCTAGTGTGGACCACTTTATCGGCTATATCAGATTTATGCGGACGCCTATTGATGAGCCTGTAGAAGCACACCCAATAGTAGCAGAGTATTTCGCATGGTGGATGCAACCGACACCACCATACTACCGACATGCGAAGCCTGTGGATGTAGTGATGATCTCCTCATCTCTCCTTTCTTTTGAGCGTACCGAGACTGCTTCTCACTCTTCAAGGGTGTAGCTAGAGGAGTTAGATGACTCCAACACCGAGGAGACTCCTACTGAGGGGAGTTCCTCTACAGTGCTAGATTACGAGTCGTAGCCTGAGTACGAGGACCCTGTTGAGGGGAGTTCCTCAGGAGTGCCCAACTATGTACCCCAGCCAGAGTACGAGGCAGTGGAGGAGGATGACGAGGCCGCTCCAGCGGTGATGGAGATAGATGGGGAGGAGCCAGCAGCAGCTACTATTGAGGAGGTGGCAAAGGCTCCTACCTAGGGAGCTGGCTGTTTGCCAGCGGAGGATGAGGAGGATCTCGAGGAGGATCTTTCAGAGGATTCCTTTGAGGTCTTCTCGTGAGTCCCACACTTAGTCCTTCACCGGCTGGCAGTTCCTGTAGGTGTGGGCGGAGTCTCTTGGGTAAATGGTAGATGACTGCTCTGAATGTTAGGATCTTCTTTTATCTTTATCCTGTATTTTGTTGGGTAGATCTAGGCATTCGGATGTTTTGTTGTATATATTTCAATTATCCTGCGTACCATATTAGGTATTTGCTACACACAGTTACTGGGAACCTTGTGATTCTTGTCAGACTCATTTTATATATATTTATGTAGTGTATCTTTTCAGTTATTCATTTTTGTTTTTAATTATTGCCTTATTTATTTATTCCGCATATTTGAAAATTCAAAGCAATCTTTTAAAATGAT
This sequence comes from Pueraria montana var. lobata, assembly GCA_026413185.1. NCBI lineage: Eukaryota > Viridiplantae > Streptophyta > Magnoliopsida > Fabales > Fabaceae > Pueraria > Pueraria montana. Next base: position 12,566,917 of record CM048650.1, read on the forward strand.
AAACACATCAAGATCTTTTTAAATTAAAAATGACACGTTAATAACTACTAAAATAAATGAGGACTTTTGGAATTAAAGTTTAAAATTGAAATGCATGGTTCAATTAAAAAGTTTTAAAAATTCACTAAAATTCCACCTACTACGTTTTGACTTCACTCGTTTTCACAAGTACAAATTAATAAACAACTTTAGAAAATAATTAATTGAATTAAATACGGCATATTTTCCTTTTTAGAAATTAGGGCATTACATTCTCAGCATTCGAACCTTCAATACTTTCATCTTCACTTCCACCACTTGAAGGAGTTGCTGCCTTAAGAGCCAAGCCTCTTGTTTTTTAGTCCTTTTCTTCTTCTTCTGCCATTCTTGACATGTCCATTTCATGTTCTCTCAACTTGCCAAACAACTCTGCATTCGTCATTACTGTGAGATCCTTTGACTCCGAGATTGCTGTCACCTTAGGTTGCCATGTTCTGTTCATTGACTTGAGAACTTTCACATTTAGTTCCTCCTCTTCAAAGATCTTTCCCAAGCCTTTGAGGTGATTTACAATATGTGTAAACCTCTTTTGAACATCACTCAAA